>CAWUFW010002295.1:1200000-1800000 GCA_963921515.1 Calotriton arnoldi
CAAAGAGCAAGTTCCAGGGACCAGGGGCAGGGATAGCAGCAAAGTTACCGGCGAGATGCCGAGTCAGCGCGGTCTCCCGCTCACCAAGACCGCGGGGCGGCTTATCAGCGTGTTGCAGCCCCTCCAGGGGCTGTGTGCAAAAGAGCAAGTTCCAGGGACCAGGGGCAGGAATAGCAGCAAAGTTACCGGCGAGATGCCGAGTCAGCGCGGTCTCCCACTCACCAAGACCGCGGGGCAGCTTATCAGCGTGTTGCAGCCCCTCCAGGGGCTGTGTGCAAAGAGCAAGTTCCAGGGACCAGGGGCAGGGATAGCAGCAAAGTTACCGGCGAGATGCCGAGTCAGCGCGGTCTCCCGCTCACCAAGACCGCGGGGCGGCTTATCAGCGTGTTGCAGCCCCTCCAGGGGCTGTGTGCAAAGAGCAAGTTCCAGGGACCAGGGGCAGGGATAGCAGCAAAGTTACCGGCGAGATGCCGAGTCAGCGCGGTCTCCCGCTCACCAAGACCGCGGGGCGGCTTATCAGCGTGTTGCAGCCCCTCCAGGGGCTGTGTGCAAAGAGCAAGTTCCAGGGACCAGGGGCAGGGATAGCAGCAAAGTTACCGGCGAGATGCCGAGTCAGCGCGGTCTCCCGCTCACCAAGACCGCGGGGCGGCTTATCAGCGTGTTGCAGCCCCTCCAGGGGCTGTGTGCAAAGAGCAAGTTCCAGGGACCAGGGGCAGGGATAGCAGCAAAGTTACCGGCGAGATGCCGAGTCAGCGCGGTCTCCCGCTCACCAAGACCGCGGGGCGGCTTATCAGCGTGTTGCAGCCCCTCCAGGGGCTGTGTGCAAAAGAGCAAGTTCCAGGGACCAGGGGCAGGGATAGCAGCAAAGTTACCGGCGAGATGCCGAGTAAGCGCGGTCTCCCGCTCACCAAGACCGCGGGGCGGCTTATCAGCGTGTTGCAGCCCCTCCAGGGGCTGTGTGCAAAAGAGCAAGTTCCAGGGACCAGGGGCAGGGATAGCAGCAAAGTTACCGGCGAGATGACCCCTTTAGTCAATTGAACATGTTTTCACTACAAGTCAAAGAAATGAATGTTTAATAATTAAATTTGAAAAGTTTCCTTATATAATTACCTGAGGCAGTAGAAGGATAATATTCTCTTCCGAATGGTATCTCCTTTATCACTCTTTAAGGACTAATAGGCTATCCTTAGGAGATACGTCCTTTACAGAATCGAATTACATTCAAATAGAAGAGAAGCAATAGCCAGTCTCATTAAGGGTATGTTTAATCATAAAGAGTAAAATACTCAAACATAATAGTGTTAAGATAAGTAGGGCATTAGTAATGTGTCAATTTGTTTTGCAATGTTATACCCATGTCTACTGCGCAAAGAAGATCTAGAAGTAGCGGTAGAAGTAGAAGACACCTTAAGAAGAAGACGAGGCAGTCTCTTCTCTATACCCATCCCCTTTTCCGCCTGGGAAATCCTTCACCCCCCTTTGAAGTACTCTATCGGGGTGTGGACAGGATCTCAGAGAGGCATTGGGAAAAGGCTTCATTCTGCTCCTGTGACGTTTCGGGAACTTCAAGTAAGACTCTGACATACCCAAAAAATAAATGCACGAATCCCATGCAATGGCGAGTCTGACAAATCTGAGGAAAAGTCATCAATGGCGGCAAAATAGCCAGAGGCAGTCTGTGCATGTACAGGGGCCTCACGGGGCAGTGTAGAACTGGTAGATAGATAACTCCAAAGGTGGATCATAATAAACAACTTTGTTGTTAGTAGTGGCAGTCGAAGACTGAATTCACATATGGTGTGTGAATGGTGGTTGTAGTTGTAACTGGAATTAGCAAAACTTCAGTGTCCGATATCCCCCGTCGGGGAGCAGAAACGTCTATATTATTTGATGCTTGTAAATCGATTTCTGGTATGGTAGTCAGAGGAGACAGGTTACAACCCAGGAGCCCTTGTTGCCTACTGTGTAAGACTGGCCACATGGGGTGGTTTCATGAGATCTATGGAGACAAATCTCTCATGTTTACAACCAGCAAGGGGTGGCAAAAGTATCGTTCTGATACCTTCAATTGCTAGGACTGGCCCCAGTGCCCTGTAGGATGCGCCAAATTCTTTTTTGTCGACAATCTTCTATCGAGCTAGATCCCTAATCTTCAGAATCCAGACAGGAGTTGCTGGTTGGACCTTCACTTCTCCAGTGGCAGAATGTTTTAAATGTCATCTTGGAAGTCTTTGAGTTCCTATAAGACAGCCAAACGTTCATTGATGTCAAAAGGTATATCCACCGCCACTGTACCAGAATTCAAGGTCTGGAATCTGGACGCCAAACAGGACCTCATAAGGAGGCTGACCACCCAAGGATTTTCTAGGCAGATTATTTCAAGTTCTCTGGACTCTATACAGATGATGGATCCAACCACGACCTGAACCTAATACTCTAACTGTTAAAGACTACTTTAAGTCACGGTTTTTCCTTCTAACTATCGAATTTCCCTCAAGATGATATGGTGAGGAATAATGCACAGCCACACTGATGGTACCCATGGTATCCCGGTAAGACCTAGAGGCAAACGCCAGTCCGTGGTCTGAGTGGAATGCAGCTAATGTACATGTCCCGATAAAGACATGTAGATCTTTTATAACAGTTCAGGCATTATCCAATCGCTGTGGTCATACCCATGAGAATCTAGAATATGAATCCACTGCTCATAGAATGTATTTAAAGGAGCCATCACTGTGTAATGGCCCGCAGTGGTTGAGATATACACAGGCCAAGGCTTTTTTTAAATTAAGAGAAGTGTCTGCGGCGGGCGTGCTGCAGTGGAAACTTTTATTTGTTGGCAAATGTTACAACTAAGGACATTCTGCTTTGTCTGTTTGTACAGACCTGGCCACCACTAACATTGCTGGAGTAGAGATACTGTGGCTGGCACTCCTGCATGGACAGAAGCTAACCCCTCATGAGCAGCCCTGATCAATTCTGGTCTGCAATCTGAATTCACTCGGTCGCCCACTTCGGGAAGACGAGTAAACGGTATGTTTTGCACAATCAGTAGGTAGGAGTATTTTGCTGGATATGATTTAGGTAATGGAGTGCCACAGCGTGAAGTTGTAACAGCTACCATAATATCTCCATCCACTCTGATAAGTGAATGAGTAATTGCAGCTACGGCAGCAGCCTGAACTGCTGTCTTTGCGGCTTCATCAGCCAGTGAATTCCCAGCAACATTTATTCCAACACATTGATGACTCTATTGTATGAAATTCATGAGTCCGTGGCAAACATGATTTCAGATTTACCACCTATCCCCAAAGCAACTTATGCTTGAAAGTATTCCCTTTAGAGTCTCTGAATCCATTCAGGCTCAAATAATGTAAGTGCTCATTGTAAGACTGGACACAATAATACAAATCACACACTATCAGTGTGGGGAAATCAGGATCTGTATTTTCTAGTGCCAGAATTAGAGCTTTGAGTTGAGCCAGCTGTGCAGTGCAATCACCTAGTGATTGTGTAAATGTTTTTAGAGGCTGGAAAACTCCATCCCTCAATTTACCTCTTACCTCTATGCAAGCGGTGGAGTATTGATGTTTAGTTCCAACTGCGGTCTGGGCAGAACCATCAGTATAGACAATGAAGTCGTACTGGTCCAGAAGTCAAACATCATGGAGCACAGGGTATTCTTGTTCATATTGTAGGTATTCTTGAGTTTGTAGTGTAGGGTCAAAAACATAGCATTGTCAGTAGCTGTTAGAAATGGGGGTCTCTAGTTGGCAATGGCTGGCCACTGTCCAAGTAGGGACCCTTCTTCCTAAGTCAGAGATAGAGGGCTACCCTCTTTAATACCCCTGCTCAACCCTGTGGTAACGTAGCACGAGCAGGTAGGCTTATCTCAGAGGCAGGGTGTGAAGCATTTTTGACCATACACAGTAACACAGTGAGGAACACTACAAAGGGACACCACACAAGTAGTTATAAAAAATAAGTATCTTTATATATTGGTAGATTTATCACAAGACCAATAACTGTAAAAGCCACAATACTGTCAAAAATAGGATTGCTGTTGAAGGGTTGTTACAAATAGTTCAAAGGTTGCAAGAATAAGGTTCAAATTCAAAGCAGGGGTCTCTGCGACCCTTTCTCATTCAGAGGTTGCAACAATAAGGTTCAAATTCAAAGCAGGGGTCTCTGCGCCCCTTCTCGTTCAGAGGTTGCAAAAATAAGGTTCAAATCCAAAGCAGTGGTCTCTGCGACCCTTTCTCTCACAAAATACCTGAATTCAGTAGCAAAACCAACAAAATGTCGCAAAAAAGTGGTAGCGATGATTTTCCTCACGCGAGGCCGGCGATGCATTAAATCCTTGCCGCAAGGGAGGATGATGCGCCGATCTGCTGATGCGTGTGGAGACGATGCGACCAACTTCTGCACGCTAGGCCGCCGATGCGATGACTTTCTTGCCGCGAGGGAGAAGTTGATGCGACGAGCCTGTTGCGTTGTGCGATTGTGTTGCGATGCGAAGAAATGGCGCTCCGCGAGGGAGCGACGAAATCCGGTGCGATGCGATGAAAATGGCGGACGCACGGCGTCCGCAATGCGATGTCTTGAAGCGATGATTTCTGTAGGGGTTGCGAGCGATCGGCGACAGCAGCGCGAGGATTTTTCCAGCGCGTCTCGGCTGCAGCGGCTCGCAAAGAGGCGTTAGCGATGGTTTCGTGTTGCGAGCACTCAGCGGCAGCGGCGCGATGATTTTTCCAGTGCTCTCGGCTGCAGCGGCTCGCAAAGGGGCGTTAGCGTCGATTTCCAGCACTCTTTTCTCTGAAGCAAACTAGAGGCCCTGGAACTCACAGGAGCCTCATCAGCAGATAGCAATCCTCGCAGGGGGGAAGCAGGAGGTTGGTGGTGGAGTCTGATGTGCCTGAGACTCCAGCAGGAGGCTAGCTCTTTTCCTAGCCCTTGGGTAATTGCTGTAACAAAAATAAAAGTTCTCTCAAAAGTCCTTTTCTCTCTTCTTCAAGGTCCAGTGGTCACTGCTGCAGGCCAGTGCAAGAAACAACACACAAGCACAGGGACAGTCACTTCCTGCAGATTCCTCCAGTGGCACGGACAGAGTTTCCTCTCCAGATCCAAAAGCAATACAAAATGTAGGGGTTTGAGCACAGATATTTATACCCCAAAAGTCTTTGTTCTCAGAAGCTACAAGTCACTGAACCTAGCCAGAACCAGTTCTGCTCAGGCCTGGAGCACTTTGTTTACCAGGCTGCATCCTTCCTTTCAGAAAGAGGGGTCTGCTAGCAGACACACAGTGGGAGGTGGAGCCAGCATTCACCTTGCCAGGCACAGCCCTATTCAGGTCAAGGAGCCACCCCTCCCCACACTCTAAATGCAGATCTCTCTATTCAACCCAGGTCTGACTCAGCCTGCCCTGCCCCTCTAAAACCAGACAGCCAATACACATAACAGCAGAGCACACTGGAAGGCTTAGGCAAGAAAATACCTACTTTCTAAAAGTGGTATTTTCAAACACAGAATATAAAAATAAACTTCACTAAAAGATGTATTTTAATATTCTGAGCTCAGGCATACTAAATTCGTTTTTCTACCATGTTCCTGGGGTCAGTTAGGACTATAGAATGTAATAGTCAAACTGCCCATTCTAGCCTATGAGGAACAGGTAGCCTTACAGTAGTGAAAAACGAAATGGGGCATAATTCACTACCAGGACATGCTACACACACCAAGGCATGTCCTACCTTACACATACAATGCGCCCTACCATAGGGGTGACTTACATGATGCCAAGGGAAGGTTCAGGGGCTGGGAAGTGGGTGCACTTCACAGCCAAGATGGCAGTTCTGGACTGCACACAGACACTGCAGTGGCAGGTCTGAGACACACTTTACAAGCTGCTTCTGTGGGTGGCACACATCAGTGCTGCAGGCCCACCAGCAGCATTTGGTTTACCAGCCCTGGGCACACACAGGCCACACTACTAGGGACTAACAGGTAAACCAAATAAGCCAATCAGGGACATACCAATTCATATAGACATATTTACAAAGGGAGAGCATATGCACTTTAGCACTGAACAGCAGTGGTAAAGTGCCCAGAGTCATAAAACCAACAGAAACAGGTCAGCAAAAATACAGGAGGCAGGCAAAAAGTTTAGGGGTGACCCTGCAAAAAGGGCCATTTCCAACACAACCCCCTTCCAGCCAAAACGCAGGGTAGACCAATCACTACTTTGATGGGCTTCCCTGCTTCGGACGATAGAACACGGAACTGGCCCGCAACTGCAGGGGCATATGCCAGCTCTACTCCAATCTGAACCCTGGTGGATCCCTCTGTCCACACTCCTAGGGCCCACTAAGATAACCAATGGGGAACTCTTCCCCTCACCTGTGGACACCACCTGTGCAGCATCTAACCTTAACTGGCCCCCAGGTGTGTCCCAATAGATAAACAACAAGCCCCAGTAGTCACTGACAGTAGTCAGTGATGAAATCCAAGCCCTTTACCTCTCAGGGCTCTCAAACTTTTGTGGCATCAGAGAGTGCGGGGCAGTAACCCCAGGTGTCTGGCACCTTTTGTCCACTCTCCCTCCTGTCAGGTCAGGCAACGCGTCCTGACACTGACCCACCAGCCCTGGGCCTGTACCCAACGGCGGGGCCAGCGACTGGGGTGGGCTCCCCCACACCCGGTCCTTCTCTTTGGGGCTCGGTACCCTCCCACTTGGAGCGGTACCCCCCTCCAGAATTGTCAGGGCACCTGAGGCAGGTGTCCTGCATAATTCGCCCACCAGTTCAGGGGTTCTATCCTGCAACTGGTATCCCAGCATAGGGTCTGTACCCTTAGACTGGGCGGAGGTCAGGGGTGAGGCTGCCCTCTCCCCGCCCCCTTTACTGGGGCCCGGCACCCTCCCACCTGGAGAGGTGCCTCCATAACACAAACCGGGAGGGGCACTGTTAGCAGTTGCCCCTTCCTCCAGATCAGGGGGGACACCCTGAACCTGGCCCCCAACCTAGGGTCTGTACCCTTAGGCTGGGCCTGTGCCTGGCAACCCAGGACTTCTGGGGGAGTACACCAATTCCCCCCAAGGAAAGCACACTCCTCTAGAGTTGTGCGACAGTCTGCCTGGCACACCAGGACTTCCTGGGGAGCACACAGGCCCCCCTCAAGGAAAACACACCCCTCCACCAGTTCAGGGCTTGGACCCTGCAACTGATCTACCAACCTGAAAAAACCCTTAGGTTGCACCGGGGTCAGAGGCGAGGACTCCCTCCCTCTGCACCCCCTTCCAGCATACTGCACCCTCCCACCTGGAGTGGTGCTCTTAGAAAAAAAAATGGCCGGGACACTGCTTACAGTTGTCCCTCCCTCCAGGTCAGACAACACCTGGACCTGACTTACCATCCCAGGGACCAACCCCTGTGGTTGAACAACTGCCTGGCCAACCAGGGCTTCCTGAGGGTGACACATACCTAGCGTGTCGTGTGACAGTCTGCCTGGCACAGAGCTCACGACCTCCTGTCCCTCTGACAGTGCGTGAAGATGCCCCAGGACAGAAGTGGCGTCACCATGGCCAATCCTATGAGGCTCAGCCCTTCTGGCTGGCCCCTGACCCACTGGTTCTTCCACCGGGGACTCTTTCCCCCCCTCACCCCTCACTCTGGCCTTCTGCACCCTCCCAACTGGAGCGGTACTGCCAGACACTAGAACTGCTGGAGGTCTGATTACAGGCACTCCCAGCTCACCTAACACAGGGGACCCCCCACAATGGACGGTCCATCCGGACAGACTAGGCTCCCTACCTGGTGTTCCCTCATGGAACCATCCAGTCCTGGAGACTGAGGTTGGGGCACTTCGGGACCTATCCCAGTCTCACTCCTGCTCCCACGAGACAGGATGTGAGGCCCTACAACCTCCTCACAACAAGGGGACCCAGCTGTAACACTCCTAACCTCTCCCACCACTCTGGGTTGGAAGACATCTGAACCACTCCTCTTAGGGTCATTCCCTAATGCCTCTACAGGGCCTCTGGTACTCACCCAGAGGGCTGCCTCCTGTGCAAGTTCCCTAGGATCAGAGAACTCGCAATCTGACAGGTGTTGGTTTAGCTCTGGAAAACAGGAACTCATAATATGCTCTCCCACAATTGGATTACACAGCTCCACACAGGTGCTAACCTTTACCTCACAATCCAGTGCCTCACATACGTACCCCACACCACTCTCCTGCAATCGGCGAGACATTAGCTGACTGTCTCTATCACTCAACCCACACTCTTCTGGGCGGTCCTCACACTCATACACCAGGACTTCAACCACGGGGGAACCCCTCTCCCTGCACCTCTCATCCAGAGTCGGTAGAGTGTCCCTCCTTTCACTAGGACTATGGGCCCCTGCGCTAGTTCCCCAATCCACCTCAGGGACACTGCACATTAATGGAGCTACCTCATATCCTTGAATCCCCTGGTGTAGATCAACCCCCTCCTTCAAGTCAGGTGCTACATCTCTGGGTGGGTGTACTACACTGCCATCACTATATACTTCAATTTTGCTGCCACCACTGGACCCCACCCTCCCTGGGGAATCCAGACAATTAAAACTGCGCTCCAGGGGTAACTTACCCTCTTGAGCTAACTTCTCCTTTTCTGCTATCTGCGCTAGGTGCGCCTCCAGCTGGGCAATCTCTATTTGGAGCCTCTCCAACTCCAGCTGGTACTCCCTCTCCCTCTGTCTGCCCAACTCCTCTGGGGACCATGAAGTGGATTGGGTGCTACCCTGTGCACTAGATCCAGCAAGGGACTCCCTACCTATGGGACCTTCCCGCCTGTCCACCAACTCCTCTGGGGACCCTGAGGGGAATCTGGCACTACCATAGGCATTAGACTCATCAAGGAACTCCCCACCTATGAGATATTCCATAACACTTTCTTCCTCCTCTTCAGACTCTCCAGAGTCACCCTCAGACCAACTACCCTCTTGGTAGGTGTACTGGGACTCCAAGAATCTCCATCTGTCTTGTTGCCAAAGTCTCAGGGATGTCTGCAGGGATAGCTGAGTCTCCTTCCTACTCACTGCTAAGCCCCTCTCCTCACAGAACCCCCTTAGCTCCTCTAGACTGTAGGTCAACAGATCATCTATATAAAAGGTAGGTCTCATTTCAGCAAGACCCATTGTAGCAATAACTGGCAATATCAATAATAAAAAAATAGGCTTGCCCGTTGTAACAATCACGGGCAATATCAATAAAAGATAGAAGAAACTTCTCAAGAAAATGTATGCAGGTAAAAAATCACCGGCAATATCAATAAAACATAGGCTTGCCCATTGTAACAATCACGGGCAATATCAATAAAAGATAGAAGAAAACTTCTCAAGAAAATGTATGCGGGTAAAAAATGACCGGCAATATCAATCACAATATAGGATCCAACAATTCTCAAAAATGTATGCGGGTACTATCACCGGCAATATCAATAAAACATAGGCTTGCCCATTGTAACAATCACGGGCAATATCAATAAAAGATAGAAGAAAACTTCTCAAGAAAATGTATGCGGGTAAAAAATCACCGGCAATATCAATTACAATATAGGATCCAACAATTCTCAAAAATGTATGCGGGTACTATCACCTGGCAATATCAATAAAACATAGGCTTGCCCATTGTAACAATCACGGGCAATATCAATCAAAAGATAGAATAAAAAAAAAACTTCAAAAATATATGTGGTACGTTATGGTCTGCACTCACTAGTAGTGTACACTATAATTATTGTATGCGATCATAAATGCAAGTCCAGATCCTCACCGCTGACCACCAATGTTAGAAATGGGGGTCTCTAGTTGGCAATGGCTGGCCACTGTCCAAGTAGGGACCCTTCTTCCTAAGTCAGAGTGAGAGGGCTACCCTCTTTAATACCCCTGCTCAACCCTGTGGTAACGTAGCACGAGCAGGTAGGCTTATCTCAGAGGCAGGGTGTGAAGCATTTTTGACCATACACAGTAACACAGTGAGGAACACTACAAAGGGACACCACACAAGTAGTTATAAAAAATAAGTATCTTTATATATTGGTAGATTTATCACAAGACCAATAACTGTAAAAGCCACAATACTGTCAAAAATAGGATTGCTGTTGAAGGGTTGTTACAAATAGTTCAAAGGTTGCAAGAATAAGGTTCAAATTCAAAGCAGGGGTCTCTGCGACCCTTTCTCATTCAGAGGTTGCAACAATAAGGTTCAAATTCAAAGCAGGGGTCTCTGCGCCCCTTTCTCGTTCAGAGGTTGCAAAAATAAGGTTCAAATCCAAAGCAGTGGTCTCTGCGACCCTTTCTCTCACAAAGTACCTGAATTCAGTAGCAAAACCAACAAAATGTCGCAAAGAAGTGGTAGCGATGATTTTCCTCACGCGAGGCCGGCGATGCGTTAAATCCTTGCCGCAAGGGAGGATGATGCGCCGATCTGCTGATGCGTGCGGAGATGATGCGACCAACTTCTGCACGCTAGGCCGCCGATGTGATGACTTTCTTGCCGCGAGGGAGAAGTCGATGCGACGAGCCTGTTGCGTTGTGCGATTGTGTTGCGATGCGAAGAAATGGCGCTCCGCGAGGGAGAGACGAAATCCGGTGCGATGCGATGAAAATGGCGGACGCACGGCGTCCGCAATGCGATGTCTTGAAGCGATGATTTCTTTAGGGGTTGCGAGCGCTCGGCGACAGCAGCGCGAGGATTTTTCCAGCGCGTCTCGGCTGCAGCGGCTCGCAAAGAGGCGTTAGCGATGGTTTCGTGTTGCGAGCACTCAGCGGCAGCGGCGCGATGATTTTTCCAGTGCTCTCGGCTGCAGCGGCTCGCAAAGGGGCGTTAGCGTCGATTTCCAGCACTCTTTTCTCTGAAGCAAACTAGAGGCCCTGGAACTCACAGGAGCCTCATCAGCAGATAGCAATCCTCGCAGGGGGGAAGCAGGAGGTTGGTGGTGGAGTCTGATGTGCCTGAGACTCCAGCAGGAGGCTAGCTCTTTTCCTAGCCCTTGGGTAATTGCTGTAACAAAAATAAAAGTTCTCTCAAAAGTTCCTTTTCTCTCTTCTTCAAGGTCCAGTGGTCACTGCTGCAGGCCAGTGCAAGAAACAACACACAAGCACAGGGACAGTCACTTCCTGCAGATTCCTCCAGTGGCACGGACAGAGTTTCCTCTCCAGATCCAAAAGCAATACAAAATGTAGGGGTTTGAGCACAGATATTTATACCCCAAAAGTCTTTGTTCTCAGAAGCTACAAGTCACTGAACCTAGCCAGAACCAGTTCTGCTCAGGCCTGGAGCACTTTGTTTACCAGGCTGCAACCTTCCTTTCAGAAAGAGGGGGTCTGCTAGCAGACACACAGTGGGAGGTGGAGCCAGCATTCACCTTGCCAGGCACAGCCCTATTCAGGTCAAGGAGCCACCCCTCCCCACACTCTAAATGCAGATCTCTCTATTCAACCCAGGTCTGACTCAGCCTGCCCTGCCCCTCTAAAACCAGACAGCCAATACACATAACAGCAGAGCACACTGGAAGGCTTAGGCAAGAAAATACCTACTTTCTAAAAGTGGTATTTTCAAACACAGAATATAAAAATAAACTTCACTAAAAGATGTATTTTAATATTCTGAGCTCAGGCATACTAAATTCGTTTTTCTACCATGTTCCTGGGGTCAGTTAGGACTATAGAATGTAATAGTCAAACTGCCCATTCTAGCCTATGAGGAACAGGTAGCCTTACAGTAGTGAAAAACAGAAATGGGGCATAATTCACTACCAGGACATGCTACACACACCAAGGCATGTCCTACCTTACCACATACAATGCGCCCTACCATAGGGGTGACTTACATGATGCCAAGGGAAGGTTCAGGGGCTGGGAAGTGGGTGCACTTCACAGCCAAGATGGCAGTTCTGGACTGCACACAGACACTGCAGTGGCAGGTCTGAGACACACTTTACAAGCTGCTTCTGTGGGTGGCACACATCAGTGCTGCAGGCCCACCAGCAGCATTTGGTTTACCAGCCCTGGGCACACACAGGCCACACTACTAGGGACTAACAGGTAAACCAAATAAGCCAATCAGGGACATACCAATTCATATAGACATATTTACAAAGGGAGAGCATATGCACTTTAGCACTGAACAGCAGTGGTAAAGAGCCCAGAGTCATAAAACCAACAGAAACAGGTCAGCAAAAATACAGGAGGCAGGCAAAAAGTTTAGGGGTGACCCTGCAAAAAGGGCCATTTCCAACAGTAGCTGTTAAGGAGATGCCCCTCTGTATCCCTCTAGAACACGGGTACTCATAGTACGGCCCGCGGGCCGCCAGCGGCCCGGCAAGCCTTCCTTGGCGGCCCGCGGACCTTGCAGATATCTTACCTGTGTTTTTTTTTTTTGTGTTTTTTTAAGTGTCAGCAAACACCGCCGGTTGCAGCAGCGCTCTATGGGGGCCGGGCGATTCTTTAGAAGACCATTCACTTGTTAATGAGTCTTTGTTGTATTTCACCTCTTCTTAGCGCCCCTGCATGAGTGGAGAAGCAGGGGCGCTAAGAAGAGGTGAAATACAACAAAGCCTCATTAAAAAGTGAATGGTCTTTTAAAGACCTGTGAAGTACTCGGGTGCGGCTGTGTGTGTGCCCGGGAAGCTGTCTCAGCCTGGCTGACACACACACACACACACACACACACGCGCGCGGGGGGTGAGGTGACAGAGGGTGACAGAGAGAGGGAGACAGACAGAGGGAGGGAGACAGAGGGAGGGAGACAGAGAGGGGGAGGGAGACAGAGAGGGGGAGGGAGACAGAGGGTGACAGAGAGAGGGAGGGAGACAGAGAGAGGGAGGGAGACAGAGGGAGACAGACAGAGGGAGGCAGAGGGAGACAGTGGGAGGGAGTCAGGGGGAGACAGAGCGAGGGAGTCAGGGGGAGACAGAGAGAGGGAGACAGACAGAGGGAGAGAGAGGGCAACAGAGGGAGGGAGACAGAGAGAGGGAGACAGAGAGAGGGAGACAGAGAGAGGGAGACAGAGAGAGGGAGACAGAGGGAGGCAGAGGGAGGGAGGGAGAGGGAGGGAGACAGGGAGGGAGGCAGACAGAGGGAGGGAGAGGGAGGGAGACAGAGGGAGGGAGACAGACAGAGGGAGGGAGAGGGAGGGAGACAGAGGGAGGGAGGCAGACAGAGGGAGGGAGGCAGACAGAGGGAGGGAGGCAGAGGGAGGGAGACAGAGGGAGACAGACAGAGGGAGACAGACAGAGGGAGGGAGAGGGAGACAGACAGAGGGAGGGGAGAGGGAGACAGACAGAGGGAGACAGAGGGAGGGAGACAGACAGAGGGAGGGAGAGGGAGGGAGGGAGAGGGAGGGAGACAGGCAGAGGGAGGGAGAGGGAGGGAGACAGACAGAGGGAGGGAGAGGGAGGGAGAGGGAGGGGGAGAGGGAGGGAGGGAGGGAGAGGGAGGGGGAGAGGGAGGGAGGGAGGGAGAGGGAGGGAGAGGGAGGGAGGGAGGGAGAGGGAGACAGACAGAGGGAGGGAGACAGACAGAGGGAGGGAGACAGACAGAGGGAGGGAGACAGACAGAGGGAGGGAGACAGACGGAGGGAGACAGACGGAGGGAGACAGAGGGAGGGAGACAGAGGGAGGGAGACAGAGGGAGGGAGACAGAGGGAGGGAGACAGAGGGAGGGAGACAGAGGGAGGGAGACAGAGGGAGGGAGACAGAGGGGAGAGAGAGAGGGAGGGAGGCAGAGGGAGGGAGACAGAGGGAGGGAGGGAGACAGAGGGAGGGAGGGAGACAGAGGGAGGGAGGGAGACAGAGGGAGGGAGGGAGACAGAGGGAGGGAGAGGGAGACAGACAGAGGGAGGGAGAGGGAGGGAGAGGGAGACAGACAGAGGGAGAGGGAGGGAGAGGGAGACAGAGGGAGGGAGAGGGAGACAGAGGGAGGGAGAGGGAGGAAGAGGGAGGGAGGGAGAGGGAGGGAGAGGGAGACAGACAGAGGGAGGGAGAGAGAGGGAGGGAGAGGGAGGGGGAGAGGGAGGGAGGGAGAGGGAGGGA
The DNA here is from genome assembly GCA_963921515.1 of Calotriton arnoldi. Lineage (NCBI taxonomy): Eukaryota > Metazoa > Chordata > Amphibia > Caudata > Salamandridae > Calotriton > Calotriton arnoldi. The sequence goes on from CAWUFW010002295.1 coordinate 1,214,075, forward strand.
GGGAGACAGACAGAGGGAGGGAGACAGACAGAGGGAGGGAGACAGAGGGAGGGAGGGAGACAGAGGGAGGGAGACAGAGGGAGGGAGGGAGGGAGACAGAGGGAGGGAGGGAGAGGGAGGGAGACAGAGGGAGGGAGGGAGAAAGAGGGAGGGAGACAGAGGGAGGGAGACAGAGGGAGGGAGACAGAGGGAGACAGAGGGAGACAGACAGAGGGAGGGAGAGGGAGGGAGAGGGAGGGAGGGAGGGAGACAGACAGAGGGAGGGAGGGAGACAGACAGAGGGAGGGAGAGGGAGGGAGACAGAGGGAGGAAGGGAGGGAGACAGAGGGAGGGAGGGAGACAGAGGGAGGGAGACAGAGGGAGGGAGGGAGACAGAGGGAGGGAGGGAGACAGAGGGAGGGAGGGAGACGGAGGGAGGGAGACAGACAGAGGAAGGGAGGGAGACAGAGGGAGGGAGACAGACAGAGGGAGGGAGGGAGACAGAGGGAGGGAGAGGAAGAGGGAGGGAGAGGGAGAGGGAGGGAGAGGGAGGGAGAGGAAGAGGGAGGGAGAGGGAGGGAGACAGAGGGAGGGAGGGAGGGAGGGAGATGGAGGGAGGGAGGGAGAGGGAAGGAGAGGGAGGGAGAGGGAGACAGAGGGAGGGAGGGAGGGAGACAGACAGACAGACGGAGGGAGGGAGACAGACAGACAGACAGACGGAGGGAGGGAGGGAGACAGACAGACGGAGGGAGGGAGACAGTGGGAGGGAGACAGAGGGAGGGAGACAGAGGGAGGGAGACAGACAGAGGGAGGGAGACAGACGGATGGAGGGAGACAGACGGAGGGAGGGAGACAGACGGAGGGAGGGAGACAGACAGAGAGTGGGAGACAGACAGAGAGTGGGAGAGGGAGGGAGAGGGAGACAGACAGAGGGAGGGAGAGGGAGGGAGAGGGAGACAGACAGAGGGAGGGAGAGGGAGACAGACAGAGGGAGGGAGAGGGAGACAGACAGAGGGAGGGAGAGGGAGACAGACAGAGGGAGGGAGAGGGAGACAGACAGAGGGAGAGGGAGACAGACAGAGGGAGAGGGAGACAGACAGAGGGAGAGGGAGACAGAGGGAGGGAGAGGGAGAGGGAGACAGAGGGAGGGAGAGGGAGAGGGAGGGAGAGGGAGACAGAGGGAGGGAGACAGACAGAGGGAGACAGACAGAGGGAGGAGGGCGTGGGAGAGGGAGAGAGGGAGAGAGGGAGAGAGGGCGAGAGAGGGCGAGAGAGAGAGGGAGAGAGAGAGAGAGAGATGTGTGTATGCCGGGTCTGGTGGCTCAGTGGACGAAGGCGTTCGCTGCAGGTGCCTGTGTTCAACCTCATGGTCATAGTTTTTTTTTGCTCTAGCCCCGCCCCCCTCCCCCACTGACCCCGCCCCCACCGGTGCGGCCCTCGGCCACAAACCACACTGTAAATCTGGCCCCCGAGAGAAAGTTTGTGAGTACCCATGCTCTAGAATGTAAGGCTTTCGTATTTGGAACACTGGCCTTTGTCACAGCCTCTAAGACTGGAATGGGAGTCACAGCAATTATGCATTTCCCCTGATCCAATGATCTTTCCTTTACAACAGCCATCTGAACTCTAGTCAATATATTTTCTGTAGGTGCAAAACGCATTTCTGCATTGGAATATAAATGCAATTTATATGCAATCAATACAGTATCACCTTATAGAAAGTGACAAATGTGTAGCCTGTGGCCACCTCAAATACGTGGATCACCAAATTTGTGGTGTACACACGTGTAAGTGTTTAGAAGCTAGCATGTCAGTTTTCACTGATCTTTGAATCTGTGTATGTTCTGGTATCCAATGTGTGCTGGAGAAGTCTGGATGTATTGATTCATAAAACTGTTTCACCCATGCATAATCTGTCTGGTACGTATGTTCTACCAAAGTTGAGAAAGCCCAAAAGTGATTGCAGCTTTTTTATTGTATTCGGTGGTTGTAAGAGTGCATATTTCTCTAAGAAATGTGGCGCTGAGCTCTTGCCTCCGTTTGATAACTCGTATCCTAAAAACAGGACACTGAGAGGGGCAATTTTTGATTTTTGGAAATTGAATTTGAAACCATTATCAGTAAATCCCACAATACTGTGATCTACTCTCTCTAATTGTGTTTCTAAGTCATCATCTGTAAGGTATATGTCATCCACATAGGACAATGCTTCTTGGTCAAAATTCTAATCCTGCATCATTTAGGTTACACAGGCAAAGAACAAGCCTGGGCTATTCTTATACCCCTGTGGGAGTCAACAAAACTGTTTTTGTGATCCGAGCATGGTAAATGTGGTTAAATACCTGCTTTCAGGAGCTATATTTTGGCAGAAAAAGCCATTCGAAATGTCTAATTTTGTTTTGTATTTTTTGCGCACAATATTAATTGAATTAATGCAACGCTATGTAAGGTTTGTACTGCAAATGTGCGTGTGTCACTGTTTAAATGTCTGTTGTCTAAGACTAAGTGGTATAATTGGTCTGGTTTCGCTACCAGAAACAAAAGATTGTTCATTGGTGAGATACAAGGCTCAATTAAGCCTTACTATTCAAGTTGTGTTAGAATTTCTCTAACTGGGCATTTAACTTCATGTTTAATGGGGTATTGGGGTTGCACTTGAAGGCTGGACCTAGTTGATATGACATGATAAGGTGAATCTTCATCCCAGCCTACATGGTTGCGGTAAAATGCAATGTGCAATGGCTCACTCCTTGGCATACACTTGTTTAACAGCTTCAGGAACAAGGACAGACAAGGATGGTAATATTACCTCTTCCACTGGTACAAACTCCGGTGGCCAATCCTTTTCGGCCAAGAGAATGTCATAGCCAAATGTTACATTTTCTCAAAAAATAACTTTAATGGTGCGAGGTATATCACCATCAATTTGGAGTTCCAAATTAAATAATCTACCAGGAGAGCTAACTCTCTGATCTGGCTTTTCCACCTGAATATAATCAGTATCACCTGAAACTCTTGAAGATTCTGGCGAACTATTGTGACCTCTGCCGCACTCCCTAGCAGTGTCAGTGCCCTCTCCTTGTTCAGAAGCAATGTCCTCAATATGTGTGGCATATTTAAGGGAAATACCTGTCACTTTCTTCTTCTTGACTTGAGGCTTCTGATGTGGAAGTTTTTTTTCCTTTTTTTCTATGATGTCAGATGAGTGCCATGTCAGATGAGTGCCGTGATCCTTTTTCGGTTTCACGTACTCCTCCGATCTGAGCTCTGATCGTCCTCGTCTCTCCGAGCGTTTTTCAGATGTTTCCTGAAAGGAACGAGAAGGACGTGTATCAGTATGCTGATACCTATCAGGCTGTTTAATTGTTTCACGGTTACACAAATTATAGCGTTTTTCAGAGGGCTCCTGTTGAGATCCGCCCTGTTACTTTATATTCTCTTTATTTTTCTGTTTATGCCAGCGTTTTGTAGAAGACTCTGGTGCCTGTCTCGGGTTATCCCTTTCAGAATTACCCTTTAGTTGAGGTTTATTTAGTCTGCCTCTGAAATTATCTGGCCCTTTAGATGTATAGATTTCAGCAATAAGTTTTGGTACCTCGTGCTCTTGAATTGCTAAAGCAACCTGCGTGAGGCGTTGGTGTACTGTCAAGCCTGTTGCTTCCCCTATAATGTTACTTAAAATTATTGAGGCTACTTTGGCATAGTTGCCAACATGCTTCATCCCCAAATCCAGAGCATGAGCAGCCCTGTATTCATTTTGAATCTGCTTTAGCATATCAGGCAAAACTGCCACGGATGGTGTACCATACGTGATAGTATGTATTGCAGCAAAAACTGTACCCCAAGTGGCACATTCATCTACCAGGGGAACCATCCCTAAAGGTAGGCACATTGTGAGAATTCTATGTTTGTCTTGTCTTGTCTTGGGATTCCGTTTGGGGAAATACTGCTTGATTTGTTTTTTGTGCAATCCAGAACAGAATCTCCTTCCGTCTGGTGGAAACTTACCCATAATTGAGTTAATAGTAACTAGACTAATTGCAGGCATTGCTAAATGTGGCTGCTCAGCTTGAACATCCCTCGCTGGGTTTGTTGTTATTGTTCGCATAACAAACTGTGCAAAAGGTCTGTATAGTCTAACTAGACGTGTGTAAAGAGTACAAAGCTTTAATACAGTGAGTGCACATAACTGTGGATATGGTGTGTAGCCAGCTAAGACTGGCCATGTTGCCTCATCATTACTGAGGGGACCCAGTGTGACATTGTTTAATGGATGTGGTAGGGCACCTTGGAACCAATTTCTGTGTTCCTGAAATGCAAGTGGCGTTTGTAAGTCTCATAAGCTCTATATTGGCCTGGTATGACTGCTTCTGTGTATGTGTGAAAAACTCTAGCGTTGGCCTCTACTGCTGGAAAAGTTATCCATGAATAGAATACCTCTGTTTTATACGCTTCGTGGACCTCCACCATGAAGGTACCATCTCCTCCAGTAAGAGGAAGCCCTTGTTGTTGTAACATCTGCATTATTGTATGTCTGAAATTTAGCCATTGTAATGAAGGAATTCAGAGAAGGGAAAACTATAGTGGGATGATCCTTTTAAAGGTTCAAGCTTGAAAAACCTACAGACAGACATAGGGGTTCCCTATTCAATTTAGGAGGATTAATCCCTGACACCATGGACATCTCCAGGTGACTAGGGGCTTTGGGCACACGTAAGAACTACTCAAGAAACCCATTAACCCCTTCAATGCTAGGCCTTTCCCCCCTGTGCTAAGCTTTTTTTTGGCTATTTGTGGTAGTTCACGCTTAGGCCCCCGTAACTTTTTGCCCACATAAGGTATCCATGCCACATATGCGTCCTTTTTCTAACATCCTGAGGATTCTAAAGGTACCCAGGGTTTGTGGATTCCCCTAGAGGGGACCGAGAGAGAAGTCAGCCAAAATACAGCTAAAGTTTGGTTTTTGGGGGGAAAATGGGAAAAAAAGGGCTGCTGAAGATAGCGTCTGTTTTTTCCCCTGCAAATGGTATCAACAAAGGGTTTGTGGTGCTAAAATCACCATCTTCCTCGCTTTCAGGAACAGGCAGACGTTTGTCATAAAACCAACATTGTGTATACAGTTCTGATATTTTACTGGGACATAGCCCATTTTTCCTATTTTTTGTGCTTTCAATCTCCTTCCAGTTAGTGGTGGAAATGGGTGTAAAACCAATAATGTATCCCGGAAAGCTATACATTTCTGAAAAGTAGATAAAATTCTGAATTCGGCAAGAGGTCATTTGTGTATATTCTCCAAGGTTTTCCTATAGAAAGTAACAGTTGAAATAACAAAATATTGACATTGAGTTGAACAAAACAGCCATTTTATGCTTATGTTTTCACTCAGTAACTTTTTATTTAAAGCAATATACCGTTACGTCGGCCAAGCACCTAAAGCACCTAAAATGGCTGACGTGTTCTAAAGGCACTCCGCTCTGTATCCCCCGGTTATCCTGGCAATCCTGTAGTACAGCAACGGGAAATTTGCCCTGCCGCCCAGGAGTTTACAGAAGAGCATACGCTGATCCGGGCAAGGGGTCTCCCGACGCCGAGATCGCCAAGGCTGCGGTGCCCTGAGTCGCGGCGCGCGAGGTGAACGCGCAGGCCCGGGTGGTGGAGCCCCTCAACAGGCGAGAGAGGGCGCGGCGCCAGCAGGGAGACGGCGACCCGAGCCGCAGCGGCGCAGGTGTCCGGCCCGCCGTGTTCACTGGAGAGACAGATGCAGCGGAGCCATAACTGCGGGAGAGGCGGATGTGGCAGAGCCGGTGGAGCCGTCAGAGGCCTTCGCAAGACCAGAGGGAGTGGGCCCCCCCACCTACTGGACTGCGAGGTGAGGCGTGGTTCCCTGGGGCTGTCGGCTGGAAGATCGCCCGGTTGATCCAAGGGGTCGCATCGAGTCCCAGCCCTGGCGGGCCCGCCCGAGACCGGAACCGGCCTGGTTTGTGTGGAGACCTCCCCCCTTCCACCCCTGCAGCGAGACTTGAGCACGACGGAGTGCAGCCGGGCCCAGTGTTGAGGCCGCTGCACCCGCAAAAACCTACGGCCAGAACAGTGCAGATCTGGCCTCTTCCGTTTGAGGGAGGCCCCGTTGAGCCTGGGGGGCCTCCCCTGCCTCCCATGTTGGTGCACGACTAGAGGAGCAGCGGGGCTGAGACCACGCTGGATGCGGTTGGGCCAAATGCCGTGCGACATCCCCTGAGGCTGCTGGCGAGGCCTTGGAGGTGACGGAGGCGACTGGAGGCCTTCGCCTGTGACAAAGGATGCCATCTTGGAAAGCCCACATCCATTGAGGCAGAGACAAGTCAGGTGGGCCAGCGGCAGCGCTGCTCGGCTGAGGTGGGGAGTGGGGGGGGTGTCCGGGGGTCGGTCGGGCCTAGGCCCCCCCAGATGCAAAGAGGTACAGCAGTGGGTGACTACCTGGGCGACGCAGTGCAAGGAACAGTGTGGAGGCTGGTTCGGGCCTATGCTGATCCTGACCTTATCTGACCACACAAAGTTCATTGCCTGCGATAGGGGTGACTGGCTGGGATAGGGGGGGGCCCGGGGGCCATTCGGGCCTAGTCCCCCTTCACACGATCTTTCCTGTTCCGGCCTAAAGGGGCTGCAGCAGTGCTAGCAATTGACCGGGGTGGACCCTGACCCAAGAGCTCTCCCTTAAAAAGACACGTGCCTTCACCCATCTGGTTGTCCTCTGGGGTGGTGCATCGCCCTATGACGTTGGGAGGGTACTGGAGGCACTGCGGAGTCCGTGGATGGAGGACATTCACATCTCACCCCCTATGCGGAGCGCTCAGCAGATAGTCATGGGCTGCCTACACTCCAACACCCACCAAGATGTCCCTCCCCGGGGCCATACTGAAGGAACGCCCAAGACTTCTGGATCACCTGCGAGGGCAACACAGCCGGACATTGCAGCCAAATGGGACTTGGTACTGGCGGCGGTGAGAGGATCGGCACCACACTGGAACAGACGCGTGCCTCCCTGGAGGGCAGGATGGACACCATTACCTCCGACTTCACGCTTCTACGTGCCGATCAGCACAAACTGTCCGACAGGGTCCGTGATACTGAGGCAACGTTGGCGGACCTCCAGCCCCGATCCCGTAACTTCGCGACCACACTACAGGACCTGATGGATCGGGTGTGCACCCTGGAGGAGATAGTTGATAATGCCGAAGGGAGGTCGCGCCGCAATAATGTGAGGGTGATTGGCCTGCCGGAGGGGACGGAGGGTCAGGATCCAGAGGGCTACACAGAATCCTGGATGAGATAACTGCTTCCCCCGGGGTCGCTCTCACCGCAGTTCATAGTAGAACGGGCCCATAGAGTTCCGGCCCGCAAACCACCTCCGGGGGCTCGCCCTCATCCCTTCTTATTTCGCCTAATGAACTTTAGGGACAGAGATGTCATACTACGGGAGATAGGCAAACATCCCGGCCCCAAAGTGCAAAATGTCACTGTCTCCTTCTTCCCGGACTACACTGCACAAGTTCAAAGAAGGCAAGACACCTTCGGCGCAGTCAAGAAACAACTCAGAGAGCTGGAACTCCCATACTCCCTACTTTTTCCTGCCCGCCTTCGAGTTATCAGGGACGGCAACACCCGATACTCTGATTCCCCCTCGGAGGCCTGGGACTGGTTTGAAGAAAACGGGCTGACAACAGCTCCTAGGCCCACTGAAGACCCCTGACTGCAAGGCAGACCCCGTCGTGGCCGTCGCAGGAGGAAAGGCAGAGATGCATGGCCGCCCGTCGCAGCCCCGGATCCAGAACAGATTAGATCGGAGCGTCAATAAGCACTGCAGGTTGCGGCGGCCCTTCAGCCTGCCAGATCGCCTTCACCAATAAGTTCCGCTGGGTCCCTGTCAAAGTCCAGAGGAGGTGCCGACTCCACACCAGAATGGTCAACTGATGCTGACTCGCCTCGGCTCCCGGATGTCACTCCCAAGACCTCAGACGACATTATTTGAGAACACGTTGCCCATCACCCCAATTGCCTCGCACTCATAAGTAACAGAGACTAAGGGCTCTAGCTTGTACACATGTCCCCACTGATCCATGATGTACTCCTGGGACTTTCCATGCACAATCACATACCCGGTGCTCTACCTCATACTATAGAGGGGTAAATAAGGGGGATGGAATAAGTAAGCATTCTTTCCTTTTCCTCTTTAAATCGGTGCTCCCCCCGAAGTCAAACAACAACGTTGGACTAGTCGCCATGAATAGGCACAAATGTTTGGGTCGATCTCCCTGTTGGGGGTCCGCTCTTATGATGTTTCATGATATTTGGATGCTAAATATTATTTTTCCACTCCCAGAGGAGTCGCCTCATTTAGAGACCTGTTGCTGCCGCACATACCCTCCCCGAGGGTGTCCACCTCACACAGGGAAACAGACAGATTTACATCATTTTCATGACAAACCTAAATATAATCACATGGAATGTTAGAGGCATTCGCACACCTGCCAGACGGTACTCCATCTATGCTTACCTACAGCGCAGAGTGGTCAGCATCGCTCTCTTACAAGAAACGCACCTTACGCAACCAGAAGCCGTCCGACTACGCCGTCGTTGGCGAGGTCAGGTCTATAGTACTAACTACTCATCCATGGCCAGAGGGGCACTCATTTGGGTAAAAGCCGGGGTTCCATGGGAGGAGGAGGAGGTGATGGTAGATCCCGCTGGACGGTATGTGCTGCTTAGGGATAGGTTAAACGGACAGCCTATTCTGTTGGGTTCCATCTACGCCCCTAACACCGATCAGGGAGCATGTAGTATAACGGCCTTGCTCCCCAGATGGAGGGATGTTCCATGGTTGCTGGGAGGCGATTTTAACTCTGTGCTGGACGTTTCTCTGGATCGATCCTTTCCCCCTCTGAATAGAATTACAGCCTCATCGAACGCCCAGTCCCTATGCACTTGGATGGGACATTGGTCGTTGACAGATGTCTGGCGCAAACACCACCCTCACACTAGGGTTTATTCCTTTTTTTCGCCAGTCCATAAATTGCACGTATGGCTGGACCGTATTTTAGCATCGGCACCCCTAGCCCCCTTAATTCAGTCCACAGAATACTTAGGTCGGACACACTCAGACCACAATCCACAAATAATGCACTTGGTGTGGGAGGCCGAGGTGCCTCCGATTCCAGCCTGGCGTCTACAGATGGCGGCCTTGGAGGACCCTGCGTTCCGGAGCTCCCTTGAGTCTGCAGTGATTTTATATTTTGATCTCAATTCTGGGTCCCCGGATTCGGTACTGACGGAGTGGAAGGCATTTAAAGTTGTGACCAGAGGGCTTTGCCTTGGGCACACGTGGAGCATCCGTAATCAGCTTGACACATCCCTATCTGCCATTGAGCGACAACTGCTCCGGTTAGAAGCGCAGGCCATCGACCGGCCTGATAGGCAAAAGCAACTTGATGATGCCCACGCTGAGCGGGAAGTGCTATTAGAAAGACTATGATGTCACAATTTCTTGGCGCATTCGGCTCGCTCCCACGCTACAGCAGATAAAGCGGGGAAATTACTGGCTTACTTAATTAGGCAAGAACACCCCCAACGCCCTATACAACTCTTAGTGGATGAACTAGGCCACAGGAGCTGTACGCAGAGAGACATCCATGCAGTAATGACAGCACACTACACCAAGTTATATTTGTCCCGGCTGCCTGGGAATAACCCTCACATGGAGTCATTCCTCTCCACAGTGGAGCTGCCCACACTGACGCTTGACCAACTCCTCACTCTGGACTCCCCCCTGACAGAAGACAAAATTCGTGAAGCATTACAGTCGCTGGCTTCCGGAAAGACGCCGGGACCTGACGGACTCCCCACCGAATTTTTTAAAACAAATGCGGAGACTCTGGTGCCCTGACTGCACTCCCTATACGCCTCGGCAATTACCGACATGACTCTACCACCCTCGATGTGCGCGGCTAACGTGGTTTCTCTTTTGAAGCCAGGAAAGGACCCAACCCCCCCCGGATCATGTAGACCGATAGTGATATTAAACGTCGACTATAAAATTTTAGCCAAAGTTTTAGCCAATCGCCTGGTGCCCCTTGTTCCCACCTTAGTACACCCTGACCAGAACGGGTTCTTCCCTCAACAAAACACGGCTCTAAACATCCGCCGGTACTTTAGGGTAGCTGAGTATGCCCCTCTCAAATGGCCTAGGTCGGGCTGCATGGTGCTGGACCTTGAGAAGGCATTTGATTTGCTCGACTGGAACTTCCTTTTTGCCTCCCTTGCCCAGTACGGTATAGGGCCTTATTTCCTTAGCATGGTTCGGTTGCCATATAGGAGCCCGTCTGTCCGTGTTTGGACGGGCCCCTATTTATCGGACCCTATACGGGTGAGGCGCAGGACTCGACAGGGATGCCCGTTGTTCCCCCTCCTCTTCGCGCTGGCGGTGGAGCCACTGGCTGCGCACATCCGCGCGCATGTGGACAAGGAAGTCACTCTGGGAGACGGCTCGCACGTTATCTCGCTATACGCTGATGATTTGCTAATGTACGTCACGACATCCCACCCTCCTTGGACCAGGCCTTAACTCACTTTACCAGGGCTTCGGGCCTGAGGGTTAATGCCGCGAAATCTATTCTCTTTCCGTTTCTGCAGACGACCCTTGACCTGGGGTATTCCATGGGGGGCGTTCGTATGACATGGTGCACTGACCCCTTTAGATATCTAGGAGTGCGCATCTACCGTACTAGGGAGAATCTGTTTGAAGGAAACATAGTCAGAGCCACTACAGCTATCCAGTCACAAATGGGCTTCTGGCAGACACTCCCACTGGCGATCTTGGGCAGGGTTGCCCTCGTAAAAATGGTAGTTCTCCCTCGTCTCATCTACTACTTCACTACCTTACCTATTATTATTTCCCCTCCCTTCTTTCGCAAATGTGAATGGGTAATAAGGGACTTTGTATGGGGAACGTCCAGACACAGAGTATCTATTGGGAAACTCTATTTATCGGCAGACCAGGGGGGGGTTGGCGGTGCCCAACTTCGAACATTACTATTTGGCCTTCCAGGTTCAGTGGATCGCCCGATGACTCGCATCCCGGCATCTGGCAGATACGGCCTCGTTACAACCTCCAATCCCGCATCACACATTACTACATATCTTCCACCCATGCACAAAGCCTAGACCCCTTGGTGCGCTTCTACTCAATATAGCCTTTAAGTGTTTCCGTAGGAGCCTTTTCCTCACTAGGACCCTCACACCATACACCCCCACCATCCCATTACTGGGTACACCACGGGGTGACATATGCACCACAGCAACTGAATTGCGTCACTGGGGCACAGAAGGTATCCAAGATATGGGAGATATGGCTCACTCATTCCATACCAGGAACTCATGTCGGAGGAGAACATATACCCGGGACAGTTTATTACATCGGGCGATTATAGCCTCGCTGGCAGCTAAGTGGGGTAATCTTGCTCAGGAACCACCCACACACCTTACGATACAGTACCTACATGTGATGGAAAGTGGGGGGCACTTGACTCGTTGGTTCGCGTCCTCACTCCGCCAACACACAGAAATTGACCTGACCCCCTGTCGGGAGGAGCTGGGATTACAAGACTTGGAACCCCCTTTTGACGTCCGTATCGTAACCAAACAGGTATGGGACGAGGCCGGTCCCTTTAACATGTTAGGAGGCCGGCAGGAGGCGGAGTCAGAGTGCGTGACGTCGCCCTTATGGAGCCTATCAGGACCATCTGGTGAAGAGGAGCGGAGAACGACGGGAAAGGAAGACGCAGAAGAGCTGCTCGAGGCAAGCGGGACGGAGAAAACGCTGAGTAGAGGCTGTGACCGAGACCGACGAGAAGGAGCAGGACCGGAGAACGCCGCTGTGCCCCAGCTGTCCGGAGAAAGCGTCGGGGGAGTCCGACACCGCGCCACTGCCCGCCACCCCCCAGGAGGAGGGTGGCTGGAACAGGTACGGGGACGTATCCTGGGGTTTGCGAAATCACCGGGAGGGAACGGGTAGTCAGTCGGGAGGTCACTGCTGCGTTCCTCTTGGGCTCCACACTTCCTCAGACGCGGTGCTCCCCTCACATCCTGTCTTCCCTCCCTTTCGTTGGCTTCAGGCGAAACCAGCCGATTGACCCTTGGTCTTTTCTTTTTTTTTTGTTTTCCTGTTGTGGGACCTCCTCGAGAATTGGGAAGCCAGCCCAGGACTCTACCGGGAACTCTGAAAAGAAGACGTTGCCGTAGAGATGGTTCGGGACCGGTGATTTAAAGAGCATCCCTCTGCAACCGGACAGTTGGACTTTTGTTTTTGTACTTCCTTCACGGAACTCTTGGCAATAAAGCCTTCCCTTATAAACATATGGAGTATCTATTTGTTACTTAAGGTGGCAAGACCCCCCTAACTCCCAGTCGGGTTGTGACACCCCCCTGAAGCAACACTGGGAGGAAGCCTTAGGGAGAGTATTCACGGACAGGGAGTGGTTGGCCGTCCGGGGAGGTCTGACATGTATTCCACGTAACCAGTGCTTTAAACAAATTCAATTTTTTATATTGCACCGGGCATACATCGCCCCAGCCCAAATCAATAAGTACTTTGCTAGATCAGATGCAGCCTGCCGTAGGTGCCGCTTATTGAACGCAGACATACTTCACATGTTATGGCACTGCCCCGACCTGCGCGAATACTGGGCTACGGTGACATCTACACTAGCTACCTGTACCTCTTGAGATATCCCCCTTCACTGGGAGGCACACATACTGCACTTGTTCAGTAGGAGTAAGAAACACAGAGCAGCCACCCGCTTCCTTGACCTGGGGTTCATATCGGCCAAACGCCTAATCACCAAGAGGTGGAAGTCCCCAACGGCCCCTCATGCCGTAGCCTGGCGCCGTTCCCTGCTTAACTGGGCTAGGGCAGAGGGGGTTGCACTACACCGGGAGGACTTGCTTGGGGTCCGCAGGTTTCCTCTGGCGCATCACTGGGATGCTATGGTGTCGAGTTTACAGGGCATGGCTGCTGTCGCGGAGGATGGGCCCCAGGACGAGGAGCAAGATTGAGAACTCTATGCTTAGCAATTGGTAGTACACACTCACAGAACTGGCCTCACTTACTAACATATGGTTCCACATTGCGGAGATGCTGTCACTCGGCCCTAGCAGGGCTGTCTCTTCCCCCCCCTTTTTAACCCTCGCGTCGGCAGGTCTCAGGCGACCACCCTATCCCTCCTTTGGTTACTTTGTCCTCATTTTGTTGTACCCCACGCCCACAGTTTGATTAAGAACCGCACCACGGCTAATATAGCTAAGATGTAATATGTCACAATGTCTGACATGATACTGCCGCAGTCATTGCAAGGGCAATCGTCCAAGTACTATCACCAGTAACTCATCCGTTAACTTACCTGTTAATAAGCTGGATTGCATGCTGATCTGCATAACTTTGCTGTTGCCGTACAGGATGCTAATGCACTGCTCATGGTGTTTGGAAATATGAAAAATGCCAATAAAAAGATTTCAACAAAAAATATACCGTTACGTCCGCTGGACCCTTCTGGTTGCGGGGATATATAGGATTTGTAGGTTCGCCAAGAATCTGAGGTACCCAGAGCCAATAACTGAGCTGCGCCTTGCAATGGTTTTTCATTGTGTACTTTGTATAAAGCAATTAATTTCATAAAATATAAAGAGTGAAAAATAGGTATCAAGGAAACCTATGTATTTCCCAAATGAGAACAACATATGGAGTTTAGAACAGTGGTTATTTGCACATCTCTGAATTTGTGGGTACCCATATAGCAAGTGAATTAGAGGGCATTTTTCTAAATGACTTCTTTTTTAAACACTGTCTTACATTTGGAAGGCAGAAATGCATAGAAAGTAAATTGGTAAAAACACTTGTTCTACTATCCTGTGTTCCCCTAAGTCTCCCACTAAAAATGGAACTTCACTTGTGTGGGTAGGCCTAGTGCCCGCGACAGGAAACGGCCCAAAAAGCAACGTGGACACATCACATTTTCCCAGTAAAAACGGACCCTTTTTTGCAATACGCCTAGCTGTGGATTTTGTACCCTCACTCAGCCGGCACCTAGGGAAACCTAGCAAACCTGTACATTTTTAAAAAATAGGCACCCCGGGGAATCTGGGATGGGGTGACTTGTGTGGCTCTCACCGGGTTATGTTACCCAGAATCCCTTGCAAACTTTAAACTTTGTAAAAAAACACATTTTCCTCACATTTCTGTGATGGAAAGTTCTGAAATCAGCGGGGAGCCACAAACTTCCACCCCCCCAGCATTCCCCCAAGTCTCCTGATGAAAATGGTAACTCACTTGTATTTGTAAGCCTAGTGCCTGCAGCAGGAAATGGCCCAAAACGCAACATAGACACATCACATTTTTCCACTGAAAACTGACACTTTTTTGCAATGTGCCTAGCTGTGGATTTTGGGCCCTAGCTCAGCCGGCACCTAAGGACACCTAGCAAACCTGTACATATTTTAAAATTAGACACCCAGGGAAATCCAGGATGGGGTGACTTGTGTGGCTCTCACCAGGTTCTGTTACCCAAAATCCCTTGCAAACCTCAAACTTTGTAAACAAAAACACATTTTCCTCACATTTCTGTAATGGAAAGTTCTGTAATCTGTAGGGAGCCACAAACTTCCACCCACCAAGCATTTCCCCAAGTCTCCCACCAAACATTTTACCTCACATGTGTGGGTAGGTCTAATGGCCACGATAGGAAATGGCCCAAAACGCAACGTGGACACATCACATTTTTCTACTGAATACTGACCCTTTTTGCAATGTGCCTAGCTGTGGATTTTGGGCCCTAGCTCTGCTGGCACCTAAGGACACCTAGCAAACCTGTACCTTTTTTTAAACTAGACACCCAGAGGAATCCAGGATGGGGTGACTTGTGTGGCTCTCACCAGGTTCTGTTACCCAGAATCCCTTGCAAACCTCAAATTTCCACCCATCCAGTATTTTCCAAGTCTCCCGATAAAAACGGTACCTCACTTGTGTGGGTAGGCCTAGCATCTGCAACAGGACACGGCTCAAAACATATTGTGGAGGCATCAAAAGCAGCTATCATAAAACTGCCTGGTTTTGCAAGGGGTAACCTGTGTTTTTGGTCCCGGGCTCAGCAGCCATAAAGGGAAACCTACCAAACCAAGACATTTCTGAAAACTAGACACCCGGGGAGTCCAGGGAGGTGTGTCTTGCGTGGATCCCCAAACGTTTTCTTATACAGCAAACCTGCAAATCTCAAATTCAGCTAAAAAAAAGCAAGTTTTCCTCACATTTCTGTGTGGCATCACCATGCCGGCACAAATTTCCTACCACCCAGTGTTCCCCTCGATTTCCTGAGTAAAATGATACCTCACTTGTGTAGATGCTCAAAGCAGAGTCAGCCTAAAAATGTATTAAAAAATTGTGCTTATCGGCTTGCTGTAATAGCCCCTCAATATGTACACATTTTTTACCCTACCCTGTTACAGGCACTTGGCCGGCCCACCCACACAAGTGAGGTATCATTTTACTCGGTAAACTGAGGGGAACTCTGGGTGGAAGGAAATTGGTGCTGGCGTGGGGATCCCACACAGAAATGTGAGAAAAATGTGATTTGTTTAGCTAAATGTGAGGTGTGCAGAGGATTCAGGGTAAGAAAACGTTGGGGGATCCTCACAAGCCACCCCCCATGGACTCTCCCAGGGTAAACATAGTTTACAACGATGTTTACACATCGCATACCATTACAACGCGGTCATTACAATGACCGCGTTGTTACATTGCATGCCATTACAAGGCAAGCCGTTACAACAACTTGCAGTAGGGGGCAGAATCCAACACCTTCCCTACTGTTGCACAGACTGGAGTTGGAATAGTAAATTATATTATTCCAACATCCAGCGCCCTCCCTACAGCAAGTCGTTGTAATGACTTGCGTTGTAATGGTCGGCGATGTAACAACGCGGTCATTGTAATGACCGCGTTGTAATGGCATGCGTTCTAAAAGCATGCGGTGTAACGTGACCTATTCCTCTCCCGGGTGTCTAGTTTTCAGAAATGTCTGGGTTTGGTAGGTTTTCCTAGATGGCCGCCGAGCCTGGGACCAAATAGCAGGAGCCCCCTTTGCAAAAACAGGTTGTTTTGTTATAGATAGGGGGGTTTGGTAGGTTTCCCTAGATGGCCGCCGAGCCCGGGGCCAAAAGCCCAGGTGCCCCCCCTTGCAAAACCAGGTCATTTTGTGATAGATAATTTTGATGTCTCCTCAATACGTTTTAGGCCCATGCCTGTCGCGGGTACTTGACGCACCCACACATTTCAGTGGCGGATCTTCCGCTATGGCAGGGGAACGTCGCCCCACCTGCCAGAGCCAAAAACAATAATATACCCTTCTTTATTATTTTTTATTATCGTTTTATTTCTCTCTTGGAGCCGAGGCGTGGGGGCAGGGTCAGGGTGATGACAAGCTGGAAGGGGGAGTGTTGGGCACTGCTATTCAGTGCGCATGACAGTCTAGCCAGCTGTCTCAGGCCGGCCAAACCGTCATGCGCACTGAAGCTCTCTCCAACCCCACCTGCATTGCCGGGTTGGGGAGAGAGAGAGAAGGCACAGGCAAATCTTAGAGAAGGCACAGGCAAATCTTCGGCGCTTAGGCCAATCCTGACGCTGCTGACTCTGGGACCCTGTGGCTGCAGAAGAGATGGGCGCAATGCAGGTTAGAGGTTTTTTTTTTTTCTCGTCCGTCCATGCCCCCCTCACCCGTTCCCCTTCCCTCCACCCCTGCCCTGCCACTGTATCAACACATGGGCCCCTACTATCTGTTTTGACCTCTCCAGGTCAGGGTCCATTCAGAGTTGAAGTTCCTTTGTGGACAACCGCGCCATTGAACACCTTCAAGATGACAAAAAAGCCACACTAAAATTTCTCATGTCAGTATGCTGGCATATGACATGGCCAGTGTGACTTTTTTACGTTATAAGAATTGCCTTAATAAGGGTGAACCTGCCATTCTTATCGGTTTTACATTTTATTAAACCAAAATATAGATATCTGTGTAGGGCGATAATAACGCCATTATGTTTGGACTCTAAGGATAAGGAATTTGCCGTCGGATATGACGTGACTAAGGCGATGTAGTCACAATAATCTGAAGGTAATTAAGAAATCTGCAATAATCTATGGTACATTTTCCTGTTGCCCTAGCCGTGGCTTGTCCAGACTCTGAAACAAAATGTATCAATGAGATAATGAATTACCCTAATAAAACGGCGCTCGTCACTGCCAAAACTCGTTACAATCGACATCAAACATAAGCTTAGGTTTACTGGTGCACAAAGAAACAAACCAATAAAAACAAACAAGAAAAGCGGGAATGCAAACCTGTAGCATCAGATTTCATCTGTCTGAAATTCTCTCTCACTCTGTAAGCACAACAGCACAAAATTAAACACAGCCTTCTAGTTGAGAACCATTTATTTTTATCTGCATTCCCTCTCCCCCTTTTTGATGTGTCGAGAGGCTTCAGCAGAGCCTGTTCTATGACACTTCTCAACATATTCTCGCTCTAAAGATATTGTTAGTCAAAAAATTGTTTATTTCATTTGTGACTTTCCTTGTGTGTAAGCACACCGAGGCTACTACTAATGGAACATCCAGCTTTCATAAGCAGCTCCCCCTGCCATAGCAGTAATTAGCATGAAACAGCTACCCTAAGTGCTGAATCCGAAATACAATCAACAAGCTTTTCACTTGTAACAACACAAAGGCCATCATTACTGTGATGGATCACAAAAACAATAATATGGCATGAATTAAATGCTACTACCAGGACAGAGTAGTGTCTTTGTTTCTTCCCAGAGATGTCAATATCAATAATGTTTTTACAGAATAAGAGAGAGCAAGAGTGTTATACCCTACTTTGTTGTATAACATGTACTCCAGCCCTGCTGCCTCTAGCTGCTCAGCCAGAGTGTGAGTTGGTTATGGAATGTTGGTGTGCCTGTGATGCGTGGAATGCCTGGGTGTCTGAGTGGATGAGTGTTGGCAGTTAGAGATGGGCTGAGCAGCTAGGCAGGCTGCTCCTGGTGGGGCTGGTACCACACCAGTGCTGGCTGGATTCAAGACTGATGTAACTTGGACTGATGGATGAAATAAAGAAGACTTGAATATACATCCTGGCTCCTGGTGTCTACTTGCTGAGAACACAACATATTTTTGGCGACGAGCGGACTTGGACCCTAGAGACTCTTGGTACAGCGCAGTAACAATGGGACCACAAAGAAACTTCAAGAGAAACCAAGAGATCCCACAAGCAACTACATCTACAAAGAAAGTATTTCCAGGCAAGCCAGCGCCAGCCCCACCAGTGTCCTTACCAACGGACAGCCCCACCGGACAATCTCATCAACAAATGACTCTTCAGCCTGGAAATACTCAAATGGTCTTACAAAGCTACAGTGAGTTGGAGGAGAAGTTCAACTACAAACGAATTTGATGTTCCAGCCACAACGTTTTCTACATAAAGGATTATAGTGAGTTGGAAGAGTAGTCACATTACAGCCACATCTGGTGTTCCAGCCACATCATTACCTACAAAAGTGTTTGGTGAGTTGGATGGGTAGCTTCACTACAGCCAGTTGTTGGTGTTCCAGCCACATCTATCTACAGTGGCTTTATTACTACAAGAAGATGCGTCATGAATGCTGCGCAGAGTTAACCTACAGGTACGCTACGTCTCTTCACACACTACAGTGATGTTGCGCAGACAGAGCCTTCATCTACAGTAAGCCAATTACTTTGCTTCATTGGTATTTGCGCAGAGTGTGTACTTGATTTTTGCATGCGTTGGAGTAGTGTTCCCTACACACCGGGATCTGCATAGATTCAAGCATGAAGGTACGCAATCTAATTTATATCGACTTTGGTAACCAAATCACCAGCTGCAGACTGTCTTTTTGTTAATGGTGATTGACAGATTAAAAACCTGTGAGTGGAAGTGGCTGAGGCCAGACACCAGCTATGCCTTGCGTGTCCCTGGAGGGAAGGAGAAGGGAAACATTAATGGCACAAGCCTTTTCTGTTTTTAAAAATGTGTCCACTGGATTGTGTCTAGTCACGGACTGGTTACTGTCACGAGAAACCTCACGTACATTTTCTTTTGTGTGTTTCTAACTACGAGATTTCAACGTGATGGATTCCTTTGTGTATGTTTGCCCTGGTATTGACTCAACATTCACATCAGACACACTTCATATGAAGCATGCCAGGTGTGCGTTACTGGTTCAGGTTTGGACTTATGTGGTAAGTTCATTTCCATTTATTTTTGGGCCCCAGCCGTCACCTCCTCTTTTGGCAGTTCAACCGCCACCTTCACGTTTAAAATATAAGTGGCACGAGCTCATACCTGCATTTTGTTGAGGCGCTGTTGGCTCCCGGCTCCCTCTGTGACGAACTGACGCTTGGTGCTGCAGAAGGACACTATGCTGTACAAGCGTGCCTTGAGCCACCCGGCACAAACGTCAGGGAACGTGCCGCCATGTTGGCATTGGCGTCTTTTATCAAGGCCTGTGCCCGCTTTGCCAACCACATTGTTCACTTGCAATAAAGTTTTAATGAAACTGGACGGAGTCTGGGAACTACTCCGTGATAGATGACCTAATCAAGATAAAGATCAGTTACAGTACGGCGCTTTGAGGTACTGTTTTCTACATTGGAGCCACATTTATTTCATAGTCAGACTATACGTGGCAGTGAGGTTACTTTATACTGCTTTCTATTTTTGACGTCTGCACAACATCAGCAGTGACTCGTTTTTGGAGGTGGCATTCTTTTCTCGAGTGCAGCGTGGTATTGTAAAAATTGTGAAATCTCGTTAACATGCATTTCTTCATTCTCTCCTCTGTGTTATGCTGCCATCTAGTGACAGTTTCTCACATTTTGCATTGAATGTCTAATTTATTTTACAGCTTATAACGTTCAGCTTACACATTTCATTAGTTTAAGTTTCCCTTACATTGGGGATGTTTAGTTTTCTTTACAGGGGTTTAGCTGAATTTCACATGGCCCCTATATAGGGGCGGAACCTATTCTTGGGGTAAGTCTTCCCTTACATGAGGGTTAGGTCCCACTTTATGCCATATTTACATTTGTACCCTTACACGAGGGTGGTCTTTTTGATTTGGGTGCAGAGGTGGGTTCCTGCGTGCTTAAGACGCCTTGCGCCGCACAAGTTTATTTTGCACGGGTTGTCCCGTTGCGCTGCACGAGTTTTGTTACAGGGTTTTGGCAGAGTTGTCCCTTGTAGTTTGTGGGGACTGGACATTGGGTGCAAGTCCCTTTGTACAAATCACAGGTTGTCCCTTTTTGGTTCTGTGGATGGGTCTTCCTTGATTTCTTGTGCGTGGTCATCACATTGTTCCCATACACGAGGGATGGATGTGGGCTAACTTTCCCATTACGTTTCACTGTTAGTTACTCCTACATGGGGGTATGTAACCTCTACAAGGGGGTTTGGACATGGGTTAGTTCATATACATACACAGTACCTAGGTTAACCCCTACGCGGGGTTTGGATGTGGGTATTTACCTCTTTCACAGTTGCGCGCAGTACAATTATACATCCCTTCACGGGCGTTTCTATGGGTGACGACCCATATACTTGTTTATTCCCTTACTCTTGGGATTGAGAATGTAGGGTTTTCTATATTTGTCGCTACTCTACGTTTTGCTTTTTGGCATTTGTGTTGCGGGGTCTTTTACCCTTTGCGTTATAGTACATTAAGTTACAGTGTATTATACAAAATGCTTGAACTGTATTTCTTGTAATGCTACACTTTTGCTTACGCTTCAAAATGTTTTATAATCTCTTATTAGGGAGGATGGGGGATATTGTTGGTCAATTGTTTATTTGCTGTATCTTTACCATCCTTTCTTGCTTTAATGGTTCTTTCTCCTGCGATGTTTTGTCCTTATTGCTGCATCCGAGAGACTTGTACCATTATTCATTTTTTCTTGTTTATAGTTCTTGCTTGATGTTATATTGTATTCATTTTTCGTTTTCTTTGAAGAAAAAGGGATAATGTTATACCCTACTTTGTTGTATAACATTTACTCCAGCCCTGCTGCCTCTAGCTGCTCAGCCAGAGTGTGAGTTGGTTATGGAATGTTGGTGTGCCTGTGATGCGTGGAATGCCTGGGTGTCTGAGTGGATGAGTGTTGGCAGTTAGAGATGGGCTGAGCAGCTAGGCAGGCTGCTCCTGGTGGGGCTGGTACCACACCAGT
The DNA here is from genome assembly GCA_963921515.1 of Calotriton arnoldi. Taxonomy (NCBI): domain Eukaryota; kingdom Metazoa; phylum Chordata; class Amphibia; order Caudata; family Salamandridae; genus Calotriton; species Calotriton arnoldi. Next base: position 1,235,370 of record CAWUFW010002295.1, read on the forward strand.
GCTGGCTGGATTCAAGACTGATGTAACTTGGACTGATGGATGAAATAAAGAAGACTTGAATATACATCCTGGCTCCTGGTGTCTACTTGCTGAGAACACAACAAAGAGGTAGACAGAGAATGAGTGAGAGATGAGAAAGACGGAGTATATGAGCCAGATAGAGATTTGCAAACTAAGCAAGAGACAGCATGGAAAGAGGAAAAGTGTGGTTTGTGAGAGGAGGATGCGAATGGCGAGAGAGTAAGAGCGAGAAAAGGCGAGAAGACGTGGTGATAGGGTAGAATTAATGAATGGGGCACAACAGACAATTAGGACACTCATCAGTATATCATCACCAGTGACACTTACCTTCAATAGGGAATCCGTGGCGTAATTAGAGCATCATCATCTTCTGCTCCATGATCAAACGAAGCACAGCCGGTGACTGTAAGATGATGGTAGAGCACATACCGGATGTGCCTGGGGGGACATGTCATCTAGGCAGTAAGTTGGGAGCTGTCCATCCTGCAGTATCTGCCCATATCCGCCGGTAAACTCTGCTTCCTCCTCTCTTTCTGATACACATTAGACCTTCCAAGGAGGATCTGATTTTATCCGTGCTCTCTGCTTAAAAGGACTGCACAGACATCACACCATAGCAACGCTGATTGATAAATGCAATGGATCTGAAACATTGCCAGCTTCTGAGATATCATGATCGATGTAATGCCTGTCACCCTCAAACAAGAATGTGGAGACCTGTTTATAAATGGGAACTGGGGTTGTGACTTGGGCAGAAATTACTGCAGGAATTTTCTCATTTTCATTCTTTCTCAGTATAACTATATTAAACTTATTGTGTGCTAAATCGAGCACCTCAACACGCCCAGAAAATCAATTTACCCCCCAGGAGGAAGCATGGTGATGCATGCAAGTAGGATCCCTTTTAGTGATAATCTTATTGAAAACAACCTAAAACAAACATGTCCTCTGTGGCCATTAAGAGAATCTGGGGCAACATCCTCAAGAGCAACTGCTGTATGTTGACCACAAAGGAGCTGGGGAAAAATACTATGGGCCAAATTACGATGTCAGTCAGTAAGCCTCTGACCAACAGACCGACATTGTAGGTTTAAAGTCCGACCGCCGTACTACAATGACGAAGGTCGGAGTTTAATCCGGCCAGTCAATCCGAATCGGTTCTGACGGGCTCAAGGAGCTCATTGGCCAGTCGGAATGGCCTCGTAATCCCTTAAGGACGGCGTTTCCTCAGTCAGGATTATGATGTTGGTTTCTGACAGATTTTCCATGTCGCCACCACAACGTCACTTTTTAAGATGTTGTGGTGGCGATAGGTGCTTTGCCTTATTTACAAGGCAGCGTTAAGCCACTTGATGTGGATTAACGCTGCCTTGTAAATAAGGCACCCTTTCACACTCTACTTAGCATGAAAGGGGCTTTCCACCGCAACACCCATTGATTTTGACGCTGCCCAATATTTACAAGGGTGGCGTAAATATGGGACAGCGCCAAAATTAAGACCAGGGAAAACCTGGTCTTACCCTGGCGCAACAAGGAGAAATGTTTAATTTTCCTCGTTTTTGCTGTTTCCATGTGTGCTGCGTTGTGCAGCAAACATAGAAACAGCAAAAGGCCATTGATTGTTTATGTGCAGGAAGGTGTTCATAAAATCATAAAAAATCATAAAATTATTTTTTTTAAATGACGAGTTGCAACTTCTAAGTGTGCTGTATTAAGCAGCACACTTAGAAATTACAAAATGCCATTTCAGATTGTTTATGTGCAGGAAGGGACACCTTCCTGCACCTAAACAATCTTCCCGTGCAACGTACACACCCTTGCACTATGGTGCAAGGGTGTCTGCGTTGGTGCCAGGCAGCTAAATTAGCGCCAGTGCAGGGGGAAATGCACGACTGCACCGTATCCTTGTAAATACGGTGCAGCCCTGCGTTTCAGTAGTGGCGGAGCGCGGCGTTAAGCCAAGGAGGCTAACGCCGTGCTCCGCCACTTCCTCGAAAATTTGCCCCCATGTGCGGTTGCATCGTAATGAGGAGTGCGGAACCGCCCACCTATGGTTGGGCGGTTCACACACCGAAACAGTGTTGGTCGGAGGCAACTCCCACCGACATCGAAATCAGGCCCTATGTTTTTTGTAACTGATTATGTGACACATACACAGTTCCGTCACAATATACACAACAACGAGACGAGACATTATTATTATAGGGTCTTATATAGCGCATAGCTACCCAAAAGGGTTTCCTAGCGCTAGACAAAGGTAGGTAACTAGCCAGAGACAAAAGATAATCAGAACAGCCAGGGTTTGAGATTTTTAAGAAAAATGGTCAGCGATTGGCAGTTTCTCAGTGAATCGGGCAGAGTTCCAGAGCTTGGGGCCCCAATTAGGAAAATGAACGCCAACATATGCTGGCTTTTTTGACTGTGGGGAACCTACAAAGGTAGCGGTTGCTCGACCGAAGGGAACAAGTTGGGTTGTACGGTTCCACTAGCTGATGCAGTTAGAGTGGACCAGCATTTGACCTAGCTTTATGCACATAGCATAAGGCTTTAAACTGTATACGTTAGTCCACCGTAAGCCAGTGAATATCGCAGAGAAGACTAGACACAGAGGAGTGCTTGGGAAGATAAAATAGAAGCCTGGCAGCGGAATTCTGAATAACTTGTAGGCGTTTGATGGAAGCCTTGCCAGCCCCCATATAGAGAATGCTCCCAAAATCCAGCCTCAATAAAATAAAGGCCTGGATAATCATCCTCTGAGCCATAAAGGGAAGCATCCAGATGATTTTTTTTAGCCATTTTAAGACTGCGAAACAAGTGGAGGCTATCTTGGCGATTTGCATTTTTATGGATTGTCATCTAGCAGGAAACTGAGATTCTTAACCTCAGAGATCAGCATACGGAGGGCTCCTAAGGTATCAGGCCAGTGTTGGAGACCCCAGAAAAGGGAGTTCTTACCCATCACATCACCTCAGTCTTGTCACTGTTCAACTTTAAGGAGTTGATGTTCATCCAGGTGGAAACCTTACGGAGTCAAGAATTCAAGGTATCGGTGCTCTGGCCATATGCAGATGACAAAGGCAAGATGGTCTTAGTGTCATCTGCATAGGAAAATAAGGTGAGGCCACAGCCTTTAACAATATCAGCAAGGGGACGAACATAGATGTTGAATAACATCAGGCTTAAGGCTGATCCCTAAGGTACTCCAGAAGTAAGAGAATGAGACCTTGACACAGAATTGGATGAAAAAACCTAAAAGGTCCGGTCATGCAAGAACGAGGTCATCCAAGACAAAGCTGTGGATTGGAGACCCATGTTCTCCAGTCTTTCTACAAGTGTTGTGTGAGACATGGTATTGAAGGCCGCGCTCAGGTCGATCAGGGTCAGAGCAGCCATTCCACGATTATCTAGAAGCCATGTGAGATGTTCAGTAACTCCCAGATGAGCAGATTCAGTGCTGTAGCCCACTCTGAAGTCAGACTGCGACTGATGGAGAAAATTCTAAGAGTTCACAAAGGTGAATATTTGCTGGTTGACATGTTTCTCCAAGATTTTGGAGAAGAGCGGCAGCAGCGAAATTGGCCTAAAATTAGACCAGTTAGAAACCTCCAGTCTGGGTTTCTTCAATCGGGGCAGGGCCATAGCATGCTTCCAAGCCTGAGGAATATGCCCCTCTTGCCGGGAAGAATTAAGGACAGTGATCAGAAATTGTAAAAGTTCCGGACCAAGTTTACTGATCTTGGCCGGAGGAAGATGGTCTCGAGGAGGACCTGACTTTATGGATTGCATTAAGTGTGAAAGAGAGGAGCATTCAGATGAGCCAATGAATCCAGATTTTGTTTATAGTGCCAGAATTAGTGCAGGCAATCGATAAGGCAGTGCCAGAGGTTTTTCCATCCATCTGAGGCTTCGCAGTCAAAGCAACAGAGAGAGAGAGTTGAATATCTGTCACCCAGTGCTAAATTTGAGCCGGTGGTTTTCAGTGCTCGGCACCAGCACTTAATTGTCATACCGGCACCTGTGACAGTCTGCCACAAGGTGGCGCTGTCTGGCTAATTTTAGAGATGACCACAACAACAGTTAATTATTAATTCAATATACATTACAAAATGACTACTACCTGCCACCCAAGCCATTATTATAGCTTTGGGGGCCTGAAATCGTCTGAATTGTCACACTTGTAAGAGTGTGATGGTTAGTAGTTGTGTTGTTACTATCATTAGCAGCACTGGCAGGGGCAATGGGTGGTGCAAGCTGCAATTGCCTCCTGACGAGAGCCCAAGCACTTATTCTTTTACAAATTAAGCACTGTTGTCACCTTTTTTCAAAACAGTGTGCCAGTTCATCACAGTGTGACTGTGACAGCGAAGGGGAGGAGATAAGTTAATACTGTGCATGCCATTGTGTCAGTGAGGGTGCCTCTGTGCGTTTTCAAGCAGCAGCCACTGCCATCTTTGCTGCCCCCAAACAGAGCCACATCATCGATTTAGCTCCATTTGCCTGATATTTGAGGGAATCATGTCTTAATTCCACGAGAACCACCCCAGGATCCTCAGGGATTGGATATCTTTGAGTTGGGCCAAGATTTCAGACCAGAAAGACCGAATAATCGGACAGTCTTACCAGATGTGTTTAAAGTCTCCCAGCAGCCCACAAGCTCTCGAGCAAAGATCGGACATCTGGGGGAATATTTTTTTAAGTTTAGTGGGATAAAGGTATCAGTTGAATAAAAGTTTATAATGGGCTTCCCTTAAGCCCATCGAATGATTAAACAGGGGTATATCTCTCCATAAAGTCCGGTAAAGCTAGGCCCCCGAAGATTTAGGTAACCGTAACAATTAGTAAGAAAGGCGTGCCCTGTTATTTTACCATACAAAGCGAATCATTAGTGAGCGTAGGGTAGAAAAGAATCCCCGATCTATTTCGATTGGGAGACCCTGAAATAGAGAAACTTGGGCAAGACCATAATTTTGATTGCATGAATTCACCCTAGCCAGGACAAATACAGGGGGGCCCATCTCTTAAAACCGCCATCAGCAGTTCAGGGCGGTTTTAAGAGGTGGGCAGTTGAGGGCGGTTTTAAGAGGTGGGTAATTGACTCAATATAAATCAGTAAGCCTAGGTATGATCTTAATACCAAAGTATGTGATGTCGTTCTTGGCCCTTTTGAAGGGTACAGTGGTCCCTAATCTATATATGTCTGAGGAAGGTAACTTTATGTGGAGTAAGTAAGATTTGAACAAATTAATGCAGAACCCCACCACCTGTTCAAAGCAGCGTAACTCCTCCAGAGTGGCTTCCAGAGAGGTTTGGGGAGAGGTCAAGGACATCAGAATATCATCCGCAAATAGTGATATTTTATGCTCTGTAGATGCAAAATCAATACCTTGGATTTGAGGGGATAAACGTATCTTGGCTGCCAGGGGTTGGATGCTTAGGACAAATAGTAAGGGCGATAGAGGACACCCTTGTCTCGTCCCCCGTCCAAACAGAAATATATTGGAGCTCACTCCATTGACTAGGACTCTGGCTTTGGGTGACGAATAATTGGCCCTAATCATAGTGAGAAACGTTTTGCAGAAGCCGAATTTCCACAGAGGGTGGAATAAAAAGGACCAGTCTACACGGTCAAAAGCCTTTTCGGCGTCCAACCCTAGTAGGACTGCAGGTATTGATGTCTTGGAAACCTTCTCAATTAAATGTATAACTCTTCTGGTGTTATCCTGTGTTTGTCTGCTTTTGATACAACCGGACTGGTCCGGATGGATCAAGTCCGGGAGTAGATCTTCAAGTCTGGTTGCCCAGATATTTGAGTATAATTTGGCATCAAGTGCTTTCGGGCGGTAGGAGCCACATTCCGTTAAGTGCTTGCCTTGTTTTGGTAAGACCGAAACAAGTGCTTTGCTCATGGAAGCAGTGACTGCTCCTGAAGCAGCCATATGGTTGAAAAGGGGTAACAAGTGAAGGACAAGTTCTGCACTAAAGTTTTTATAGAACTGTGCCATCAGCCAGTCAGACCCCGATGATTAGTGAAGTTTAATGCCCGAGATTGCCTGGCCTACCTCTTGCTCTGTAAAAGGACTGCCCAGAAACTCATTCTGGGTTTCGGTGACCTGGGGCAGGCAGATGTCATTTAAATAGGCCATCTGGTTGTGCTCTACTGCCTCATCCACTGTATACAAAGACTGATAAAAGTTTCCAAAAATGCATGCCTTCTCCATAACTTGAGTTGTGACCCCTGCCTGTTTGCCTTGAATATCCCCTATATATTCCTTTTCTCTCTTTACCCTCAATTGCTTTGCTAAAAGGGAGCCTACTTTGTTACCCTATTCGTAGGTTGTGCGTTGGAGGCAAAGTAGAGTAAGCTCCGCCCGGTTCGTATATGTAGCTTTGAGTTTCCCCCTGAGCGCCGTGACCCTTTTCTGGTGGGAGAGAGTTGGGTTTTCTTTATGTTTCTGCTCTGCCGATTGTAATTCCACCTCCAATGTTTGCCTTTCTGTAGCCCTTAGTGAAGTAAATACCAACGCAGAAGGTAAGTGAGAAGTTCTTTATTTGCCAATATAAATGTCTGTACCCTCAGCTTGCCAGTGCGAGGCTAAATCTCTCAGAAGCACTGCCTGTCAACATTCCAAGGCAGCCTTCACCTGAGAGTTCTAAGGTGGAACCAAAAGGGACAGTGGAGGGAGGGGTAGAGGGAATGTACCAAGTGGGAAGATTATAACACATCTTCCTCCCTGGGGAATGAAGGAGCGGGGGAAAGAGAGGAAAGAAGAGAGAGAGCGCATGGCGGACCAAGGAGGAGGAAGGAGAGGAAGTGGAAGAGAGGGAAAAGATAGGATGCGGAACAGTGGGAAAGGAAGAGCCGTGAGAGAAAGAGGGGAGGCGAAACAGGATAACAAAATTTTAACAGTGGTCTTGCGCAGTAGACCCAATGACATTCGATTCAACGGTAGGAACCACACCATTCTATAATGTTTGTGCCAGCCCGGAGAGCTTTTGGATCTTATCCCTCGTCTCACATGAACCTCTTCCGACAGGGTACCCTGTGTGTGTGGATCCTTAACCTCACTGTGACCCACTCCGTTCGGGCATATGGCAACGCGATCCATGCTCCACATTTTACCATTTTCCAGAATCACTACATTCTTTTTAACCTCTCTAATTTTCTCTGGAGCATAATATTTGTCGCCTTTGCCACTTACCCCATAGGGTTTCCTGATGTAAACTCTTTGCCCTTGCTTGAGTGACCTGTTCTTGGTACCCCATTTCTTGTCATTCCTCTCTTTGTATTTCTTTTGTTTGGATTCCACCCTCTTACTGAACTCTTCAGGGTTAACCACGACCACATCCTTCGGGCTCAACCAGTTGGGAGACAACTTAGAGCCCGCCTTCCTCCCCCTCAACAATTCAAAAGGAGTATGACCTGTGGTAAGATTGGGTGTGGTATGGTATGACCATAGCATATCTCTAATAGCTGACTCCATAGGCTTACCAGCCTTGACAGCTAGTTGAATGCACTCTTTTAACATACGATTTGCTCTTTCTTCTTTCCCATTAGCCTTGGGACAATACAATGGTGTGCGTATGTGCGCAATGGACATGTCCTTAAGAAACTCCTTCATTTCCTCCGACACAAACTGTACCCCATTATCTGTGACTATGGTGGAGGGAATACCTTCCTTTGAAAACACATCACTTAAGAACACAATGAGGGATTTCGTGTTGATACTATTCACAAATTTGTGTGTGATACAATTTGAATAATAGTCAATGAGAACTAAGAGGTACCATTCCTGAGGTCCCCAGCATGTATGGGGCCGGCAATGTCAAGTCCCAGCTTGTCCCATGGAACCCTGGGGACTTCAACTGGTATAAGGGGTATGTGCCTGGTACTTTTTGATTTATCACTTATGCTGCAAGCATAACAGTCGCGCACCTTCTCTTCCATCAACTGATCCATATAAGGAAACCAATATTCAGATCTTAACCTTGCTTTGCTGAGACTTCGCCCCAAATGCCCTTCGTGTGTAAGCTCAATTATGTGGTTCCTTAGCCCTTCCGGCGGAACTATCTTCCCTGACTTGAGAAGAAACCTCCCCTCAACAGACAGATCATCTCTTACATTCCAATATGGTTGTATGTCCCCAGGGAGGTCCTTGCATTTGCTGGGCCATCCCTTGATTACATACAATTTGACTCTCTTAATGATATCATCTTGCTCCATGTGGGAATCCCATTGATCTTTTGTTACGGCAGGTAGCGTTACCTCTAGAACAGTCTCATTGCATATGGTTGTAACTTCTTCAAACTCTACTGGAGCCCTTGATAAAAAGTCAGCTACCTTGTTCTGTTGCCCAGGAATATAAACCATTTTGAAATTGAAACCTTGAAGGCCCAGTACCCATTTAGCTATACGGGGGGTCATGTTTTCCATGTCCTTTTTAGTGAACAAAGACAACAAAGGTTTGTGATCAGTGCATACTTCTAATGGCAAACCCCAAACATAGAATCTGAAGTGTTTTATTGCCCAAAAAACAGCCAATGCCTCCTTTTCCACTGTAGAATATTTGGATTCAGCCACTGTAAGAGTTCTGGAGGCAAAGGCCACCACTTTCACTTTGTTGTCGATTCTTTGTGAAAGAGTGGCTCCAATACCTCTACTGCTTGCATCCGTGGATATTATAGTGTCCTTTTCCACATTGAAATTGCCTATGAATGGGGCTGAAATAATAGCTTTCTTTATGCCCTCTAACGCCTCATCTTGTTCTTTGCCCCAAACAAATGTGGAGTCCTTCTTTAGCAGATCTCTAAGAGGTTGCGACAATAAGGAAAAATTCCTAATATACTTTGCCATATATTCCGCCAAACCTAAAAATGACTGGATTTCCTCTTTGCTTGTGGGAGTGGGCGCTCTTCTCACTGCTTCAACTAAGTCAATCCTAGGTTTAATGCCCTCCTCTGAGATTGTGTGCCCTAAAGAGTCAACAGAAGTAACTCCTAATTTACACTTGCTTTCTTTTGTTGTATACCCAACCTCTCTAAGTTTGTTGAGAACCAAACAAACATTAGAATTGTGTTCAGCTTCACTTGAACCGTAAATTAGAATATCGTCCTGAAAACACATAGTTTTTGAGCAATCCTTTAAGATGTGTTGCATTACTCTTTGAAAAGCTGAGGTGGCAGACGCCAAAGGCATCCTCAAGAACTTGTAGTTGCCAAATGGGGTGGTGAATGCCGTCAAAAGCTGAGACTCAGGGTGGAGCTTGACCTGATAATAGGCCGAGGATAGATCGAGCATGCTAAAAAACTTTGCCCCTTGAATTGTGCTCAGCATCTCATGAATCCTTGGTAAGGGATGTCTGTCAACTAAGATGTTGGCATTTAAGTCCCTCAAGTCCAAACATAGACGAATGTTCTGCCCATTGTCCTTGGTTCTGATAACTATGGGTGCCAACCATGCTGAACTCTCTATTTCTTGAATGACACCTTGGTTGACCAGCTTTTCTAGTTCCAATCTTAAAAGTTCTCTCATGAGCAGAGGAATGGATCGAGTTTTGTGCACCACTGGGACAGCTCCGTCTTTTAAAACAATCTTATGCATGTAATTCCTTAACAAACCCAATTTATCATTGAAAACATCTGGAAAATCTTTGGTGAGATTAGCACCAACCACCGGGGGTTCAGCCAGTAAGACCAGGGTAATACCTAATTCTTTCTGATGTTTCCACCCCAACAAACTTGACCCTTGTTTGGTTACATATACCTTCCCCACAGTGTGTCTGTTTTTAAATTAAATTCTCATTCTTGCCATTCCTTCCAAAGGGATGGGTTCTCTATTGTACCCAGACGACATATATCAGTACTTTCTAATTTGATATTGTGTTTGGCAAACTTTTCATCAAAAATTTTCTTCTCAACAAGGGTAAACGGGGAACATGAGTCTGCATATACCTTGAATTTTTCACCATCAAGATAAATCTCACAAGTGGGATAATGTGTCTTTTCTTCCATGTTCCCTTCTTCTATCTGAAAAACAAAGGTTTTTTCCTCATCCTTCTCTACCTCAGGATATTCAATGACATGTATTTTGGGACTGAATACTTTGCATACCTTTGAAAAATGCCCCCTCTTATTACACTTCCTGCAAATTACGTTCCTAGCAGGGCATTGCCAATTGTTCGCCAAGTGGTTAGGACTACCACATCTAAAATACAGAAAGGCCTCAGATTTATTGCGTGGTACTTCTTTAATCTTTTTGCCTACCTTACATACAGCCTCCTCACTAGAAGTGACCTTAGATTCACCCTTCTCTTTAATCAACCCTTCTGAACTCTTCATCTCCTTCATACACTGTGCTGTGTGTTCCAATCCCTTGGCTATACTAATAGCTTCTACAAGGTCAGGATTCCTTGTGAGCAATTCCTCCTGTACCTTCACATCATTTGTGCATCTAACTAGTTGATTCCTGATAAGGGAGTCTGTAAGAGCACCAAATTCACAAGTGGCTGACATGCCCCTCAATACCGCAACATAAGAGGAGACTTTCTCATCCTTCCTTTGACCTCTTCTAGGACCACATTTATTCTTACTCTGAAGTGTGCCTCCAATTTCCTCAAAGTGTATTCATAAACATCCACCCCTGCTTCCTCCTCAGTGGGTTCTTCATCAACTAGCCTTCCTGTGATGTCCTCAAAAACTTTCCTCCCCTGAATACCAAGATTGTGCAGCAGGATATGTTGCTTTCTTATGCTTGAAAAATGACCACCCCCAATTGCAATAAGGTATGATTTGAAAATTCCTTCCCACCTTCTCCAAGGTATGTCAGGCTCTCCTAACTCGTTCAAAAAGGGGGTGGCTGACTCATGCCAGCACCTGCCATGGCCTCCCAATAATTTGTAATGATACACCAAATATGAAAATGTAACTTTAAAATGAGTACCTTAAAACTGTATAGATCCTGAAAAGATGGAGAGTGTTAGGACATGTCATTCATAAACATTTAAAGTAGAACAATTTCGTATATTTTCTTTGAAACAGACAACTTAGAAATAAATGAAAATGTAAGTTCCCAAAAGGATTCCACTGAGGAATTCAGCAACACCTTCCCCCAGAGTACAATAGTCCTCTTTTTATGGCTATGAATACCTCCTTAGAGCATAGGAAGTTTAGACAAGAAGGCGGAAACTTCCTGTGAGGAAATCAAAAGAGATTCCTTGCGCTGAATACCTCTCACATGCCAAAAGCTAAATGTGCAGGGAAATGTCTCCGGTTCCTCCCGTTTCAATTTTTAAAAGAATAGAATCACATCCTTCGGTAGCGCACACAGCCGCTTGGAAAAGATCCGCCGTGAATAGATTTCACATGCGCAGCTGACTGACAGGCAATCAGGCGTCCTCTCTTGCTGATGCGGAACAGTTTCCCAGGCGCGCTCACACACCCTGGCAGCATAAAACACAACGTGAGGAGATTTCCACAGCTCCGCTGGATGACTCTCGCGCCGGTGCTTCAGAAAAGCAATTACTAAATGAATGAGGTGCACAGCTCCCGTGAAAACTTCGGCACCCAGGCAGCGGCTCCGATCCACCCCTAAAGACCTCCTCTTAAGGAATCTGCAAGGTTGACAATTCCCTGGGTCGATGGGGGTAGCTGATGGACACGGGGCCAAAGGGGATTGAATGAAGAGGTTCCCCCCCGACTTTCCAAAGATTAGCAATCCAAAGCTATGGGAACAGAATGACACCACTCTGACTCACCGAAGCTGCTATGGAGGGACCAAAAACCTCCCAGTCTTAATTAATATGGGCAAGACGGCGAGTGTCCAGGTCCCAGCCACTCCGGTAGAGAGACAGATGAAGTTCAAAGGCACCAGTGAAGTAATGCTGAATGAATAACTCACCACCTGGAGGAAACCCGAAACAGAAAGGTCCTTTGTAGAACTCACAGTAAACTTGATCCAGACCAGCATACGTTCATCCAGGCGACCGGCAAGACGAATCTCAACAGGGGAAGGTACAGCGCTGTCCCTGTCACAGCATCCCTTCTCTCGTCGCCAAAATGAAGTAAATACCAACGCAGAAGGTAAGTGAGAAGTTCTTTATTTGCCAATATAAATGTCTGTACCCTCAGCTTGCCAGTGCGAGGCTAAATCTCTCAGAAGCACTGCCTGTCAATATTCCAAGGCAGCCTTCACCTGAGAGTTCTAAGGTGGAACCAAAAGGGACAGTGGAGGGAGGGGTAGAGGGAATGTACCAAGTGGGAAGATTATAACACTTAGCTTGTTTATGGAGAAGTTAAAGGCCAAGCACTGCCCCCCACCCCTAGCACTGCCTGAAGGCATCCCAGTTATTAGACGGGGAGGTGTCCTGTGGTGTATTGTCTTGAAAGTAGTCATTTATGGTCTTCCTCAGGATACCTTTTGTGAGCTATCTCGAGGTAGTGACCCAGGGAAAAACCATCTCCTGTACCTAGCCTGGTCTGACGGCGCTAGGGGGTGAAACATAGCCGCGTGCAAAGCCTGGCCCAGAACATTATTTACAAAAATGTAATCCAGACGTGAGTAGCTTCGGTGAGAGTGTGAGAAGAAGGTGTAGTACCGATCCTTCGGGTGTAGTGAGCTCCATGCATCTAGCAACCCCAACTCCATAAACTCCTTCTTTAAAGCCTAGGGGAAGCCTCCCATAGTAGACCGATGGGGGTGGGTGCTATCGGCCACAGAGTCCCATTTGAGATTAAAATCACCCATAACCACAGTTTCTCCTTCCGCAAAATCTCCCAGCGTTGATAGGAATGTGTATAGGAATGGGGCTTGACTAGCATTAGGCACGTAGAGCGATACAAAAGTGCATAGGCGTCCCTGAATATGTCCCTTAACCATAACATACCTCCCTTCCCTATCCGTCTTACAGCCCTCCGGTTTGAATTGCAAGGATGAGTGAAAAAAGAGTGCTACTCCATTACGTTTGGAGGTTGCAGATGACTTATACATCATCAGGTAGGAACTATGCCTCAATCGGTGGTCTTCTGAGTGCTTAAGATGGGTTTCTTGAAGTGCCACCAAGTCATGTCTTTGGTCAGTTACATATTTCCACATTTTATGCCTCTTGGTGGGGTAATTAAGCTCTCTTACGTTCCAGGTTAGTGTCGTGAGCACCATGTGATAGGGCAGGGTAAAACTACTGTCATCATTAGTTAACTCTGCATCTTCCCCAACAGTCCCCGTTTGCTCAGTGCCCTCCCTTGCTGGTCTCATGAAGCCAATCCCCTCGGCCCCTCCCTCCATCGCCCCACATTGTAAGCAGTGAGTCCCTTGTACCATTATATATAACACAACAAACCCCGTAACGAGATTAAAAACCACAAAATTATTTTCCGTGTACAAGATTGCCAAACGTACAATACCTCTCCTTTGGCGTCTCTGTCAAAACCCGCTATGGCATGCTAAATATAGTTCAGTAGAGGCGGGAACAGCCACGTTTTGAAGAGAGAAAGAAAGAAAACGAATGAGGATGTGACACAGATGAAAAAACCCTTCCTTGTCCTGGGAGCCCCAATGTCCGAGCATTGTTATTAACTGGTCCCTCTGCTATTTTGGAGAGCATTTCCCCTCCTCTCCTCTCCTCTCCCGGAGAGTCCTCCAGTATTCCAAGAGAATTACAAGTGAGCCTGCAGGTGTAGACCTTCAACGTTTCCATTGCGATTTGGGGAGGGATTGGGTCTGCCATTGCTGTTCGCCGTTAGACCTCCGGGGAGAGCTCGCCATCTCCCCTTCTCCTCTCTCTGTTGTTTTCAAGGTCTTCACACTTCAGGAGCGAGGCTTTGAGTTGACCCTTAAGGAGGTCCGCTGTGGTTTCCAATCGATCTGCGCGTCCTTCCAACTCCTGTATTTTAGATTCTAGGTCTAGGGTTCTGGTGCCCACCAAGTCCACATCATGCTGGAGGGTCTCTAGACAGGTGTTAGTGACCGCTCTGAGTGACTCAAGAGAAGAGGCCATGTCCGCCTTTAGTTCTTCTCGTAGTTTCCGCTTGAAGTCTCTTAGGGAGGCCAAGAAGTCATCCTTCGTTAAAGCCATAGTGCCGGTTAGGGGGGGGCTCTATAAGTAAATGGCTGGATTCTACTGGGGTGAAGTAGCTGGAGATCCTCTTGTTTTGGGTCTTCCTAATAGGCATAGAGGCTTCAGTATTGGGCCAAGTAGCAGAGCAAGTCGTTCAATTCAGTACAGTGAGTCTCAGAGTACGGTCCCTCCCTATGAAGTATAAAAGCACTGGACTCCTGACGGTGTCTTCTCCTGGTCACCCTTCACACTGACCTTCCAGCGTTGCTTCCAGTTATTGTGCTGCTCTCGGGCCGACAGGCAAATACAGAGTCCAAATGTTTTTTGCTTGCCCTTCGTATCCTCTATAAAATTCCCATTTGGGATGGAGGCCACTTCCTCATAGATGCCACAGTTTCAAGTGCAGAGGACCCAAACTCAATTTGCTCCCATGAAATCGGCTGAACCCTTTCCCTTCAACAGTCGCCTGTTGTATCTCAGCCCTCCACCAGTGCCCGACCTCTCCGTGCCGTCATCTTAAAGTCAGGCACCAGGTAGACGGGCCTTGCCTTTCCCTGGTGCAGCGATCACGCTTCACTATGCTGGTCGCCGTTCGCTTACCGGTCTTCGGATCCGGCAGGTATCTGGGCCCAGGTAAACTGCTCCCTTAGTCTGCCACAGCACAGCCCCGCTAGCTGATCGCGGCGGAGGCGTCCGATGTTCCACCCCTCAGCCTCCCTGCAGCAAGCACGCTGCACCGCAAAGCACATCAGCCCTCAAACATAAAGCCCACTTACTGCCTCGGGGACCTGCTGCATGTCTTAGGGCCTCTGTCAGCAATCCGCGATCGTAGGTGCCACCCGAGGCACAGCACCGCACCTCCGGTCGCAGCCGCTGCCCTTCTGTTCAACGGACTGTGCCAGCGGCCTACTCAGACATTCCACCGGGGCTCGACTCCTCCGCAATCCACCCCGATCGGCATTACTAGGGCCATCTCCTTGCATGTGGCACCTCCCTTATGTAAACTCCACTCTCTACTTCTCCCTCGCCGCCTCCTGCTTCACTATCAGCTACCGGTTCCCGGATTTTCTAAGTCATTGCTGCGGAGCCCTCGTGGTTCATGTCCACCCGGCCATCTTGGTTGGCCACTCCCCCCAGGTCCTCTATTTTGATTATGTATTTTCAGTGCAATTCGATCCCTCGGCTTTGAGCTGGCATTCCACTGCTTTTGAGATTCAGGTTCTATTTCACCCTGTTATGTTATTGACTCACTGCATCCCTGGAAGATAAGGTGCATCTCCCTACAGTTTCATTGATTAGTGCATAAGGGTCACAACTCACATGGGCTCCCTCACACATACAGTGAGGTTTAAAGCCACAATAGGAATGTGCATGCGAGGGTGAAGGGCTATAAGGTAACTTCTTTATTGGTCAGAGTTGTTTTGCATGGAGTGAAGGGCTAGAAGGTAATTTCTTTATTGGTAGCACTTTTTTGTACGGAGTTCTGTAGGCCTGCACAGTGAATGTATGGATACACTGGCTTGAGACACATTTTGGTCTATGACTTTCCGAAGGTTTGCTTGAGCTTTTATGTTGTTTGTGTATCTTATATTGAGGCATTTGCTTGTTTCTAAACAGTGATTCTTTTCATTTTAGATTGAATTAATACTATGGCACCTTGTTCTCCTCCCTCCTTTCCTTGTTTTTATTGGTTACTTACCTGTAAACCATCAACACATGCCCTGAAGAAGGTGGGTGGTCGGCTGATCATCAGCACCGAAATGCGCTTCGGCACCAGCACTAGAGCCTTGGGCACACCAATCAAAGATTAAAATTTATATGAAGTTAATACTATATAGAAAAAGGATTTAAAAAAAGGTGATTGTATATTATATGTAACAAGATGCCATAACAGATGAATTACTGACACACTTTTGGATTTGACTATCCTTGTCAGTTTGTTTCTGTGACCCCAGTTTAGGATGATTTATTTAAGCATGTTCTATGCTAAGGATAGTAATTGGGTATGAATTGTATGTGTAAATTTTGAGTGATTGTGAGATATGTATTTTGATTGGTGGGAGGTTTAAGACTTTGCTGAAAATATGTTTGATTAAGCACATGTATTGAATGTCCATATGAATAAGAAAAAAAGAACAATTTGAAATAAAAATAAACATTACTGATATAATCTTCCTGAACAATTTTGAATTGCTTTGTATGGCCTGTATATATTTTTGACTCTATCCTAGTGCTGATTTTGGAGGTGTTTTTGTTTCTTTGTTTTCTTCTCTGTAAAGGAGGAGCCAAAGCTACAAGTGGCATCCTCCAGGTGTATGTTTAAATCCCCTAACACCGTAAAGTTAGCACATTTAAGAATATAGGGCAGTGGTTCCCAAACTATGCGCCCTGGCTCCCTGGGGAGCCGTCAAATCAAGCCAAGGGAGCCGCGCACCAAGCACTTTAATGCATTTAATGTTGAAGGGTCTGTTGGCTTCAGTTAAATTAATTAGACTTAAATGCATGATGTTGATGATTTGTAAGTGACATGCCTAAAGCTGTAAACGTTGTGCTTAATTGATGGCATATCGAGGAAGATGACCTTCATATTTCACTTGATCCCCACGTTCCAACACTCCCAAAGTAAGCGGAAGATGCCTGATTTATTTTGTTAGACTCGTTAATAGTTTCGTTTTTTTTTCCAAATACATTTTACACCAATGCAAGTTATCAGGAAAGTACAGTTGTCCTGTCTATTAAACACACTAAGTATTATTAAGTATTGACATTTGTACTTGAATCATGGGTACTTCCAGTACACATTTCTTTCAGTACACACACATTTCAAGACAGGCCTGCTCTCTCCTTGAGCGCAGGGAAGTAAAACACCATTATACAGCATAATGCCTACATTTGAAAGCAAGAAAGAGGGACGTTTAAAAAAAAAAAAAAACGGAGAAATTTATTTTACTTGCATTGATTTGGAGGCAATTTTAGTGAGGAGACAGAAAAAATAAAGCTGTATGTGGTTTAAAAAATCGGGAGTCACCCTGCTGAGACAGGTGTGTTGGCATGTATCAAAATGACCAATTATCCGCAGGTCTGGCAAGCTTAAAAAAGCTTAAAGAACATACAGTACAAGCAAGAGTCTCTTATTCATACATGGGGGGGGTCCTTTTATAAGGACGGAATCCCATCACCCACCGAAGTGGCATGCTTCATCATCTGGGATCTCCTCTTGGCTGCAACAGCTAGTGCAGCCAAGGGCTACAACCCCCTCACTGACCTGTTATCTGGACAAATGCAGATAATATTTCCTAACTGCACATGCACTGTTTTTAACCTTGACACCAAGAGTTAATTAATAAAGTTCCTTTTTCTCTTGGTAGCCAATTTTAGACCACTTATCACTTTCCCTCTTGTTTGCACTGCAACCATCACTCTAAAAACTACAGCGCTTTACATTAGGTGGATTTTAGTAGATCCTACAATAGAATGGCATCTATAAAAATATCCCTGAGCTCCTCCCTCACAGTGAGGGGGTTGTAGCCCTTGGCTGCACTAGGTGTTGCAGCCAAGAGGAGATCCCAGATGATGAAGCATGCCACTTCGGTGGGTGATGGGATTCCGTCCTTATAAAAGGACTCCCCCCATGTATGAATAAGAGACTCTTGCTTGTACTGAATGTTCTTTAAGCTTTTTTAAGCTTGCCAGACCTGCGGATAATTGGTCATTTTGTTACAGTTGTTCTGGGGAATTTATCCGCGCTGGTCTCTAAAAGTTTCCCTTACACCCTCTACCCTCGGTTTTGAATATTTTGTATTGGCATCTATGACATGGGTAGAAATGGAAGTGCATGCAAATATTCTTCAAGCGCAGAAACACTTTGGCAATGGGGCCTACATGCATATGGGTGCTATCTAGCACTGTAGGTAGGATAAAAAAGTTTGAGAGGGTACTCTAAAAAAGGCATGGGCAAAGAAGTGTAACTAGGAATATTTTATTAGAGACGCCGCCTTAGTAATATG
Organism: Calotriton arnoldi; assembly: GCA_963921515.1. Taxonomy (NCBI): domain Eukaryota; kingdom Metazoa; phylum Chordata; class Amphibia; order Caudata; family Salamandridae; genus Calotriton; species Calotriton arnoldi. The sequence continues at coordinate 1,253,446 of CAWUFW010002295.1, forward strand.
AAACACCCTGCGTATATGATTATGATACCTTCATCAGCTTCATCCCAATTATTTTCAGGGAGAAAAATGCAAGTGCTCCCGAGGCCGGGATTACATCCCCCCCACCCTGCAAAAAAAGTAACAGTTGGGATCCATGAGCAATGGCCAATGGGTTAAGGGAGCCGCAGGTCGAAAAAGTTTGAGAACCACTGCTCTAATGGATCAAAAGTTACTAAAAACATGGTGACAGTGTAGCCTTGCAGTGGAAGGCTCATCGTATAAAATATCGATGGACAAAATATAGTTGTCAAAAATATCGATGAAAAAATATAGAATGCAAAAATATCGACTCCCTATACTTAAACAGGGAAGTACAAAAATATAGAGAAAAAAAATATCGATGTAAAAATATAGTTGTACAAAATATCGATTTTTATATATATATAGAAAATAAAATAATAAATATGAAATATGTTAAATAATAAAATTAATATTAAAACATTATTTAGATTTAATATACATTTTAACAAATATAACTAATAAACTTAATTAAAAAAGTTAAACACACATACATAATAATTAATATATATATTTACTTTAAAACAATTAATTTAAATGTATTTTATCATTTTAAAATTATATAAAAATTTACAAATATATATATATATATATATATATATATATATATATATATATATATATATATATATGTATTTTCCACAATCCAGACGCTCCTCCTGGGAGCTCCGCCCGTAGTTCGGTGGCGCAATAACAGCCGGTAGAGCAGGACTGGCATACTAATTTTAGACCCAAATACAATAATACGCGCTCTCAGAGTCCCGTGTCAGGGTAGTTTATTTAGCTCAACGTTACGCGTTTCGGAAGAAAACTTCCTTGATCACACAAAGAGCCGGGTGAAAAACAGTGAATACATAGTCTCGGTACTGAACATAGAAAGAGGACATCATATTACTATTCAATTGCATAGAAACAGTGGCGGCCATCTTAAAGTACCCTGTATATAGTGGAACAATGTGTTCAGATTTGTTACACGTATTGCACAGTTGCATACCGGTACAAAACACTTCTACATTATTATTATCATAATACAGAACCAAGTGTTGACAGAAAAAAGTAAAAGTAGAAGTGAGACATGTCTTTAAAGCGCCGTAAATCGTGCTACTGCAGTCTATGTGGCATGATTTATTAATAAGCCTATGTAGATGGGTTGCAATTGCCCTGGTGGTTAAATTAGAAATATGCACCCATGAAAAGCTCCAGTACTGACTACAGACCGGAACAGGTCAGATTACATGCTCTGACGTCGGGAGTAGACCCAACAATACTTGCGCCCAGTGGCAGTTTTTTCTACTCCTGAAAGAGCAGAGCTCTGTGTCTTGTGCAAGAATATGTCAACTCAATACTGTCGCCAAGTGGCAGTGCCTCCATAATACCCAGTACTCTCCAGAGACAAACCACAGGAACAGTGACTGAATGTGAAATAATTGAAAAAAGTCTTATCTATAAATCGGTGGTGCACTCTTCGTAGAGGTGAAGAAAAGGGTAGGTGGCCCGTGAAGTGCCCGCAAGTTGTCGGTGGGCCCCTTCCTTTCCTCCTGTGAAAGAAATAAGAAAAAGAAAGGAAAATTGTTAGATTAAAATATAAAACTGTAACCAACTATTCATGTACTGCAATCCATTGGAAAGATTCTAAGTTAGCAGTTACAATTTAGCAGTTTCATATATCAAACATCATGGATGAAAAACCTAGAAAAGTACTGCAGTGCCTATATATGGGAAACCATTATTCTTCAATGAGGTGTGTGGCCAATTCCTCATCCACATTATGTCCCTTCGGGTACCGTGTCTCAAGGTCTAGGATCCATTTGGATTCCTTTTTCCTGAGTTTGAGCTCCCTATTTCCTCCTCTCGGGCTACCTAGTACCTGTTCAATAACAAAGTAGCTGAGAAGCGCGCTGTTAGAGAGATGGTACTCAGTGAAGTGTCTCGCAACCGGATAATGAGGGTCCTTGTTGTTTATGGCCCTAAGATGTTCAAGGACTCTTTTCTTGGCCATATGGGTTGTACTCCCTACGTAGCGTTTCCGGCATGGGCATACCAAGATGTATATGGCATATGTAGTGCTACATGTTAGGAAATGTGAAATTGTTTTTTTCTTTTTTGAGTCTGGTACACTAAATTCTTTGACCATTTGGCTTGCCTTGCACGCCTTGCAGTGGCTGCAAGGGTAGAAACCTTTAAGGTTGTGCATTGCTGTATTTTGTCGTTCAGTGATGTCGCCATGCATAAGGATATCTCTGAGGCTACGGCCTTTGCGATACGTGATTCTAGGTCTATCGCTGATTGTAGGGCCAACTATGTTATCGATCTTGAGGATATTCCAATTCTCATTGAGAATTTTTTGTGCTTTGCGTCAACTGTTATTGTACGTGAGAATGACTCGTGTCTCGTGGGAGTCATTACTCCTTTCTTTTTCTTTCAATGTGCTCTGTCTATCGATGTCTTTCAGTTTGGAAACAGCCCTATTAAGTACCCACTCCGGATACCCTCGTTCCCTGAAACATTTAATCATGATCTTTTCTTCTGCCTGATAGTTCTCCTCTGTGCTGCAGTTTCTTCTCGCTCTCAGTAACTCCCCATACGGTATGCTCCATTTAAGGGTATCTGGGTGGTGACTGAGAGCGTGAAGGATACTGTTGCCTGCTGTATCTTTGCGAAACAGTCTCGTCTCTAGGGTATTGTTGACAGCTTTGACTTTAACGTCCAGGAATTCTATTTCTTCCCTGTTGATATTTTGTGTCAGTATTATGTTGTATGTGTTAGTATTAACTTTGTAAACAAACTCCGTGGCTTCTTCCTCGCTCCCCTCCCATATCAGGAAAAGGTCGTCGATGTAACGCAGCCAGATTTTTACTTTTTCAAAGTACTGAGAGAGACTGGTGTCATTCCTTATCTCTTCCTCCCACAAGCCTAGGAAGAGATTCGCAAAACTGGGGGCAAAACATGTGCCATAGCGGTCTCCAGTATTTGTTTGAAAAGCTCCCCATTAAACATAAAAATGTTGTTTTGTAAACATAGGAACATCATATCTGTCAGCATCCTAGTGTGTTCAAGATACATAATATTTCTTTCATTTGAGAAATGGGTACATGCACGGATGCCTTGGTCGTGGTCAATGATGGTATAGAGACTGGAGACATCTAAAGTGATGAATGTATAGTTCGGTTTCCATTGTATACCATCAATTTTACACAAAAAGTCTTTAGTATCCTTTACATAGGATGGAAGTGTGATGACATAGTGCTGCAAGAAATGGTCTACATACTTTGAAATGTTTTCAAATACACTCCCCAGGGATGAAACAATTGGTCTACCAGGGGGGACCATTGGGTTATTATGTACTTTCGGAAGAAAGTACATAATGGGAAGTTTGGGATAGTCTTTCTTCATAAATAGATACTCCTCCCATGTAATGATACCTTCCTGCTGCCATTCCGTCAATTTGTTCCAGGTTGTCAAGATACTGTCATTATATGTCTTAGTATTAGATCTTTGGTAAAATCTGCTGTTTTCAAGCTGTCTATATGCTTCTGCAATGTACATGTCTTTGCTGAGTAGTACAATGTTCCCTCCCTTATCCGCAGGGCGAATAACAATATCCTTATCATTGGCCAATGATGAAATAATCGTTCTTTGTTTGATTGTCAGGTTGCCAGTCACAAAGCTTTGGTTGGATCTAGCATGTTTGCACTCCATTAATGCTTTAGTTACGACCTCATGAAATGTATCTACATTATCGTGTGGGAGATTAGGGTAGAAGATGGAACGGGGTTTGAAAGGAGTTTTGGCTGCTCTGTCCATTACAATGTCACGAAATTCATTTATATTGTTGGAACCATTAGTTGTAACAAGTTCATTGTTGAATTCCAATTCTTGTATGGTTAGAAGCATATTAGTATCTCCTACCGTAAGGTTCGTGGGATTGGTGTTTTCCCTTGCAAGGGGGTCGTGTGATGTATTGCCTTTGAGAGTATGCCACTTAGTGAGTTTCAGCTTTCTGACAAACTTAAAAATGTCTATTCTCGTATTAGAATAATTGAAAATTTCAGTTGGGCAGAATGTTAGACCTAAGCATAAAGTTTTCTTTTCAAGAAAGGACAATGAGCGGCTGGTAAGATTAATTATAGTTTTGTTTACCATGGTGTTGTCCATCATAGTTGTTTCTTCTTCCTCAAGCCCCCACGTCCGGTTCCCACTGGCTTTGTTCCTTTTCCTTTTCTGTATCCTGTGTTTTCGTCGGCATCTTCGTTGCTTGCTCCACCCCTGCCTCTTCCTCTTCCTCTTCCCCGTTGTCCTCTCCCTTTCGGTGTTGGTTGGGGTGTAGTGTTCACCGTTTGCCGCCCCCTCCTCAGCCAGTGGGAACCAGACGTGGGGGCTTGAGGAAGAAGTGGCATACTCTCAAAGGCAATACATCACACAACCCCCTTGCAAGGGAAAACACCAATCCCACGAATCTTACGGTAGGAGATACTAATATGCTTCTAACCATGCAAGAATTGGAATTCAGCAATGAACTTGTTACAACTAATGGTTCCAACAATATAAATGAAATTCGTGACATTGTAACGGACAGAGCAGCCAAAACTCCTTTCAAACCCCGTTCCATCTTCTACCCTAATCTCCCACACGATAATGTAGATACATTTCATGAGGTCGTAACTAAAGCATTAATGGAGTGCAAACATGCTAGATCCAACCAAAGCTTTGTGACTGGCAACCTGACAATCAAACAAAGAACGATTATTTCATCATTGGCCAATGATAAGGATATTGTTATTTGCCCTGCGGATAAGGGAGGGAACATTGTACTACTCAGCAAAGACATGTACATTGCAGAAGCATATAGACAGCTTGAAAACAGCAGATTTTACCAAAGATCTAACACTAAGACATATAATGACAGTATCTTGACAACCTGGAACAAATTGACGGAATGGCAGCAGGAAGGTATCATTACATGGGAGGAGTATCTGTTTATGAAGAAAGACTATCCCAAACTTCCCATTATGTACTTTCTTCCGAAAGTACATAAAAACCCAATGGTCCCCCTGGTAGACCAATTGTTTCATCCCTGGGGAGTGTATTTGAAAACATTTCAAAGTATGTAGACCATTTCTTGCAGCACTATGTCATCACACTTCCATCCTATGTAAAGGATACTAAAGACTTTTTGTGTAAAATTGATGGTATACAATGGAAACCGAACTATACATTCATCACTTTAGATGTCTCCAGTCTCTATACCATCATTGACCACGACCAAGGCATCCGTGCATGTACCCATTTCTTAAATGAAAGAAATATTATGTATCTTGAACACACTAGGATGCTGACAGATATGATGTTCCTATGTTTACAAAACAACATTTTTATGTTTAATGGGGAGCTTTTCAAACAAATACTGGGGACCGCTATGGGCACATGTTTTGCCCCCAGTTTTGCGAATCTCTTCCTAGGCTTGTGGGAGGAAGAGATAAGGAACGACACCAGTCTCTCTCAGTACTTTGAAAAAGTAAAAATCTGGCTGCGTTACATCGACGACCTTTTCCTGATATGGGAGGGGAGCGAGGAAGAAGCCACGGAGTTTGTTTACAAACTTAATACTAACACATACAACATAATACTGACACAAAATATCAACAGGGAAGAAATAGAATTCCTGGACGTTAAAGTCAAAGCTGTCAACAATACCCTAGAGACGAGACTGTTTCGCATAGATACAGCAGGCAACAGTATCCTTCACGCTCACAGTGACCACCCAGATACCCTTAAATGGAGCATACCGTATGGGGAGTTACTGAGAGCGAGAAGAAACTGCAGCACAGAGGAGAACTATCAGGCAGAAGAAAAGATCATGATTAAACGTTTCAGGGAACGAGGGTATCCGGAGTGGGTACTTAATAGAGCTGTTTCCAAACTGAAAGACATCGATAGACAGAGCACATTGAAAGAAAAAGAAAGGAGTAATGACTCCCACGAGTCATTCTCACGTACAATAACAGTTCACACAAAGTACAAAAAATTCTCAATGAGAATTGGAATATCCTCAAGAGTGATCACATAGTTGGCCCTACAATTAGCGATAGACCTAGAATCACGTATCGCAAAGGCCGTAGCCTCAGAGATATCCTTATGCATGGCGACATAACTGAACGACAAAATACGGCAATGCACAACCTTAAAGGTTTCTACCCTTGCGGCCACTGCAAGGCGTGCAAGGCAAGCCATATGGTCAAAGAATTTAGTGTACCAGACTTAAAAAAGAAAAAAACAATTTCACATTTCCTAACATGTAGCACTACATATGCCATATACATCTTGGTATGCCCATGCCGGAAACGCTACGTAGGGAGTACAACACATATGGCCACGAAAAGAGTCCTTGAACATCTTAGGGCCATAAACAACAAGGACCCTCATTATCCGGTTGCGAGACACTTCGCTGAGTACTATCTCTCTAACAGCGCGCTTCTCAGCTACTTTCTTATTGAACAGGTACTAGTTGGCCCGGGAGGAGGAAATAGGGAGCTCAAACTCAGGAAAATGGAATCCAAATGGATCCTAGACCTTGAGACACCGTACCCGAAGGGACAATAATGTGGATGAGGAATTGGCCACACACCTCATTGAAGAATAATGTTTTCCCATATGTAGGCACTGCAGTACTTTTCTAGGTTTTTCATCCATGATGTTTGATATATGTAACTGCTAAATTGTAACTGCTAACTGAGAATCTTTCCAATGGATTGCAGTACATGAATAGTTGGTTACAGTTTTATATTTTAATCTAACAATTTTCCTTTCTTTTTCTTATTTCTTTCACAGGAGGAAAGGAAGGGGCCCACCGACAACTTGCGGGCACTTCACGGGCCACCTACCCTTTTCTTCACCTCTACGAAGAGTGCACCACCGATTTATAGATAAGACTTTTTTCAATTATTTCACATACAGTCACCGTTCCTGTGATTTGTCTCTGGAGAGTACTGGGTATTATGGAGGTACTGCCACTTGGCGACAGTATTGAGTTGACATATTCTTGCACGAGACACAGAGCTCTGCTCTTTCAGGAGTAGAAAAAACTGCCACTGGGCGCAAGTATTGTTGGGTCTACTCCCGACGTCAGAGCATGTAATCTGACATGTTCCGGTCTGTATTCAGTACTGGAGCTTTTCATGGGTGCATATTTCTAATTTAACCACCAGGGCAATTGCAACCCATCTACATAGGCTTATTAATAAATCATGCCACATAGACTGCAGTAGCACGATTTACTGCGCTTTAAAGACATGTCTCACTTCTACTTTTACTTTTACTTTTTTCTGTCAACACTTGGTTCTGTATTATGATAATAATAATGTAGAAGTGTTTTGTACCAGTATGCAACTGTGCAATACGTGTAACAAATCTGAACACATTGTTCCACTATATACAGGGTACTTTAAGATGGCCGCCACTGTTTCTATGCAATTGAATAGTAATATGATGTCCTCTTTCTATGTTCAGTACCGAGACTATGTATTCACTGTTTTTCACCCGGCTCTTTGTGTGATCAAGGAAGTTTTCTTCCGAAACGCGTAACCTTGAGCTAAATAAACTACCCTGACACGGGACTCTGAGAGCGCGTATTATTGTATTTGGGTCTAAAAAATATATATATGTATTTATACCAATAACATGAAATCTAATAAAAAAAACATTTTATTATAAATTAAAACATTAAACTATTTAAAAATCTTTAAACTTAAATTTCCCACTCCAGTCAGTGCAACAGTAGGGAAAGTGTTGGATAGCGGGGGGGGAGGGGGCTAAAAATTATTATTCCCACTCCAGTGACTGTAACAGTAGGGAAAGTGTTGGATAGCGGAGGGGTAAAAATTACTATTCCCACTCCACTGAGTGTAACAGTAGGGAACGTGTTGGATAGCGGAGGGGTAAAAATTACTATTCCCACTCCAGTGAGTGCAAAAGTAGAGAAAGTGTTGGATAGTGACGGGATATAATTTACTATTCCCACTCCAATCAGTGCAACAGTAGGGAAAGTGTTGGATAGCGGAGGGGTAAAAACTTATATTCCCACTCCAGTCAGTGCGACAGTAGGGAAATTGTTGGATTGCGGAGGGGTAAAAATGACTTTTCCCACTACAGTCAGTTCAAAATTAAAAACAAGCAAAATATTAACAACAAGAAAAATATTTAAAAAGCAAAATAAATAAAAAAATATATAAAAATGTTTCAAATTAAAATACAAATATATTTAATAATAAAAAGATTTAAAAAAACATATTATAATGTTAAATACATATAACAAATACCTACAAATATTATAGTAAATAAAATAGAAAATAATTTTTAAAAATATATTTTTAATTACAAATTATTTAGAAACAAAAACATTAATTAATTCATAAATGTAATTTTTTTTTATTTCCTACCCTGTAATACCACACAATTCACAAACCACATCTAAATTTAAAAAAAATTACTTCAATAATTAACATATTTAATTACCAATTAAAGAAATATTATTAATTAAAAAAACAAATTAAAACTCATTAAAATTAATTAACTTCCCACACTTTACCCGTATAATTCCCACAGCGCACAACTAAAATTAAACTGTAAAAAATGTAATTACAAAATTAAAACTTATTTTCAATTAAAAAACTAATTGTATTTAACAACTAATTATAAAGTAAGTAAAATTAATTTACACCCCACCCTTTACCCCTATAAAAGTAAAATCCAGACACCAAAAAATATAAACAAATACCCTAATTAAATATCAATTAATTAATTAAAAATAATGATCAACTAATTATTAATTGATTAAACATAGATTGCTTCCCACCCTTTACCCCTATAAACCCCACAACCCACAACTAAAATTAATTACACAATTTCCATATTTAATTTTCAATCAATTAATTAATATAAATTATCAACTAATTATTAATCAATTAAACAAAAATTACTTCCCACCATTTATTCCTATAAACCCCATAACCCGCACCTAAAATTAATTACACAATTTCCATAATTAATTTTCACTAAATTAATATAAATTAACAACTAATTATTAATTAATCAAAAAAAAATCACTCCCTTTACCACTATAAACCCCACAACCCGCACCTAAAAAAATTACACAATTACCATATTTTTGTTTTTTGATAGTCAACTTTATTGTTTTTTAGAAACAAAGAAAGGTTAGCAATGACAGCACAGTATACAGGTTCACATGTAAGACATAATGAGGGTGTCTGTAGTGAAGTCATACAGTATGCACAGCGATCGACCACTTTACATGGCAAAAGTAAGCATTCTGTCGGGAGCAAGAGTCCATCCCCGCGGACCCCACTAACCCATTTGATCTGTCCATTTACCCCTTACTCTATAGTACTTGGCAGGGCATCCCCTGGCTTCAAATGAGGGTTTCTCTTGAGCGGCGCACCAGTCCACACCTTGGCGCCATTTAGCTATTGTGGGGGGTCAGGTTGCGTCCAGGCCGCGACAATATCTCGTTTGGCCACCATGATGGCTGTCCCCAGGAATAGTTTGTCTGCTCGGGACCCGTCCAGACCATCCATAATGCCGAGGAGGAGGTGCATAGGGTCGTGAGGTACATGCCAGCCCAAGGTGTGTGTGAGTTTGGATTCTATCTTGTCCCAATATTTTATGAGGCGGGGGCAAGACCAGACCATATGGTAGAAGTCCGCTGGTTGGTGCCTGCAGCGTGTGCATTCGGACGAGGTGCGCTGCCCTGCTCTATGTAGTCGCTCTGGGGTAAGGTATGCAGTGTGGAGCTAGTAGATCTGGATGAGTCAGAGTCTAGCAGAGGTAGTGATGGTTTTGGGGGCCATAAGGGTGTCTCGCCAGTCCTCATCCTCAAGGGGGTCCAGCCTACCCTTCCAGCGGACTCTAAGCGAGTCCAGAGATGTGGGGCTATTGTTCGTGAGGGTACGGTATATACATGAAATGCCTCCCTTCCCAAGATTTCCCATCATGACCTGGGCTTCCGGTGGACTGAAATCGGGAAGCGTGGTACCAGTCGAGATGTGTGTTCTCAGGGCGTGAAGTATCTGCAAGTATCTGTAAAATTGTGAGGCGTGTAGGGAGAAGCGGTTTTGTAGATCCTGAAAAGTCCGTATATGGTCTCCCACCCACATGTCGCCCAGTTGGGAGATGCCAATGTTGTCCCAATATTTAAACCCTCGTAACGCCGCCATTTCAATGAGCCACGTGCCCTGCCAGAGTGGCGTTTGTTGGGTCAATTTGGATTCCCATTGTGTATGACGCAGGGTCGAACACCAGGCCAAGAAGACTGTTCGGGTCACCGTTGGGAGTGTTTTAGGGATGGGGATCCGTACATGAAAGCCTGGATTCGAGGGAAGTCCATGTCTCGGAGTTCAGTTCTATAGGCTGGATCGGACCATCCTCCGGTGAACCAGTCATGAAGGACAAGTAACCACGTGGCCAGATAGTATAGGTAAAGGTCCGTCATGCCCATGCCGCCGTCAAAGGACGGAATGCGGCATCGGTCGAGAGCCATCCACAGTCTCCCACCTCCCCACAGGAACCGTGTAATCATGGCGTCGATCTCCCGAAACCAGCTTCGGGGATAGTGAAAGGAAGTATTTTGAATAATATATAGGAACCGAGGGAGAATCATCATCTTAAATAATGCCACCCTTCCAAGCGGATTAAGTGGCAAGGTTTGCCAACGACTAAGGTCCTCCCTAGCCTTTTTAATAAGCGGAGTAATATTCAGTGCCCATTCTAGTTCAGGGAGTAGAACAACCCATATGCCTAGATATTTAAACGACTGTCGCCTAAGGGGTATGTTAGTCTGCCAGTCGAAACACTCCCTAAAGGGATGAAGAGGTATGAGGGTCGACTTGGCTGGGTTCAGCCGGAGGCCCGAGACCTTTTCGAAGGATTGAAGGGATTGGAGACATCTAGGGCCGGAGTGGGCCGGGTCCGCTAGGAAAAGCAAGACGTTGTCCGCGTAGAGTGCAATTATGTCCACGTGGCGACCTCCCCATGCCCAGCCTTAAATCAAGTCATCCGTGCGGATGAGACACGCCAGGGGTTCCATCGCCAGAGCGAACAGGAGCGGGGAGAGAGGGCAGCCCTGTCTAGTACCTCTTCGGATTGGGAATATCTCAGAGAGGGTTCCATTAATCAGCACTCTGGCTCTAAGGTTAGAGTAGAGGACTCGGACGAAGCACCGAAACTGCTGACCCATACCCATTATTGTGAGCACCTCTTCGAGATAGAGCCAGTCCACCTTATCGAAGGCCTTCTCGAAATTCACGAGAAGAAGCGCTAGATAGGGGGTAATTGCCTGGAGGTTTGCAAGCGCTAGAGGAAGGCGCATTAGGCAGTGTCTGGTGCTACGAGCTGGCATGAAGCCGCACTGGGCCGGATGGACCAGTGTGCTTAGGAGCGGGTGCTGGCGCTGAGCCAGGACCGTGGCGTAGACTTTGATTTCAGTGTTGATTAGGGAGATCGGCCGGTAGTCCGCACAGGTAGACGAGGGCGGTTGGGTCTTACGAATGACTACAATGGTTGCCGTATCCATCTCCGGCGGTAATGTGTCGCAAATGGAAGATACACAGGCCAGGTGTATAAACAGGATATCTTTATTCAGGCTTGGATCCAGATAGATGAGTAGGAGAAGATAGGTAGACAAAGCGTAGCTTCAACAGGAGCAGCCTCCCTGCTGCTCAGCCTGCATTCACCAACTGACGCTCCACACACACACAGGCATCCAAGCATTCTATGAGGTCATCACACATTCCAGCTGAGCAGTAGGGAAGAGACAAGAAGTAGTTTATGACACATCTTCTTTCCTTAGGGAACTAAAAGCAGAAGAGTAGTACAAGAGTATAAACGTCAGAGTAGAAACATCATTATGAACACTCCAGAAGAAAAGATGGAAGAAACATTCTAGAGTATACACAAATGAAATGTACATACAAAATACCAGAACATACGATATAAATGCATGCATGCCCCATCCCCCTCCCTTGGGGAAGAACAAAAAAATTGCGAGAGCATGACTTTGGGACACGCACTGTCCCCACAACCTCCCCGTGAAAGGGTACACTCTTATGCTTGAGAGTATAACTGGGGCGCTAACTGCCCCCACAACCTACATTAAAACAAAATAAGAGCACTAACCGCTCCCACAACCTCCCCAAAAATGGGTACACTCTATGCTTGAAAATTGACTGGGGCGCTAACTGCCCCCACAACCTACATTTAACACAGAATCGGAGCACTAACAGCTCCCACAACCTCCCCAAAAATGGGTACACTCTATGTTTGAAAATTGACTGGGGCGCTAGCTGCACCCACAACTTAAAACCTCCCCAAAAATGGGTTCACTCTAAGCTTGAGAATATGACTGGGGCGCTAACCGCCCCCACAACCTACATTTAACACAGAATCGGAGCACTAACCACTCCCACAACCTCCCCAAAAATGGGTACACTCTATGTTTGAAAATTGGCTGGGGCGCTAACTGCCCTCACAACCTACATTTAAAACAGAATCAAAGCACTAACCGCTCCCACAACCTCCCCGAAAATGGGTACACTCAATGCTTGAAAATTAAACTGTAACTGGAATAGGTGTACATGGCAGGGTACACCATACTCAACCTCCCCATATCAGGGTACATCATAGGGTGAATGTCACCCTAGAAAACTAAAATATAATCAGGATGGAGGGAAGGAGAAGCTATGGTTTATTCGGCTTCCATACGTAGTACAAATAAGGGAATGGACCACTCGTCCTGTGTACCAGGGTCAAAATTGTTGCTAATCCGTCTAAAAAAACCCTCATACACGTACATAGGACTAGGGCGGTATATCTTGATTCTCTGCCTTTCTGTAACGTGACAGCATCATCATAGGGTTTAGTTTGTGAGTATGCTGACCTCCGCCTGGAGGTTGACCAACTGGTATTACAGTAGCGTCCAGAGATAAAAAGGTGGTGAGTGATGTGCTTGTGTGGAGTGAATTAAAATTCCCTACGCCACCATGTAAGCAGGTGCTTTAATAGATTTGGTGGGGTGGAAAAGTAAAAACAAAGTGGTGCGTGCTTAGCTCGAGTTACTGATCTACCGCACTATTTGTGGTCTTGTGGTCGACATGTTTCAGCCTTGTTGTCCAAAAGGATCTATAGGCTTTCTTCAGGACCGGTAAGTATGTAGTAGCACGTTGTGGCGACTACTGAAAGTGGTTCACTTACCACTTTTCTTGTGCGCAGTCAGGTCAATAGTACCTGTAGCTGAAAATAAATGAGAATGAAAGAAAAACACAATTGTATACTTTCTTATCACAATTTAGTAATAAACCCAAACTTGTAATGCTTTAACGATGGTCTTTGAACCATTTAGCAATTTGTTAGGTCTGCACATAGTAAACACTGAGATAAATTGTTGGTAGAGGAAATGAGCGAGAGATTTGCACTTGTAGTGTCAGCATTGTGAAATTGTGTTACTTAGCATTTCGTCACCTTACTCGGATGTTAATAAATGCAAACATTTTTGTCAGCCGAATGCATGTTAATATAAGCGATGTGTTTGTTAATATCGTTATTAACTTTATCGCCGGTTGGAAAGCTGTTATTTAGTAATTGCGGGACTGTGAGCGCGTTATCTTTTGCATGGCGCTTCGTTAAAACCAAATGAAAAGAACTGGTAAAAGTATTCATCGATAGTGCTGTAATATAATGAAAGCGGGATTGTGAGCGCGTTGTTGTCAGCATCGTGCTTCGTTTTACAAAAAGTAGAGCGAGAGTCTAGGTTCTCTTCGATGGCGCTATTATACAATCGATCAACGCTGCGAGCAATCTTTGTTAATATAAATACCTCGGTAATCCCATTTAGGGCTTCCTGGAGGTGCTGTCGGCTCTCTGGACCTGCTCTGAAGGGATAGAATAGGTTAGTTTATCTTACTTTCTGCAGTGGGATGAGCACGGTTCTGGCAGTGCCTCTCACCGGTAGCAGCTAGGTCCTCATTTGTGTTGGCTCATTACACAGCGCCTCGGGTAACGCGGGCCCGTGGTGAGTCAGCATTATCTACTCTTTGACAAGATAAAAAGAGTAGATAGACTCTCTGCGGTGATTGTGCCTCTTGTCTCTCATCAATACTGAATTATCGTCAGAAAACAAATCTGCTTAAAATTCATTATTAACCCTTGGTGTTAATATTAGAATGGAATTGTAAATTCAGCCGAAAGGAGTTTGTTTTGACACTATGAAAAGGGTAGACAGACTGTCTATAGTAAATATGCCATCTGGATTTATTTAAAAGTCCAAATTGGGAGAATATTTTGCTGTATATTCAAATGGTATGTTTTGTGACTTTTAAACGTATCACTGGGTTCAGAGGTTTTATTGGGATCATGAACATTGATCGTGCAGATCACGCAGCTTTTTATTTGGTGGTTTTAGAATGGACATGTCTTCTTATTTTGTGCCCATGGGGTTACTTAGGGGCTATCAGTGGGACACCCGATTGATGTTCTCTGTTTTATGCATAGCACTGGTGCTGCTGACCTTAAGTTAAAGCATGCCAAGGGATATTGTCGTTCAATCCCTTTATATTTGTCTGGAGACGATGTACCCAACGTTGTTCTTTTTCAAATAAGATTCGCTCAGCATTGTAACCCTTCACAGGTAGAGTCTCAAGGACTACCCAACTGAGTTCGTCCACAGAGTGTTCGAAATCAATGTAGTGTTTGCTCATTTTTGTAGTGGCTCTTTTACAGTTCACGTTGCTCCTGTGCTCGCAAATACGTTGTTTTATTTTGCGGCAAGTCATCCCTATATATTTAAGGTCACAGGGGCAGGTGATCATGTAAATCACATCTGTTGTGTTACAGTTGGTATGATAGCGTATCGTCCAGATGAGATTGGTTGACAACTGTAGGGTTTTTGTTACTGTGGTCAGTTTGCAGACCGAGCATGAGCCGTATGGATAATGTCCTATGATGGGGCTCAAGTTCCATGCTGTAGTGATCGTTTCATTTCTCACTGTAGGTGCCGGTCTTGTATGGACGAGAATGTCCTTTATGTTGCGCATTCTCTTATTTGCAAATCTTGGCTTGGGCCCTTATAAGGAGCCTGAGGTAAGTGTTCTCCAGTGTTTATTGATGATCTTTTTTACTGTATTTGTGGCAGTGCTATAGGTTGTGACACATGTCAATCGATCCTCAGGTGGTTCTCTTGGTGTGATGTCGAGTAAGCATTCTCTCGGTTGGTTTCGCGCTTTCTTTTGGCACTTTTTTTTGTTTTGGTTGGATAGTTTCTACTTTTGAGTTTCTGGCTCAGTTCTTCTGCTTGTGCTTTGTAATCCTCTATTTTACTGCAATTGCGTTTGAGGCGCAGGAACTGACTGTAAGGTAAATTGTCTCTCAGTGGGCGAGGGTGAAAACTGTTATATGAGAGCAGGCTGTTTTTGGCTGTGGGTTTGTGGAATGTTTTCGTTTGGAGAGTGTTGTTTTCCACATAAACAGTGATGTCCAGGAAGTCTAGTTGTCTCCTGTCCGCTGTAAAGGTGAATTAAAGACACTCATCTCTTGTATTTATCCATTCTACAAATCTTTGTAGATTTTCGTTTGTGTCTTCCCAAATCATGATGACGTCATCTATGTATCGTCTCCAGAAGCATACCTTCCCAATGTAAGGATTTTGCTCATTTTGAATGTGTTGTTTTTCAAAACTACTCACATAAAGCCCGGCCACACTCGGGCGAAGGTACTGCCCATCGATGTTCCGTGGCATTGTACAAACAATGTGTCTTCATATTCAAAATGATTTTCAGTTAGGGCCAGCCTGCAGCATTCCAGGATAAAGTGTCTGGGAGTACTGTGCTCCCATTGTTCCGAGAAGAGAATTTCCTCTAGTGTATCTAAGGTCTTTTGTTGTGGGAGGCTCGTGTAGATGCTCTCTACGTCGAGACCTACCAGGTACATATTGTCCTCGTTGTATAGTTGTCCTTCCAGTTGGTTCAATAGATCGCGTGTATCTTTCAAGTAAGTTGGCGTCCTTTGCACTAATGGCTTGAGGAAATGGTCCGCGAATTGTCAGAGGGGTTCCAGTACAGACCCTATCCCTGAAACTATAGGGCGTCCTGGGGGTGGTGCTCTGTTCTTATGGGTTTTTGGAAGTGAATAGAAGTATGGTACTCTTGGTGTTTTTGTCTCAAGAAAGTCCGCTTCATGCTTTGAGATCCACGAATTGACTTCGGCTTCATCAACCATTAGTTCAATGGCGCGTTGTAGTCTCTTGGTTGGATCCGTGGGTATCTTTTTGTAGAATCTATCATCTGAGAGGAGATCAAGGCATTGTTTCTTGTAGCTTTCCTTGCTAAGGAGGACGATCCCTCCCCCTTTATCTGCTGGTTTTATGATAAGGTCAGCTTTCTGTCGGAGATCATCAAGGGCTTTTTGTTCTTGCTTCGTGAGGTTAACGAAGGGTTTTTTGTTGGTATCTTTCATATTTTCCACTTCCTTCATAATGGCTTGCTCGAATGCCTGAATTTCAACAGGTATCAAGTGGTTTGGAGGGCAAAAAGACGATTTTGGTCTTAGGTTGGTATCACTTTTTGGAGTGTGGTTTTCCTTGTTCATAAAGAAAACCTTCAATTTTATTTTTCTGCAAAAATCGGCCATTTCACATTGCAATTAGAAGATGTCCTGTTTGGGTGTTGGTACGAAGCCCAGTCCTTTGTTAAGTACTCGTTCCTGGTCTTCAGTTAGGGTAATGTCAGTTAGGTTGACTATTAGCGATTCGCTGAGCTGGGTCCGGGTCGCTTCTGGGACATGCTGTGTGTTAGCACTTGCCTCTCCTGTTCGCTCCAAGTGACTCCTTTTAGTTTTCCTCTCTGGGTGTTCTGGCCTCTCCCTAAAAAAGGCGGTTGTTGCATGTTGGTTTGTCCCACCATGTGTCCCGTTGTTTTTGGTCCTTGAAAGTAGGGGTTCATCCACCCATGAAAGTTTGGTATATATGGTTGGTCCATCGGTGGTGGCTGGCCGGCATATTGCGGTGTGTGCCAGATGTTTGGTCTTCGACGTTGGTTCCTTCTGTATTGGCCCCTTCCTCTACGGGGGTTGGTTGTTTCATCGCCGCTCCAATCAGAGTTGTTGCTGGAGGTGTCTCCTGATGACTCGTCGTCCGCTGGTTGATCTGGTGCAGTGTAGTCGTCCTTTATGTAAGGATGCATTTTCTCCATCGAGAATCGTTTGAGGTCTTTTCCCAACTTCTGGATTTTGTTTTGAGTGATGTAATCTCTTGTCTCATTCATTTCATGGTTTATTTCATCCAACCTCTTCTTGTATACCGAGATTTGGACCATCGATTTCAGTTTTACCTCACTTACTTGGATCTTAATGGTCAGTGCTTCTGTTAACCTTGTAGCGGTTTTGATGATTAGTATTAGGTAGTCCTATGTGCACTTCCTTGATATCGATGACCAATCTTTTCGAAATACGACGTCATGGAGAAAAAGAGTAGATAATGCTGACTCACCACGGACCCGCGTTACCCGAGGTGCCGTGTAATGAGCCAACACAAATGAGGACCTAGCTGCTACCGGTGAGAGGCACTGCCAGAACCGTGCTCATCCCACTGCAGAAAGTAAGATAAACTAACCTAATCTATCCCTTCAGAGCAGGTCCAGAGAGCCGACCGGCACCTCCAGGAAGCCCTAAATGGGATTACCGAGGTATTTATATAAACAAAGATTGCTCGCAGCGTTGATCGATTGTATAATAGTGCCATCGAAGAGAATCTAGACTCTCGCTCTACTTTTTGTAAAACGAAGCACGATGCTGACAACAACTCGCTCACAATCCCGCTTTCATTATATTACAGCACTATCGATGAATACTTTTACCAGTTCTTTTCATTTGGTTTTAACGAAGCGCCATGCAAAAGATAACGCGCTCACAGTCCCGCAATTACTAAATAACAGCTTCTCATCCAGAATGCACCTTTTGGACCCAATGAAGCGCCATGCTATCTGTAACGCGCTCATTGTCCCGCTATTATTAATTAACAGCTTTCCGGCCGGCGATAAAGTTAATAATGATATTAACAAAGACATCGCTTATATTAACACGCATTCGGCTGACAAAAATGTTTGCATTTATTAACATCCGAGTAAGGTGACGAAATGCTAAGTAACACAATTCCACAATGCTGACACCACGAGTGCAAATCTCTCGCTCATTTCCTCTACCATCAATTTATCTCAGTGTTTACTATGTGCAGACCTAACAAATTGCTAAATGGTTGAAAGACCATCGTTAAAGCATTACAAGTTTGGGTTTATTACTAAATTGTGATAAGAAAGTATACAATTGTGTTTTTCTTTCATTCTCATTTATTTTCAGCGACAGGTACTATTGACCTGACTGCGCACAAGAAAAGTGGCAAGTGAACCACTTTCAGTAGTCGCCACAACGTGCTACTACATACTTACCGGTCCTGAAGAAAGCCTATAGATCCTTTTGGACAACAAGGCTGAAACATGTCGACCACAAGACCACAAATAGTGCGATAGATGAGTAACTCAATCTACGCACGCACCACTTTGTTTTTACCTTTCCACCCCACCAAATCTATTAAAGCACCTGCTTACATGGTGGCGTAGGGAATTTTAATTCACTCCACAAAAGCACATCACTTACCACCTTTTTATCTCTGGACGCTACTGTAATACCAGTTGGTCAACCTCCAGGCGGAGGTCAGCATACTCACAAACTAAACCCTATGATGATGCTGTCACGTTACAGAAAGGTGTAGAATCAAGATATACCGCCCTAGTCCTATGTACGTGTATGAGGGTTTTTTTAGACGGATTAGCAACAATTTTGACCCTGGTACACAGGACGAGTGGTCCATTTCCCCCCCTCTTTTGATTATTTGTACTACGTATGGAAGCCGAATGGACCATAGCTTCTCCTTCCCTCCATCCTGATTATATTGTACTATAGCAGCGCACAGCTGTGGGATTTTTGTTTCCCTGATAACCTGTGTTATCCTAACTGACCGACCCGCGGCCAGTTTCCTCCCTGAACTTTCGCCACAAAAACGTGAGCAGACAGCAGGGAATTTCTACTAACCAGCCAACGCAGAAAGATGGCAGAACATCCAGGTCTGAGCTACACTGAAGAGGAAATTAGCGCAATCTTATCAAGACCATCTCTATTGGAAGAGAATGAGCTGACACAAACACTAACACAGACAAATGAATGGGACGATCTGACTGAAACGAAGAAGGAACAAGTGAGAATGGCCATACATGGCCTCATCATGACAGAGTATCTTCGAGCAAATGCGGCCCCAAGAGGCTTATGGGTACACAATGCCCAGCGCATTTTTCTCCATGACGTCGTATTTCGAAAAGATTGGTCAACGATATCATGGAAGTGCACAAGGGACTACCTAGTACTAATCATCAAAACCGCTACAAGGTTAACAGAAGCACTGAACATTAAGATCCAAGTAAGTGAGGTAAAACTGAAATTGATGGTCCAAATCTCTGTATACAGGAAGAGGTTAGATGAAATAAACCGTGAAATGAATGAGACTAGAGATTACATCACTCAAAACAAAATCCAGAAGTTGGGAAAAGACCTCAAACGATTCTCGATGGAGAAAATGCATCCTTACATAAAGGACGACCTCACTGCACCAGATCAACCAGCGGACGACGAGTCATCAGGAGACACCTCCAGCAACAACTCTGATTGGAGCGGCGATGAAACAACCAACCCCCATAGAGGAAGGGGCCAATACAGAAGGAACCAACGTCGAAGACCAAACATCTGGCACACACCGCAATATGCCGGCCAGCCCCCACCGATGTACCAATCATATATACCAAACTTTCATGGGTGGATGAACCCCTACTTTCAAGGACCACAAACAACGGGACACATGGTGGGACAAACCAACATGCAACAACCGCCTTTTTTAGGGAGAGGCCAGAACACCCAGAGAGGAAAACGAAAAGGAGTCACTTGGAGCGAACAGGAGAGGCAAGTGCTAACACGCAGCATGTCCCAGAAGCGACCCGGACCAAGCTCAGCGAATCGCTAATAGTCAACCTAACTGAGATTACCCTAACTGAAGACCAGGAACGAGTACTTAACAAAGGACTGGGCTTCGTACCAACACCCAAACAGGACATCTTCAAATTGCAATGTGAAATGGCCGATTTTTGCAGAAAAATAAAATTGAAGGCTTTCTTTATGAACAAGGAAAACCACACTCCAAAGAGTGATACCAACCTAAGACCAAAATCATCTTTTTGCCCTCCAAACCACTTGATACCTGTTGAAATTCAAGCATTCGAGCAAGCCATTATGAAGGAAGTGGAAAATATGAAAGATACCAACAAAAAACCCTTCGTTAACCTCACGAAGCAAGAACAAAAAGCCCTTGATGATCTCCGACAGAAAGCTGACCTTATCATAAAACCGGCAGATAAAGGGGGAGGGATTGTCCTCCTTAGCAAGGAAAGCTACAAGAAACAATGCCTTGATCTCCTCTCAGATGATAGATTCTACAAAAAGATACCCACGGATCCAACCAAGAGTCTACAACGCGCCATTGAACTAATGGTTGATGAAGCCGAAGTCAATTCGTGGATCTCAAAGCATGAAGCGGACTTTCTTAAGACAAAAACACCAAGAGTACCATACTTCTATTCACTTCCAAAAACCCATAAGAACAGAACACCACCCCCAGGACGCCCTATAGTTTCAGGGATAGGGTCTGTACTGGAACCCCTCTCACAATTCGCAGACCATTTTCTCAAGCCATTAGTGCAAAGGACGCCAACTTACTTGAAAGATACACGCGATCTATTGAACCAACTGGAAGGACAACTATACAACAAGGACAATATGTACCTGGTAGGTCTCGACGTAGAGAGCCTCTACATGATCCTCCCACAACAAAAGACCTTAGATACACTAGAGGAAATTCTCTTCTCTGAACAATGGGAGCACAGTACTCCCAGACACTTTATCCTGGAATGCTGAAGGCTGGCCCTAACTGAAAATTATTTTGAATATGAAGACACATTGTTTGTGCAATGCCACGGAACATCGATGGGCAGTACCTTCGCCCCGAGTGTGGCCGGGCTTTATGTGAGTAGTTTTGAAAAACAACACATTCAAAATGAGCAAAATCCTTACATTGGGAAGGTACGCTTCTGGAGACGATACATAGATGACATCATCATGATTTGGGACGACACAAACGAAAATCTACAAAGATTTGTAGAATGGATAAATACAAGAGATGAGTGTCTTAAATTCACCTTTACAGCGGACAGGAGACAACTAGACTTCCTGGACATCACTATTTATGTGGAAAACAACACTCTCCAAACGAAAACATTCCACAAACCCACAGCCAAAAGCAGCCTGCTCTCATATAACAGTTTTCACCCTTGCCCACTGAGAGACAATTTACCTTACAGTCAGTTCCTGCGCCTCAAACGCAATTGCAGTAAAATAGAGGATTACAAAGCACAAGCAGAAGAACTGAGCCAGAAACTCAAAAGTAGAAACTATCCAACCAAAACAATAAAAAAGTGCCAAAAGAGAGCACGAAACCAACCGAGAGAATGCTTACTCAACATCACACCAAGAGAACCACCTGAGGATCGATTGACATGTGTCACAACCTATAGCACTGCCACAAATACAGTAAAAAAGATCATCAATAAACACTGGAGAACACTTACCTCAGGCTCCTTACAATGGCCCAAGCCAAGACTTGCAAATAAGAGAACGCGCAACATAAAGGACATTCTCGTCCATACAAGACCGGCACCTACAGTGAGAAATGAAACGATCACTACAGCAGGGAACTTGAGCCCCATCATAGGACATTATCCATGCGGCTCATGATCGGTCTGCAAACTGACCACAGTAACAAAAACCCTACAATTGTCAACCAATCTCATCTGGACGATACGCTATCATACCAACTGTAACACAACACATGTGATTTACATGATCACCTGCCCCTGTGACCTTAAATATATAGGGATGACTTGCCGCAAAATAAAACAATGTATTTGCGAGCACAGGAGCAACGTGAACTGTAAAAGAGCCACTACAAAAATGAGCAAACACTACATTGATTTCGAACACTCTGTGGACGAACTCAGTTGGGTAGTCCTTGAGACGCTACCTGTGAAGGGTTACAATGCTGAGCGAATCTTATTTGAAAAAGAACAACGTTGGGTACATCGTCTCCAGACAAATATAAAGGGTTTGAACGACAATATCCCTTGGCATGCTTTAACTTAAGGTCAGCAGCACCAGTGCTATGCATAAAACAGAGAACATCAATCAGGTGTCCCGCTGATTGCTCCTAAGTAACCCCATGGGCACAAAATAAGAAGACATGTCCATTCTAAAACCACCAAATAAAAAGCTGCGTGATCTGCACGATCAATGTTCATGATCCCAATAAAACCACTGAACCCAGTGATACGTTTAGAAGTCACAAAGCATACCATTTGAATATACAGCAAAATATTCTCCCAATTTGGACTTTTAAATAAATTCAGATGGCATATTGACTATACAGCAAAATATTCTTCCAATTTGGACTTTTAAATAAATCCAGATGGCATATTTACTATAGACAGTCTGTCTACCCTTTTCATAGTGTCAAAACAAACTCCTTTGGGCTGAATTTACAATTCCATTCTAATATTAACACCAAGGGTTAATAATGAATTTTAAGCAGATTTGTTTTCTGACGATAATTCAGTATTGATGAGAGACAAGAGGCACAATCACCGCAGAGAGTCTATCTACTCTTTTTATCTTGTCAAAGAGTAGATAATGCTGACTCACCACGGGCCCGCGTTACCCGAGGCGCCGTGTAATGAGCCAACACAAATGAGGACCTAGCTGCTACCGGTGAGAGGCACTGCCAGAACCGTGCTCATCCCACTGCAGAAAGTAAGATAAACTAACCTATTCTATCCCTTCAGAGCAGGTTCAGAGAGCCGACCGGCACCACCAGGAAGCCCTAAATGGGATTACCGAGGTATTTATATAAACAAAGATTGCATCCCGCGTTGATCGATTGTATAATAGCGCCATCGAAGAGAACCTAGACTCTCGCTCTACTTTTTGTAAAACGAAGCACGATGCTGACAACAACGCGCTCACAATCCCGCTTTCATTATATTACAGCACTATCGATGAATACTTTTTCCAGTTCTTTTCATTTGGTTTTAACGAAGCGCCATGCAAAAGATAACGCGCTCACAGTCCCGCAATTACTAAATAACAGCTTCTCATCCAGAATGCACATTTTGGACCTAATGAAGCGCCATGCTATCTGTAACGCGCTCATTGCCCCGCTATTATTAATTAACAGCTTTACGACCGACGATAAAGTTAATAATGATATTAACAAACACATCGCTTATATTAACACGCATTCGGATGACAAAAATGTTTGCATTTATTAACATCCGAGTAAGGTGACGAAATGCTAAGTAACACAATTTCACAATGCTGACACCACGAGTGCAAATCTCTCGCTCATTTCCTCTACCAACAATTTATCTCAGTGTTTACTATGTGCAGAACTAACAAATTGCTAAATGGTTCAAAGACCATCGTTAAAGCATTACAAGTTTGGGTTTATTACTAAATTGTGATAAGAAAGTATACAATTGTGTTTTTCTTTCATTCTCATTTATTTTCAGCTACAGGTACTATTGACCTGACTGCGCACAAGAAAAGTGGCAAGTGAACCACTTTCAGTAGTCGCCACAACGTGCTACTACATACTTACCGGTCCTGAAGAAAGCCTATAGATCCTTTTGGACAACAAGGCTGAAACATGTCAACCACAAGACCACAAATAGTGCGGTAGATCAGTAACCCGATCTACGCACGCACCACTTTGTTTTTACCTTTCCACCCCACCAAATCTATTAAAGCACCTGCTTACATGGTGGCGTAGGGAATTTTAATTCACTCCACACAAGCACATCACTTACCACCTTTTTATCTCTGGACGCTACTGTAATACCAGTTGGTCAACCTCCAGGCGGAGGTCAGCATACTCACAAACTAAACCCTATGATGATGCTGTCACGTTACAGAAAGGCGGAGAATCAAGATATACCGCCCTAGTCCTATGTACGTGTATGAGTTTTTTTTTAGACGGATTAGCAACAATTTTGACCCTGGTACACAGGACGAGTGGTCCATTTCCCCCCCTCTTTTGATTATTTTTACCCTAGAAAACTAACTTCCCCAGGGAAGGGTACACCACCCCCATAACCTCCCCAAATATGAGTACACAATGCACTAGAAAACTAGATAGGGGGTGCCCTACAACTGTTAGGGACCCTAGAAACAAAAGATGACCGTAAGCACACACACTGAAACAGGACGTGGATTACAATAACAAGCATTATAATAAAAAGAAAGTCTAAAGCTCCGGTGAGCGATCTCTCACCCGACGTTTAGACCCACAGAGGAACCCTTGTCCAAAAACTGCATGTAGATGTCGCCTTCCAATATATTGTTGCGCAGTAACTTCATCCTAGTTAGTGTCTTGCATAGCGTGAGAAAAGTAAATACCGATGTAGTGTGTCCAGCAAACTAGTTCAAAATGGTTGACATTCCATTTTTTCCCAGGGAACAAGAATCTCCATAGAGAACCAGATGTCTGCCCCACGATTGTGACGAAAGTTGAGTTATGAACAAGGTCTATAAACGAAAGAGAACCTGTAGCTGTACCTGTGGGAAACAAGCCAAGGGATGCAGACGATCTATACGATGCGACCTCCCTGGACACGATTCTTCTATCCATTATGAGGACAAGACCTGGAGCTGAACATAACTTTGTAACATTCCCAAAACTTTATTGAGGGAACAACGTGGTTGGCTGAGCGTGTAGAGCACATATAGGAAACCAAAGGAAAACAGAAAGAAAGAAAGAAAGAATGCGAACCGCAGTGGTGCTCCAATCCCAAAATGGTGGCACGCACCGGTGACGCCGCGCCGGGTGGCTCCCGGCTTCACCGTGCTCCAAAACATCCAGAACAACCATGAGCCTTGTGAGGAAGCAGACGTCATAGAAGACAGCATATGGGCATTGCAGGTTCGGTAAGGCTGCGCGCGTTGATTTTGTGCGCGCGGTGGGGCTCGTGAGATGTTTGAATGGCAGCGGTTCAACTGCCATGGTGCAGCGGTAACCACTTAATGCATCCAAAACAGCAAAAATAAAGTGTCCTCACTCACCGGATAACACACAGCCACAGTCTCTGCTTCTCCAAACGTGCGGATAAGCTGACTAAAGATGCCAGTCCAAACACAAGTCGTTGCGCCAGTTCCTCTGGGGAAGTTTCTCCGCGGAAGTGCTTAGGCTCACACGTGGTGCCGCTTTTCTCAGAGATAGTCGCTCCTTCACATTAGTGTGGATGGCGAAAATTCAGGATCCTCAGTATTCTCTACTCAACACGCCAGGCTGCCCACAAATGAGATGCCGACAGGAGCTGCTGTCGGGCCCAAAACAAACATGAAAACACAGTAGGGTGTGCTAAATCTGTAGCTGAAGTTTGTTGCTGGAGAAACAGGACAGGACAGGACAGGACAGCAGGATGGCAGCAGGTTCCTAGTGTAGTAGAATGACAAATGCCCAGGCTGTAGGCTGTCCAGATGGTAAAGGACACTGGTGGGGCTGACCAGGGCGTGTCACAGTTTCACATGGTTCAAGTTTCAAGTTTCAATTGTCGTGTTTGAAAGGCTTGAGTAGAGTCCTCTGTTTCTTAGATTCTTTGTCTTGGTTAGAGTCCTCTGTTAGTTAGATCCTTTGTGGAAGGTCTTCCTTGGCGTAGGTTCTTCAAGTTCATCGCAACATGTCGTAAATGAAAGATACACAGGCCAGGTGTATGAACAGGATATCTTTATTCAGGCTTGGTTCCAGATAGATGAGTAGGAGAAGATAGGTAGATAAAGCGTAGCCCCACCAGGAGCAGCCTCCCTGCTGCTCAGCCTGCATTCACCAACCGACACTCCACACACACACAGGCATCCAAGCATTCTATGAGGTCATCACACATTCCAGCTGAGCAGTAGGGAAGAGACAAGAAGTAGTTTATGACAAAATGCTCCTACTTCTGTCACGTGTTGGAAGAGGGCAGAGAGATGCGGAACCAGCAGCTCTCGATAGGAAGCATAATATTCCTGAGGGAATCCATCAGGGCCCGGGGTCTTCCGGGACGCCAGGTGGGAGATCGCCACTCCTATCTCTTCTGGGGTGAAGGGAAGGTCCAGCCTGGCTGCCTCTGAGTGCGTCAAGCAGGGAATGCGGACTTGCAGAGGGTTGAGAAGGTCTGAGAGAGTACCCTCCAGTTTGTGAGCTGAGTATAAGGAAGTCTAATAACATACAAAAACCTGTGCAATTTCAACTGAGGATTTACGAATCTCAGGCACTATTCGATTTGCCAAGGGATATGAGGCCAGTCTGTGCAGGAGTCTCCTGTTTTTTTCCCCCAGCCGTACACACGGGCGACAGATGAGCGCCACAGCAGTTTAGCTGATTCTAACGATGTTTGCTTGATTTCTTCACGTATGGCTGCCAATTGCCTATCGTGAGCCCCGTCCAGGGTTCTAATAAGGTTAGTCTCCAGTTGGAGCGCTTGCGCCTCGAGAAGGGCTAAGTGACTGTCCTGGGCCTGTCGTTGCGCCCGGAGGCGGCTTTTGGCCACTCCCCGGATGGTGGCTTTACTTGCTTCCCAGAGGGTGCCCGGTGAAGACACCGAGCCCAGGTTCTCGAGAAAATACTGCCGAAGTTACTCTCCTATAGTCTTGCGGAACTCCTTGTCAGAGGTGTCACCTAGGTGCATGAGCAATGCTGAGTGGTCCGAGATTCCCCGGGGGAGGATGGACATTTTGGTCACACGTTGACAGTCTGGGGGTGGCATGAAATTCATGTCAATGCGTGCGTGGGAATGGTGCGCTGCTGAGGTATGCGGGTATTGGGAGATTCGAGGGTTCCAGATCCTCCATATGTCGCAAAGGCCCAAGGCGGTCACCCATTCAACCAACTTCTTAGCGTGGATCGATCTGGTGGGGGAGGGGATACCTGTAGTGTCAAGGGTGGGTTGCATGACCGCGTTGAAGTCACCTCCCAGAATCATCTGTCCCCGGGGCAGAGTGGAGATAGTGTCAGTGAGGTGCCACAGCGTTGAGGTTAGTGTCGCGGGAGGGATGTATATGGATAGAAGATTAAGGAGATTCCCACCCAGCGTCCCTGAGAGAGTCACAACTCACACACAATTACCATAATTAATTACCAATTAATTAACTAATATTAATTAACAACCAATTAATAATTAATTGCAAATAAATTACTTCCCACAATTAACACTATAAAATCTCGATTAAATAAATATTAATAAATAAAAAGTAATCATTAATTTATTATAATAAAATTCCTTCCCACCCTATTCCCCTATAAACCCACAACCCGCTACAGAACTAAAAAACGCAAAATGTTATTAAAATAAAATTAATAACTATTAAAACTGTAACACATATATTAAAAACATAAACAATACTTATACAAAAAAACATACATCACATACATTTAAAATATAAACTAAAATACATAACACTAATTTAAAAAATCGATATTTTAAACAACTATATTTTTGCAAACCATATTAATGACTTCTATATTTTTGAAAACGATATTTCTTACCTCAAATTCGATATTCTTGACCACGATATTCCTGTGGTCGATATTTCTGTTTCATGATATTTCCAACTCGATATTTGTGTAGGTCGACATTTCCAACTCGATATTCTGTCTGCATACCGACTGGTCACCTTTCTGTTGCTTATTGCTGTACTTGAGTGTCAGACTGGTGCTAAAGAGTTGGAAACCTTTGCCCAGATAGTGTTAGCATGAGTAACAAACATTTGCAATGCAATTGGTCTCACATTTGTGAAAGTTAGAGCTCTTGGCATTGAAAATGACAATGTTTTTAACTTTTGTGTTTTTGTATGCAGTGGAGTGATGACCTTGTGGCGCTGGAGAACCAGAAAATGGGAAATAGGTTATGAGGAAGAGGAGACAAGAGTAATATTCTGGCTGAAAAAAACAATACACATTAAACCATTCTAATTCCCTGAAGGATGCGGTGACTTGAATTGCGCCTTGCATTTTATGAATACTCTATAGAAAGTTTTCAAAAATAACTGTTGTACAGTGCTTTAAAATAGAAATAAGCAAAGGTGAAAAACAATACAGAAATTGCTATGAAAAATATATCTTTAATTAATACAGTTGGAATTTTAAACAACACAACCCATTATGTTTAGCAACACTTGAAATAAGTGAGCCACTGCGATATCACGATGCACATATCTAAAGTTAAGTAAATACATAACACATATCTGAAGTTAAATAAATACATAACGGCTCTTCCGACTGAAAGCAGTGGGTATCCTGTTATTAGTTTTGTGCATGGAGTAGGAATATTTTGTGGTGAAACAACACTTTAGCCATAAATACACAAGATGTCAGATAGCAGGACTGCTGGTCCATGGCATACATCTATTGGATGTAAGATTTAGACTAATTTCTAAAGAAAAAGAAAAACTGCACTAACGATGTTTTTCTCATGAATACATATTAACACTAAACAGACCCTCCCAGGATTTCGCGCTTTCCAAAAAAATTGCGAAATCTGCACTTTTGTAAAAATGCTGCGATTTTTACAAAAGTGCCCACTAAAGATTTTTTTTTTTTAAACTGCAATTCACCCTCTCTTTACTGGCTCTGGGCTGCCACTGCGCCAGTAAAGAGAGGGTGAGCAACAGGCCAGCAGGTAGCAGAGGTGTTAAATGCCTCTGCTGACTGCCTTTGAAATGCACCTAGAAGCCCTCCTGAGCAATAGCATGCTGGCCGCCTCACACGTTTGTGTGCCCCTGCGGACTAACCCCTAACCTCCCACATGTCTCCTAATTGTTTTTTTACCTACCCTCAACCTTCTCTGCCGCCACCCTCCCTACACCCCTCTTGCCCCTCCACCCCTACTGCCCTGCACGCATAGGTTGTCTGAATGCAAAAAGAGCAGGTTTCATATGTAATCAGCTCTCTCTTTGACATCAGACACCCTCCGATTCCAGGTGCTGTGCTGCTGGAGACTCTGCAAAGTTACAGACTGTGACATAGCACAGTCTCCAGCAGTGACAGAGCACAAGCCTTTGGTATTTTTGTGGCGGGCACATTCTTTGCCCACTGCAAAAAGAAAGCGAATTTTGAGGTTTTGGGCTGCAAATTTTGTTTTTTTTGCCATGAAAATTGCCACCCAAAGCCACAAAATCCTGGGGGGTCTGACTAAAGGATATCACCCTCCCAGCTGTAGAACAAAAGCTCCAGCCATGGAAAAATTTAAATACCTAATAAAAAGCTGGGGAAGTGATGATTTTGGGGTCCCCCAACCTAGCGTGAGGACCCAGAAGGTGATCTGAAAAACAAGAGCATGTTGTGCTGAACTGTTTGGTGGTGGTCCCATCATCCTAGGACCACCACAGGCGAAGATATGGGCAACATGATTTTTTAAATAAAAGGCCCTGCAAAGCATTATGGGGCAAGTCTCTGTGGTGCAGTGAATTCTATAGCAGAGGCTCTCCCGCTGTGCCCGGAGGCCCATGAAGAGGTTTTTGTTTGTTTTTTCCCTATTTTGCTACGACTTCATTAGTTTAATTTTTCTTCGGGGTGTTTCAATAATATTAAAGCAAAAACAGGATTGCAGATTAAGTGATTTGCCCAAAATCACAGGATGTTGAGACAACGCTGTGACTCGAACCTGGTTCCTGTGCTCCAAAGTTGGCAACACAGGGCGTTACGAACATCCTTTTCCATATAAAATGTATAAAACACAAATCCTGGAAAATGTAATGAAAAGAGCAGAAGCAAAGAAAGAGCCCACCAACATGTATATGTTGCAATGGCGTTTCCTTGTGTTTGTCTATCGATGAGTGCTGCTGTGATGAATCATGTCATGTTGCATTAGTCAAGCCGTGGGGAAGAGTGTAACAGTTCATGATTGATGCCACCCAACATACATTGTTCATGGAGCTTTGTTTGCTTGGGTTTCTGCAGGTAAGGGGAGCCAACACTTTTAGCAGCCGCACTGAGTTGTAAGGGCCACGAAGAGCGCAAAAAACACAACCAGGCCAGTACAGGATATTGGAGTATCAAAGCACATATTTCCTATCATACCATCTACAACATGCTGTACAATGTCGGCGTTATAATTGAATTGTTTTGCTCTGTGCAAATTTCCATAATAAACCGTTTCAATAGGTATGCACGGTGGCCCAGAATTTTTTTTAAATTAGTCCACTCTTGACAATGTGAGCAGCCCTGCACGCACTGAAAGTGAAAGGGAGAGTGCAAAAGCAATCCAGGGTGGAGCATGAGTGAAGCACCGCTGCATATGGAGTGGTGGCCGTGAATGTAAACAAATAGGCTAAACAAAGCAGACGGAGTGAAGCGCTCTGTGAAGAATTAACAACAGATGCTTCGGAAGGTTAACAAGAGATGCAGGGCCGAAGCTGCATGCTCAACAAGCAGCACGAAGGGTATGGAGTGTAGAACAATTGAGCGTGCGAGTAGGCATCTGCAGTGCTTTCTTTGATGAACACAGTGCACGGGAGGAGAGCGAGCATGCGAAGTCACTTAAAGAAAATGAATAAGTAAAATAACGTGGCCACGCAACATGAGGGGTATGGATGCAGGGGAGGGGTGAACAATGGCGCATGCGAGTAAGTGGCCGCACAGCTTTCTTTTATCAACACAGTGCACAGGGAGAAGAGCGAGCGAGCGTCAGAGCACCTTACTGAGCAAGGAAAACCTGTGCAAAGAGTGCAAACACAAAGTGAAAAACGGCACACGGTACTTGGAACAGGCACCCACAGTGTAACACCATCAGGAAATAAAAGAAGTAGTCCCCAAAGTAACATATAAACACCTGTAGTGTAAGGAAACTGTAGTTGGCCGGTGCTCCTGAGCGCAAACCGGAAGTGATGTATCGGGAGCACCAACCAATGAGGAGCCAGCAAAGAAGAGCGACGCAGAAGTGAACCAATGGCAATCGGCAGGCGGGATTACACGCTGTATAGTGATTACAGCAGGTCTTCCAGACAGCGCATGCGCGCTGCATAGGCTCGACCTAAAAATTACAAAAAATTGAGGTGATGCTGTCCTAAAATGTGCTGAATTATGTCACATTATTTGCCTTTTCTTGGCACATAGTTTAGTCAACCCTGCCGCATAATTTGACCCTCCTCTAACAGCACAATTCCAGTGGCCCTGGTTGTAAATATACAATAGGCCTGCCACAAAAGACAAAGGGGGAGAAGTGTTGCAGCCACTGAAATGTAACAAGCATTCCACTGCTGATGCGGCTCCCTGATTAATTAATATGTTGAGTAGTCAATGCTGAGGTGAGCCACCTTTAATGAGATCTCCTGAGCAATGACTACTCTGCAATACACAGATCTGGCTGGTTAGCAAAGACCAAGATCGGTCCAGAGAGGGTGAACTGAGTGGGTAAACTGTGGCAAACACGGAAGACAGGACTCAGGAACTGGAGCCGCATTGCAGGGACTTGAAGGGCTTCTTGAAAAATGCATAAAAGTTTAAAGGTTGTGTGTTAAAGAAGGTAACACAATGGCTGTGGAATTGGAGTTTTTGAAACTTAGATCCCTCAAGATCACTTGAGGATCTTACGGATGTCATCACTGTAACGCCTGCAGATCGTGAAGTTATGGTAGAAGAGATTCTGACTTCAATGTGAAAACCACTGGAGAAGCCAGAGCCCCTTTAAACTCCGAAGGTCGTGATTACAACAGGGCTCAAGAATTCAGACTTCTTTCCAAATTCCTGTTAGTGCATGGGTGGCATTATCAAGGGTTGTTTGGAGTTTACCACCCCAGTATTTACAAGATACACCAGTGTAACTTTTCCCATGTACCTACCGGTAGGTCAAACATGATGCTATTTACCTAGGAAAATCCGGGCAATTATCTTCTTCTGAATGATAATAAGAACAAGTGTTGTCAAAGACAATTTAGTCCTGCCTTGTCAAGCTGGTTATATTATTTTTTTTATTTTGTATTTCAAGCATAAGCCAAAAAAAAGGGAAAAACAAGTCGCAGTCTAAATATGACTGCAGTATGCTTGCAATAAAAATGTTATATTTACAAAAATACGCCTTTGCAACAAATTTTAATTAAACTACGAGCAGCTCTTCCTACTAAGGGGCCGATTCCGATTCGGGTCGGACAGCTCAAAAAGAGCCGCCCGGACGCTTACCTCCCGACCGACCCGTCCCGGGAGCCGGTCAGTCCTGCCGATCAAGTACGATGCGTGCATGTGCTGAAAACTCGACCGACATGAACTCGCCAAATAAATACTTAATTCACCCTACGACCCGGTCCCGTAAACGCAGATTCGACTCGCACGGGGGCTAGGTCAGAGCTGTTTCCGGCCGGACAAGTACGATGCGCACTTCCTATGCGCCGAGCGAGTCGGCACGTCACAGCATCCGGAAAAGCTGCATGAAAGGAACGATTCGTGCCACAACACGATCCCCGGACACGAGACGTACAAGCCTGCAACTGGGACGAAACGAACCAACGACCAGTGCAGACGAGACGGTGTCGACATGAATCCCATCGCACAGGCCATACCGATCCTCTACATCCATGGACTGATCCGGAACAGACGCCAACGACGGAGACGGTAAGAGACACCCCCCCCAAACAAACAGCCGACACGTACCAGTAAACCTGTGACAAACACCCAGGCCCCCCCTTGCCCATCACCCCCACCCATAGGGGGCCTCTTGCCTGTCACCACTCCCACCCCCACCCATAGTGGGCCTCATGGCTGGGACTACTCACACCCCCACCCATAGGGGGCCTCTTGGCTGGGACTACTCACACCCCCACCCATAGGGGGCCTCTTGCCTGTCACCACTTCCACCCCCACCCATAGTGGGCCTCTTGGCTGGGACTACTCACACCCCCACCCATAGGGGGCCTCTTGCCTGTCACCACTTCCACCCCCACCCATAGGGGGCCTCTTGCCTGGGACTACTCACACCCCCACCCATAGGGGGCCTCTTGCCTGTCACCACTTCCACCCCCACCCATAGTGGGCCTCTTGGCTGGGACTACTCACACCCCCACCCATAGTGGGCCTCTTGGCTGGGACTACTCACACCCCCACCCATAGTGGGCCTCTTGGCTGGGACTACTCACACCCCCACCCATAGTGGGCCTCTTGGCTGGGACTACTCACACCCCCACCCATAGGGGGCCTCTTGCCTGTCACCACTCCCACCCCCACCCATAGTGGGCCTCTTGGCTGGGACTACTCACACCCCCACCCATAGGGGGCCTCTTGCCTGTCACCACTTCCACCCCCACCCATAGTGGGCCTCTTGGCTGGGACTACTCACACCCCCACCCATAGGGGGCCTCTTGCCTGGGACTACTCACACCCCCACCCATAGGGGGCCTCTTGCCTGTCACCACTCCCACCCCCATCCATAGTGGGCCTCTTGGCTGGGACTACTCACACCCCCACCCATAGGGGGCCTCTTGGCTGGGACTACTCACACCCCCACCCATAGGGGGCCTCTTGCCTGTCACCACTTCCACCCCCACCCATAGTGGGCCTCTTGGCTGGGACTACTCACACCCCCACCCATAGGGGGCCTCTTGCCTGTCACCACTTCCACCCCCACCCATAGGGGGCCTCTTGCCTGGGACTACTCACACCCCCACCCATAGGGGGCCTCTTGCCTGTCACCACTTCCACCCCCACCCATAGTGGGCCTCTTGGCTGGGACTACTCACACCCCCACCCATAGTGGGCCTCTTGGCTGGGACTACTCACACCCCCACCCATAGTGGGCCTCTTGGCTGGGACTACTCACACCCCCACCCATAGGGGGCCTCTTGCCTGTCACCACTCCCACCCCCACCCATAGTGGGCCTCTTGCCTGGGACTACTCACACCCCCACCCATAGGGGGCCTCTTGCCTGTCACCACTTCCACCCCCACCCATAGTGGGCCTCTTGGCTGGGACTACTCACACCCCCACCCATAGGGGGCCTCTTGCCTGTCACCACCTCCACCCCCACCCATAGGGGGCCTCTTGCCTGGGACTACTCACACCCCCACCCATAGGGGGCCTCTTGCCTGTCACCACTCCCACCCCCACCCATAGTGGGCCTCTTGGCTGGGACTACTCACACCCCCACCCATAGTGGGCCTCTTGGCTGGGACTACTCACACCCCCACCCATAGGGGGCCTCTTGCCTGTCACCACTCCCACCCCCACCCATAGTGGGCCTCTTGGCTGGGACTACTCACACCCCCACCCATAGGGGGCCTCTTGCCTGTCACCACTTCCACCCCCACCCATAGTGGGCCTCTTGGCTGGGACTACTCACACCCCCACCCATAGGGGGCCTCTTGCCTGTCACCACCACCAATAGTGAACTGTGTGAGTACCACTACCAATGCCCACACACATAGGATGGGTGATGTGTAACACATACCCCATACCCCAACATAAGGACTACAAACCAAAGGATATCCACAACAACCTCATGACCACAACATGTAGTCTGTGTACAATACCCACCACAGTGAACATGACCATGTACACACAATGTAACTCACAACACGTGTCTGCAATACCATAGTGTGGCTAACACAAGCCAAGCCTCACATGAGCACTGCAGTAATGTCCTCAACACCCATCACTTGAGTGTACAAAAGGTAACTGTGTGGTACTAAACAGCAGCATATGTAGAGCACTGTGCTAATGGGGTCTCAACCCCCATCAGCACAGTGACATGAAGGTAAGTGTGGGGATCACACATGCAGCATATGTAGAGCACTGTGCTAATGGGGTCTCAACCCCCATCAGCACAGTGACATGAAGGTGAGTGTGGGGATCACACATGCAGCATATGTAGAGCACTGTGCCAATGGGGTCTCAACCCCCATCAGCACAGTGACATGAAGGTGAGTGTGGGGATCACACATGCAGCATATGTAGAGCACTGTGCCAATGGGGTCTCAACCCCCATCAGCACAGTGACATGAGGGGACTCCACTCCTGTGGAAGGAAAGCTGTGCCATATGTTGTCCATGCAGGCCACCAGCATGTCAGCAGTATACTTTGTCACACAGCTAACATATACCACACATTGGTGGCCCTGGTAACAGCAGCCTGGGCACGGGAGGGTCCCCTGAGTCAACTGCACAGAGTCAACACACATGTAGATGAAGTAGCACTGAGGACACAGATGAGTCCATCCACATAGATGCATACACTTGCATGTCCATTGGAGATGGCCACACAGTCAGTGAAATGGGCCAATTGAACCATGCTAAGGCCAACAGGTGTGCATGTGTGTAAGACACTGATGAGACATTGCTAACAAAAGATAGATAACACATTTCCAAAGACCATAATCATGACCCCGTCGGATTGCTGCAAAGGATGACATGGATACACACCCCAACAGGACATACCCCCCATGGGCCACATGGTCTCCAGCACAGTGACACTACATTTCCCAGCCATGGAATACACCATCACTGGAGCAAGGGCATGTCAAGTATCAACAACATCATGTACATCTGAAGCAAAACCACTAGTGAACAAAAAGGAGCTTTTATTCAGCCGAGTTATTTGTGAAATGGAAAATCAAGAAGAAAAACATGAAGGCCTATGGCCAGTCCATAAACAGACCCAACAGGGTCAAGTGTCCAATGGCCACATTTGGCATGCCTGCACTGCCAACGGAAGGGGACATACCCCTGGGAGGGGCATACATAGAGGCCAGCCAGGCACCGCAGATACAGGATCATGGGTCTACAGAAACAGGCAGGGAAGGGCTGGTGGGTGCAGGAGCGGCAGCTGCAGCGGAGGAGTCTGACAGGGTGGGTGCCGGCACGACTGGGGGCACAAGTCAGGATCAGTGGGTGCCGGCACAACTGGGGGGCACAAGTCAGGAGCAGTGGGTGCCGGCACAACTGGGGGGCACAAGTCAGGATCAGTGGGTGCCGGCACAACTGGGGGGCACAAGTCAGGATCAGTGGGTGCCGGCACAACTGGGGGCACAAGTCAGGAGCAGTGGGTGCCGGCACAACTGCAGTGGGCAGGTCAGAGGTAGTGGACACGGAACCCACTGCAGTGCCCAAGTCAGACCGGGAGGGCAGAGACTCCACTGCAGTGCCCATCCCCAGGGGAGCAGGAAGTGGATCCGGTGATGTGGGCAGGACGGAGGGGGAGGGCACGCCCTCCACAGCAGTGCCACACACAGGCTGAGTGGGGTGTGGGGTGCTGGAAGAGCAAGAGGCAGGTGGGGAAGGCCTGAGCATCTTGGGGATGCGGTAGCGGTGGGTGGGTGAACCTGGGGCAGGGTGTGGTGGTGGGACCTGTGGAGTGGGAGCCTGGGGGATGGGGGTGGAGACTGTCTGGTGGAGTGTTGGGCCGGTGGTGGGGTCTTGCTCTTCCGTGTGCGGGGGACCTGCGGCGTGGTGTCTCAGCCTGCCTGCGCCTGGGGGAGGGTGTCTGGGGGCGAGGGACACCCCCTCTGTGTGGCCGGACCCCTCTTCCCCTTGTGTGCTGGTGTGGATGGATCAGTGGGGAAGAGTCCGAGGTCGACCAGGAAGAGCCTCTTTGCAGCTGGGGATGCAGTTGAGGCAGTGGAAGGGGCCATGGAAGGGGCTGTGGAGGGTGAGGCATCGGAGGACTGCGGAGTGCCTGTGGATGCATGTGTGTGTGTGTCTGACCCATCCCCGGTGAGTGTATTTTCAGTCCCCTGAGAATGCGTGCGTGCATGTTTAGACTTTGGCTTGGGGGTGTGTGTAGTGCCTGGGTCTGTTGTGTGCAATGATGGTGCAGGTGTGTGTGTGAGTTGGACAGGTAGGGTGCTGGGAGTAGGGGATGGGGCAGGGGCAGGAGGGGGGAGGGACTGCTGGAGGAGGGACACTGCTGCCGTCAGTGAGGAGGCCATGCCCTGACTGGTCCTCTGTAGGGCAGACATGGATGATGACATGCCCTCCGTGTACGACACCAGCTGGTTCAACAGACCCGTGTGCACATGGAAGACACGCAGCATGGATGACTGCCCCACATGGATCTGCCGCAGCAGGTCGACAGACTCCTCACTCAGGTCTGCAGGGGACACAGGGGTAGGGGGTGCGGTGCCTGACTGGAAGGAGACATGCCCATGAACACGGGCGCCTCCACGGACCTTAGATGTGGGAGCCATGGGGAGGGCAGTGATGGTGGGGGCGGGGACAACCTCAACAGGTGTTGGATGGTGGCTGCTGCCACCCGCCTCCACAAGGAAGTCCCCGTCACTGCTGCTGTGGTCCTCAGCTGCGGTGGTGTTTGCCGAGGAGCCCACAGACTCACTCCCTCGCCCTCCGTGCCACTGGGTCCCTCCGACTCCTCAAATTCCGACCCAGTCTGGCTCTCTGGCTCCCCCTGGTCCGTGGAGCGGTCTCCCTCTGTGTCCGTGTCTTTATCTGCACAGGGAAAATAGAATGAAAACACATTAGTCATCTGCACTGACCACACACACCACAGAAAGTACAGCACATCAGTGGCCAAGTGCGGGCATCAATCAGTTGAACTTTGCTAGGAGTGCTCACACAGATTTGCATAGGCCAATGGTTAGTCTGAGAGTCGAGCATGGCATTCACATCCCTCCTGCCCTTGCACCCATCTGTCTTGCGCATGTAGGATCCCTACACCCCACTGCAGACACATGCACCACCT
Organism: Calotriton arnoldi; assembly: GCA_963921515.1. Taxonomy (NCBI): domain Eukaryota; kingdom Metazoa; phylum Chordata; class Amphibia; order Caudata; family Salamandridae; genus Calotriton; species Calotriton arnoldi. The sequence continues at coordinate 1,291,419 of CAWUFW010002295.1, forward strand.
ACCCATCACTTGACAAGACCTGAAAATACGTAGTGGTCTGTCAACATGCACACATCACATCTGCTGACAATGGACCTGTACATTTGCCTGGACGTAGGGATAGCCAGTGTTGCATCTGAGAGGCTGGGGCTGAGTACATGCACCAGACATCCTGATCCCCGCAAGTCCTGCATACCTTGGCACAATGGAGTGCATGTTGCACATGACACACTCCTGCTGGATCACCCCTAGGTAGTGTAGTCCCATGGCTCAGCCATGCCTGTGAGATCATACATCACAGTCTCCAGTCACAGGGGGCAGGGCAGCCCTACAACAACTGTCACCACTGTGTCACATTCCCAAGACATGGGGCCTGCAAACTCTGTAGCTGACAACTACACATGACCATCCACAGTAACAACAGCGTCTGGATTCTGATGTGCCCACCCCAGATCCATTGGACGCATGAGAGACATGGGACAGGGCACTCTGAAGCTGAGCAACTCGCACTCTGCTGTGAATGACACCCAGCTGCTGGAACTACCCGGTTGCAGGCACCATTGTGCACGGTCAAGTCATCACATCCATACATGTCACAGAGGTATTGTCTCACATGGGCACATCTCAGATTGCATGCTGACCCCAAACCCATGTACACACCAGTGGGCCTGACAACGGTGCCACAGCACATTGACACAGGGGCAGACACCTGAGGGAACTGTTCACCTGGCACAAAGTGCCAACCGAGACACGGTAGTGGGAGTACAGACTGTAGCATGCCCTGGACTAGCCATGACTGTCCTGCTCCACGTGGAACAGGTGATAGCCATGGACAGTAGGCAGGTGGCTGTGCATATGTGACACACTTGAGGTACATGCTCCAGAGGCCCCAACAGTTTACCCAACCAGCAGCATGGGTGTGTGCCGAATGCCCCAGGCACATGTGGTGAGCCCGAGCTGTCAATTGGCCACATGACAGGAGTACATGCAGATAAATACCAGGACCCTGGCATGTACTGTACAATGGTCCCACCCTTGAAGCACAACACTGAGTCCCCTGAAGCAATGCTGGCCCACATCCCATGCACCTTCACATGTAAGGGCACAGTTCCCACGTGACACTATGCCCAGACAGAAACAGCAACACCTGGCAAACAGATGAGAAGGGGGCAAGTCACCAGAGAGGGACATGGCTCCTGGACTAACTGAACAATGTACTGGTGAGGTGTTACCAGGCCAGAGGGGGCACATAGCATGTCAGACACAGCACACAGTGCAGTCATGTACTCACCCCCTCCTTGCTGCTGTCTGGCCTTCAGCTGCCCATCCAGGTCCGGGAAGACCACCGCCAGGATCCGGAGCATGTGGGGGGTCAGGGTCCGGTGTCCGCCCCTCCTGCGTGGAGGCGACAGCTTCAGCTGGACCCGTGCGATCCTCCGGGTCCAGCCCCGAAGGTCCTGCCACCTCTTCTGGCAGTTGCGGATCCTGCGCCTGTAGACCCCCACGGATCTCACCGCCCGGACGATGCTCCTCGCGGCTCGGTCATACACGACCGACGCGTCACACGCGTCCGTCGCCATTGCAATGTGTGTCCCTGACATGCGCGCGGCTCGGTCATACACGACCGACGCGTCACACGCGTCCGTCGCCATTGTAATGTATGTCCCTGACATGCGCGCGGCTCGGTCCGAACAAGTTATTTGGGTTTTGGGGACATTGAACGTGTCGGTCAGCCTTGCTGTCAATTCCTGACAGATGACATCCTCTGTCACTAGCTAGGGACTATGGGGCACACCAATGGCACCACTGCCTGTGCCACAGTGTGTCCCCAGTCATGTATGGCTGCCTCTTATGTGTGTGTCTGGGGGCACAGGATGTGTTTGGTCGTGTGCCACTTGTTGACAAGCACTCCCAGGCTGGACCCGGATGTGGGTGGACACATACATGTGTGGTGTGCCCATTGCCACAGGGGGTGCAGCAATGCAGTACAGGACATTGGCAATGGACACAGTCCCAGCCAGGATGTGCGTGTGTGTCGTGGTCACATGTACCCTGTCTCATCAGTGTTAGTAGCTTCAACGCAGGGTGAACCAGTGTCGACATTGTGATGTCCATACACTATCTGTGTGCATGTGGTGTGATCCAATGTGAGCTGATCCACACATCACATTGGTTTGTACATGCACAGTGTTGTTGTGTGGGGGTGGCACAGACACCTACATATGTCCACTTGTGGCGACAGGGCACATGGACTGTGGCTAACATGCTTGTTGTGTGTAATGTCAACGATACGTCACATCATGCCTGTGTAACTGTCAGTCAGGGAGCTGTGATGTGGAGAAAATATCTGTCCTCACTAGTCACTGTGGGCTTTGTGTGGTAGGTGGCAACAGGGCAGATGTACTGTGCTAGGGCCCATTGCTTTGTCATGGCACAACAGGGGCCCTGTCATGTGCACATCTTGGGCTTCAATGTGCGTTGATGCCATGTATGGGACATTAGTGTCTGTAACCTGTGGCAACCACCTCAGCTCATTGTGTTATGTGTTTGTTTATGATGGGATGTGTTGCTGTGGCTTTGTGACATTGCTGGAGGGTGTGCCTTCATCCTTTGTTTCTGTCTGTACTGCAGGGCCCCAAATGTACCTAGGCCATTCCCGGACCTGGCAACGATGGTGGAACGTGAGTCCATCAGAAAGTACCGTTTCACCAGGGCAGTGATTGAGGAGTTGGCAGGGCAGTTGGGCCCACACCTGCAACCTGGCCGGCCATACCCGACGGCACTGACCCCCAAGGTGAAGGTGATGGCAGCCCTTCATTTCTTTGCGACGGGTACCTTCCAGTACACTGTGTCTTCTGGTGGAGGGATGTCGCAGACAATGTTCAGTCGGGTGCTTCGGGATGTGTTGGAAGCCATGTTACATTTCCTGGACCTGTACATCTATTTCCCCACACCCCAATGACTTGCAGACATAAAGGGTGACTTCTATGCCCTGGGGAGGATGCCAAATGTCATAGGCTCCATTGACGGGACACATGTGGCTTTGGTGCCACCACAGGCACATGAGCTGCCATACAGGAACCGCAAGCATTTCCACTCCATCAATGCTCTGGTGGTTTGTTTGGCGGACATGACAATCTCCCATGTGTGTGCCCGTTTCCCTGGATCTGCGCATGATGCCTATGTGATGAGGAGTAGTCGTGTCCCTAGACTGATGTCACGGATGCAGAATCTACGTGCCTGGCTTGTTGGTGTGTACTGACTTTTCCTCATTGTGTGTGCCTGCCAATTGTGTGCTACCTGTTTTTCTCCAACTCCTCTAATGTGCATGTGTCTGTATGTAGGTGACTCTGGATATCCCAACATGCCATGGTTGCTGACACCCCTGAGGAACCCTGTGACACCAGCCGAGATGCGCTACAACCAGGCACATGGTCGTACCAGGAGGGTGATAGAGCGGACATTTGGACTCCTGAAGAGCCGCTTCAGGTGTTTAGACAAGACAGGAGGTGCCCTCCCGTATGCCCCTGCTAAGGTGTGCCGGATCATCATCGTAGCATGCATGCTGCACAATCTGGCAGTGCGAAGGGAGTTGCCCCTCATCCAGGATGACAATGACCAACACCCGCCACCTGTGGAGGATCCTGGCCTGGGCCAGGATGCCAGTAGCGATGATGAGGCTGCGGAGGATGTCCGCACACAGCTCATCAACAACTTCTTCTCCTGAATGTGAGTATACAGTGATGTGTTGTAAATGTGTTGTGTGTGCATGTTTTGTGTGTGTGGTGCACCTTGCGTGTGGCTGTGTGCTACTTGTGTGGATGCCTGCAGTGATGTGTCCATCCAGTTTACCTGTACTCCCCACCAGTTGTGTGATGATTAGTATTTTGGGGTGGTGTAGTCTGTGATTTGTGTTTGCCATGTGTGTTGCAGTTGTATGGCGTCATGCAGTGTTAACAATTGTGTTTCTGTCTGTCCTTCACAGGGTACTGTGGCTGTTGTTTGGTGTACAGAGACCCCTGATGCCCATGCTCCACTGCCAGGATGGAGTCGTTAGTGTCCCGACGAGTGATGTGCCAGGCACCCCAGGACTTCCGTAGTTATCCACTTGGTGACCGTGTGCCCACTGTCAGGTGTTGCTAGCTTGCATGTGTGTAATAAGGGACATGTGGCAATTGCCTGACAATAAACTGTGCTGCACCTCCTGATGTGTGTTGCTTGTGCCTACACATCAGACTGACATTGACGTACTGCACTTGTGGGCCTGTCACCACTGACTCAGGTTGGCTGTGTAGTTTGTGCATACCACAGGCTTGCTTGTCAACATTGATGTTGGCAATGAATTGGTTGGACGTGGTGGGCATGTGTAAAGTAGACCTGGTGGTGTGTCTCCCACATATGTGGCACATTGGCCTGACTGACATGACAGTGTACTCATCACAGTACAGGTTTGCATGCACAGTGTTCTTCAGCACATCCAGATCTACATGCCACTGGCAACCTCTCAATCACCACAGAGTCACGTCTTGTGTTTAGGTGAATTTATTAGCACATAAGTGGGGATGGTGCTCAGGATTGGGAGTGTTGTCCGTTGGCTTTAGAATCCAAAGTTCACAGATAACAAGTTAGGAGTGTTGGTAGATGAAATGTCTAGAGTACAGTCCACAGTCGTTAAGCACATTGTTCCAACTCAGACCCTCCATGTCATGTGGGGAGTACGATGTCGTACAACAAGGTGAACGGTTTGCACACAAAGGTCACTGTCCAGAACAGGTGTTGGTTTCCTGGGGGATGTGCATGGGCATCTTCGTCTCACTTGTTCCTCACCGGACGACCCCTCTTCTTCTTCTCAGGGGGAGCCTCACCTGCAGGCTGCTGCCGTGCACGGGTGCTTCCACCAGACCCCCCCTCACTCCCTGTGGCAGTGGCAGATGTTGTTGCCCGAGATGTAGTCGTCGCACAGGGAGGTGGGCTCAAGTTGGTGCTGATCTGGCGGAGGCAGGTCAACATTTCCCGGTGCACCACTGCTATATCTTCCATGGTATCCCACTTGGACTCCATATTTGACAGGTGTGTTTCAACATGGGACATGTGGGAGTCCAAGCGGGCATGGTGGGCAGCCTGCTGTTCTTTGATGTCCGTGAGGATCCCCACTACCTGGCTGAACCCTCCGGTGCTCTCCTGGTACGCATCCATGATGCGTTCCAGGTGGGTGTCATCCTGCAGACCCGCACCCTCAGTGGAGCCTCTGCTCGGCCTCCCACCCTCCCACCACCCCTCGCCACACGGCCAGCACCTGTGGTGTTCCGCACAGGTGTCACAGGGGGACCTTGGATGTTGTTGCTGTTGTCAGGTGCCCTGGTGCCCTGTGACTCTGTGCCGTCTGATGGTTCGGTGGGTCTGTCCGTGTTGGCAGGGGTGGCTTGCGGTGTATCAGCAGTTGCAGGGGTGGTTTCAAGGGGGCAGGTGAATGTTGCCGAGGGGCTGCATGAGGGCCGAGACCGGAGGGGCCAGCTTGGGTGTCGTCCGACGAGGTGTGAAACTGTGCGCCACCGGAGCCAGGTGGGTCCACCGGAGCCTGGGACTGGGACTCTTCCTCGTCTGTGGTTGAGTCCACATCTGCCCCTGTGTTTGGAAGGAAGACACAATGTTAGTGATGTATTCATGGACATCAATGGTTCATACACATGACATTGGCCACTGTGGTTGGTGTTGCATGCCTGTCCATTGCATCATCCTACTTTGTCACTGCGCGAGATTTCCATTAGTGTGGTGCATTCACCTGACACCCTGAGGCACTTTGGTTGTCAAGTCTAGCTGTCTGCCTGCCTGGCATCTTAATTGCACGCTGGATTGTACTGTGCCATTCCTGCACTGGTGCTGACACATGCCTGACACAGGTGTTTCATCCCTGTCAACATTTGTGCTTTGACGCTGGCATCCTTGCAAAGGCACCTAGTTTGGGATCTCTGTTTGGGGCATGTGTGATGCCAGTTTGTGTCAGTCAATGTGCATCACATTAGTGTGTCTGCACAACCTGGTCACAGTCCAGCATGCCCGGGTTGTCCTGATGTTCTCTTCTGTGTTGTCTGTGTCCCCAGTCTACATCCCATTTCACACAGGTGATGGTGTCACTGTTGCTAATGGAGTTGTGTGTGAGTTCTGTGTTTGCACACATGCTTTGTGATGTCAATGTCCTCCATGGTGGTATGGACTGTTCGCTGCGGCTGTCTTTCTTTACTAGAGTCGTGACCAGAGGTGTGTGTTCGGTTGCTTCAGCTGTGACTTGCATGCCTGCTCCAGTGCAGCCCATGTTAGTCCTTGTGTCCCCAGTGTCCATGTCAGTGAGTGCTGTGTGGTGTGGATGATGCCTACAATACTGGACAATGTCTGCGTTTCATGTGGCTGACAACGGGTGTTTGAGTGTATGTCAGCATGCTACAGTGTGAGGGATGTTGGTAGGTCCATTGTAGTCAGTCAGGTGTCCCCTGTCACTGCTGTGTATGTGAGTTGCTGTGTGTTTGGATCTCTGTGGTAGGTCTGCATTTCTGCACTTGTCAACTACAATCCGCGCCTACCTGTCCAGGCCAGAGGGGGTCCCTGGGACACTGCATCCCCGGAAGTTGAGTGCAAAGGTACATTTGCAATAGCTGGCAGTGTGACTGTGATTGGGTTGGTCGATGCGTGTGTGTGACTAGCAGCCTACTCATACATTGTATCCATGTGTCAGCCATCTTGCCCTGCTCTTTGGTTTGGCAGTGTGTGTTCCCAGGGCTGCTGTTAGTTTTTGCTGGATAGATGTGATTTGCAGCTGCCTCAATGGTTTTCAGTGTCATTGCAGTAACTCCTCCTCCCCCAGGGGCCAGGCAATTCACACAGAGACATGCTTCAATGTCGGTGAGTGTGGGTTGATGTTGAGGTTGTGAGTCAGTGGTGTAGTGGTGGTTGTACACAAGTGGCAACAGTCCCTGTACGTCACACAGCAGTAGCCAGTATGGTGGGTCTTGGGTGTTGTTTGCATGAAGTGTGGGTAAATGCCTTCTCCCAGGTGAGTTGTGTGGAGTTTGTGTTGGGGGTGTGTGACAGCACATGGTGGTGGGCATGGTCAGAGCTGGCAGTGCTTCTCCCTCCATGGCCAGATGGGCCACTATTGTGTATGCTTCCCTTGCAGGGAGTGGCAGTTGACTTTCAGGATGTCAGGCATCAGGGTCCTGCATTTGGTATGTGCACATAGCCCATCAGGGCCTTGTGCTCCCCACAGCAGGACCCAGTGTCAGCCATCTTGAGGGTACATTTCCACTGCCTGTGAGGTGCGCATGGTTAGAAGTGGTGTTGTTGGTCCATTTGTGAGGGGGACTATTGGCTGTGACTACAACTCCCATCATGCTTTTGGCTACACTGACTTCCCCAACATCCCCGAGCTTCCTTCCTGTGGGTCAGGTTCCCTGTGAGGTGGTGTGACAGTGGTGGCAGACTGTGTGGCAGTGTCTGTTGGGGGTTTTGTGGCACTGAGTTGCTCTGATCTTTGCTAGGTTTGTACACGTGATGACATAGTTCAATGTTGGTATGAGATAGCAGGTGTTGTGTTGCTGTGCCAGGCATATGGCTGTAGGGATGACTTTGTTTGTGTTACTGTGGCTTTGTTGACGGAAGTTGTTTTGCCTGTCCCCTTGACGGTGACATGTGTACATGGCCCCACAATCTTGAGTCTCTTATTTGTGTACTCACCAGGCTCTGGGATGTCAGTCAGACCATGTATGCTCTCCGGTGGTAAGATGGCCTGCACCTTCTCCTCCCAGGACCGGAAGTAAACGGGTTTGGCAGGGGGGCCGCTGCCGGTGTGCTTGCTGAGCTTATGGTCCTTCTCCAGCAGCTTCTTGACCCTCCTGCGCACGTCATACCACCTGTTCTGGCAGTCGTCCTTTGTGCGCAAACAAGGTGCTTGTGCGTTCACCTTGTTGACGATTCTCTCCCACATCTTGGCCTTCTGGGACATGGGGGTCTTCTGTACCAATGTGCCAAACAAATGTGGCTCTACTCTGATGATTTCATCTACCAACACTGTCAACTCACTATCTGTGAACTTTGGATTCTTCTTGGGGGCATGGTGGTGGTGGTGGTGGTGTCGAGGGTGGTGGGTTGGTGGTGGTGGTGGTGGTTGTGGTGAGGGGGGTGGATGTGGGAGTTGGGGTAGTGGTGTTGGGGTGGGGGTGGTGGGGGTGGTAGTGGTGAGGGGGGTGGATGGGGGAGTTGTGGTAGTGGTGTTGGGGGTGGGGGGTGGTGGTGGTGGTGGTAGTAGTGGTGAGTGGGGTGGATGGGGGTTGGGGTACTGGTGTTGGGGTGGTGGTGGTGGTGGTAGTGGTGAGGGGGGTGGATGGGGGAGTTGTGGTTGTGGTGTTGGGGGGTGGGGGGGTTGGTGATGGTGAGGGGTGAGTGGATGGGGGTTTGGGCTAGTGGGGGTGGTGTTGGTGGTGAGGGTGGGGTGGATGGGGGGTTTGGGGTCGTGGTGGGGTGGTGGTGGTGGTGATTGGTGTGTGTGTGTGTGAGGGTGCAAGTGAGGTTTGTGGGTGTGTGTGTGTGAATGCTGTTGGTGAGATGGCAATGGTGTGTGTCAGCAGAGTTGTGTGTGTGGAGGTTCTCAGGAAATGGCAATGGCTCATGGGAGTGATTGGTGGCCTTTAAATATGTTGAGTTGTGGGTGTGTCTCTCTTAATTGATTTTATTTTTTTTTAATATATTTTCGTTGTCAGTGCTTGTTTGGTCCTTTTTTTGTGTTTGGTCAGCTGTTGTTTGTGTGTGTGTACGAGATGTTCTTCTGACCGTGCCGGACGCTGCTGGTGAGTCGTACAGGCTTCTCCGAGCCTTTCACGCTGTTGTTATGCTGTGTTGTGTATGTCGTGTGCGACTCGGTCAATGGGCGTTCGACTCGGTCGTGGGCGTTCGTTTCGCTCGTGGGAGTTCGAGTCGGTCGCGGGCGGAGTCCGTTGGTTTGAGTGTTTGTATCGTGTGCGTGTCGGTCGTGCGGCTTGTGCTCCATGCGAGTCGTTCTTGTTTCCCGCGTATGGCATCGTACTTTGCAACTCGTACGTCACGGGTGCGTGTCGCTCGGCTCCGTTCCGGGAACGTGTCGGACGGTACTGCTCGAGGGCTTTTTCCGGGTGGAGGCTATTTTTCCGTACGGCTCCGTCGTCCGGTTCATATTCGGGGGAGTCGGTTGGAATTCACAGGCTTTCCATCGTACTGCGCGGGTCGTACGGCGGCGAGACGTGTCGGTCGGTACTTTATCCCGGGACGTGTCGGTCGGTTCACTTTACAAACGGAATCGGAATCGACCCCTAAGTAGTAGTATTTAGAACAGAGATTGAAAACTATTTTTATTTTAATGTACATGATAGAAAAATATGATTTTTATTAATAGAAAGAAAATCTCATATTGGCTTTTAATTGACTGTAACTTGCAGACATGGTTTAAACACAAAGGGATGGCTTAAAACCGAAAACAAAAAAGAATGGGGAGGAAAAAATCTTTACCAAATATAAATGTTAAGTATTATTTACGAAAATTATATGTAAAATATACTTATTGATAGGAGCTTTCAGCAAGCCCTCTTCATCCATTGGTCTCTGTAGGAAGGTGGAGTATTATGTATAATTCTGGTTAGGCTTCACCATGCAATACTCTCACGATACCCTAAAGATGGTCCTTGGATTCACAACAATAAATCCTTAGCTCAATCCTGGTAGAGTGGCACAGAGCAGTCAGGCTTTACTAGAGGAACATGTGTTAAGCATTTCAGAGTACCAACATGGATGATAAGTAATTGACACAACTCGAAAGAAATCCGACACCAATTTATATGAATAAAGCTGATTTTTATATAAATTTAGACACCAAAACAAAGTAAATCAGATAAGTACAATCAGAGATATGGATTTTTGAAGCAATAATAAATCATTGCAAATCAATACGGCAAAACCTGAGCATTGTGGTCAATGGTAAAAAGCACTAGTGACAATTGGTCACTTGCAGGTCAAGTTGAGTGAACCAAAGGAAGGTAAAGGTGATGTGGGTACCCGAATCGAATCAAGCCACAACAGTCAGTTCGATTTTACCTGTCTCGAGAAGCCCAGGTGAAGAGTTGTAATGGCTGTCCATGGTGCTGAAGCAGGAGCTGTTGGGCAGCTGGTTTTACCGCTTACACAGTGCTGGTGGGTAACCGGGTGCAAAAAGTCGATAACGAAGCTGTTGCTGATATTGGATGAAGGTTTTGTTGCATTCCCTCAAGGTGCAGCGTTGAGTAAAGGTAGTGGCTGTCGGACTGGTGACCAACAAGCCTTGGCAGTGGTAAGCTCAGCAGAAAGTTATTTCTACGTCGGAGGTCTGGGGAAAACGGTAGCTGTCTGAAACTTGCTGGAGGCCAGGACTACATTTCCCACAATGCCCCGGACTATCTACTTTTGGGCGATCCCACGGATGGCCCGATGGGCAGCGATTCTTTGGCTCCGGTACATTATTTTACCTGCGGTGTGTAGAGATCTAGTGCTACTAGTCCAGGGAAGTCTGGAGTTGCCTTTGGCTCTCAAAGGGGTCCCTCTGTCTGGGGGAACCAAGCTTTGGTCCAAGATGAGGAGCAGTCGAGCAGTTCCAGGAAGGTTGCCACAGGTGCAGAGTATCACACCTTTGCTTTGTGCACATCCTATTGTCACAGACACAGGAGTCTTCTTTGTCCTTTGTTGCAGGTCAGATCAGAACGGAGGTTCCGGTATCAGGGGTAGCCCTTAAATCCTAGATTTAAGGTAGTCAGGGGTGTGGGTGCAAGTGACAATGGGCTACTAGCCTCAGCCACTGAGCCGGCCCTGAGGTGACCACATCCGGGGGGGGGGGGGAATGTCACCTTTTATACCCAAAACCCTCTATTCTGACACTTTTAAAAATGGCAAGAACCTTCCTTAGCTGTACAGACCAGGAAGCCCACCCTAGAGGTGTGGGTGGCCTTCTAAGGGTGTACCAGTGCTGGTTTGTATTGGTGCTGCGCCCTTCTATTTTCACTGCGTTATGAATGGTAATTGCAAAAAGTAATTACCATCCATTTTCCATTATAAAAAATGGAGGTCTGCCTCGCCGAAACAGACATCATGTAACCAGGCAAATTTCCTAAGGGCACATGCGCTAGAGTGCATATGCCATTCACGTCATGGTTTTGGTGAAGATTAAGGTATTGTTAAGCAAACAATGAGCTGACATGCTGCCAGCCTGGGTCGGCACCATGTTGGGGTCCAATGGACTGCCCAGTAATGACTCGTTAAAGCGTCACATTTTGAAGCAGCCCCGTGCGTGTGCAGGACGAGCCCTGTACTCCTGGGGTTGCTTGTCAGTCATTTAGAGCTGCCCCGTACAACCCCTCCCTTTCCCAAGTGTCACACCATTTGGGAAAGGGAGGGGTTACAGCCTTTGCAAGAGGCCTTGCAGACCGTGAGAGACCAGTGATGCCAGGGTGGTTTACTTGTGGAAAAAAATTGGACCTCCGTCAACACAAACAGACGGAGCTAATGTCATTTCAGGACAAGACTGGTGGGTAAGTTAGTAGCCTATCTCTTTACCTTTCTCTCGCTTTTCTTTCTCCCTTTCTCTGCACGTTTTAAATCCTTCATGCCACTGTTCACCCCTTCCCTTACTACCTCTTTCCCTCCCTTCTCCTTCATTTTCTATTTCCCTCTTTCTGCTTCACCAGCAGGTAATAAATTGGGCACTTGGCATTTGGTAGCCTTGTCAATTCTGCCTGGCTGAGAGGAAACAAAGACGATTTTTTCAGCATGTTCTGTGTCTAGAAAGCAACTTGCCTAATTAAATTAGAATGTAAGACCGGAATCGATATTTCTGAAATGTAATCATTTATGCCAGATGCAAGGTTTACAAGTTGCCTAATTAGAACTTACATACTGGATAAATTACTACTTTTCAGAAACAGCAGATTTGTTTCTTCTCGGTCTGGCAGATTTTAGAATGCTGCCTGTTGGCGTGGCCACTGCTATGTGCGCTGTGCTAAGAGGCCAAAGATCGGATGTCCAGGCAGTCTACACTCTTAGGGGCACATGCATCAAGCATTTTACCGGTCGCAAACGGGCCGATTTTCAGAATCGGCCCGTTTGCGACCGGTAAAATGCAATTTCCGATGCATCAAGCCCAGAAGGCATTCGCAATTAAGGAAATCGCAATCTTTGTGATTTCCTTAATTGCGAATGCAGTTAGGGAATCGCAAATTGCGATTCCCTAACTGCGATGCATCATGCATTCGCAAATTGCGTTTCGCAATTTGGAATTGCAAATTACCATCAACTTCAAGTTGATGGTAATTTGCAATTTCTTAGAAAAATGCATGAAATTGCATTTTCTAAGTGCCATGTGGCACACACATATGCCCTTAAGGCATATGTGTACGCCACATGTGCACACATGCCAATTTTGGGGGTGCAGCAGGGTGGCCTTTTGGCCCCCTAGCACCCTTCAAATTGCATTCGCAATTTGCGAGTACCTATTTGGTACTCGCAAATTGCGAATTACTTCCTATTCATTCCTATGGGCCTCTAGGCCCATAGGAATTAATGGAAAGGCATTTCTTAATAGCGAGTCGCAAATTGCGAGTCGCTATTAAGGAATTTGTAGGAATCGCACATTTTTTTGCGATTCCTACATGCATAAGGAATTGCGATTCCTAAATAGCGATTCCCTAAAAATCGCTATTTAGGAATCGCAATTCCATTCTTTGATACATGTGGCCCTATACACCTTATTGACCCTTGACAGGCCCTGTGAGAAATGTGCACTGCCTGCAGCCTGAACTTCAGAACTCTCTATCATGGCCCATTATAAAAACCTGGAGGTGACTTAGTCCAAAGTATACACTATACACGAGTAGTGTGCTATACGAAAAAAGCACAAAAACACAGTGTCTTGAAAATATCTAACACTCATATGGAATGTAGATTAAGTAAAGCGTGAATTAGAAACAGGAATTAAATCACTGACATGGATTGCCTTAACTTATTTTTATTCATTGTTCAGAAATCAATGAGCGTTTTTCACCTGTAAAGTTAAGCACAGGGGTCCAACAGAGACCCTTTTTTTACTGACTGACATAACACTAGTATTGCGAGCATTTGTGCCAAAAGATACGTTAGGAAATAATGGAAATATGTATTTGAATATTGTGTTTGGTTTCCAAAAGAAGTGGCAGGTAAATTGTGTTTTAGATCCATCAATGTGTATTGCTGCCTTCTGATCTGTAAACTAGCTTCTATCGCTGTTTCCAGATGTCTGGTAGTGTTGAGCAATTTGATCATTCCCAAACGTTCTGTTCGATTTGTGATTAACAGTTGGTGTTTTCAGTATCACATAATATAGTCACTATTGCTTATAATATACATAATCAAACCTTGGCAAGGCTTGTATTTAATCCCCATAGCATAGTTTGTTTAAACCAATACAATTGCAAATGCTCTTCCCGGGTTTTGAATGGAATTTCCTTAGTATTAATACTCCTAGGGAATCTGGAAGTCAGATCAAAACCTCCATTAGACTGCCCACTCATGACTAAACCTGCCACCAAATGACCAGCCTTTCAGAAAACGTCCAAGAATTTCCATAGTGCTACCTACCCAGCCCAGAGATAATAATTCCTAAAGGTCAGCCTCACATACAGCTGTCTACAGGTCCAACATCAAACGTGCACCTATTAACCATTCCTACTTTTTCAGATAAAGATATAAAAGTGATGGGATATGTAGTTTCACTTGATCATAAGTAGGGGTGTGCAACCATTTAATTACGAATTACAGATCTTGAATATCAGCCACTCATAGTTTACAAAGTCTCCTGCTATTCTTTCATGTACACCCTGACATAATTAACCCAGCACATTACCAGCAATGCTGAGGGGTCCTCGAAGCGCCTCACACAAGGTAAGGTAGCTGAGTTGTAGAGTTCTGATAATGTCTTGTTAGGACTATAGCAGTCCTTCTGCAAAAGGCTGGTACTATCACAATAAAAGAATGGTAGCTTTGCTTGGGAAAGGTTGAAAAGGTGAGCATTTTATGGCAGTAAAAAGACAGGTTAGATTTACACTCTGAAATTCAGATCCTGGTCACAAATGCATCCTTGGTGTATTTTTCCATGTGCAGATGCCACTCCTGTATTCCATGACCCTGTTATTTGTGTAGATATTTCTGCAGTTATTTGTGACACCTAGCCGATGATTTGCGGTGAGAGGAATGGGAGTGGTCCTTCCAAATCAGCATCCACAGAGTCATGACTGAGCTGGTGTTCAAAAACACAAGCCATCTCTTTCACTCACTGAGTCTTGAACATAGGAGAGGCTGTATTGTTAGACCAAAGCTGCCAACTCTGGAACTGGAGAACCAGGTCAAGTCTCAGCATTGGTTCAATATCCTGTAATTCTGGGTAAATCACTTAAACTCGCCATGACTAAAAATGAATTTGTGCAGAGTAACTGGATAGGCACAATCCTGTCAGACTGTCACCTTGCATTGTTTGAAAAATACTGATTTGAGACATTTATGCAACCCTTTGCTTTTCATGACAAAATGAAGCTGCACCTGTGGGGAGACGGAAGTAACAGAATGAACTTGAAGCAGCAGCCTGCAAGCCATTCACTCACAAAATATCCCAACTGCTGCAAATGGTAGGAAAACCATGGTGAAATTACATTTTCTACACATTTTAAATATTGTCAGTGATTGCATGATTCTTTCAAACTATTAGGATGAGGTCGAAAATACAGACACAGCCTTGTAAACAATTCCTTTATAAATGCCTATAAAACTGTATTTTGGTCCTTTATCACAGAAATTGTGCTGAAAATTACACCAAATTACATCAATTTATTTTTACATTTCTCAGGGGAAGAACACCCCGACCCCCTGTCATAATAAACGTGGGCTTGCTTGCTTCACTTGCACGCAAAAACTCATTCATTGCTCTTACACCCAACCACTTTCAAATTCCACCAGCCACCACTGATACCCAAGCAATACCTCTCTGGAGGTAGGTCTGCAGATCAATTTCATACAACAAAATCCTGCAAAGTGCCCATCCCTACAGACCTGACTGTCCAGGCAGTAGTGTTCAGTAAATGTGTGCAAAAAAGCTGACGTTGCTGCTTGGCAGATATCCAGGACCGGAACTTCTTGTGTCAATGCAGTGGTCGCAGCTTTAGGTCTGGAGGAATGAGTTTGCAAGCCCTTAGGGGGTTGCTTCTTGGCCAGTGCTTAGCAGATTTTAATGCAGAGCACTATCCATCGGGAGATGGTCTGTTTCTGCACGGACCATCCTTTCTTCACTCCGACATACCCCACAAAGAGTTGGTCATCCACCCCGAAATCTCGAGTGTGGTCAAGGTAGAATGACAAAGCTCTTTTTGGGTCCAGATGGTGAAGTCGCTCCTCTTCCTTGGCGGGATGTGGCGGAGTATAAAAAGTAGGCAGAGTGATGGACTGGCCTATGTGGAAAGGAGTTACCACTTTCAGTAGAAAGGAAGCTCTCATACGAAGCACAAGTTTGTCTGTGTAGATTTTCAAGTATGGAGGCTTGGATGAAAAAGCCTGAAGCTTGCTAACCCTCCGGGCAGATGTTATAGCCACGAGAAAGGTCATCTTCATGGTCAGCAGCCTGAGAGGACAATTGTGCAGAGCCTCAAAAGGAGCACACATAAGGAAAGTGTGGACAAGATTGAAGTCTCACTGGGGCTCGGCAGCACTGTTTTTAGAGTGGCAATCGCCTGTTCTGCCACCCCCACCATCTTGAGGGTAGCACTCGGGCAGCTACTCGATTGCCAGGGAACTGCTCCCAAAGGTTTGCAGCCCCTGTGGAGGATGCTGAAACTGCTCAGGTGCCACTACTGAGGGCCCCCCATACAATCTGGGCATAGCTGCCAAGGTTTCAGATTGCTATGTGTGACATTTTCATAATTTCAGTATAATTATAAGTGGTATTCAATGACTATGAGTGACACTTTCTCGCAAGCAAAATCAAGCAATGAAGGCAAGGGAAACATATAAATATCAGAAATTACACCCACACGCCCCTCTAAAAGTAAATTAAATGAGTGACACAACTTTGCAGACAGACTAGTGACTGCTGAGTTTGGTGTGCTCTTGATCTCGGCCTGACTTGGAGCACTGCAGGCAGCAGGTCTCGGCCCTGTGTGCAAAAGGCCTCAAACTGTCCAGCAGTTATTGCTCTGCCTTTTGGCAGCAGTCCTTACTGTCTGTGCAGGTTCGTTCTGTGTGTAGCAGTGGGTACCACAGAGTCTGCAGCCGTGTGATGCTGTTTGCGTGCAGGAGGCTTGCGTCTATGTGCACAGTGTAGCTGTGCGCAATGTTGTGTGCGTGCAGGAGGCTTGCATCAGTGTGCACAGTGTGGCTGTGCACGATGCGGTATGCATGCAGGAGGCTTGCGTCTGTGTGCATGGTACAGCTGTGTGCTGCAGACCTTCTTAGATAGCATGCCTCAAGCCAAAAGTAATTTTGTAACTGTGAGCAGCACAGGAATGTCTAGCCTTTCACCCCTGGTGCTTAACTTAATAGCTTAACAATGGCAAAACAATCACAGAACTATATATGAGCATACTGCATAATGCTATCACTTTAATGGCAACATACCTCAGCAAAATAGTTGCATGTGCATTTATAATGTAATGGTGCACATAAGGGACAAGTAACAATGCAGCAAACCAAAAGCCCCAGAGTAATTCCTTAGCGCAGGAGAATATAACCTGACAACTAACAATAGTAGACAGTACAATGCTGGGGCTGTGATGGTGAAATATACACAACCTTTCACCTAACATAACGAAATGGTCACAGCTAATATATGTATCTATAACAGAGGTCTTCAAACTTTTTGATGCCGAGACCCCCTTGTCAAACCTTTTTAGGCATAAGGACCCCCTTCTGACAAAAATTTCTAGAACCTTGTACTCTTCATCATCAACAACTATCGACAACTATAAACGCCCCCAATTCCTACAGCAAATCATTTTTACCGTGGGGCAATAATATTAAAAGTGTTTAGCAAACCAAAGGTCAGTGAGCATGGGGTGTAGTCAAAGGTGTAGCTATAAACAAAGGGCCAAATTTATGAGGAATTGGAGTATTTATGAAATATGGTGCATTCCTGTCCTTTTCCCTTGCGGTGGCGCACAAATTGCTGCCTAGCACCAACACAGGCAGGATTGTTTTTGTACAGGAAGGGGCACCTTCCTTCACAAAAACAATCCAGAGAGGCATTTTTCTCTTTCTATGTGAGCTGCAGAATGCAGCACACATGGAAAGAGGAAAAAACTAGGAGAAATGAAAACATCTCTCCTCGTTACACCTCCACTGGTGAGGCATCTGTTTTTGAAGCTCCCCAGGTTTACGTGATTTTGTAAACATGGGGTAGCATCAAAATCCATGGGTGTTGCGTGGGAACCCCACACAAAGCCCTCGGAACACCTCCTTGACGCAGAGTATTTCAAAGCAGTGACTTGCGCTGCTATGTCTTACTCCATATCTATGAGGCCATGCAAAGCCATGCATGGTGACTTTGCACCGCCTCATAGGTATGGTGGAGAGGCTTGCGCCACTGGAGGGTCAAAAAAAGTGAAGCTCTGGTGATGCAAGCCTCTCATAAATAAGCCCCAAAATATTCTGGGCCTTACTTATGAAGGCTTGCCAAACTTTTACGCCACTATTGCGTCACTTTTTGTGACGCTGTGACGGCGTAAATAATGCGCCACGTTGCGCCATATTTACAAAGTGACGCATCTAAGCAGATGTGTCACTTTGTAAAGGCCTGCGCTACATTATACCTGTGTCAGGTATAATGTTTGCAGGGTGGGCGTTCCCCAGCAATAAAGGGTCGTAGAAGTGACGCAGTGAAATCTATGAGATGTCACTGTGACACTTCTAGGACACTATTGTGTCAATATCTTACACCTGGCTCACAGCAGGCGTGAGACTGACGCAGGCCCTTTCACATGGATGCACCATGTGAAAGGGCCGCAGCGATGCACCAATTTTCATATATGAGGCCCGCTGTACTTTTTTGAGGTCTTTCACCATCAGGTATCTACATAAAAAATAATGGGCAGCGTAAATGAAAAATAAATTAAAAAGTTGTTACTCAGTGGGAAATGCACTGTAGTACATTATGAAACCTCTATTAGTGAATGCACTGCAGTGGTCTGCGTGTAACCAGAGAGCCACAGAATTACATTTTGGTTGGTTCAGTGGAGAATAGTGATGTGTATTTTTAGTGCTACGAGGTCACAGCCTGTGACAGAAAGCACTGTGACTATGTAAGTCATAGTCATATTCTTTATTCAACCACAATAAAAATGATCATAAAAGAACAAATACATTCATCATAGTTAATAAACATATATAAAATTTTCACTCAAATTACATACCTTTCTAAAATAATTCTTAATTTTAATATGCAAGTCATTATTTTATACTTATATTACACACAGTGTAAGGTAGAATGCTGCAAAAGGTGGAAATAGTTTTATGATATAAGGGTGCTTCCAAAACGTAGGTTTTAGTAATACCAGAGTGTATGTAAAGTAAACCTTTTTTTTCCATAGCTGTCCCTTCAACACCTCCTTAGGGGTACTAAAGGCTGTGTAAATGCTATGAAAATTAAAAGCAAGCACTTCCCAGCCCAGTTGTTAACACTTTGCACTTCCACGCAAAAACAAATCTTTTTCATCACAAAGCTTGGAGTGATTTTTTGATTAATTAAAGCCAGAACTGCTCCCAAGCATCCTCTACACTTTTACATTTGCATTTCATTCAGAGAAGCAGCTGATAACGATCTAAATTAGCCGTCCCAGGAGGGCTGCCTTTTTTCAAAAGGAAAGCACACATTTTGAATTGCAGGGACACCTGAAGCTGGGGAATGCGCGACCCCCTTGCCAGGACTCCAGGGCCCCCCTGGGGGTTGCGCCCCACAGATTGAAGACCTCTGATCTATAAGTACAGTGCAATGCTGACACAGTAACGATGAAACACATAGTCTTAAATCAATTGCAATGCAGCTAATTAAAGGCACACTAATAAGAAACTAACATGTCAGGATAAAGCAATCAATCAATCAATTGTAAGCGCGCTACTCACCCGTGAGGGTCTCAAGACGCTGGGGGGGGGGGGTATGCAGATCCATTCAGCCGAAAAGCCAGGTCTTGAGAGCCTTTCTGAAGGTGTCCAGGGAGGGAGCGCGTTTGATGTCTGTCTGTAGTTTGTTCCCGGTCTTAGCTGCAATGTGAGAGAACGATCTTCCACCTGCTCTGGCTCTGTGGATGCGTGGGGTTTCAACTAGTGGGAGGTTGGCGGATCGGAGGTTTCTCTTGGGTACGTGGAAGTTAATTCTGTCGTTGAGGTATTTGGGTCCGTTGTTATGTAGGCATTTGTAGGCGTGAGTGAGGATCTTGAAAGTGACTCTCTTTTCCACGGGGAGCCAGTGGAGTCTCCGCAGGTGTTGGCTGATGTGTTCGTGAAGGGGGATGCAGAGGACGAGTCTGGCCGTGGTGTTCTGTATTGTCTGGAGTTTGCGGAGTAGGGACTTGTTGATGTTGGCGTAGAGAGCGTTTCCATAGTCCAGTCTGCTGGTGATGAGTGCGTGGGTGACTGTCTTCCTTGACTCCGGGGATCCATTTGAAGGTCTTTCGAAGGATGCGGAGGGTGTTGAAGCAGCTGGAGGTGACGGCGTTGACCCGTCGGTTCATGGCGAGTGATGAATCGAGTACGATGCCGAGGTTTTTGGCGTGGTCTGACGGGGTGGGCGGGCTTCCGAGGGCGATGGGCCACCAGGTGTTGTCCCAAGCTGAAGGGGTGGTTCCAAGGACGAGGACTTCTGTCTTTTCGGCGTTGAGTTTTAGGCAGCTGTTGGTCATCCAGACTGCGAGGTCCTGCATCCCTCTCTGGAAGTTGAGTTTTGCGGTGGTGGGGTCTCGGGAGAGGATGAGCTGGGTGTCGTCGGCGTAGGATACGATGTTGAGGCCGTATTGTCGGACGATGGCTGCGAGGGGGGTCGTGTAGATGTGGATGTGGTCAGTGATGACCCCTGCGGGACTCTGCAGGTGATTTCCGTGGGGGCGGAGAGGAAGGGTGGTAGTCTGATCCTTTGGCTTCTTCCAGTGAGGAACGATCGGATCAAGTTCGATCTGAGCAATAGAGTTAGGCCCTTCATCTCCCCTTGGAACTTAACTTTCCACAGTACCAGGAAGCCTGCTCCAACCTTTCCAACACCCTCTCTGGGAACAGCAAAACTGGGGGGGGCAGTGGCTTTGGGCTGACGGCAGCTCTGCATGACTCCATCTGTGAGCTTCAATCAGAGTTTTACGCTCCCCTGTTTTATACACTAAAACTGGCTTGCGCAATATTCTGTTGTTCCCTTCTCGCACGTTCTAGCCCTGTTATCAGTATTTACAATGTTGCTCTCTCTGGTACTCATCAATCATCCTCTCGGGTTCTCTCTGGGTCAGTACATTCTCAATGGTATGTTTCTCCCACGATCCACCTGGCTGCCCCAGAGTACCATAACAGAGCTTCTTCACAGATAGCTGCGTCTATGGAATAGAGAAAATAAGCATTGCAAGCTCAACGCAGCCTGGAACCGTAAGCAAAGCACCTTGGCTGCACATCTAATTATCTCTAGTAGAAACAGAAAACAAGCATCATGAGATTCCCTGCTAGCGCTGCGTGGTACAAGGGTTTTCTGCATGCATTTTCACTCATCAACACTGCCTAAGCTAAATTAACCCCTTTGCATCACAATGTCTTCTGCACACTATTCCCTATATACTATGCTCCACCCCTTTTTGATGAGTGCAAAAGCGTGCGAAAACTAATTACTTAATGGTATTCACAGATAGCTTGCTATGAAGTCCAGTAAACATTGCATTAAGCATCTGCATTTTAACAACAGCTGTTTAGTGCCAACATCTAGCTTGTACCTCTTGGTGCTTTGTTAATTACTGAATATAAGAGGTAGTGTGCATGGGTTGCTTGGCATCAATCGTCATGTGAATAGCTAGGTCTTTTGTATGCTTGGCTGCTGTGTCAAGTTTAGTCTAGCAATCAGAGCATACTGTCTTCTAGCTTCTAATTATGCTGGCCACATTATGACTTGCTCTCCTCTAGTTTGCATGAATCCGTTTATGTGTCCTAATTCACCATTGTGGTAAGGGCCATAACTGTTGAACGGATCATAGGATGTAACATTCCCTTTGCTGACTTAGATTTTTAATAAGACCGTATTAATACTACTTGCATACAGAGCTTGTTTGCCTCCTCTCCAATATTTAACTACAGAATAGTTGCCTAAGTTGCTATCCATGCGCATCTCCACCACATAATAAATGGTAGAATAATCCGCTCCTTTGAGCACTAATACTGCCTACAGTGAGACTTTAAAGATTGAAAAAAATTACAGTCTTTACATGTCATGTTCGCAATACATTTCTGCACCGTAACCCACACAGGCGTCCACTGTAGCTCAATTAGCCCACAGGTATGTCGAGTTTGTTGCCCCATCACCTTCCAGGTTATTACTTTGCCAACCATCCATTTGCATCCACACACTGGCACATTGCAGAGTGGAACTACCCGTTCATTAGCTGTGATGTTGGGTGCTCGCAGTGCACAACAGGCATGTGGATCAGAGGTGCTGTTCTCGTATACGTTCGGCTGTACTCATATGGCTCCTACCATTGCAATCATCAAGGCGACTTGGAACCACATCATTGGCATGGATCCCCATATTCCCTATCGAGCAGGGGGTGTCACTGCAGATATAAATACAGGCACATTAAAGTCCTTTTTCAAAAGCACAACATCTGTACTTCCAACTCCCTGACTTAAGCTTCTTTTCCAGTTTCTGCTTTCTGCCCTGGATAATATGAGGCACTCACACCTTCTTTCCAGTGCTTCCAAATCCCCCTTTGCCTCTTTGAGTAGTATCTGGGGGCTCAGATCTCTCGTCTATTTGTGGGATTTGCGTTCCCTCATGGGTCCGTTGTGCAATCCTGTCATGTGTTTGATATGATACAGCAGTAGCTCCCTGATTCAGTAGTACCACTTTGACTTCCCCTCTGTAATCTGGAGCAATGACTCTTCCCAACATCAATTTTCCTTTGATAGCTAGACTGGATGGTGGGGCAATCCCATCATATGTTACCGCTGACATTTTCGCTCCTATTCCCAGGAGAATCACCTTTGTCTGTCCTGTCTGCTGCCCGACTGCCCTACTGGCCTATAGTCTAGCTCAAACAATGCTCTGATTTGGTTGTTATTCCATCCTTTCAACTTCTGATATGCTGATGATTTCCTCAACTGTCCCTTCAGCAAATCCCTATATCTCTCAATCATTCCTGCCTCTTGTGGGTGGTAACTATTGTGTGACACCCACCAAACATCTTGTGTCTGAGCCCAATCCTGTACAGCTTTCCCTGAAAAATGTGTACTCCTGCCTGTCTGATTTCCTCTGGTACCCCACAGTGTCTAATCAGGTAACCTAGCCTTCACAGAGTGGATTTTTGATCCACAGACTTACAAGGCAAGCCCAGCATGAGTCCAGAATAAGTGTCCACCATAGTCAGTATATAGCTTTTGCCACCTTCCTTAGGTAAGGGCCCAATATAGTCAGTTTGCCACACTGTGGCAGCTGTAGCTCCTCTTTTGATAAGTCTGCTTGATCTGTGGTGCAAGGGCATC
Organism: Calotriton arnoldi; assembly: GCA_963921515.1. NCBI lineage: Eukaryota > Metazoa > Chordata > Amphibia > Caudata > Salamandridae > Calotriton > Calotriton arnoldi. The sequence continues at coordinate 1,314,171 of CAWUFW010002295.1, forward strand.
TGTCTGATCCGGTTACGATTAGGGCACCCCTTCACTGGCAGGAACTTGCTGCTGTTGTGCCCGTGCATAAGTGCCATTCTCTCCCAGATGCCCTGAAGTCTTGTGAGCCCCGTTTGCAAAGGCCTCTTCAGTCTCTTCATCAATGATCACTGATTGTGCTGTGGCCATTTGGTCTGCCTCATTGTTGAACAGAGATGCAAGGGAGGCATCTTCTGGATAGTGGGCATCCATATGACCACACAGATTTGACATTCCTGCCCTTTCTTCCACATCTCTTCCCACAACTGGTCACTACCCCGGATAGGGGTGCCGTTGATTTTCCATTCATCTCTGTGCCAAGTCGGGGTCCAACTCAAGAGTCCTTGACAAGTGGCCCAACTGCCAGTGTACACCAAGTTCTTTCTCCAGCAGGGGCTTGATCAGTCACTATTGCTACCCCTTGAAATTCAGCAACCTGACTCGAACCATTGTCTCATCCTCTCAGCAGCATTGTCTTTGTAGCAAGTTTGAATGCAACTACTTGCCATTGTCTTTTGCCCTGCGGGTATTGAGCTATCCCAACAGTAAACCATGCATTCCCTTGCTCTTCCTTGCGGAGTTGCTCAAAAAGTGGGACCGTTTTAATGGGAGAAGGCTCCATTTCAGTCGCTTCTGATGGAGGAGCTATTGTCTGCAATTCCATAGTACACAAAATATCTTCTTGTAGCGTAGGCATGCCAGGGGGCTCGGGCTTTACTCTCTGCTGCAGATACCATGTTCACTTTACAGTGGTAGATTCATGTGCCCTACCTACTCTATCACCTGTTCCTCCTACTCTCATCCAACCCAACAGTGGACCTCATGTTTTAGGGTGACTGGTCGGTCCCCAGTAATGCTCTCAGTCTATACTAGTGCCAGTATGCCCCTGCCCACTCTTCTCTAGAGGGGTATAATTACTCATTGATGGTGTCAGTTTCCTAGACCAGAACCCCTGTGGAACTTTATTCATTCCCTGCCTTCACCACAGACTCCACACTGCCACATCATTTTCTATTGCCACCTCCAATTCAAAAGGATCCCCTTCTGTGCTGGAACCTACTGCAAAACAATTCTGTAATGCATCTTTTGCTCCTTTAAAGGCTTTTTGTGACTAAAGTTCCCACTGACAGGCATGCTTCCTCCGATTCATTTGGCACAATAGTTTCAGTAGTAGTATTAGTTGTAAATGAGGTATGTACTATCTCCAAATTCCTATCAACCCCATACACCACTGAATTTCTGCCCTTGTTGTAGGGACCTTCAACCGCTGTACATTATTAATCACTTTCCGTGGTATTCTTTTCACCAGTCCTGACCAGATAGTTCTCAACATTCGACCTCTTGAGCGGGATCCTGCAGCTTCTTGGGGTTAATAGCCCTCCCTCTCTGCTGAAAGTTTTCAGTCAACCTCAGAATAGCCTCTAAAATCTCTTTGTGTCCTCCCAATTTAGGGTATTATTTAATACACACTGGCTTAGCTGTAGGGGGCACCTGCAAGGGACTCCATTTCGCATACCCATCCCAGATCTTCTCTGGTGTCTTTGTGTGAATGTGTCTCACACTGAATGTGAACTTCTCCCACTCTGTCTTAACAGTTTTGCCCAATAGCAATGATATATTCTGGTACCTCGGTCACCCATACCTGAGCTGTAAATGGCGGTCCCCTACCAATTGATAATTAGATCCTAGCAGGTTTAGCTTCTGTCTCAAAACCCCCATAACCATTGATAATTACACTCCTCCCAAGCAACCTTTGGGGGTTTCCTCTTATCAAAGTTACCTCTGTGCCTGTATCAAGCAGAGCCATCACATGTTGTACCCCTTCTTAGCAATAAATGGTGAGAGGGACATATGGCCGCCTGTCCCCAGGGTTACCCTCTCGCACTGCTCCAATCCCCGGGGCTTGGCCTGACCTCCATAATGGCTCCGGGGCTTCCAAGCCATCGCTGGGCGAGTCAGGGTACCATGTTGAAACTGGCACTTTTCTTCCTTTATTGCTTGACTCGGTTCTCTTCTCCTCTATCTCCTCTGCAAGAGGCACAGAGGGTTGCTCCCCACTGGGAGCACTCTTCTCCTTCTGTCTACGCTGTAGTTCCCTCATTTGCCTCTGTGATGGTATGCCTAGGTCTCCAATTTTCCTCAACATCTATGACAGATAGTATAACTGCTTCAATCCCTCTGTCAAGCAATTTAGCCAGCAAAATGCCTGCTGCACATGGGCACCTCGCAATTACGGTGCCAACATAGCAAGAGTCATGGCTGATCCCTTTTTCAAAAGTTCATCAAAAGATAAGAATATTCCATCTGCCCCTGTATCCCATATCCTAACTAGCCATTTGAACAGGGGTGCTTCAGGCTTCTCCCAAAACATCCGTGTTATTTTCAATAATCTGCTGTTTGGACAATGCTTCACCAGGTGGGTATTCTGAACCTGTCCCCCACTGATCCTTTTTAACTTGCTCTGCATGAGGGGGTAAGCGTCTAGAGCCTCCCCCTTCACCTACAGTCTCCAGTGAATACACCACATGCATCTCTACCTCATCATCCCAGTCCCACTCATCACAGTCAGAGGTATTGGGATTCCAATCCTCTTTGTGCACCAGTGCCCTCACCTGCACGGCTGAGGGTGCCCTAGACTTGCGCCTGCTCTTCTGCTGAGCTACCTGCACTGCTAATGTGGTGCACCTTGCCTCCATCTGATCACCTCTGGCCACTGCACTTTCCACAGTCTCTCTCATAATAAGCTGTATTTCCTGCAAAGCTGCAACCTCACCCTACAGCTTTCTCATCTCAGCATCCTGGAATAATATCTGCTTGTCTACCACACAGAGCGCAGACTGGCAAAGCCAACCCACTTTTTCTGTTGCCTTCCGCTACTGCTTCCCCCCTTTTAGCTTTACAATCTCCTCAGCATTTTCCACTAAGAGAGGAGTCTCCTTTTCATCTAACACTTCCCCTACAACTAGCGCTGCCCACCGGTTTAGGGTTCTTATAACACCAGAAAACAGGTCCATCAACAACCACCCTGGGAAAGGATCTTATCTCTGCCCCATTCTGCCCTTCTCCGATTGCTCTATCTCTTTTGCGTCCCCATAGAGGCATTATTGATTTGTACCCAACTCCTGGTACCAATTGTATTGGACTGGCTGCTGGCAACCAACCCAAGCAATGTCAATCAAGTACAAATCAATAAGGACACTCAGTAAGGAGCAACAAACACAAATAGTGGGTTCAATTTATCTTTAATAAAGCATTAACGTGGATACATGCAATAGGAATAATAGTTGTACATCGGCAGAATGGTTATATGTATTTATAATGCAACATCGGCACAATAACAAAGCAAGAAAGAAACAAGCTGAGATCACTCACTATGCAGTGGGTCAAATCATAGAAGTAATTTTGTAACTGTGAGCAGCACATGAAAGTCTAGCCTTTCATCCCTGGTGCTTAACTTAATAGCTTAACAATGGCAAAACAATCATAGAACTATAAATGAGCATACTGCATAATGCAATCACACTAATGGCGACATACCTCAGCAAAATAGTTGCATGTGCATTTATAATGTAATGGTGCACATAAGGGACAGGTACCAATGCAGTAATCCAAAAGCCCCAGAGTAATTCTGTAGTGCAGGAGGATATAACCTATCGACTAACAATAGTAGACAGCACAATGCTGGTGCGGTGATGGTGAAACATACACAATCTTTCAGCTAACAATAACAAAATGGCCACATCAAATATATGTATCTATATGTACAGTGCAATGCTGACACAGTAACGATGAAACACACAGTCTTAAATCAATTGCAATGCAGCTAATTAAAGGCACACTAATAAGAAACTAACAACTCGGGATAAAGCAATAGAGTTAGGCCCTTCATCTCCCCCTGGAACTTAACTTTCCACAGTGCCGGGAAGCCCGCTCCAACCTCTCCAACACCCTCTCTGGGAACGGCACAACTGGGGGCAGCTGCTTTGGGCTGATAGCAGCTCTGCATGACTCTGTCTGTGAGCTTCAATCAGAGTTTTCCGCTCCCCTGTTTTATACACTAAAACTGGCTTGCTCAATATTCTGTTGCTCTCTTCTCGCAAGCTCTAGCCCTGTTATCAGTATTTACAACTTTGCTCTCTCTGGCACTCATCAATCATCCTCTCGGGTCCTCTCTGGGTCAGTACATTCTCAATGGTATGTTTCTCCCACGATCCTCCTGGCTGTCCCAGTGTACCATAACAGAGCTTCTTCGCAGATAGCTGCGTCTATGGAATGGAGAAAATAAGCATTGCAAGCTTAACACAGCCTGGTACTGTAATCAAAGCACCTTGGCAGCACATCTAATTATGTCTAGTAGAAACGGAAAACAAGCATCATGAGATTCCCTACTAGAGCTGCGTGGTAAGAGGGTTTTCTGCATACAATTTCACTCATCAACACTGCCTAAGCTAAACTAACCCCTTCGCATCACAATGTCTTCCGCACACTATTCCCTATATAGTACAGGCATACAGCAAGACGCCCTCAAGTGGATCGCCTCCTTCCTTACAGGATGCACACTGAGCATCTGACTGTCTCCCTTCACCTCGGCACCCAAAGACATCATGTGCGGCATACCACAAGGATCATGCCTCAGCCCCACCCTGTTCAACATCTACATGACCCCCCTCGCAGACGTCGTCAGATCCCATGGACTCAACATAATCTCCTACGCAGATGACTCTCAATTGATCCTCTCACTCACCGAGGACCCCTCCAACGCCAAAACCAACTTCTGCAAAACCATGACTAACATAGCCAAATGGATGAGAGACAACTGCCTCCAACTCAACTTCGACAAAACTGAAGTACTGATCTTCAGGGAGAACACTTCCTCATGGGACCACAGCTGGTGGCCCGCAGAACTCGCACCTACACCCACACCCACACCGACCGACCATGCATGCAACCTCGGCATCATCCTCGACAGCCAACTGACCATGAAACAACAAGTCAACGAAATGGCCTCCTCCTTCTTTCACACTCTGTGCATAATCTTCAGATTAATCCCAACCAACACCAGAAAGACCGTCACTCAGGCCCTCGTCACCAGCCGCCTCGAATACGGCAACGCCCTCTAAGCCGGCATCTCCACCCAGCTCCTCAGAAGACTCCAGACCATACAGAATGCTGCAGCCAGACTCGCTCTTGACCTCCCCAAATGAACCCACAGCACCCCCCCACCTGAGAGACCTCCACTGGCTCCTCATCCAGAAGAGATGCCAGTTCAAGATCCTCATGCAGGCATACAAAGCTCTCCACAACCTAGGACCTACTTACATCAACCACCGGCTGAACTACCACCAAACGTCTAGACACCTGCGCTCTTCTTCACCCGCCCTTGCACACACCCTCTGCATACGTCGCAGCCACATCGGTGGCCGCTCCTTCTCCTACATCGCTGCTAAGACCTGGCACGCCCTTCCCCTCCAGCTCCATACAGCCCCCTCGCTGGCAGACTTCAGATAGAGACTCAAGACCTGGCTCTTCGATGGAGACACAGCGCTCAGATACCCCTAGGGGTCACAGTGTTGCGCTCTACAAATGCTGTTTGATTGATTGTAACCTTTGTTTTTTTAATTGAATATATATATAGTTACTACCAACCCTGGATTGTCGAGGGGTTCTATTTTTCCTTCCTCAATTATACTGTACGTGGCACCATTTACACGCCACTGTTTCAAAAACTTTTAAACTTGAATCTTTTCCATTTCTTTGAAGTGTTACTTTGCCCTAGGCTGTTAGGGTGATGTGGGTTATTGAGATGTTTATTTTTATTCTGTGAAGTATACTGAAAACCATTAACTCACACCTCATCAACCACCAAACTGCTCGGTACTACCTTCCATAACAAGATAACCGCACCTTGGTGGTCATCACTCACAGCTGCCACAACATGGAAACACTTCCCACATATAATCACAAAACAGACATCTTTACAATCACACACTCTACCTGTCGTAGCTTGCTGTCCAAGTAGGTAAGTGCTTTGGTGCCCCACGCAGGGGCAGTAAGCACTGTATAAATCTACAATACAATTCAAGACGCACTTAAAAAATAATCTTACCATTGACTTACTCTTAAGTAAATAAATAAATCCGTGTTACGGCCCGATGCCATGTTTGCTGCAGCAAGTTTAAGACTACAACTCTTTACTAAAACAAAGTCCAGGACTTTCTTTATTACCAATTCGGCCGTCAAGTTATTGCAAATTTCGGTGATCAACAGCCCACCCTTTGGCTTCAGAAATGCGCCTAGCGCTTGTAAACGCAACTTCAGGAACTGTTTTTTTTATTTGTTTTTATAGGCATTTAAGTCGAAAGGGAAACAATATCACAGCTACAACTTTTCGAAAAGAGAAGGGGAAGGAGTTCCAGGGAGGAAGAGGCCACGGGGGTCAAAGGAGTAACGGGAGAGGGGGGCTCACACAACTTCAGGAACTGTTCGACACATTTTTAAAGCTCTTTCCTCGTGGCTTAAGGGACCGGAAGAAATTAAGTTTAGTACACTGCAGCCAATCAGAAGAGGAGTACAACATTTTGCCTCTCCCCGTCTTCCAGCTCATCTTCTCGTGTTTCTTTGCACGTAAACGGGAGACCGGCCCACCGACACTCCCTCCGCTGCTGAAGTTCTCGACCAGGATGTATTTTGTGTGAATTACGGATGGGGGCGTGGTTAAGTTTCCTTATGTCAAAAGGGGTGTGTTCTACTTCAATTCACTATTGTGCGAGTCGGCGGCAGTTTGTAAACCCTACTCCTCACACGTCCCCTGACTCTCGCTTCCTACTCCGGGACAGCCATGTCGGACCAGGCTCCCTTCGACACCAATGTCATCACCCTGACCCGGTTTGTGATGGAGGAGGGCAGGAAAGCCAAGGGGACAGGAGAGCTGACCCAACTGCTCAACTCCCTCTGCACGGCTGTGAAAGCCATCTCATCCGCTGTCCGGAAAGCTGGGCTTGCCAACCTGTGAGTGTGACTTTCAGCCCCAAAGGGGCCAGTTTGCATGGTGAGAGGTAGCACAACGCCACCAGCAATTTAACAAATAGCCGCCCAAGTCTAACCGAATTTGAGGGCGTGTCCTCGGTTTCTTTACAGCTGGTCCGTCTCTGATTTGTTTCAACGGGTCTAATGCGGATTTTGACATTAATGCCTCCATGAAATTAATAGAAATGTGACAAGCTGTAAAGATTCTCTGAAATGTTTGTAATCGTCTTCGCAAATCTTTTTTTCTCGTCAAGAAGGTAACCTTATATTAAGAGTAAGAAATCCATTAAGTTGAAAAATGAGCGAAAACACTTCCTTGCCATTGTCCCTGGTCTCCCTGAAACTTGGTGTAAATTCTGAATTTTAAGGTTGTAAAACTGGCGCCTAGAGTGATGCCGTCTTCCCTTTCATACTTTGTCCCACAGTTTTTACCTGCCTGAACTCTAGAGCCTGTAAATTCTTAAGAGCTTTGCGCCATGCCTCGCCTCAGCTTTAGGAGAAGTCTACATTTAAATCCCATAAATAGCCATACATAATATCGATGTCTTTTTAATTTATCAAATTAATTAATCAGATTGGGACCAAAATAGGCCTAGGCTCACCAAACAAGTGGCACTAGTACGCGAATCGCGACCTCTCGCAGAACATTGCTTGGTTGGTATCAGGGGGCTAAGTTTTGGAGAAATGTGTTGCGATTTAAACGTTTTACATCTTTCCGGGCCAATAACGTTGATCAACACATTGGTTCTGACCTGTGCCTTCCTAGAAGCCCACCTAGGGGTGCTTATGCAGCTGGTCCCCGGATTCTGGACTAGGGAGTAAATCGAGGCTTTAGACATCAAAGGTGCTAGTCGGTGGATGGGTCACTGATATTCTAGTTTTTCGTTCCTAATCCTGCGTTCCTCCTGGACACGGTGGGGATTGGCTGAGGCCTTTGTGGCTTGCTCTGTAGACCATTGGCCTCCTATTGGCCTTGGGGTCTGGCTGGCAAATCTTCAGTCTCGGCTGCATCCTTCAGGTCACAGTTGATGGGCGCTGCCCTGGTACTGTGCAGAGTTATCCAAATGGAGAACTGCCACTCTGCAGCCAGCAAATGATCTTCCTCATCTGACCTGTCTGGGCCCTGTGATGGGCCTGGGTGTGTGGCCATCGTAAGGCGGAAGAGATTCTTGCCCTTCGGTGGCACCACTTTGGAACTGTAACATTTTGTCCTCATGCCTCTTCGTCTCTGCCAGCTGGACTGCAGGCTCCAGAAACTATTCTCCTTGTGGCCCTCGCCACACTACACCCCACACTGCAAACATTTTACTACCTCACTAGCAGAGATTTCTATGTTCACTAGCGAGAGTAGCTCATCAAGTTCAACTTTTTTCTTAAATTCTACGACTTGTAGTTCTGATTTTAATAATGGGATTTTAAAAAGGACTTAAAATCCCTGGACTTGAGGAGCAGATCACGCTTTGACATTGACTGGTGGACTCTTTCGTCCCCTACCTCTGTGACATGGGTTCAGTGGCATAGGAATGGTGCCATGGGTCCTAGAGCAGGCTGGGAAAATGTGTTCCCTGGCCTCTAGTTGTGTAGCAACAGTCAGCAATAATGCTGGTTCAAAGGGCCTCTTGGCCACTGCACCATTGGTTGGTATACCCCCGTTTGGGGAATTGATATGCGACAGACCCCTCAAATTTCCAAGGAGTCACTCGTTCATACCAAGATTTGTCTTTGCATTCTGGAACTTGTAGTCTTGTTCAGCCCATTGTAAAACCTCGAATACTTATCTCTCTGCGCAAAGAAAGAACCTGGACTGGTTGAATTACTCAAGTATGGACCTGTGAAACTTGAGAGCCCTGGTTCTGTGCCTTACTGCTCACAATGACACGGTCAGTGTTCCAAGGTCCATGCAAGAGTAGTTTATTCAGATCAGACTCCTAATTAGGATTCAGTAATAGGCTGATAAAGATCCAAATCTTCCTAAGAAAAGGAAACAAGCAAAAGGATTATTACATAACTGTATATATCATAATACAATATGTATATATAATAGGATATAACAGTATAATATGATTGTATAATAACCTTTGTACAGTGGTATGGCCTGTCATTGGATGCTATGGTATAATATGGTATGGCCTGTCACTGTATGCTATGGTATAATACGGTATGGCCATACACTGCATCTACAATATGGTATGGTACTGCATGGCTTGTCATTGTATTGTATGATATGGTATCGTCTGGCTTGGCATGTACTCTCATTGTGTGGTGTGTTCTATCGTATGGTATGGGATATATTGGTACAGGATGTATGTTATGGCCTATAATGCTATGCCCTGTCATTGTATACTATAATATGATCTGTCATTGTATAGAAAGGTATGGCTTGTCATTGTATAGTTTGATATGACCTCTCATTGAATATTATGATATGGACTGCCACTGTATAGAAAGGTATGAACTATCATTGTATAGCATGGGTATGGTGTGGTGTGGCCTGTCGGTGTATGGTATGACATGGCCTGACATTGTATGGTATGGTATGACCTGTCATTGAATAGTATGGAATGGTCTGTATTGTATAGTGTGGCATGGCCTGTCATTGTATTGTATGGTGTAGGCCGTCATTGTATAGTAGGGTGTGGCTTGTCATCGTAGGGTATGGTATGGCCTGGCATTGTATAGTTTGGTGCGTTAATCTTTTGTTACAATGTACACAGTGAGCTACAAGAGAAAGCGCAATAGGAGCAAGCAAACAAGCAAAAACGTGCTTTACAATATAAATATATTTTCACGCCAGAATGTTCTTTATAACACATAATTGTGCAAACATAAACCAGTTAAAAACACACCCTGTTTTTTGCATAAAACATTTTAATCATGCCCAAGGTATCCCATAATTCATAAACGCGTCCCCAAAAAGCGCTTTGTTGCAATCTAAACGAGTGATTACTTACATTAATGGCTTTGCGCCATCTCTATTATTTTGAAGTCGTTGTTAAAAGCAACGCTAACAACTTGTGGTCTTCTGGTGTTAAAAGTAGAAGGGGAGAGGATGTAAAGTGAAAGGGAACAAACGCCAGAAACAAGTGGTGAAAGCAATAGCGCAAAGCAGGAGCGAGGCAACCTGAAAATTCATACAAAGTGTAAGCAGTGGAAAGAATCATCTTAAAAATAAAATAAAAAAACACAGGCAGCAGTACTTGATCCAGAGACTGGGTACACATACAAACGGGCAGTGAAGCCAAAGCGAGGCTAGCATGTGCTAACAAAACAGGGGCCAACAAATAAGACTGACAATAAAGGCAACGAATGGTAAGCAGTGGGCGTGTTCTTAGCCCCCAACTTGTGGAAAAAAAATGTTGTGCGAGCAACAGCGCATGCGCTATCTCAGGCAAGACATAATGATCTGGACTAGATAATCTATTCAGGCATAGGCCTGGACAACCTTAGAGTTCTGCTTTGGTAAAGCTCTCCTCTCCCATCCCACAACCCCCATCATGTAAAAACAGTGGCATAGCAAAGGTGCCTATGGCCCTAGAGCAGGCAATGAAAATGGGTTGGTCACGGTGGAGGTATTTATGATGAAGTCAAAAAAACTACATTTTCAGGTGATTTCCCCATACATAATTATTGTTATGGAAGAGCGCAAAAAACATTTCTGAGGACTTTGCACAGTTGGTACTGGTATTCTGAGAATGCCTGAAACCTGTGCCCAGTGAACATTGGGTAAGGGTAGGGCTGAAGACCAGCGCCTTTAGCTTGTGAGTGCTAGTGGTGGGGAGATTGCGCGTCGTTGGATGCTACCAAAGTCCATGCCATAGCCTGGTATTTGCAGTGGGTGAGGCACTGGGTGTAGGTGCACAGATATGTCTGTATTATTGTGCTGCGAATTGTGCCATGTGATTGGAGGGTGTGGGGTGTGTCCGTGTGAGTACAGATTGTACTGGTGTGAAGGGTGTGCCTGTATGAGTGCATTGTGAGAGGGCTGCCTAGTGTTTGTGTGTGGGCATGTAAGGATGAACTATGTCTGTGGGAGTTCTGAGACAGTAATGCATCGGACTGCTGCGTTTTGGTGTGTATTTTGAGGGGAGACTGTGGTAATTGTTTAAGTGCATGTTGAGGGAGGCCCTGTATGAGCGTTGACTGGGGACAGTACCTGTGTGAGTGCAGGGGGAAGTCTGTGTCCGAATGAGTGTAGAAAGTTATGCTTGTATGAGTGAGAACGAGCAGCGTAAGTGCAGGTTGAGCGATGTGCATGGTTGTGGTCTGCATATGAGTGCAGTGTGATGTGGAATGTCTGTAAAAGGAGGTTGCGGGGTAGTGTGAGTGGAAGGTGCGAGGGGAGTGTCTGTATTAGTGGCGGGTAGGTAGTCTACGTGAGTGAAGGGCTTTGGAGTATACTGTGACTTAAGGATGATTGTAGACCCGTATGAGGGTGAGGTAAGTGCATGTGTGATTGCAGGGGAAGTGTCTGTATGAGTGTATTGTGAGTTGTTCCTGTGTGACTTCATGGATAGAGGGGTGCCTGTGTGAGTGAGGACCAACAGTGTTTCTGTGTGAATATGGGGTGAGTAATGTTTCCGAATACATTGTTGTAAAAATTGGATTATTTGGGTTGGGTGACACCCCACCTCAAGGAATTATCACAACCCTTATCGAGATGAATCCTTAGTCACTAAATTAACCTGAGCTCAGCCCCTTGAAAGCTATGGTACAGAGCAGACCGGCTTAATTTAGGACAATGTGTAAAATATTTATGCTGTACCAAAACAGTAATAAAGTCAAAATACAAAACAATACTAATCCCAAACTGAATTGTGAGTCCGGTGGGAGAAATATGTCTATGGGTACTGTGAGTTTTGCCTTTGCGAGTGCAAAGTGGGCAGTGGGCCATGAGAGTGCATGGTTTCGTTATGTGTGAGTGCGGAGTGAGGGACGGTCAGTAGGTTTGTAGGGAGCAAGGGGTGTTTGTTTGAGTGGAGGGTGTGAGGGAGAGTGTCTGAGTGGAATATGAGGAAAGTTTGTGTGAGTGAAGGGTGAGGGGGTTTTACTGCATGAGTGTAGTGTAAGCAGTGTGCCTGGGTGAAGATAGGAATATGCCTGTGCAAGTCTATAATGAGCCGTGTGCCTCTGTGTGAGGGGTATGACAGTGTTAGTCCTGGGTGAGGGATGAACCTATCTAAGTGCAGTGTGTGCAAGGTCTTTGTGTGTGGAAGGTGAGTAGTATGTCTGCATGAGTGTAGTGTGCCCACATGAATGTAGAGTGCAGCCAAACCTATTGGCATTGAGAGTGCTTTTTTTCTAAGTTGACTCGGATGTTTCTACCTAGTTTCACTGCTGGGTACTGGCGATGATGTAGGCACAGTGGTAGAGGAGAGAGTTAGGGGTGCGCTACATTGATTTAGCTCCTTTTTAAGAGGTTGACAATCGCGCAAAGCTCTTCCTCCAACTCACACATGTCTGTTGAGCAATTTCACTGGGAATGGAGGCTACAATCTGCAGATTCCGATACCTGCAAAGTAGCTCAGGAGGTCAAATATACTAGTTGTCAGCACGGTGGGCAAGCTGCTGATTGCAGATTCCAATGCAGCTAAAATTGGTCAGTGGGTTAATGCACCTTCTGATGACCTGTGAGCAGGAGGACAGAGGTCCTGAGAGCCTGCTTGAAAGCACCATGTCAGGTGTCCCTTGCCAACTCAGCCTGCCCCTCAGGCGTGCTCCCTCTCTCCCCTGCCCCCCCCCCGCCCATCCATGGGAGAGTGAGGAGGTGAAAGTAGCCCACCTCACCTTTCCTCCAGCGAGGTATTTGGGCCCGCTCTGAACCCCACCTTCCCCAACACCTTGCTCAATCTGTACATTTCAGTGCCAGTAAGGGTGCGTTGGAAGCAGTATGCTGGTCCTACAGGGTGAGGTGGTGATGACAAAGGCCCACATGTCACCTGCTTCAGGAAATCCAGTGCAGCTGGTTTGCATCATAATGGGCACAAAGAAAACAAATCCACCACACTGCCCCCCCTCTTTAGACCCCCACAAAAACATACCATATCTGGCATTCTGGTGCTGACACATCGCAGGGTTCCAGACTGCCCACCATACGAATCCAACCCTGTCTCATAAACATTTATTCAACCCAATGTCTTTTAACTGGAAAATAACTTAGTTCAGGATTCTGTATCTACAAGGGGCAGAGGCAAGTTATGGGTGTTGAGGTGCTTTTTTGTAAAAGACAAACTGGACCACCTTGATCTATTTTTCAGAGTTCCACTTCTAAGAAAGGCAAAAAATAAACTCAAATGTTCCATTTTAGATCTGGCGTTAACCAAGAATGAAATTTTTCTTCCACCTACTTCAGCATACAGTATGTGGCAATGAGTCAGCCCACTTCAGTCATTGGCTAACTTCGCTGTGAATGATGGCATTCTGCCCTTTCACATGGATTACATCCACACACAAAGCAGTTCCCATCAGTACCAAGGACTTCCATGGCAATGTGTGCTTTCTGAGGCCAAAATATATTTTGCTTTTATTCAGTGTTTTTTTCTTTTCTTTCTAGAATGACAATGGCCTGGCAGCTTCCCAGACAATAACGTTTTGTAAAACCCATAAAAAAACAAGCATTGACAAAGCCTAAAGGCTGACAGCAAACTCCAGACCTATTGGCTTTGCCAATGCTTGTTAAATTAATGTTGGTGGGTCAAACGTACCTGGTGCTATATCCACGAGACAACCTTCTCCTCAGTTACTAATTTTTCTGACCATGTAAGTTTTTGTTTGTGCAAGAGCCCGGTGTCATGAGTGATCTACCTGATGTAGTACTTTGCTCACCAACAGACTGCCAGATTCTATTGCATAATGCTGTTATACCCCCGGTACTTAATTTATCTAGGGGCTCCACTAGCCCCTGACCAGGTAAGATGAAACTAACTATTGGTGACAGCTGGTTGTAGTAGCAGGGTATAAAGGTCTTTTCAACTGCACCTTTGTGGGGAAGCCGACTACTATCTCCACTTGGCAAACGTAAGCAGTATGTCGTATCTGGACACCTACATTTCCATGTTTGTATGCCCATACATGAGACAAAATTCCAGTTGGCGTCACCTGTATGTATTGAACACCTAAGTTGTACAGTGTCCCACATGGTTTAGTGTTAGCCACTGTTGCTCTGTACAATGCCTGTCCCCTGCTCTGCTCTCTCAGAATGAATCGTAAAATCAAGTGCATGTGTCTGAATTCAAATCCTTTGAATGGCACAAGTAGGTTTATTTGTAGTAATCCAGCGTTTACCGGACCCTCAAAACAATATAATAATACTTCTCAGTATTCAGTGTTTGTTTCTCATCTAGACTTGGTTCTCCAATGAATCTTGCTCATCGCATTGAGGATTGATGGAAATTAGGGTGGTCAAACATTTAGCTACCCAAGGAGGACCATGAATTGGTAATCAAATTAGATTTAGGTATATACCCCTTAGGACCATACTGTAAGTGTATAAGATGGCAACAAGAAGTCCTAAGCTCCTGAAGAAATTTAAACGGGTAAGAATCACACAGACTAGCAATTCTGCTGTCTCAATACAGAACAGCAGCACCAGAACCTGGTATTCATTGAACAATTTGATTATCTCTGCTATACATTCTAAGTATCCCAAGCGCAGTCCCTGTGGAAAGAACATTCATGGACTTTAAAAGACTCAGACATTAAAGAGTTTCAATTTGTTTATAATAAGTAGGATTAAGTTAAACAAGGCACAATCAACATTTAGAAAGCTTGGTCAAGAATCTCCAGTAAGTCAATTACAGGTGTAGTGTAAAACTACACATTAAACAGAGTCTAAAGGAGTAAAAGTTCTCTAAGTCAATAGGACAACTCATGGAAGGGATCTAGAAAGAACCAGTTCAAAGTGAAGCTTGGCAGGGCATTGCAAAACTATGGTTCAGCCAAGGAGTCCAAGGAAAGTCCGCTAGGCAAGGGGTTACTGCTGTTTAAAATGGTGGGGGAAAGGTCTGCAAAGTTCTCTCGGGGTAAGCATGGGGTCTGGCCAAAGTCGCAAGCATCTCCATGTGTCTCCCAAGGCAACAGTACAGTGCATCATCCAATAGTCTTTCAATAAGACTAAGACAAAGGCCCTGCGCTCCAGGGAAAATGTGGTATTCTAGTTCATCAGTCCGGAGGAGACACCCACTGTGTCACATCATTATCGTCCGACATCCATGAGGTGATCTTCCACTCACAAGGTGCAAATGGCAACAGCTAGAAGTTTTCCCACAGCAAGCATGGAAATGATTGTCGGTCACAGGCACACAGGTTAATTCACAAAAGGCCATTCATTTACTGGAGCTTCCCGTGTGCTAGTTGTTAGAGTCCATTTCTCAGGAAACTATCAATATTCTGTTATAATATGTATCAACTCCTCTAGCTTCTCATGGAAAAGTACAACTGCTACAGGAGCGAAAACTGTAATGAAATACTTTCTCGCAGACCTCATGACATTATTCTGTAGGCCTGCGTTTTCCTCAAGTTAACACATTTAAAAGCGATATATAGCATGATTAATATGCGGGTATATATTTAAACATAAGCATGTGTTATTTCATTTATACACTTCTAGATGTCTCTTAAAAATGTTAAATAGCAAGTATAGTCTATTATTGCATTGGAAAATATGTACATGTACCATTTATGTATTGTACGATTTTTGTTATTTTAGAAAATTTGAGACACTGCTCATATACAAATCACACCAAGACATTTTTCGCTTTCTAGCTAGTAATATGACCGTTTTGCACCAAGTTTTCATTATTCAATAGTGCATTACAAAGTGAATGATTTTTAGACAATAACACATTTATTATGGCCGACAAAACGCTTTAGGGGCCGGCTCCTGAGACCCCAGTAGAAATCCTGCACCCTGAAGAGGGCTAGGGTGCTATGATCGTGCACACTAGCTCTGGAGACGCAGACATCGGTGACCGAGGTCCCTACTGCTCCCTGGTGGCCACGAAAGCAACTTTCACCGTTCCCGAACCTGTGGCCTGAAAACAAAAAATGGCAGTCCTAGAGCTGCAAAGGGCCTGAGAGATGGGGCAGGTGCGGCTGGTTCCACTGGGTGCCTCGCTTTCTGTGGGGGAGACGAGGAGTCATGGCTACTCGCCCTGAAGGTGCTGGAGGGCTAAAGCTGGGACCCCCCCAGGGATTCCCTGCAGACCGCAAGAGTGACTTAGGCCACCCACGGCTGAGGGACATGGTGACACCGGGGCTACGAAGGGCCTAGAAGCGGAGCTGGCGCGGCTTACTCCCTTTGGTGGACCGCTCCCTGCGAGAGAGACTAGAAGTTGCGGAAGGCGGCTGCTCAGGCTCACGGCCTGAAAGGATCCAGGATGTGTCGAGCTGGCTGGAAGATCGCTGCGGGCGCCAGGGAAGCAAGCAGTGGTACTTCCTGTTTCCCAGTTAGGGCGAGGGCCACTGAGACAGTGCTGGAGGACCAAGCCCTGCGGGCGGAGGCAGGGGTAACCTGGGAGTTGAGGGTTGCAGAGATTCCCACCTTCCCTCCCCCCAAACCAAGTGATAGGATGAGCGAAGCGTGGAAGGGCCCACTCGGAACATCTCAGTAGGGAAGCTGCGATTGGAGCAGAGGACGGGTTGCTTGACGGTGGCCCTGGCTGCTCAGCGTCCTGAGTTGACCCACGGTGATGCGTGCAGACCAGACCCTTAGAGAGTACTGCCCTGCTTATGGACTTTGTCGCTGCCCTCACATAAGGGACAGGGAGGAGGAGGTGAACCCCATTGAGACATCTTGGATGGGGAGACTCTGCCCCCACCCCCCTTCAATGGACGGTCGCAGGCAGGTGAAGTGAGGGGGGAGGTGAGCATTCCTGGACCCACTGGGGGTGCTCTCCCCTACCTCCTGGTCCTGATGAAGGCGGGCCTCTCACATAGTGCTGCCACGACGACAACGCTAGCCAGCCTTGCTGAAAGAGGAGGTGCCAGGTGACCGGCCTTAGTGGACCCCGGTGAGTGGGGGCGAAGAACAAACTATTGTACGCTGTCTAGGTGAGTGGAAATCCTGGGGGAAGAACTCTGGGCCCATAGGCCTGCTGGTGACTATTTGGAAGGATAGGCAGCTCGGAAGCACCCAACAGACTAGGATGGACCAATACACTGCACCTGGCCCAGACAGAGGAGGCCCCCTGCCCACGACAACCAGTGGAGAGACTGGGTCAGCAGTCCCAGACCCCATGGGGATCCAAATCCTTGTGGCAATCAAACACCCCAGATCCATGCTTGAAACAAAGCTTGATACCATCGCTCTAGATGTTAACCTCCTGCGAGCGGACTTAAGCAAAGTGACTGAGAGATCGCAAGAAATGGAGCAGACAATAACACTCTTGCAGGAAGAATTGCAAAATCTAAGGGCCACAGTCTCCGCACTATCGGTGGCCACTAGACACTTGGAAAACTACGCTGAGGATGCAGAGGAAAGTTGAAGGTGTAGGAACCTGAGATTTGTTGGGTTTCCTGAGGTGGTCGAGACCACTACACCGGAGTTGTTTCTTGAGAAGTAGATCCTGTCTACTATTGGCCCAAGCGACCTGTCGCCGATGTTCATTATAGAGAGGGCCCACAGGATACTTACTCCCCGATTTCACCCCCAGGGGCACCCCGAGAGCAATAAAAGCTAAAATCCTAAAATGCCGTGGCAGACATGTGATCCTACAGGCAGTCTGCAGGGCGGGTGGTCCCAGATATGAGAACCATATAATTTGCATCTTTCCAGACTATACTCGGAAGGTGCTGCACCTACGGCAGTCCTTCGCTGTAGTTAAACAAAAAATGAGGACTATGGGACTATGTTACATGCTGCTGTTCCTGACCCACCTGAAATTAATCAACCGGGGTCAGGCTCACTTCTTTAGTATGCCTGAGGAGGCATGGAGCTGAATGTAGGCGAGCTGGTGGTCCAAGCCCTCGGCCGCAGCTGGGGGGGGCTCACTGATGGCCTGGAGGCAGCTGAGGCGCCTGCCCAGATCTCTGGGGCGGCAGACCCAAGAGAGATATGGAGATAGACAGACACACCCCGCACATTGCTTACATTAAGGGGGTAGGAGTTAGCAGGGGTGTAGAATTCCTATTGCCCTATGCCCAGGACATCTTTTTTGGGGTCAAGGAAAACAATTTTTCATGTGTATTTTGTTCTTGGGACAAGTAGGCCAAACTCCCTGCAGCACTTACCCTTTGGCTGCCAGTTTACAGTACCACATTAATGATCAGGGAAGGGCATTGTCTGCAGTTAAGGTAATTTTTGTGTTCATATGTTAATGCTGTTCGAACTTTTATTTATGGTTCATTAATTCCTTTAAAGCCTTTATTATTAAGGTGAGCGTTCTAAGGAAATTTTGTAAGCTCTGACTCCACTACTGACAGTGGTTCCAGTATAAAAACATGTGTAGACATGTATTCAAAGTTTAGCCGTATGAGGCTATGTACAATGCTCACAGAATGGTCTCTGATTGGATGCAAATATTTACAGAAGCTTTAAAGCAGGATGGATGATTCTTTGCTTTCAAAATAAAATGTTCACTAAAAAATGCTAGGAAAAGAAAACATTTTACTTAACTAACGTAAAATGTTAGGTACCATTTTTTTGCAGCATCATTTATAAAATGTGTTGATGTATGCTAGTATTTCCAAAAAATATTCTTAATGGAACATAGGTGTAACTAGTTTCAACAAGATTATGGGAAACATAAAAATAAACCAGTTTTGGCATGCTTTTTGTAAAACCTTATTGGTGTGGAAGCTGCCGGGCTCTCACCATTATACCAAGCATTGGCAAAAGGCAAAAAAAAATGTTTGGTCTCAAAAGGCACACATTGCCACATTAGTTCCTGGACCTGAACAAAACTACTATTTTGTGTGCCAATATGCTCCTTGTGAAAGAGCAGAATGCTGTCGCCCATAGTGAAGCCAGACCTAATTAGGGGCCCAGTTATTAAAGAAATCTCAAAAGTGCACCCATGGTATATGTCCTTCCATTAGTGCAAATTTACAGCTTTCATCAATTCACAAGAATTTTACAGAAGTAGGTCAAGAAATCGTAGTCTTAGAAAATATTTGTGACTTGCATTTTAGCACAAGCTAACATGCATGTGTAGATTTGCTCATGCGTTTGCAAGCTCACTTTCCCTCTATCCACTTTTTTCCCAACCCTGGAGAAGATTTATGTCTGTCATTGTCAGGAGTAAATTACCAACCTTTCTCAGTATGGGAAAAGATCAGAGAAGAGCTGGTGAAAACCCTTAAAACATGCAAGTTAGTAGTTTTGCACAGAGTCAAAAGGGAATTCCAATCCTGGAACTATTGCTTACCACTACCTTCAGCCGCAGTTTGTAGATCTGTGGAAAGGTGGCAAAATAAGGGAATTGCTAGTAATCAAACCCTACTATGATATTAGCCCTGGCATAATCAGAGAGGCTTTATCCGTGCTCTTATAAATGAGATTGTTGCCATCATTTGTCACTACCCTACATAGGACGAAAGGGACACGTGGATTTATGAAGCAACCTGCCCCTTGGACAAGTAGATATTTTATTAAATTCCACACTCCTGAGAACACTATCTGTTCAGGTGTAAGTGTCAGCTGCTCCCTTCCTTCCTGTCCTGGAAGGGCCATCAGAATGCAGACAAGTGCTCAGACTCTTCTAACCTTCCTGTGTTTGTGGCTGTCCAGAGGAAATGCAAAGTGAAGCTGTCATCCACTCCAGATGTGTATTGGAGTCAGGTTGTAGGCACTCAGAGCACAGAAATGTCCACTTTCTAAAAGTGGCATTTCTAAAATAGTAATGTTAAATCCAACTTTACCAGTAAAGAGGATTTATCATTGCCATTCCAAAGATATAAAACATGACCAGGCTACTCCTTTCTAATCCGGAATTACAACTTAAGTGTATTAAGGAATTCCCAATGTTAACCTATGAGAGGAGTAGGCCTCATAGTAGTAAAAAACGAATTTGGGTGTTTGTCACTACCAGGACATGCAAAACTTTAAAGTACATGGCCTACCTTTTACTTATACAGCACCCTGCCCTATGGGCTAACTAGGGCCTACCTTATGGGTGGCTCGTGTAATAAAAGGGGAGTTTAAGGCTTGGCAAAGGGTTTTAAATGCCACGTTGAAGTGGCAGTAAATTGCACTCCCAGGTCCTGCAGTGGCAGGCCTGAGACCGGTTTGAAAGGCTACTTGTGTGGGTGGCACACTCAGTGCTGCAGGCCAACTAGTAGCTTTTATTTTACAGGCCCTAGGTATATGTTCTACCACATTACAAGGGACTTGTATGTAAATTAAATATGCCAATTGTGTATACATCAATGTTACCATGTTTACGGGAGAAGCATATGAAGTTTAGCACTGGTCAGCAGTGGTAAAGTGCTCAGAGTCCTAAGGCCAACAAAAAGAATCCGCAAAAAGAGGAAGTAAGCAGGTAAAATGTTTGGGGGAAACCATCCTAAGGATGACGGGTTTAACAAACGCTGAGGACTGTGCTGATTGGCTGTGTAGGACTCAAGTGTCGGAGCTATAGGGCTTTGTGGTACAACTCTGTATCTTGTTTTTTCTGAATAATTATTTTTATGTTGAGTTGTTGTGGGAAAGCGAAGGCATTCACTTATTGGTTATGCGGGGCAGAGTGGATCGCTCATTGAGCTTGTGCAGGGAATCTGCAAGAATTTGTTCAGTCGATTGATTATTCAATATATTTACCATTCCAACACCCTGTCTTTATTTATTAACAGACATTTTTTTGCATTTTAGGTACGGGATTGCTGGCTCTACAAATGTGACGGGAGACCAGGTAAAGAAGCTGGACGTTCTCTCCAATGACATGGTCATTAACACACTGAAGGCGTCCTATAGCGCCTGCGTTCTTGTGTCAGAAGAGGACACACACGCCATCATAGTGGAAGCTGAGAGGAGGGTTAGTAATCTACATGTTTTTATATCTATCACTTCTCTTCTTGTTTTTAGGTTTCCTTAACTGTCTAAAGTTGAAGATCTATTTAGTACTATACCAACACTTGCAGTGGGCTTTGTTCAGCCCATTTCTTATCATTGGTTGGCCGCCTTGGCAGTCTCATTTGCTTGCTTTTTGATGCATTTCCTTCCTCTTCTTTGTGAATCCTTTCGATTGCATAACTTGAATCCTTCCACTGCTTATAATCAAGGAACCATTCTTTCGTTTCTCTTCCAGCACTCCATGGGATGCATATGTTTTGTTGCTCTCTCATCCTATGTTGCTTGCCCTCTCACATTCCTGTTCCACGTGCTCTCCGTGTTCTTCTCTCCTACCCCAACAGCCCCCATTTGCTTCCCTTACACCTCCCTACCCAGATTTTTTTAAATTTGTATTTTATAACCCACTCCCCATTGTTCTCCATTGCTCCCCACCTTGCTGTTTTCTGGTCTTGCTCTCCGGTCCCCCAGCTCCTGCATTGCCCCCCCACCCCCCCCTCAACCTGGTCGTTCATTGCTTCTCCGCCCCTCCCCATTGGGCTTTTTTATTTAAAAAAATCTTTTTGTGGAGTGCCTAGCAGCTGTAGTTTGCTACTGGGTTGCACCTTTGTCGTTGATGCACTTTCGTGCATACTTTAAAAAAATGACCTCTCACACCAAATTTACCCTAGGTTGGTGTCCTCCGTCTTAGAATGGAAATTAAAAGTAAAAAAATATGTTTGCCAAATCATAATGTGGCTTTGCACAAGCATGGTGGTGCATGCGTGTGTATTTGTCATCAGGGTTTGGAAATTTATTTGTCTATGCTGTTCCCCTTGACAAAACCTTTTTTTTTTTTTTTTTGCTATTGTGGAACAGCATTGGCAAAAGCCACATATTCCGGTATGGCCATTAAAACGCAAGACAGATTGGCTTTGCCTGTTTTTGTTGGCTGTGCGCTCAGTGCCCTGCTTCGTCATTGTTTGTTACTAGCTACTTAGGAAGGGGCGATGTTTGACATTTTCTAAGCCTGGCTACATAGGACTAGGAGGTGTGGTGCTTGTGACGAGGGGTTAGAAACGGTTGCATTAATCTGTTAGCAGTGTGCAAGACATATACTCAGTGTTTGAGCTGTGCTATGACTTCGTTTTTTAAAGATTTCCATGTCTTTTATAATCATCCTGAACTGAATGGACAGAAATTTAATTATTTAAGTCTTATTATCAAGCTTTCCTGAAGTTAGCATCAATTCCTTTATTCTTGGGGGTCTGTTGGAGGGAGCGTAACCGGACCCTCTCTCAGGTCCATGAGATGTCAAAGGTACTATTTTCTAGACCAGAACTAAATAATAATGCCAGCTTGTAACCTCTAGAAATTTAAATGGGTAAGGGGGGGTCGGGGGGGGGAGGGGAGGCCACCGCCTCCCCTTGCTACGCCACTCGTCCCGAGTCAGCTGCTCTGGCTACTGCACCACACCTCTCCGTCCCTAAGTATGAGGATAGACAGAAAAAAGAGGAAAAGTCGACACTGACATGGGACAACCCAAGATGGCATTTTGTGTGAATGAATGGCTTGCGTGTGAAACGAGGTTTAGACGATGTTGCCTTTTAAAGTCATTGTTTGGACCGGGACATAAACAGCACACCTTAATTTAGGAAAATGAACCTGCTTTTATGAAGTTAATGGTGAAATGGAAATGAATGGCGCGCAGATACTGCATCTATTATGCAGTGAAGAGACAGAATTAACTTTTGGAACGGGTTTGCCGAGGTCACCATTCCCAACTTTGTGACACATGCATTCGTAGATGGCTGCCGTGGATTTGTGCACACCCACAGCAGCCACCTTTTTATGCATTTTGTAATATCTTTAAAAATACTGTGCGTGTCTGCAATGGCCCTCTCGGATACCAAAAATCTTTGGCAAAGCCAATATGTTTCACAGCTTTAACAATGCTTGTTATATGATGGGCTGCACACCATGTTAAGAAATTATGATTTGTTGATGCTGTTCGCTATCTCTAACACTTCTTTTACGTACAGTTCATCTTTTCACTAATCCTTAACTGTTATTGGTGTTTTACATTAGGTACATAAATGTTTTACTTTCTACAACTTTTTTGTATGGTCTAAGAATAATACCTAGTGACTAGTCATAGCCAGATCGCTGTCTCAAATGGCAGCGTCTTTGAATCCCTTAACAATAAAGGCATACATTCTGACTCGCGATCTGTTGATGCTCTCTGGGAGAAATTGTTTTATCTTTGAGATGATCCTCATTATTTGTTTTACAAATAGACAACAAATTGATGCATTTTTTGCTTTATTATAAATTCCTTTTAAGGACTAACGATGATGACGAATAACCAATTCTAATATTACTTTAGGATAAATAAACTTGTTGCAATAGACAGTCTTGCAGTATTTCTCCTGTCTTACACACTATATATTTCATAAATCGTCTAATATCCTCTTTTAGCCTAGAGTCAGTATGGGATTGTGCTAGACCAAAATGTTATCACAATGATTTAGGCTTCAAAAAGGCATCTTAAAATTGGGTAGATTTTTGTTGTAAACACAAACTCAATTGCTTTGAAATAACATTTCTTTCTTTATTGATTCTTTAAATCGGGGAAAGTTCAGGCTTGATAGTCATCTAATTGTTGGAGAATGTGCCCTTACCATCTCCATGCTTTTGATTCTCCAGGGAAAATACGTGGTGTGCTTTGATCCTCTAGATGGGTCGTCAAACATCGACTGCCTCGCATCCATTGGATCGATTTTTGCCATTTATAAAAAGGTAAATATATCCATGACGCTGCTAGAACACGTGTGGTTGGGTAGAAAAATAAAATGAATTTTTAAAAAATGGATAAAGGAATGCTGAAACCTAACAACCTAAGAGGATTCTGAAAACTAGAGACTTGGTGGAGTACAGGGTGGTTTGGCTTGCATGGATCCCACTACTTTTTCTTACCCAGAATGTTGTGCAAACTCTGGGTGGAATCGTAACATCTCCTCACAGGAAAGTTCTGGAATATTTTGGAAAGAACCAGTGACCTACTACCTAGCATTCCCACAGTTCTACAGGTAAAAATGGTAACCCACTTGTGTGGTTGGACTGATCACCCGCAACAGGAAAGTCTAAAAAAAAAAAGTACTAGTAAACGTAAAGATTTTTGCTTATATCGATCAACGGGATGCAAGTAGCTGCAGTATTTGCCGACGTTTCTGAAAATTGGATACTCTGGGAAATCCAGAGGGGTGTAGCTTGTGAGGATAAAATGTTTTCTTACTCGGAATGATCTGCAAACATTACAACTACACCTAAAAAAACAATTCCCTTATAATACAACCTGGGTGGGCTGGTATCAAGGTAGCTCTACCAGGTCTGGGCATTTCTGAAACCTAGGGACCCAGGGGAATCAAGGGTGGTAAGTCTTGAGTGGATCCCAGCACGAATCCTTACCAAGAATGCCCTGCAATCATCATAACTATGCCTGGAAACCCACATTTCCTTGGATTTGCCAAAGGGGGTGTCTACAGTGTATGGATCTAGGGTTGACAGATACCCAGTGAAACCTACCAACGCCATGCATTTCTGTAAACTAAGGACCCCGGCAAATCCAGGGTTATTTGGTTTGTAAGGATCCCACCACTGTTTCTGACCTTGAATGCCCTGCGAACGTCAAAGCATGGGTGAAAAATCTCAATTGCCTCACATTTATACAACCAAAATCTCCAGAACTTGCAGCCAACAGCAGAATTCCCACCATCCTCCATTCCCAAACTTCTAGTAATGAAAACAGTACCCCTAGATTGTGGGTTGGTCTGTCATAACTGAAAGGGGCAGGTCAAGACTGTGACCATGTGAAGTCACTGTAATACCGTTGTTATCTTCATGTAAGTGACAGTTCTGATCTGTTCCTGTGATGTGTGACAGGGATGCTTTCAGGGTTGGGTTGGCAGCCCCTACAGCCGTTAAAAAAGCTTTCTCAGCAACCAGAGCAACTAAAATGAGGGCTATCTGTGGCCTGGTTCAGTACATCTGGGTGGTGTTTCATAGATTGCCAGAGTAGTAAATGGCAGTATATTGAATTTAATTTGTTCTCAAACTGGAGGCCTTGTAACCACTGCAGGACCACTGGAATTATATGGCAGGGGAGGACCAAATTATGCAGCAGGGTTGGCTACATTATGCAGCACTTTTTTTGATAGTTTTATTTCATTATTTTATCATTTTTACACATGGTAATACTGTCTGGGCAAATATTTCACCTCGTTAGTACGAGGTTAACAACCAAATACAGAAATAAACAACTGAAAGATTACCAATTCACCTTTGCAAAGGGCCTTCCACTGCACGCGAACACATATTGCAGCGTTTTTAGCAACTTTTGACCTAGAAACAAAATATTTTTAGTTAAAATCTACAAATTAAGCAGCAGATGATGAATTATGCGGCAAATTCATAACTATGCAAAAAAAAAAAAAAGAGCAGCGGATGCAGAATCACATAATTCCAGTGGCCTTGGTTATAATGGGGCCAGATATGCATTCTTGGGGAAAGATGACTGCTGAGGAAGTTGAAAGGTAATTGAGGCGCAGCTGGATTACAAAATGTTATAGCTTAACTAGCTGGATAAGGTCACCAATCATGCTGTCTGTGGCCAGCCACCCTTGAATAACGGGCTTTGCCCAGTTTTGTTTTGTCAGACTCGTGTGGTAAATGAGGGAGGCCATTAGAAAATGTGCACATTGGTCCATCCTTAGGGTTTGAAGTCCGTTGACCACATTTTGCTCCAAAATGGCCCACCATATGCCCAGAACATGATGGGCTTGACCTGCATTCACTTGCCACCACCCTCTGTGAACAGTGCCCACAGCTTTTGGCTGCACCAAGTGCCCACTATTAATGTTATAAACACAGACCTTGACTTTTCCAAATGGGTTCTAGGTTCAGGATGTGGTCTGCACCCAGTCAGATGCCCCTCCAAACCCCCCATTCCCTGCAGCTGACCTTGATATGCCCGTATTCTCCCACCCCGTTACCCTTTGGGAATAATCCTTGGAAAACATTTTTCTGCGTTCTTGTTCATCAACAATTTTCTACTAGAACTTCATTGAAAATATAACTTCCCCTACTTCTTTTTTTGACCGATATGCGCACAAGTTCAAAGAATAAACTTTCATGCCCATAGTTTGCTTATAACGTCCCTTTATGAATAAAATGCGGAAAACACTTTGTAAAAACAATCTAAGAAAATATTTTTCCCATCTGCATATTACTTGCTGGTATAGTGCTGAGTTAGGATTTTAGGACAGCTACACTCATGGCGTTTCCCCTCATGTTTCTATGGGTGGTTGCCAACCCTTGTAGCTGAACCGAATATAGCCAATTATTCTGTTGCAAAAGGATATTTTCACCTCTCTGAGAATCATCCAGCCCTCTCTGGGGTCAGATGTAGCTTTCACAGCTACAGAAACGTTTTGTCCACATTGATGTTCGCAGATTTTCCCTTAATCTGCAAACATCTTGGAGCATTGATATTCAAAGTACGGCCCGGGGGCCGCATGCGGCCCTCCTGACCTTTACATGCAGCCCCCTGGTCAACAGCAGCACTGGGCTGCTGTCTACTCGACTGGTCACTAACAATAAAAATATGTCAAACAGGCAAGCATTTATTTAAAGGTTAATTGATGTTAAATAAAGGATCTAAATGGGGAGTCCTGCACCACTTATCTTTAGGAACACCTTCATTTATAAAGACATCTTGCAGCGAAAGTATAAAAATATGATAATGTCTCTTCAAATTCAATAATGTATTTAATTAACATGCAGAACCACCTTTTCACCTTAGTACATCAAATTATAACTGTGCATTGAGAAGTATTAATTTAAAAGTGATAGTTTTGAAACATGAATTTAAAACATTAATTCTTCCCCCAACCCTGACAACAATTGCAATAGTGAAATCAGAGGCAAGTCCGTTATGTGCACTCTTTGGATGGCCTGGGTTCCTATTACACATGAACAACGTTATAGTTTATTAAATCCAACACAGCAGAAAGTTTTATACTACACACACCCTGTAGTCATGTGTTTCGAGATCCTCTTTTGTGATAATTAAGAAAAAAGAAGGAAAAAGAAATATAACAACTGCCTGGGATCACACAATTTGGTAAAGTGCGGAAGCCTGGATGAATCCCATGTTTTCTGGTTTCACATTGTTCAGTTCAGCCACTATATGTATATGCTTTGCTTACCGTACACCCAACTTACAGCCATCCCGCTAGCATCAATGCGCCCTCAGTCACATCACAGACCAAACTTTTTGGCCACTGGGAACATGTTTGCGAGTACCCATGTCTTGGAGCACTGTAAAATTGCAGGTCAAGCTAAATCTTTTATTCTGACAATCCACTTTATGTGGATAAATACATTTTTCAATCGTATATTACAGAAAAGGTACTGAAACAGGTCACAGAAGAAACTTAGATCTGTGTGTATGCCAAATTTTACCCAGTCTTATAAAATCAGATGCATAGTCTTGGTCTGTACCACTGTACACACTTACTGTGTTTGTCTGGCGCAGACTGAAACCAGGCCCCGGAATACAAAAAACAATAGCCCTTGCTCCTTTACAGGAAAGAGCACAGCATTGACAAAGAGCCACAGTTCAGTCTGCTGCTCTGTTTTGCATTGCCAGTGTGCCTGGACTGCCTTTGGAGGGGGGCTGTCTCTGAGTGTTTCCTAGCTCTCTCACAGAAGGCGTCCTGGATGATGTAGAGGAGTTGGCCTAACGGCTAGGGAGGTCGACCTCGAATCTGGGGAACCGGGTTCGAGTCTTGGCAACGACGCTGAACATCCTGTGATTCTGGGCAAATCACTTAATCTCCCTGTGCCTAACAAAAATAAGCATTGGCATAGCCAATAGGTCTCGCCTTTGGGACCTTGTAAGTGTTTAGCCATGCAACAGTTGATGTTGTTGCACCAAGGATATTGTGCTGCATAACTAAATACTTATAAGGTCCCAAAAGCGAGACCTATTCGCTATGCCAATGCTTGTTCTTTTTTTTCTCTTCTGAAATTACTTACCTTGCTATGGATCATTGCATAAATGCCAATAAATACAATTAAAACAAGCATTTACAATGCAATAGGTCTCGCATTATTAGAGTTTGAGCTATTGGCATTGCTAAATAATGCAACACCAATAGCTCAAACTTTAATAATGCGAGACCTATTGCATTGCAAATGCTTGTTTATCACGCTACAAACTGAATATAGAAACAACCCTTGACGAATTGAGTGCGTGTTCTTTCACCTATATAGACTGTAAAAGCTATCTCATTAACATCAGCCATGTGAAATTTAAACATTTAAGAAAAATGGAATTGTGCAAACACTGCAGCGCCTTTTCCATAAACGTTTGACAAACTTTAGCCACTCTTATTTGAATAATTGCATTTATATCAAAGTCGTGATGGGTACTATAGAATAACCCCAGGTGGTTTGGCTCACATTAGTGCAGTAGGTGTAGTGGCACCTGGGCCCCCGTGCATGACGACCCAATCACCGCACACCAAATAAGTTGTACTTACTATCAAAAATGATGAAAGGGTGGCTCATTTTCATTATTTGCACCGGGTCCCAAGTCACATTTGCGGAGCCACAAAATAACTTTTCTTTTATTAAAAAATACGTTTGAGCAATATCTTCAAACCAAGGTTATAGAGGTACGTGTCCTCTTTAAAAATGCATATGTTTTTTATTGGTCTAACAGAAATAAATAATGTGTCCAGGCCGTGCAGCTGAATAAGTGTTCGAAGTCCCACAAACGCCTTCTTGGGTGGCTGGGGAGTGCTTCTGCAATGGCGCAATATATTTACGTCTGTCGGCCATGATGTGTTCTCTCAGGAATTCAGAGGGTAGTGCCCAGTGTTTTCCAGTTTAGAAGGCCGTAAATAGGCGTGAGTAATAAACTTCGATGGAGACTCCATGCATGTGATGTACTTTGACATTACGTTTTTTGTCACCTTCCTGATAAAATCCAGGTTCCCCCGACGTTTGGAAAATGTTGTTCATACTTTCTCCACAGACGCAAAGGACATAATTGAGAACACGACGGGTTAGACTAGTCATAGTCCAGAGAAAACAGTCAAGGATGGAATCCGAGAGACCTGAAAAAATGCAGTTGTCACTTTGAAAGTAATAGAGATCTAAAAAAATCTATGTTATTGAAGATCAGCCATACTTGGCTAAGAAATCAAGATTCATCACACAATAATAGGTTAGAAAAAAGTAAAGCATTTTTTGGTGATTCATAATTTTAGTGCATTTGAGGTCTAATTTGAAGCACTTTAAACTATTATCAGTGGAAGAGACATAAATACCAAGTGCCTGATGGAGATATTTAGCAGACGAGGTACAAATGGTTTTAAATCTACAGCCCGTTATACGTTTCCGACAGGAATATGTTAATGATTATTTCTAACCGGTGGTGGGCGCGCACCACAGAGGAGCCGACGCGGGAGTCGAAACCAGTGGTGCGCGCGCACCACAGAGGAGCGGGGGAAGGGAGCGCGGCAGCGAGGCGAACGCGCGCTGCTGCGCGTGCTGGCCACCGGTGGGAATGGGCGGAGCAAAGGCGGGACATGCGCCCGCCTTTGCCCAATAGCGTGCATTATTTTTATTAAAAAACACGCTAAAGCCAATGGCAGCCAGCGAAAGCCTGATCACATGCACGAGCGTGTGAGCAGCTTTTAGAACCCCATACAAAAGGGCTCTTGCTGCGCGAGCAGTGCTGCGCACTGCAACGCAGGCGCGAGCCCTAAAAACAAGTCTTGGTCCGTATGTAAAGAACAAAGCGCTCTGAAGTGACATATGTTTTGGCTCCGTATGAAGCACTTCAGTGAGCAATCGAAAATACCCTTATTAAAAGTCTACACATTTCGACAAATCATGTTCAGCAGTCAGCACCTACTCTGATGCTGGTTGGAGTGTTTCTGAGCACCTCTTACTTTCATTCTGGTGCCATGGGGGGGGGGCGGGGGGTGTTTGTGAAAGGGACTGGCACCGCCTGCGTACGAGAACATGAGGTTGCCACATTGGAACAGCCACTAGGCATAGCTTATTTGAAAATAGAGTACGCGCTATTACATATTTACCGGCAGGCTCGAGAGGAAAATAGCCTTCTGCTGAGGAATGTTGCAACTTTTTTAAACCCTGAAGGAGAAGTCGAAAGTAATAAAGAGAAACGTCGCCAGGATGTTGCACTACGTTTTCGAATACACAAGCCCGTGAAGGAATGTGCTCGGCTGATGGATGATCGCCTGTTAGGTATCTGATGTTAGGTTTCGGATTTAAAACATCAGGGATGTGGTCCAGGAGTTCTGCAACACTAAAGCATTTGTTTGTGCAGACTGAACACATCAGTTCCAAGGATCCAGAAAGTGCTAAAGAGGGAGAGAGGGAGCATTCAGCTTGGTTAGCAAATTAAAGGCAGAGAGCTGCCAGTCTCTCGGTGCAAAAACACTTCAGTCCCTCTCAGAGCCGTTAAACGAGCGGAGAGCAGGACTGTTTTGAAATGCGCGAGCCAAGAGTAACCTTGGAGGCAGAATGACAGACGAGGAGGCTGTTGAACGAATATATTTGTTAACGTCTCAATGATGTTTGCTAGGAGGTCATAGCTTGTTCCTAATCCTACTGAGTGCAAAAGGAGCGCTGGAAGCACGTGCAATGAGGAGTTCGGAAAGCTGCTAGAATTAATGGCTTTTACGAATCAAAGTAAGATTGAGTTATAATATTAGTCATTGAAATGTGCTGTGAGTGGCGGAATTGTAGAGCAAATGAAACGTTTGCATGAAGTTAATGCCAATTCGAGTAAACTGCCCCGAAGTGCAGAACTTGAGTTAGAACTGAACTTCACCAGGAAGCAGCAACGGCTTACAAAACGAATTAGTTTTATGCAGGCAGCAGATGTTAAAACAAGCATTGGCATAGCCAATAGGTCTCGCCTTTGGGGCCTTATAAGTATTTAGTTATGCAGCACAATATCCTTCATGCAACAACATCAACTGTTGCATGGCTAAACACTTATAAGGTCCCAAAGGCGAGACCTATTGGCTATGCCAATGCTTGTTTTATTTTTATAGCACGTATTTGCAGTGCAATAGGTCTATACATTTGAGAGAGTTTAAGCAATTGACATTGTAAATGACAATGCTTTTTATTTATGTTTTAAAAACAACACATAAATAAGAGGCATTGTCATTTACAATGCCAATAGCTCAAACTCTCATAAATGCGAGACCTATTGCATTGCAAATGCCTGTTATTATTTTATATACTGCAACAAATGTACGATTAGAAAATAAAAAGCATTGGCATAGCCAATAGGTCTCGCTTTTGGGACCTTATAACTATTTAGTTTTGCAGCACAATTGTTGCATAGCTAAACACTTATAAGGTCCCAAAGGCGAGACCTATTGGCTATGCCAATGCTTAAGTGTTATATCATAGGTGCAGTGTGATAGGTGTGTCAAGAATTATGCTGTATTGGTGCTGCTTGATGCTATGCTGGTAATGAATGATGCTGAAGTGTTGCTGAATGATGCTGTGTTTATTGTGTTTAATGATGTGGTGTGCTGAGTGATGCTGTAGCGAAGTTTAGTAATGTGTAAATGGTATGAATGATGCTGTTGTGGTGCTGAATAACAATTGTGTGTACCTTAAGTGGCATAATGTGGTGCAGTGGTATAGAGGTGTCCGTATTAATGCTGTATTGGTGCAGAGTGGTGCTATGCTGTTGAGTGATGTTTTAGTGGTGATGACTGATGCTTTGGCGATGCACTTTAATAATGTGTTGTGTGGTGCAGAATGAAAATGGTGTGTAATTTAAGAGCTATATGCACTGATGTTGATGAATGAGGCTGTAGTGGATGCTGCCTGATGCTGTTAAATAATGTGGTGTGCTGAGTGATGCTATAATGGTGTTTAGTGATGCAGTGGTGGTATAAATAGTTGGCGAGGAGCTAGGGGAAAGGAACCGTGGAAAATTTGGCACGTGGCTTTAATATTGTTGTACTGAAAAATGTTTAAAGTGTGCAGTGTAGGCGCTGTAGAAAACTTTGCAGCGTCCCTTCCGCGTTGTCCTGTGGTATAGGGGTAGTAGAGTTGTTAAGTGTTATTAGAGGTGTTGAGGGGTAGTAGAGGTGTATAAGATAGTTAGTAGAGGGGTAGAAGAGGTTTGGAAGAGAGTTAGAGAGATATTAGTGTTGAGTGATAATTTAGGGGTTGAATAGTGCTAGAAGAGGTGTAGTAGAGTGGTAGAGGGGTTAGTAGAGGCTTAGTTGATGGTTAGAGTTGTAGAAGAGGGGTAGAGGGATAGAAGAGGGGTAGTATATGTGTAGAAGAGGGATTGTAAATGTGTAGTATAGTTTTATAATATGCTTTGAAGAGGTGTTTAGTTTTTGTAGAGGGGTAGTAGGGTATAGGGTTATTAGAGGTGTATAACAGTGTTAGAAGAGGTGTAGAAGAGGGGTAGTGTGGTAGTTGCATGGTATTTTATGTTTATATTGAGGGGTAGAGGTGTAGAATAGTGTTTTATGACTGTTGGAGGGTTATTAGAGGTGTTGAGGGTTAGTAGAGTTGAGTATTTGAGGGTTAGTATATGTTTAGAAGAGTGTTAGTATAGTGTTATAAGAGGTGTAGACGTTTAGAGGTGTAGAATAGGAGTAGAGGGGTAGAAGAGGGGTAGAGGGTTAATAGAGGGGTAGTATATGGTTTTAGTGTTAGTAGAGGTGTTTGAGGGTTAGTAGAGGTGTAGAACAGTGATAGTATAGTGGTAGAATAGTGTTTGAAGAATGTTAGTGGTGTAGAATATGGGTATAGGCTTAGTAAGGCAGAGGGGTAATAGAGGTGTAGAAGTTTAGTAAAATAGGGGTAGTAGAGGGGTATAGTGTTTGTGCGGTATTAGAGGGTGAAAGGTGTAGTTGAGGGTTAGAGGGGTAGAGGTATAGAAGAGGGGTAGTATAGGGGTAGTAGAGTTGTAGAAGGGTAGTACAGGGTTATAGGTGCATTTTAGGTGTATTTGTGCGAAGGGTATTGTAGTGGTAGAAGAGGGGTATAGGCTGTAGAGGTGTAGAAGAGAGGTAGTAGGGTAGAAGAGGGGTTGAGTTAGATAGCTAAGTAGATAGTTATGGTTAGAGTTAGTTAGTGATATAGTGTGTGATGTATTTGTGTAGTATTTTACAGTAAGATATGTTTTGTTTTTTGTTTAGCTGAAGATAGAAATAGTGATTTATTTAGTTATTCAGTAAGTTAGTGACAGTTATTGAGGTAGTGTGACTATGAAAGAGTTACTTGAAAGTATAGTTGTGCGAACTCTTATGTAATTTTTTTATTTTTGAAAATAATAACAAATATTTGATTTTGTAACAATTTTTATTTACATTAACAGATTGTTAACTTAAAAGAACATCAATTGTTTACTTTTAATATTTACATTGTATTGTTAAGTATGGCTTTTCAAATCATTTGTTCCGGTGAAACTAACACTACAGATGGTAGTGTGTGTGCCTGGTGGAAGCGTGCACTAACGCCTGGTGGTGTGTGTGCCTAGTGCAAGTATGCATTGACGGCTACTGGTGTGTATGCTTGGTGGTAGCGTGCACTAACGGCAGGTGGTGTGTATGCGTAGTGCAAGTGTGCACTGAAGGCTAGTGGTGTGTGTGCTTGTTGGAAGTGTGCACTGATAGCTGGTAGATATAACGAATACGACATATGTACAACTGTATGACCCAAATAAAAAAGAATAAATATAAGTTTTTTTTTTTTTTGTGTGAACATGTTTGCAACTCCGTCCTGTGTATTGTAATGTTGACGTGGTGCTTAGTGATGCTGAGGTGGTGTTGAGTGATGTTGAGGTGGTGCTTAGTGATGCTGAGGTGTTGAGGTGGTGCTTAGTGATGTTGTGGTGGTGCCGAGTGGTGTTGTGGTGGTGCCGAGTGGTGTTGTGGTGGTGCTTAGTGATGCTGTGGTGATACTTAGTGATGCTCTTGTAGTGATGCTTAGTGATGCTGAGGTGGTGTTGAGTGGTGGTGATGTGGTGCATAGTGATGCTGTGTTGGTGCTTATTGATGCTGTGATGGTGCTTAGTGATGCTGTGATGGTGCTTAGTGATGCTGTGATGGTGCTGAGTGGTGTTGTGGTGGTGCTTGATGCTGGCTGAGGTGGTGCTCAGTGGTGTTGATGTGGTGCTCAGTGATGCTGAGATGGTGGTGAGCGATGCATTGGTGGTGCTGAGTGATGCGGTGGTGCTGAGTGATGCGGTGGTGCTGAGTGATGCGGTGGTGCTGAGTGATGCGGTGGTGCTGAGTGATGCGGTGGTGCTGAGTGATGCGGTGGTGCTGAGTGATGCGGTGGTGCTGAGTGATGCGGTGGTGCTGAGTGATGCGGTGGTGCTGAGTGATGCGGTGGTGCTGAGTGATGCGGTGGTGCTGAGTGATGCGGTGGTGCTGAGTGATGCGGTGGTGCTGAGTGATGCGGTGGTGCTGAGTGATGCGGTGGTGCTGAGTGATGCGGTGGTGCTGCTGAGTGATGCGGTGGTGCTGCTGAGTGATGCGGTGGTGCTGCTGAGTGATGCGGTGGTGCTGCTGAGTGATGCGGTGGTGCTGCTGAGTGATGCGGTGGTGGTGCTGAGTGATGCGGTGGTGGTGCTGAGTGATGCGGTGGTGGTGCTGAGTGATGCGGTGGTGGTGCTGAGTGATGCGGTGGTGGTGCTGAGTGATGCGGTGGTGGTGCTGAGTGATGCGGTGGTGGTGCTGAGTGATGTGGTGGTGGTGCTGAGTGATGTGGTGGTGGTGCTGAGTGATGTGGTGGTGGTGCTGAGTGATGATGTGATGGTGCTGAGTGATGTGGTGGTGGTGCTGAGTGATGATGTGGTGGTGCTGAGTGATGATGTGGTGGTGCTGAGTGATGATGTGGTGGTGCTGAGTGATGATGTGGTGGTGCTGAGTGATGATGTGGTGGTGCTGAGTGATGATGTGGTGGTGCTGAGTGATGTGGTGGTGGTGCTGAGTGATGTGGTGGTGGTGCTGAGTGATGTGGTGGTGGTGCTGAGTGATGTGGTGGTGGTGCTGAGTGATGTGGTGGTGGTGCTGAGTGATGTGGTGGTGGTGCTGAGTGATGTGGTGGTGGTGCTGAGTGATGTGGTGGTGGTGCTGAGTGATGTGGTGGTGGTGCTGAGTGATGCTGTGGTGGCGCTGTGTGATGCTGTGGTGGCGCTGAGTGATGCTGTGGTGGCGCTGAGTGATGCTGTGGTGGCGCTGAGTGATGCTGTGGTGGCGCTGAGTGATGCTGTGGTGGCGCTGAGTGATGCTGTGGTGGCGCTGAGTGATGCTGTGGTGGCGCTGAGTGATGCTGTGGTGGCGCTGAGTGATGCTGTGGTGGCGCTGAGTGATGCTGTTGTGGCGCTGAGTGATGCTGTTGTGGCGCTGAGTGATGCTGTTGTGGCGCTGAGTGATGCTGTTGTGGCGCTGAGTGATGCTGTTGTGGCGCTGAGTGATGCTGTTGTGGCGCTGAGTGATGCTGTTGTGGCGCTGAGTGATGCTGTTGTGGCGCTGAGTGATGCTGTTGTGGCGCTGAGTGATGCTGTTGTGGCGCTGAGTGATGCTGTTGTGGCGCTGAGTGATGCTGTTGTGGCGCTGAGTGATGCTGTTGTGGCGCTGAGTGATGCTGTTGTGGCGCTGAGTGATGCTGTTGTGGCGCTGAGTGATGCTGTTGTGGCGCTGAGTGATGCTGTTGTGGCGCTGAGTGATGCTGTTGTGGCGCTGAGTGATGCTGTTGTGGCGCTGAGTGATGCTGTTGTGGCGCTGAGTGATGCTGTTGTGGCGCTGAGTGATGCTGTGTTTGTGCTTAGTGATGCTGTTCTGGCTCTTATTGATGGTGTGCTGGTTGTTATTGATGGTGTGCTGGTTGTTATTGATGGTGTGCTGGTTGTTATTGATGGTGTGCTGGTTGTTATTGATGGTGTGCTGGTTGTTATTGATGCTGTGGTGATGCTGTGGTGTTCTTGAGTGAGAGAGAGTGAAGATTTAATGTCTAATTAGAGAGGGTGGTGAGAGAGAAAGGGTGTACATAGAGTAAAGGGTGGAGCGGGATAGAGAGAAAGAAGGGGAGAGAAAGTGAATGATGGTGTTTGAAAGAAAAATAGATAAAGGGGTGAGAGAGCGAATGAAAGGCTAAAAAATGTAGAGAGGGGAGAGTTAAATAAGTAGAGAGAGAATTCGAGAGGGGAGAGAGAGAGAGAAGTATAGAGAAAATACGATAGTGTGTGGTGTTTATTGTAAATACAGTGAAGAAAGTTTGGTATGGAGTGGCGCTTAGTGATTCTGTTGTGTTGATTTCTGCAGTGGTTGTGCTTAGTGATGCTGTTGTTTTGTAGAGTGATGCTGTGTTGGTGCTGCGTGATGCTGTGGTGCCGCTGAGTGCTGCGAAGTAGAGAGCTTTGATAGCGAAAAAGACGTATAAATGGTGTATATCGAGTAAAGGTTTGAGCAATTGAGGAGAGCGAGAAAATGTGAGAGGGTGTATAGAGAGAAAGAGAGTGAAAGTGTGTACTGTGAATATAGTGTGCTTATGTTGCCTTGTCCTGTATTAGCTGCTTGTTGTAGGAGACAGTATTGCATGGTGTAATAACGAGAGCGAGATGAAAGGTAAGTAAGGAGAGAGTAAAGGAGAGAGGGAGACATCTAAAACGAGAGAGACACAGTGTAAAAGTGTTGGATGTGGTGTTTATATAGTTAGTGCATAATTGCAGTCTAATAATTGTTTTGCAAATCTTATGTTAACCTGTGTTGGAATCTAACCTACGAAATGTAAACGAAGCAGAGTGTGTAAAAATTTGAGGTAATGAATGTGTGAATTTTAACATACGTTAAAATGCGATGTAAGGTGAACGGACCCTATGTAAGAACTAGATGTAACCCTCCCCAAAATGTAGAAAGCACCAGCTGTAACCTAATGTATTAATATAAATGGGCACAGTAAATGGAAAAGGCCTAATGAAAGAGTAGTTGCAAAGTTTCAGCTGAGGGGAAACATTAATGAAAGCGGATGCCTCTGTCTACCTTGTGCCCCAGTGGCGCCTCAGGTCTGTGTCCTGCTAGCACGTGTTAATTGCGATTTGTAATATAAGTGTAAAGAATGCGCGCTGCCTGCAGTCTCCAACCACAAACTGAAAGTAATGGTTCAGCGGCCTTTCTGTGACCTTGCTGTCTCGAAAGAGAGAGAGATAGTGGTGGATCCAAAATAAAACTGTGATAGAGAGCGAATATAGAGAATGAAAATGCGATAGAAAGCGAAAGCTTTGCGATATGAATAAGCGATAGAAGGCGAAGGCTTTGAGATATAGAAAAACAGACGACTGAGGGAGATATAGAAAGAGCGCGAAAGGGTGTACAATGTGTTAATAATGTCGGGTTTAAAAGTAGTCTTCATGCTTTTTTGTGTGGAGTGTGCGTGTAAAATGTAAAATTATTTTAAAAAGCACAATCGCACAGCCATGTAATCAGACGAGTGAGGGAGATATAGAAAGAGCGAAAAAGGGTGTACAATGTGTTAATAATGTCAGGTTTAAAAGTAGCCTTCATGTTTGTTTTGTGCAGTGTGCGTGTAAAGTGTCAAATTATTTTAAAAAAGCACAGTGTTTTGCATGCAGGCCAAAATGTGTTGCCAAACGTGGTAATAATGTCGTGATCTGAAAAAACCAGCCAGCATATCACAAATAATGTGTGACAGTCGATCGTTTTTGCAAAGTGAGAGAAATGTTTTATAGATTGGAGCATAAGCAACAAAGTTCGACTGATATGTTATTGTCGCAGAGCCATATA
Organism: Calotriton arnoldi; assembly: GCA_963921515.1. Taxonomy (NCBI): domain Eukaryota; kingdom Metazoa; phylum Chordata; class Amphibia; order Caudata; family Salamandridae; genus Calotriton; species Calotriton arnoldi. The sequence goes on from CAWUFW010002295.1 coordinate 1,352,091, forward strand.
ATTAGACAGCTGAAGGAAATAGAGAAATAATGTCGGGTTTAAAAGTAGGCTTCATGTTTGTTTTGTGCAGTGTGCGTGTAAAGTGTCAAATTATTATTAAAAAAAGCACAGTGTTTTGCATGCAGGCCAAAATGTGTTGCAAAACGTGTTAATAATGTCGTGAGCTGAAAGCAATCCTGCCCCTGCTGATAAAAGACAGATGCGTGTTAATAATGTCGTGAGCTGAAAGCAATCCTGCCCCTGCTGATAAAAGACAGATGCGAGCAAGTGACATCAAAGGAGCAAGTGACATCAAAGGCAGATGGCCTGGAGCATGCGAGGAATGCGCGTTACTGTGCGCGTACTCGCATGCTCTAGGCCAGCCAAAAGTTGTGGTCGCATTTCTGCAAGCCCACTACAAAATGTCTCGCTCGCTGGCTTTCAGGGCGAGACCTAAACAAGCGTGCGCGCCTCGAGCAAAAGTGAAAGCGATTCCCTTGCGGGAGCGAGCGGCGCCAGGAGCGATAATTGCTACCATATGGCGCCGCTCGCTCCCGCAAGTGAATCGCCAAACGTGCACGCGTTGCCATTGAAGGCAATGGAACGCGTGCACGTTTTTGGCTGAAAAGCCGAAGCGATTCCAAAAGGTCTTTTTACCTAAGCAGCGCATGCGCGCTGCGTAGGCGAGACCTAATGAATGTGTCCTCATGTAACGCAACTGGTGCTCGTGTAAAGCGCTCTGATACCCGATACCTTCGGGTCAAGTTCGTGCAATATAAAACTCTGTTTAAAAAAAAAAAAAAAAAATGTCTACCAATTCTAGGTGCAGCATTGTTAGTTGCCTCTTGAGAGCCTCTTTGCCCATGTGGTTGTCAGTAATATGGCACACAGTCAAAATCATTCTCTCTTTTTCATGGGCCAGACTCCTGTGCTATGCAGATGAGGGAATGCTAGCAATATGCTGTGCAGGAACAAAAGGTGCGAACTGGGTATTACAATAGAGTCACGCAAGCCTCACAGGGTGGAATTACTGAAAATAATGTGGCTTGAAGAAAGAGGTCGCTTTTTATGTGCGCCTTTGGTGAACTGATTCACATTCATCCAGCAATTTTTCCCCCCCAAAATTGACTAATTTATAAATATGACCGTTGATTCGAGACTTCTTTTTAAACTGGAATTCAACATTCCCATTGGTCACCACCGTTGGCGAATTTCTATGGTTATGGATTGTAATTATAGGACACTTATAAATGAAGTATGATAGGGGAATATTATATACGTGTCTCTCCAGGTGACAGTGTTTTTTTTTCATCTTTTTTTCAGGTTTCTGATGACGAGCCTAGTGAGAAGGATGCTTTGCAGCCTGGACGTAACATCGTGGCAGCTGGCTATGCCCTTTACGGAAGCGCCACAATGGTAGTGCTGGCCACAGAATTTGGAGTCAATGGATTCATGCTAGATCCGGTAGGGGGCTTTCAAGAACTATTTATTATTAGTAACTCATTCTAAGAGTATCTGTTTTGTTGGTGAGTACACTCGTATAGTATCACAGAGATGCCAGGAGCACCCACAATAATGGGATGCTGACTCCCGAATATCTTTATAAATCTCGATGCACTTTTGTTTATGCTCCATGCTACTGTGATTGTCAAAGTTCCCTGTACCTTTTGCCTGATGATGCTAATTTCGTTGTATTGTGTTCTAAAATCAATAAATAAAATAAAAAAATAAAAAAAATGGGATGCTGTGCAGGAACGAGTCCTTATACCATTAATAGTCCTTAAAAGGCCCCCCATTTTAGTGGTAGTTATCTGTCACTCTTGATAAACCTAAACTTCTCCTTGAGTGTTCTTGCATGTATCCATACTCTGACATGTGCACATTCTCCAAATTAATACCAGGAACAATACACTGCCTTCCTACACAGGGTTTGGTTGAGAAGTCATTCGAGTGGGGGGGATCCCCAAAATAAATGATGAGGCTGTTGGAAAAATCTACACGCTCACTCACTCGAAAAAGTTAATTGATTGTAAATTCTGAATTCCTCCAGTTGAGAAGGAATGTCAGATTATCAACAAAACCCCACTGTCAGTGTCCAGTGAAAGGACTGTAAGGTGCAGAAGTCAATATCTTTGAGTGAGATGTCATTGGCGAGTTAGTACTAATGTCAGTATTTTTCAATGTACTCAGTGTAGTAGATGTGATTACTCAGTGTAGCAGATGTGAATGGTATATAAGGACACTTGATAAGTTCTTACCTAGGAGAAGGTCTAATGGGTTTCATATCAGGCCCCAAATCTTACCCTGAAAAAATACTAGGTTGCTTTATTTACAGAAAATCTTCTGAATCTCCCCCAACTTTATTCACAGGAAACCACTGTGCCACCCTGATTAAATACTGTTATTTTCTTTATATTCCTTTTAGGCAATAGGAGAATTCATTCTAGTAGACAAGAACATGAAAATAAAAAAGAAAGGCAACATCTACAGTCTTAATGAAGGTTATGCCAAGTTCTTTGATCCTGCCGTCACAGAATATGTAAACAAAAAGAAATTCCCAGAGGTATGTGTTCTTGTTCAATTTAGCTCTATCATGTGTTTGCTGTCTACAATATACCTGGAACCTGGGTAAGGAATGTATTTCTGATTTCACTAACTGGTTTGTAAGCAGTGTAGGTGTATGCGTTAAGATGGTTATCCAACAAAACAGTGGCGGCTCCTCCGCTATGGTGAAGGAGCGTCGCCCCCCCCCCCCCCGCCAGCAGCAACAACAACAAAAAGACAAAGAAAACAATAATAAACGCTTGTTTATTATCGTTTTATTTTGGCTGTCTGAGCCGAGGCTTGGGGGCGGGGCCAGAGATGACAGGCTGGTGGAGTGTTTTGCACCGTTATCAGTGTGCATGACCGTTTGGCCGGTTGTCTCCGGACGGCCAAACCGTCATGCACACTAAAGCTCTCTCCAACCCCAGCTGCGTTGCTGGGTTGGAGAGAGCAGGCACAGGCTCCCAGTCTACCTGGGAGGGCAAATCCACGGCGCTCAGGCCAGTCCTGACGCTGCTTTCATGCAGCGTCGGGATTGGTCGTAGGGGATTCTGGGAGCCTGTGCCTGCAGTGCACGGAGCCAGATCGGGCGTGGATGCAGGTAAGTTTATTTATTTTTTTGTTGTCTGTCCCCCGGTACCCCCCCCTCCCCCAGCCACTTTGCCCAAATACCGGCCGCTACTGCAACAAAGGTCTATTATGGCTGGAGAAATTCCACTGTGAAGTTGAGTCTCTTTTAGATTAATTTTATGCATTTTTATTTAAAAAAGAAATTGAATATAAAATATTATTGTGCCCCCTGTGAATCAATGTTGGTCCTCTCTGTGATGATCTTAAAAGTACAAAGTGTTTCTAATGTTCCTTCATTTCACTATAATAGTTAGTTGGACTTTTTATGTGGCTTTATGCATGAGAAATTAGGAATCCTTGAAAGTGTTTTTAAGACATTTTGCCAAGTTGGTGTGCTCCTCAAACTGTGATGCAGTGCTACTGTCCAAGGTCTCCCCTTGTGTCTTTGTTGCCCATACCATACTAAAAGCCATTTAGTATGCTTTTCTGGATTTATGCCCATTTTGACATGAAGTATGTAAATAGACTCGCGCTCTGGGTACTTTCATATTTGTTTTTCATTAGTCCACCACGCTTGGCTTGTGAAAAGCATGACATTGCAATGGTAATTCCGCATGGGGAGATCGGGATGACTACCGTGGCTCCATGGGGGACATCGGCTGCAGCTGTCTGCGTGTGTGAGGACGTCCTGTCATACTTTGGGCTTCCTGAGTTGAAGACTGAGCCGTCTCAGAGTTATGGTGACAGTTACAAATCACTCCTCCTTGGCCTTGTGGATTATTGTCAGACCACCTTCACATCGTTATAGGGCCATATTTTACGGCTAGATTATCGATCATTTAATTCTTAAGCATTGATTGCTGCAGGCTCTAATTAAAGAAGGATATTGTGACATTCATACTTTGTTAACAAATCTTGGGTCATGTAACTAACTCCTGGTCAGCCCAAATGTTGCTGCTCCATAGTTGCCTACATATAGACAAGGAGGGTCCCACAACGATGCATATATCAAACCAGGTTTATAGTTGTGCATGCATGGGCAGCAAAAGCATTAAGGTGGGGGTTGTGCTCATCAGACGAAGGCCAAGACATACACACCGCTAAAGGCCATGGATTCTTTCTTTGGTCGGGGACCAAAGTATATCATTAAACAACCCAAAAATGTACAGAAAGCAGCAAGGGAAGTTAATCTTATAGCTTTTTATGCAAAAGACAAAAAAGATTTAAAATAAAACCTTCAACTTTGTTGAGCCTATTGCTGGAATGTATGGCTTGTACCCAGAGCTCACCGGTCACTGTAAACGAACGTGACAAGTGGGACTCTTACTTGTAGAGCAGAGCCAAAGGCCAGCCCAAGCACCCAGGGATCATTAGATTTAGTTGAAGTTGTTAATAGATGAGGTGCCGAGTTCCGGCCCTGCATCCATAACACTCTTTCGCCTGTTGAAGGCCTTGCCCAGTGTACTTTTGTGGTAGAGGTTTTGCCCTAAATGTCTGGCATTCTGCCAGGCCCCATCAGAGTGGAAGTAATAATTTTGTAGAATACCTCTTATATGTTGCCATGATTGTAACACCCATTATTGCTGGGAAAAATCACCATTTGGGTGGAATGTGTGTTTGTGTAGGTATCCTGATGATTCAAAGTGATGAGCATGTTAAGCTTCTCTATATATAGAGACTATAAAATGAAGAGAGTACCTTGGGCTCATTATGCCATGTTGATACAGGATGACTATTGAGTTTCCTTGAAGCCTTTGAGGTGAAATTTCTGGAAAGCATCAAAGGGGACCGAGAAAATTTGTTTGAAGTGGTGTCCATGCTATGTCAGTGGAACATGAAGACTGAAACTAGTCCTCAGTTTAACTTTCAGAGGCCCATTTCACTTGCGTTATATGCAGATAAATGCCATAGGAAATGAACAGTGCGCTGAATGCAGACCACCTAGATGATACAGAGAGCCATATGGACAAAAATCAGACACAAGGCTGATGCACACTTCACCGCCATTAACACACAATCAACCAAAGGACTGAACTTTATTGGACGATCAACCTTGAACAGAGGATCAGCCTTGTGTTGACTGGCATTTGTGTAGCCCACAAGCATGGAGAGTTTACAGGTGGACCTATATGCTTCGTTAGAGAGGTGTGTGTTTCTAGTGGGACCCATGTGAGTAGTGCTAAGTGCAGTGAACTGCGGGTCACTCGTACTTTGACCATTTGCCTTCACCCAACATGAGATCCCTAGGAAAGCAAGCCTAGGCTAAGCTTTGACTATCGCTTCATGTCTCTGTCTCGCTCAGTGTCCAGACTAATTCTGTGCCAGATGCCAGGTGGACCTTTACTAACGCTTCCACATGGCAGTCTTCTTAGGCTCAGGAAGACTTCTCTTTAATATGCTTTTTTTTTTTTTTTTTTTAATACTCACTGTACTAAATCCAACTCCTTCAACTGTGTGGTAGTTAAATGGAGGGTGTACAAGTATGTCCTGTGGCCCATTACTTGGACAGTGTGAGCATGCCTACATTTGAAAAGATGCGGTGAAAATCCTGGGGCAGACTCTCCTAAGTTCCCTAAATAACATTTCCAGAAACACTGAGAACCTTAGGGTTTGGCAGACAGGGCACTGCATTGAAAACGTGGCACATGTCCATTCCACAGTTATGTGCATTGATAGCAATGCACTTGTAATGCAGCGGATGGAAAATTCTCCATATTTTGATGGAGGATGAAGGTGGCAAGCAGGCCACAAGTATGACCAACACATACCTATTTATATGACTCAGTGAAGACACAGTAGATCAAATTTAATTTGGGAATAAAAACTGGTATATAATGGTAATTCTTTGGGTGAGAAATGTCTGGAAGATTTTGTAACTTTGCTGTAACCTTTTGAGTCCAGTAATGGGCTATGGAAGATATGTAGCCATGCACAGCCATTTAAAGTTACAGGGGCGTGGCCAAGATGGCGATCTGAGCGGACGCACGGCTTGGAGGCTCCTCACCCCTGGCCCCACTTTCCCCGTTTAACACAGCACAATTGCCCCCCCATCTAAGGAGCTGGCACCGCACTCACTGGGGGAAGAGTCGCCGCCGAAGGAGAAGTACCGGCGGGGCGAACGCTCCGCGAAAACCCCTCACAGCACCAAAATACCCTAGACGGCGGCTGAAGGAAATGGCGCCTCTCCCGGAGCAGCGGAGTTCTGTGAGCGCCGCTGACACACAACGCTCCTGACGGTGACGGAGGCGTCGGAGACCCGGCCGGGATCTCCATCCGCGAGCGCTGGGGCATCTGACACCAGCGGCCAGGTGAGGGGGCGCATGCGACAATCGGCAGCCCGTGGACCAGGAGAGGCGGTGGCAGCCAGGAGAGGCCGCGGCTCGAGGGCCTAGTGGCGCGGCAGACGGGGTCGGCCACACGGAGCACGGGGGAGGTGTGTCCCCATAACCCAGCACTGGCCTCTGGCTGTGGTCTCGAGACGAGCCCGCGACGGGATATCGACGACGGCAGGGCTGGCGGCTGCCTAACACGCCGGGCGTCCCTGCAAGAAAGGGGTGAGTGCCTGCGGCCTGGGAGTGGCGCAGGTTCTAAGAGGGCGGACTAGCAGAGGGAGAGGCTCTCCTACGTAGAGGCCCAGCACCGGGCTCGGAGGAGCTGGGAAGGGAGACAGGATCGTACCCTGACCGCCACAGGCCCGAACAGAAAGGCGACCTCTACAGGAGTAGTGGAGCACCTGCCTCGGACCGAGGTAGAGCTGAACTCGAGCGAGGCCCTACAACCCCTCGGGGCCGACAGTCTGCTGGCGAGGGTCCTGAGAGCCCGGGAGTAGCGACAAGACCCCACTGTGGTCCTCTGGGGACACGCTATAGTGCAGGAGTGCCACACAGTCGGCGAAAGTTGGGAGCGATTCGCGTTGCAGAGGAACGGGGCCCTACCGACGGTGCCCTGGGGCTGCGGCGAAACTGAGGAGGGGCTGACCCGAGGGAGCGCACCGAAACAGGAGTCCACGCAGGCAGAGGGGCTCCGTCGGTGGGAGCAGAACAGTACGTGCAGACCTGAAGAGCTAGGGGGGCTCTCTCCCGGGCGCACAGAGGGGGGGGAGAAGGGCAGCGGGCCCGCGGGGGCCGGGGCGACCCAGAGGGGTGGGGCCTCCCGACTGGATACATCGGTGGCCTAGGATAGAAGCTGACGGGAGTGATAGACCTGATCATCACGATGACCGGGCTGAGGAAGAAGGGGGATCGCAGCATCAGGGAACTGCTGGCCAAGAGCTCCCCATCGGTGGACCAGGGACGTAAGGTCTCGACCCCCCCCCCACCACAGGAGAACCTGGAGGAAGGGGACTTACCAGTCACGCGAACCTTCCTGGAATCCCTTTTTAATGTCCTGCGGGAGGATTTTCAGACGCTTAAACAGGAAATGAAGGGAGAAATCCGTGAGATTCGTCGAGACGTGGACGAGATTGGAGAGAGGGTGGCGGCCGTCGAAGAACGTGAACTTTCTAGAGGCGAAGAAATAGAGCAACTACAGCAAGAAGTGCTTCGCCTCCAGGAGCAGCAGCTGGACCTCCAGACCCACACCGAGGATCTCGAAAACAGGTCCCGCCGCAATAATATTCGCGTCCGAGGGGTCCCGTCTCAAGAGGAAGGGAGCGACATAACCGGCTACCTACAGGGGCTTTTCAGGGACATTCTGGGGGAGGACCAAGACTTTGAAATTCGTATTGACAGAGCGCATCGAGTGGGCCCTCAACGACGAGCACCGGCGCCCCCGGCTGACATGCTGGCCTTCCTACCGGACTATCCCCTTAAAGAACGTATATTGAGGGAGGCCCGCCGCAGGCAACCTCTCATCCACCAAGGGCACACCATAGCTCTTTTTCAGGACCTGGCCGCCATAACTCTGCAGAAACGGAGAGCATTTAGAGAGGTGACGACGCACCTGAGAGGGCAAGGAGTGGCCTACTCATGGGGACACCCCTTCCGACTGATCTTCAAGTGGAATGGCCGCATACACCAACTGCGCTCCCTCAAGGAAGCTCGTGAGATTCTGGGCCTGACCCACGAGAGTCCCGATGCGTCTCCTACTCGGCCAAGGGGCCCCCCGGGACCGGCTGGCAACGGATACAGCGCGGACGTAAGCCCCTTTCTGCCCAAAGGCCAAACCCAGACACTATGTCCCAGGAGAGGCGAGAGGCCGTGGCAGCAGTGGCGAAAGACACTACCGCATCAACCCCAGACGGACTGTCATAGCACTCAGCGGGGGGCAAGTAAACAGTACGCCTTGATGAGCCGGGGGGGCGGGGGTGGGGAGCCGAGACCTCTTGAGCCACGATCGCAACCCAACCTTTAGGATTCCAGATGCCCACGCCAAAGGACAATGGACATCGGACTATGTTACGCAGGGGTTTCACAACGTTGGGGTTAGGGAGGGAAGGGCGGGGGGCGCGGGTTTGGGGGAAAGGGGGTTAGGGCGGGGTTGGGGAGGGGGGCACGAGAGGGGCGGGGGGATGTTGTTTGTTGGGAGTTGGGAGGACGGGGAGGGGGGACAGGAACCGATGTGCTATCACTTAAAGGGGCGACCAGGCTCCATACTCTGGGCAGACCCAAACACAAGCGGCCAGCTATCTCTCTCCCTCGATGATACCCCCAGTGTTACAGATTCTCACTTTGAATGTGAAGGGGCTGAATAACCCCATTAAGAGAAGAGCCGTCATATCATACTTAGAGAATTCGGGAGCATCGGTATGTCTCTTACAAGAGACTCACCTCCTCCCGAAAGATTGGCACCGGATGAAATCTCGTGCCTTTCCCCAACAATTCTTTTCATCCACATCGACCAAGACAGCAGGGGTTGCTATACTGCTTGCTAAAACATTCCCGGGCACGGTGGGAGATAAGGTGGCAGAGATTCGAGGACGATTCCTGGCATACACACTATGGGTAGGGGGCGCTCCGGTGGTGGTGGGCTCTATATACGCACCTAACACGGGCCAAGAACAATTCCTTCAAGCCGCTATGTCGGAGGTGCTGAACGCCCCTGGGAGGCGAATTACGGTGGGTGGTGATCTGAATTTGGTTATGGACACGGACAAAGACAGATCGGGACACAGATATGGACACACGGGGGCCCTATCCATTAACGGGAGGGATTGGCTCAAGGACAGGGGGCTGGAGGATGTCTGGAAGGTGGTCCACCCCAACACTACACAATTTACTTTCTACTCACATGCCCATCATACCTACGCGCGGCTAGATCATTTTATAGGGACGACAGAGATGCTGTCGACTGTGGAGACAGTGTCCATCATCCCGGCCCCACTGTCTGACCATGACGCAGTGCTGCTGACGTTGACCATCCCCCAGCCCGGAAGCCACCCGGGAGATGGCGTCTCAGGGAGAACTTGCTACAGAGGGCGGGAGTAGTACAACAACTCAGAAACCGGGTCACGGAATATCTAGGGCTGAACGACTCTCCGGACACCCCCGTGACAGCACTTTGGGGCGCACTCAAAGCTACGATTCGAGGCGAAATTATCGCCATCAGCGCAGCAGATGCTAGGGACCGGACAGAGAAAAGGGCGCTTCTCGCGGCCCAGGTAACAGAATTAGAACGAATACATAGTCGCACCTGCGCACCACGGATATGGCGCCAACTCAAAGCGGCCAGGACGCAATTAGCGGCCCTCTATATTGACAGAGCTGAGTACGCGGCCCTCCGACTTAAACACACCTATTACATAAGGGGCGACAAAGCAGGACGGCTACTAGCGAACAAGCTCAGGGCACGGGAAGAGCGCTCAAGAGTAAAGGGGCTACAATCTCACACGGGAGAGAGAGTGGAACGTGACGAGGATATAGCGGAGGTCTTTCGAAACTTCTATTCCACGCTGTATAGAGAGACCTCGCGGACACCGGGGGAGGCAGCAACCTATCTGCAGGGTGCTGCCATCACAAAACTAGACCTTGTGGGACGGGACGTGCTCGACGCACCCATCCGAGTGGAGGAAGTGGCCGGCGCTATCTCCCGACTCAAAGCCCTGAAATCGCCGGGCCCGGATGGATTCTCGGCGGGGTTCTACAAGACCTTCTGCCCACAGTTGGCCCCAATACTAACGCGCCTTTTAACTCCTTTCAGGGTCCTGGGGCTATCCCTCCGGACATGTTAGCTGCCGATATCGTAGTTATCCCGAAACCCGGGAAAGATCCAACCCAATGTGGAGCTTATCGCCCGATCTCCCTGCTTAATCTTGATCTAAAGCTCTTTACGGGGGTTCTGGCGGCTCGATTGGGGCCATGTATGCCCGGCATTATTGAACCGGACCAATGTGGTTTCGTGGCTGCCCGTCAGAGCAGTGACCAGACCAAGAGGACGCTCCACCTGATCGACAAAGCCCACCGCACCAAAATGGATGCAGTGTTAATATCGATTGATGCTGAGAAAGCGTTCGACCGCGTCAGCTGGGACTTTTGGGAGCCGCACTGACCCATTTCGGGATAGGCGAACGATTCAGGGCATGGGTTGCGAGCTGCTACAGTAGACCCACCGCCACGATACGAGTGAACGGCATGGTCTCAAAGCCGTTTGACATCCAAAGAGGAACGAGACAAGGATGCCCCCTTTCACCCCTCCTCTTTGCTCTCTACGTAGAGCCGCTTGCACAAAGAATACGGGATGACCCTGATATTCTCGGCATACCTTTCGGAGGGGAGCGGCATACGATTAGCCTGTACGCAGACGATCTTTTAGCAACACTGGAATCCCCGAACGATCGGCCCCGGCCTTTCTGCGGGAGTTGATCTCCTTCGGTCGTGTCTCTGGCTTTAAGATTAATGTGGGGAAGTCAATGGTGCTACCCCTGGGCAGCTGTGAAGAAGCACACAGGACGGGAACCCTGGCGATTGGTGGGCTCCAAATCTGTGACACGATTACCTATTTAGGAATCGCCCTAGCGCCTTCGGTGGCACGCACAGTCACGTTGAATTACTCTAAACTGCTCTCTCAAACTCAGACGGCTCTTGGACGCTGGCAGAAACATCAGCTGTCACTTCTGGGCCGGATAGCAGCAGTCAAAATGAATATCCTGCCCAAAGCACTTTATATCTTCCAAACTATACCAACATGGCCTCCGGGAGGGTCCATACAAAAGCTACAGACAGCGGTACAACACTTTATCTGGGCGGGAGCACGCCCCAGGATGCGCAGAGAACTCTCCCATAAACCGCACGACGCAGGCGGACTGGGTATCCCTAATTTCCTCGATTATTTTAAAGCAACCCAACTCCGCTACCTGGTGGAATGGAATAGACCGACCTCTGAAAAACGCTGGTTGTTCCAAGATCGGGCCTTGGCGAAAATGTCTCTATGGAAAGTCCCGTTCCTTAAGCGTGCGGACAGGCCACCGAACTTGAAGGGGTCCCCGATCACGAGCACACTATTGCGAGTTTGGGACTCGGTAGCGGTCAAGAGAGAACTTACATCCTTCCCCTCCCCGTTGACGCCCTTGTTCGAGAACCCAGAGTTTCCACCCGGAATGGAGGAGAGGGCGTTCCTACAATGGAAAGCCACGGAATGTAAATCTGCGGGACACTTATTTGACCTAGAGGGGTTCCTCCCTTACACAGAGGTGACACAAGGGTATAATGTTGTAGCGCCGCAAAAGTACCAATATTTTCAACTCCGCCACTGGCTCCTCCACCCGGAGGTGTGTCCCGGGGCTAGCAGGAAACTCACGACATACGAACGTTGGCTCCTTACCAGAACATCGGACAAACGGCTGATTTCTGAATTATATCACATGCTGAGACCTCCGGTTCCTTTTTCCCCGTCAGCGGGACAGAAACGGTGGGAGAGGGAGATAGGGAGAGGACTAACAGAGAAAGAATGGACGGATATATACTTTAGGGCTAACCATACAGCACGTAACATAGCCAGCAGGGAAGCTGCGGTTAAGGTCACTACATATTGGTATCTAACGCCAGCGCGACTGCATAGGGGGAACCCAGACAGAAGCCCGACATGCTGGCGGGGTGTGACGCGGAGGGGACCCTGACACATCTCTTATGGGATTGCCCAGAACTAACCGATTACTGGCGAGCGGTATTAGATGACATAGACCGTCACTTCGAGACAGAGATACCCCGCTTCCCGGCATACACGCTACTAGGGCTTCCAAACGCACTCACATACCCTCTAAAATCAATTCGGGGAAGCAAATGGGCCTAACGTTGGGGGCTGCAGTTCAACATGTTCTGTCGCTGTGGGGCAAACAGATTAAACCGACACATACAGGATGGTTGCACAAATTATGGTACACAATCGGAATGGAGCGAATCCAGGCCACCCTTACGGGTTCCTCCGATTCTTTCCGCGCGCTGTGGGCACCCATACTGTCCCTGCTCTCGACAGAACTGAACGAACTCACATGCCCTAGATACTTACGTATTCTCCGACTCACGGATAGTACAGAGGAGGCTGCAGCCCCAACACGAGAGAAACAGCGGGAGTCCCCCACACTGGATGCCCCGGAGACAGGCTGAGGCTTATGAACAGGGGACCCTAGACGGGAGAGTTGGGGAGGAGATGCGTGCTGGTCTAGCTTTTCCCAACCGGGATCCACAAGGAAGGGCTGCCACCCCTGAAGAGGACACCACTCAGGATCATCACATAGCACATCGGTTCGGGGAGGGATGGGGGGGCGTTGGGGTAATGTTAGTTTTAATTTGTATTTGTAGGGGTCAAATGCAGGGGATAAAAATGGAAAACACAAAGTCTCACAATCACACATCACAATCTCATGCGGCCGACCTCCGGGTTGTGGCGGACACGCTGTGTATATTCAATAACTGTACGCTCTGCCGGTCGAAGAATGTAGGCAGTCAGCTGTGTGACACTATCCTCTTTTCCGTCAATAAACACGATTTATCCATAAAGTTACACACTAACTCATAATCTGACTACTCCACGTCACTCAGTTTCCCAGAACCTCACTTTTGTGATGTATACATTGAAGCAAATTGGAGTGCCCAGGCTTGGCTGAGGTGATGGTAATGTTTCTTTTCTTGCTAAGTAAAATCCCTGCATCTGCAATATGGTTGACTCTTTCGTCTGTTGCAAGACTGCAGTCGACAGAATGCCAGTTGTGCAGCCTTGCAACATCTTCCCAAACAGATGAAATGGAAGCTACTGCTTTTACAGCTGTAAGACTATCAGTAACAGCCAACTCAGTCAAGGAAGGACATCAATCTTCCCGTGGTAGTCTGATGATAGTCAACATATGCATTGTACATTGCCAATCTCTTACAACCAAGCTCTTGAGGCAATTCTTTGCTGTGACTTTACATTGTACTGCAAGCCCCGGTGCCAAGATTGTACAACTCCCTGAACAGCTGTAGTCTTGTGCAGAACTTGTCCCGTAAAGGTTCTAACCTTTATGAAGAAGTGATTGAACAAGATTCCACACAATCTTTTCACTAATTCCTAATGTGGAAGGACCACCTGCAGGATTTATACTGGTGTCCTTCCCAGTACACACACTCAGGTGGAGCTCTCACACAACTTGTACAGCTTGATGCCATACCAAGCTCACCTGCGTGGTATGTTATTTATATCCTGCTTGAACAGCAGCCACCACTAGTACAGGATTAAAGTCTCTTCGACTGCTATATTCTTTCCTGCAGGAGAGATCTCAGGAAACTTGGGGAAGAAATGTTACATGGCAGGCTGATTTTTGAAAAACCTGTCATGGTCTGGATGGCCCTGCGACAGTGCTGTAGACTTATCAATAACATGCAGCAAACACTGCAGAATCAAAGAAAGATCTCCACTCATGAGAGATGAGAAGCTGGGTGCTACCCTAACCATACACGAAGACCCGTAAGACATACAGACAGTTGCATAGGGTTCCCATGAAGAGTGTAAGGCCCCAAAAAATGTTCAACACCTCAAGTAATGGGGGAGTCCACAGCTGTGCAATGAGGCACTAGAGAGCCTCCATGCTCCCTCAAATGTTTGGCGTGCATATTTGTTTGCTGCACAACTTCCACCAGGAGCACGGCTTCCACAAAAAGTCGGAAGTCATCAATGGGCACTAAATTAGCAGTATTGAGTTAACATCCAGCCTCTCCAGTGAAAGGAGTAATTTGTTGCTGGAATCTATTATGACACTACCAAAGGACCATTACTCCTCTGCTCCGCGTGGGTACATGCCTGCACTCCGGATGGAGCTTCATTGCCGCTGTCTCTCAGAGGCACAGCTTGCACCTACAAAAGGGACATCACAACTGCCATACTGTGCTGCATACTCAAGTGCTTCAGAATCACTGTTGGAGGATTAGTCATCGGATGGAACTCCACAAACTGAAAAATCATTGCCATATTCTGACTCGTAATCCGCTCCCTCCGACGCAGTCTCAGATTCAGAACCGGCCTCGGTGCTGTTTTTCATTATTTGAGTTAAGGCCTGTGCAGCAGTCATTCGAGGCATCATGTGTGATTCCTCTCTAAATCTTAATTCCTCATAAGATATGTGCTTGGTAGAATGCTTAAGTACTTGAATAAATATTAATGCAGTGAGAAAGTGGTGTGTGATTTGAGCAAAAAGTGAGAATATAACACAATGCAGTGCAAGCGAAAGTGGGATACAAAAGTAATAACAGCAGAAATCACTGGAAGAAAGATTTATGGTCTGTCCTTAAAGTCATCCAATGAAACTGCTCCAGAGAACTCAGTCAACCTACAAGACAAAGAAAAAATAATTCAACATTCAACACACACATCAAATCAAACTGAAATGCAATTATAATAATCCATTTTACCTAGCAGTGGTGGCCAGTGGAGGGGGACGGGGCCTAATTGGCCACCCAGGGGAAAGGAAAATGGTAAATTTATAATGTCCCATGTGGTAAGGAGTCGGTCCATATTCCGGGAACCGACCTGCTCAAACAACAAATCTATGATGGCTAGAGGTGGATTCTTTCCAAAGGTCTGCGGGCCCAGCTGCGATCCCCAAGCAGCAGTACATGGGGCACCATTAGAAAGGGGAGCCTTCCCTTTCCAATAGTGTCCCTTTTGTGAAAATATGTGCCCGAGATGTGTTACAAAGCCCCCGACCGCAAACACAAAGAAACAAAATGGTGGCCATACATTTTTCCTTCCCTGGAGGAGGGAAGGGAAGTTGTTAAGTTTATAGTTGCTCCAATGGGAAGTTTGGTCCCTATACCAGGGGGAATTAGCCACCAAAATAACAAATTTGTGGTGGATCCTTGCGACCCCAGCCATGAGCCCCAGGCAGGAGTCGATAAGAGAGGAGCACCATTACGAAGGGGGCACTTATACAGAAAGATGTACTGGGTCAGCACAAAGCCCCCAGGTGCCAACAATTAAAAAATAAAATGGCTAACGGCCACCATACATTTTTGCAGCATGAATCTCTTCTAGATTCTCAAGCTGGGTCATTTGAGAGGATGGGATGTTTTCCCCTATGCCAGGGGAAGACAACCACCCAATCCACAAAAAAAAGCCTCTTCCTGTGTCTAGGGTTGAGTACTGCTCAAGGATCATCTTCACCTTCCCAGAGGGGCACCACTCTTCTCTTCCCAATGATGCCCCCAGGTGCCAACAAAACAAAATGGTTGCCATACTTCGCAGGTAGGGGGTCAATCAAGATGATAGGAGACGGACTACCCCTCCCTTTTGGAGGGGAAAATACATCAGTTTAAATGTTCCCTTCGGGGGTTAGCCCACCCCCAACAAGACTCTTCCCAGATGCCTTGTGGCAGATTCCTCCTCTATACACTCCGCGAGCAGGGATTCATTTGAGAGAGGCCTCTCCTAACACTTTCCATGTGTGGGGGTGAGCAATAGATCAGACAGACCGCAAAACTTACCTGTGTCCTTTTCTGCCACGTCCAGTGCATAAATGATTATCGGAGTGATTATCATTAATTTGCATAGAATGGGGTCAGGGGTTCATGCTTAAGTGGCAGCCCCTGATGGGGGCATAAATGGGGGAAACCTTCATTGCAAGCACTACCTCCACGGAGGACTTGATATTCACATCCTCTGCACTGAGGAGATAATGTGTAGGACAGGAGTCTCTCCCCCTTCGCATTTCAGCGGTTACCTTACTTGTTTTACTTCCCCTTCATCTCCTCTGTCTCCACTTTTAAGATTGCTCTAAAAACATACCTTGTCAAACAGGAAGGTAAGATTGACTAATCATTCATCATATTCTCACTTTTTTCCTCCCTCTGTGCCCAAAGACATGCTTCTGTGTCAACCACATCCCTTTGTATGTATAGATATTGTAAGTTATATTAATGTATGTAATGTCTTGTAACGTCTGCTGTGCCTTGCGTTACCACTCACTTACCAGTATCAGTAATACCATTATGTTTTATCCACCAAATAATTATTTTTTTAGCTCTTGCTATATACATAGTTTATAGCTGAAATGCTCTTGTACTGCTTGTGTTCAAATAAGATACTTAAGCAGCACAGACCTAGGGAGCAGCAGGGCTCTTAACAGAAGGGCGAGACCTCCGGTACACTTTAGGAATGCTACAGTAAAGTAGGTAGATCAATAAATCAAAGCGGATGCGTAGTTTTCGAGCAACATTTTCCTGTTTGAAAAAATGTGGCATGCAAACTGAACCAAAGTAAATGTGATACAGAAAATACATATAGGGCCACAATTATGGTCCAAGAAATTGATTTCTCGATGCAGCCTAGGGGTTTATTTTCATGTCAGCAGAAGCCAACTTTACCCGTATTGGGCCGAAAGAAAGATTTGTACTTCTACATGAGTGCATGAAGCTTCACTTTTCATTTGTTATTGTTACCTTTTACAGGACGGCAGCTCACCTTACGGCAGCAGATATGTGGGCTCGATGGTGGCAGATGTCCATCGCACACTGGTCTACGGAGGGATCTTTTTGTACCCTGCCAATTCAAAGAGTCCCAAAGGGAAGGTGAGCAGACTGGCCTCAATGCTTAACTTGTTTCTAGGACTTATTCTGTGGTAGGGGTTGACCTGAACCCAGACTGCAATACATTATTTACTTTGTTTTGTAGTCTGTTAGCTTTATAGTAGTCATCTGCAAGGTTGGACCGGCAAGTCTGACGTAGCCACATGGGCCACTGCCGGAGGATATCATTGATTCCAACCCCCCCATCCCCCCCAACATATTTGCTGATGAATAAGTGTTTAGAAAAGTTGAAGTGTCTGACTTCTGCTGCTTCTTCCATTAGAATGTTGAAAAGAGAAAACGTACTAGCTCAAGAGGGTGGAATGATTAAAGTGCGCCTAGTAGAAAACCTTTAAGAGTGTGAAAGAAAAGAAACCTCATTTTGCTTTTTGCTTTACATATTTTTTTAAGATGTTTCTCAAATGTCACATATTCAAATTGTATACATTTATTTTCTCATTAAATTTGTGCATAATTTTTTTTCAAATCGCTGGTCAAACAAAAGAAGTACAGATAGGCAAGGTAAACAGTGATATATAAAAAGAAAGATCTGAGCACACTTAAAACCCAGCACAAAGTACAGGCGAGCAAACAACGTAGTGACAGAAAACAAAAGTAATCTGACGTTCCTTCCGCTGTGTTAGTTTAAAAGCTGTCACCGTAGTAGACCGATGGGGCAGTATTCCGCGAATTTTATAAAGACTGAAGCTTAGAAGGAGCCAAGTCTTGTTGGAAATGAGGACAGGCTAAAATATGTTGGAAATGGCAGATCTGCTGTTAGGGTTACTGACAGCCAGCTATTAAATATATTAAAATTCTTTCTGACTTTGAGGCGTATATGGTGGACACCTTGTTCTTATGCAGTCAGCAAACCTGAGAGATGAGGTGGTGGGAGCCAGATAAGATAAACATTTAAGGATGATGCGTAAGTAATGGCACTGAAACATTAAGCCAGAGTGAAACAGGATAAGGCAAAATATGTGAAGAGTAGCTATTGCCAAACAATATATAAGCAAAGCAGTGACAGATTGATTTAAAGAGAAGTAGTGCATATATCAACAGAGCACCATAAAGAAAATAGCAATTATTCAGTAGGTTTTTATAGTTTAGAGTAAAACGTAGCTGGGAAAAATCTTTTAGACATATAGTTGAAACCAGTAGGAACAAGTAACTATGGAAGCAATAATGAAGGGGAGGGGATGGCTAAAAGAAAGAACAGAAAGCGAGGAAGTTGGAAAGAAAATGTGTCTGTTAAGGTAGAGAAAATTGTCACTCGTCCATGACTCTATTCTAAACTGTCAAAATGGTAGGTGTTTATGAAGGTACCCAGTGAAAGATGCAAAGAAGAAATAAATGGATACATTACCCCTGTCCTACTTAACACCTTACCCAGAACTTGTGGCAGAAGCTAGACCATTTTAGATTTTATATTAGAATTTTAGTATTTGTAGTCCTATATTTACCTTTGGATTAACTTTACTACAGTCTCAGAATGCAAAGAAAAAAGAACTGGACTGTGTGAGCTGCTCACTCATGGAATGGGGACATTTTGGAACTTTATAGTTTGTCTTTTACATTGACCGGTCCATAATTAGAGACACAAGGAACGGGTTTGTCTAGCTTCTTCACAGTGTATTTCTCTCCAATCCTCAATCAATTCAGTAGTTGAGTGGACCCACAATTCTTTTTTCTTTTTTTTGCTTTGTCAGTTTGTTTGTGTGACACTAAGTACTGGCAGTATGGGTCTGTTTACTGTCTCCAGTAGATGATGATTGGGGAACAAATATTTTACAATTTTTATTTTCCTCAACATGTGGTTTGTGCTGTTTCTAAAAGTATCTTCGTGTGAAATCTCCAGCGACACAGTAGTGTTGAAAGGCTAGGTAGGCAAATGTTGTCTCATTACTGATTTTATACTTGGCTAAGTGCTGCCTAAAGTCCGCTTCACAGTAACCGAATGCATATGAAAAACGTGGAGGAACGAGTAGATTGCAAAGACATAGAGAGAATTTGTCAAAAGAGGGTAGTTTTAACACTGCTTTCACCGAAACTGGAATGGTCATTATGGACCTATAAACTGTTGCTTCTGTAATTATAATGCAGGGTCTTCCTTTTCTAGATTTGTTTTACTTCCCTGATATAAAGCTATGTAGAAACATTTGTCCCAAAACGTATTGAGCTCTCAAGATACATGTAACATGGTACTATTCGAGGGCTCATTTGATGTTTTGCTGTGGTTTATGGCCGTAAGTTAGGTGGGTGGGCTCTGGAAACGAGATTCTGGTCATGGGCTTTGACTCCCAGAACAACTGAAGACAAGTCACGCCATATTAACATCCTGCCGCTACAAGCAGGTTTACTTTCCTTTTGTAGTTTCATCAGCTTCTGTAAGGGAAGGGAATTCTGGTACAGACCGACACAACTGTAGTGGCCTGAGAAGAGTACTCCGGCCTAAATTTTAGAACCGAGTATCTGCTTTGCTGCTGTCTACCAAGAATCATGAACCTGGAGGCAGACTAGCGAAACAGGCTCCCCAGCAACTGGGAAGAGTACCCCTTCTGCACTTGACTCTCAGTGGTAGCTGTGGATGAGCAGAAAAGGATCCCTTGGGGTAGAATTGTGGATACAGGTTGGTGAACACGACTCCTAACTCAGTGAGCACAGAGCAGTATCATTGAATCAATGTCCAGCCAAATACTTATTTTTATAATAAAAAACTATTTTATTTCCAATTCTATACATTCAAAGGTAGGTTACGACATTTATAGGCAACAACACATTTCCCTCTTGAGATTGGGGTTCTAGTGTTTCTCTGGCAAATCCCTGTCCCACCCGCTCATCGCCTTGTGGTCTGGGTTATTCGCCATTCAATGGTGGCCGCATCCAGGGAATGCTCACTAGTAGGCCTTAACTCAAGAATCCACTCCAACTCTTGGAAAATAGTCAAAAGTGTCTTGGCCCCGCAGAACTCTTAGCAGCGAGTCCCCTGGGGCCTGCTAGGCCTGTTACCAGTCTTACCCACTCCAGCGGAGAGGAAGCGTGCAGCGTCTCAGCAGGTGACCCATTGCGTGCACTAGCAAGGCTCCACTCCTGCTTCGTGAGTTGGCTGCACATGGGAAGTGCGGCAGCACTCAAGTGCAGGCTCTCCTCTGAGCCTACGTGGTTGTCTCCGGCAGTGATCGGAGGTGTTCCCACGCTCCTGCTGCACGGTAAGTTCTGCGCTCCCCAACAGGGAAGGGAGGTTTAATACCGATGCTCCTCATCTGGGTCCCAGTGATGTGGCGATGTGCCCACGGCATCCTCACTCAGTCCATGGAGTCAGTTGAGGTGCAGTCCTTGATGCTCCTAATGACCCATGGGTCATCACAGCTTCACAGTTCTGTGGCTTCGACCCGATCCTCACACCACGATTATATCTTGTAGCCCCTCCTGGAATAAAGGGGTGCCAGGCCACTGCCTCCTAGACGCTGGCCCTCAGCACACAGAAGTCTGTAACACGGCAGACTCTCCTGGCACATGGGGTCTCCATTACGATCCCGCACAAGCTTCACCCCACGTCATCCAGCAGTAATTTCCACATTGGCCCTGTCTGGCATACGTGGTCGCCACAATGGTGCTGCCTGGGCTTTGCTCTCACCGCTCTGCACACTTTCGATGGCTATCTTCACGGCTGCCCTTTCCTGGCATATGGGGTTTGCCGAGTTGAAACTTCACACAGGCAATGACCCAATCTGTGCAGCTGTCTTCTCCTCGCACCGGGAGTCCACTCAACAAGGCTCCGTACTGGATCTCGCTCCCTCCAACGCTCTCCTCTTCCTCACAGGGCACACTGGTCTTGGCAAGCAGGCAGGTGCTGTTGTTCCAGGCTACAAAGGAGGCTGACTTGGTTTCTGTGGGTGATGTCCCCTCATCCAGCAGGGAGACTAGCAGGCCTTGGCCCCCAGTCCTGGTCACAAGCAGAAGTCTTGCAGAGCTTTCCTTCCTCACACAGCCCGTCTGGCTGCTTCGCAGGTGACAATTTTGGGGGTCTCAAGCTCTTCATCTTGTAGTCCATTTCCAGACTCCAAATGTGATTTAGGGTCTGGGTCTTTGAAGTTTTATGTTGAGGTTCTGCTTCCTTTGAAGCACACTTCTCTCTGTAGGAAGGTGAAGTATAATGTGGTGATACTGGTTAGGCTTCACCATGCAATATCCTCACAATTCCCCAAAGATGGTCCTTGGATTCACAATAATAAATCTTTAACTCCGTTCAGGTAGAGTGGCAAAGAGCAGTCAGGCTTTACTAGAGTGACATGTGTTAAGCATTTCAGAGTACCAACATGGATGATAAGTAATTGATATGACTCGAAAGAAATCCAAAACCAATTTATAAAAATAAAGCAGATTTTATCTTGATTTAGACACCAAAACGAACGAGATCAGATACATATAACTGGAGTTATGGATTTTAGAAGAAAACATAAATCACAGCAATTCACTACTGCAGAACTTTTGCATTGTGGTAATGGGGAAAATGTGGTAGTGACAATCAGTCACTTGCAGGTTGAGTTGTATGGAACCCAAGGAGTGTAAAGGGGATTCGGGTCCCAGGAAGAAGCCACAACGGTCAGTTCAGTTTTACATGGCTCGGGAAGCCCGGGTGCAGAGTTGTCTTGGCTGTCCTTGGTGCTGAAGCGTGAGCAGTGGGAGAGCTGGTTTTACCACTTACACAGTGCTGGTGGGGAACAGGGTGCAAAAGGCTGACAACAAAGCCACTGCTGTTGTCGGATGAAGGTTTTGAAGAGTTCCCTCGAGCTGCAGCGTCGAGTAAAGGGAGTAGTTGCCAGACTGGCGACCAACAAGCTTTGGCAGCGGTAAGCACAGTAGAAAGTGAATTTGATGTCCGGAGCTCCTGGGGAACACAGTAGCTGCATGAAACTCCGTGGAGGTTAGGACTAAGTTTCCCACAATGCGCTGGACCATCTACTACTGGGCAGTCCCTCGGAGGGCCCGATGGCCAGCAATTCTTTGGTTCTGGTATGTTGTTTACACCTGCGGTTGCAGGGGACTAGTGCCACTAATCCATTGAAGTCTGGTGATACCGTTCGCTCTCAAAGGTGTCCCTCTGTCTGGGGGAACCGAACTTTGGTCCAGGACGAGCCGTGTTCGTGCAGTTCCAAGAAGGTTTTCCCAGGTGCAGAGTATCGCGCTTTTGGTTTGTGCAGCTCCTGTTGTTGTAGACGCGGGTCTCCTCTTTTGTCCTTGTTGCAAGTCATATCAGAACTGAGGCTCTCATGTCAGGGGTAGCCCTTACATCCTAGATTTAGGGGCGTTAGGGGTGTGGGTGCAAGTGGCCATTGGACTACTAGCCCCAGCGGCTAAGCCATCCCTGAAGTGACCAAAGTGTAGGTCACCTTTTCTATCCAAAAACCCACTATTCTACCACTTTTAAAAATTGCAGAAGTCTTCCTTAGCTGTACAGACCAGGTAGCCCACCGTAGAGATGTGGCTAGCCTTCTGGGGTTGTACATCTCCAGAATACCTAATTTTCCCAGCTGCTGGGGTGCAAATGTGCTTGGGGGCAGGAGAGGGCTGTTTCCTCCTTTGGGAGGCAGCCTGGTTACATATCACGGTGATGTAGGCTTTGAAGCTCACTGCCTTGATGTGCCACTTTACTAGCCAACCTGTCCAGGAGGAAGGTGTGACCTCCTCCCTAATCATGCCATTGTCTCTGACTTCTGGGAGAGTTCACTCCTCCTGGCAGGGGGTCATATTCCTGTCTTGGCTGCAGCAAGCGTGGGCTGGCAGCCAGAGCACAGGAAAGGCTGGGGCAACCAAGTGGGCAACCTCTAAGGTAGTCAACTAGGTGCATGCCAAATCGTCTTCGACAGAAGATTTGTGTCAGGGGGTAATGAGGCACGCTGTTAGATATCAAACACATATTTAGGTGGTCCTGTCCCTGGTTTGCCCAGGTACCAGCTCATGTTATCCTATGAACCGTCTATCACTTATAGTTACCGTTAATGATAAAGGCCACTATAGGGACATATAAGCTTGCATTTACATGTCCTCACCTTTAATATTATGCACCCTGCCTCCTGGGCTCCGTAGACCTTTCTTAGAGGTGACTGGCATATATTTAAAATAGTGCATTGACTTTTCCACACATGGTGAGGGCGAAGTCGAGTTCAAGCAGTTTGCACTGCTCCTACAGTCTGCAATGGCAGGCTTGCCGTCTGTAGTTTACTTTGGTCACTCAGGGTGGCACAAACAGTGCTTCAGCTGGTGACCCCTTTAACACCCATGCCCTAGGTATCACTGGTACCATATACTAGGGACTTATAAGGGGGTTAAACTCCTTTGTCAATTGGGGTTACCAATTCACTCATCAGTTTTAGGGAGACCGCACTGGCATAGTGGCCTGGTTAGCAGGCTTCAGTGCACTGTCAGTCGAGAACCACCATCAAGTAGTCCGAATGCGGGCAAACAGTAGGGGGCATCCGCAAAAAGGCCTGGTTTTTTACACTCTCCCATTTCCGTTTGAAAGGCTGTCACATCAGGAGAGACTCTAAAGCTGATAGTCCCACAATACAGGTCATGGAAATAACTAGAATTTACATCTGGATGTCAGCCACAGTGACATGTGCATCAAAAGGTTAATCTCGGGCTTCTAGCCCTACTCCTTATGATTCCCTTATCAGCTCATCTCCTACCTAAGATGTGTCCAGGTCCCTTCCTTGTGATCTTTCACTGAACCAAAGAGCACGCTTTGAAGTGAACAGAAGGAGCCTCGCTCTCCATCCTCCAGTGTGCCCCCACCACCAAGCTCACAGGAATCTAGCAATACACATCTGTTTTGGGGGAGACGCGGGGTGTTCCTCTACCTCCTCATATCTTCGCCAGGCAGAAATGGAACCCAGGGTCCTCATGTCATTTACCATTACAGGCACACTTTCACTCAGTGTATGTACACAGTGCACACACACAGTATCTAGTACTGTTACCTCAATGTATTGTGCCACCCTAGGCACACATACAGCCAGCACAAACATTCACCATGTGTGTGCTGCACAACACTACCCCCTTCATGTCTTGTAGTCCTCTCAGATACACACAGTACATGCATTGACCATGCACACACTGCACAGCACTACTCTATCCCTGTACTGTACCCATTCCAGGTACACATACCAGTGCAGAATCAACACTCCTGCACTGTGCAGAATTCGCATCTAACTGATGTAGGCCAACAGTGAGTTAAGTACTCGGCAGCGGAACTTTCCAAAGGTGAGTGAGCCTGTAGACCTCACCTCACTGGCACAGATTAAAAAGGACCTTTTCACTCCTACTGATCAATACACGGTATGCTGCCACCACCGCTCTCGTGCTGCTTAACTCCTGGTGAATGATTTAGCCTTCCACCGCTATGAGGGTAGTGCTTTAGGTGCCCCTGCCGGCCCAACTTGACCACAATCCATGAGACTGGCTTATGTCATGGCGCACACGCATGATCCGCGTTTGCCTATGACATAAAAAAATCAGCATTAGGGATTTAGACAGTACAGTTAGACACTCGGGGCAGGGGTACACGTCCATTACCATGCAGATGACTTTTCCGTCCCAAAAGTGACAGTTGTGGCAATCGAACTTTGAAATGAATAGAAAAGTTTTTTTTTTTTGTCTATGCTGCACTACTTTGGGTGCAAAACATTCTAAACTAATTATAAGGAAATTTTCAGAAAAATAAATCTTGTTGCCCAAGTGATGCAGGAAGGCAGTTTTCCCAAGGTGTCTAAATCATGTCTTGTTTTTGTAGTTGCGGCTTCTGTACGAGTGTAATCCGATGGCTTACATCATGGAGAGGGCAGGCGGAATTGCCACCACGGGGACAGAGCCCATTTTGGATGTAGTACCACAAGAAATCCACCAGAGGGTTCCCTTTGTGTTGGGGTCCCCAGACGATGTGCAAGAGTACATCACTATTGTCAAGAAACATCTGCCCAAGTAAATGAAGCAGAACTCTTTATTTGCATCAGCACTGTGAAATCCCTCGCACCATACCTTTTTAAATGGAACACATCTCTGTTTGGTGAAGGAACTATCTTTTAGAATGTTATATTTAAGCACTTTACTTCATCTAATTACTGACTCCTTTGGACGCCCAAGTGCCTGGTTGTTTCATGTTTTGAAATACAATATTTGATATCCTGATTGTGTGTTTCCTGATTAAACTGTACTTGAATCTTGGGCGCATTTCTTGCCTTTTTATTGACTACCTTTATTTTCTAGAAACCTGCAGTGAACACTTCAGAATTTAGCACAAATCTTGCATTTAAAGGGAACCAATTTTGCATACTTTTTTTTTTTCTTGGGTTGCAAAGTGTTTTAAACCCTAACCCCAAGATGTATTTAGCAGCACACCTGCATGGAGTTAGGGCATTCGTCTTCTTCTTTGATGTATGCTTTAATGTATATTTGCTAAAGTCTCTCAGAAGTATACTTTGCCTCAAACTGGATTCAGTGGAAGGACAGTAATCGAGATATTAACTAAGATGTTGTTTAACTCTGTGTGGCTTGATGTTAGCATTTATTGTATATTTTGAACTAAGGAAACATTTTTGTTCAAGGTTTTGGAGTTAAGGGACTGCGTTTTGTCTAGCCCCAGTAACTTCCAACCCCTCATAACGGTTTTCCTATTTCTGGTCATTTGTAGCTTCCAGATGAACACACATTTGGTGTCCAGGGATTAAAGTATGATACTGGTACAGACGATCTGGCTCCTTAATATATGCCCGTACACGGAAGGTAATGCATATACCAAGCTTTTAGAATTGGATTCTAAGGAACAACTTGACCGAACTCAGTGGTATCTGTTACTTCATCCAATGAGCAATGTGTAGAAAAGAGCAAGGAGCTGCTTGTAGCATTCTTCTAATGGGTGTGGTTCAGAATCCGTTCAAAGCAGGGTTGCAAAGCAGATGCGGTGTCAACACGCATTGAAGCCAGCATTATGGCCAATGTAGAGAAAATAAGCCGAGGGGAAACCCAGCGACTTCCTTTTCCATATCTCCCCTCTTTACTACCCCCAGCCTTAGATCTTTCCACTCCAATCCCTTGAATGTCCTTAGCCTGCCCATCACTATGTTACCCCTTCTTATTCGGTATCGCTCTGTGCTTCTCTGCCCTAGTGTCCTTTCCCTCCTTATTGCGATGTCCCTCACCAGCCTCAGTCCTCTCTACTCCAAGTTGGTGACTTTGCACCTCCGTCCCTCCTAGCCGCCTCACTCATGGTGCCCCTTAACACATCCCACAACCTAGTTGTCCCTCCCCTGTTACTCACTCTCTTTTCCCACTCTGGCATAAATCCAAATGGAGTGTTACGGCTCCGTAGCGTTCCAACCTCTGCCTCTAAATCCTCCCCTACATTGGATACATCTCTACATCAAGCTTTAGATAGAACTTTCCCTTTGGTGGAATGTTTTCTGATAACTTTGGGAAGAGGCAGACCTTCCATCTGGTTACAACAGGAGATCTCGAGTAACAATCCAATAGCAAGCTAAAGTTAGATACTTACTTGAATGAGCATCACTGTTTTGATGTATCAGTGTTTCAAATTGAATGAAGGATTGTTTAATATACAGAGCTACCTTTATCTTTCAAAAACAGTCTTGAAGAGCCCGAAACCCACTAACTTTTACTCATGAAATTACCTCGAAATGGAGGGTTATTCCAATAAAGCAATCGAAAATAATTGAATGTTTACGTTCTCAAATCAACTTTACAACCACAGCAAGACCAACACGGACCCCAGAGTGCGGTGTTCCTCGATAGTCCATCGAAATATTTCTTAATGGTAGGACAGGGGAAAGGTGAGCTCTTTTGACATTTCTGCCATGCTATGAAGAGCCCTAAAATGTATCTGGAAGGATGAATTTAAATATATCAGTTTCTACTAACTGAGTTGACGTCTCTCGCTCACAGATTGGACAATAAATAGGTATTGAATTTCCAAAGGTATAAGGGGAGTGAATTAGTGAACCTCTTACTGAGACAGGCTAGTCCCCTGAGAGAGCAAAAATCGGAAGAAGACCCTAAAAGTTGGTGGATAACTTTATTACAAGTGATGTATCTCATGACACCAAATTGTATCCACTACATATACCCACCACTACATTGTAAGGCAAGCATATAATGACTTCACCCAGTTAAGTATGGGTGGAGTAAAGAATAGTAATTGTATAATTACCTTACAATAGGGCGGTAGATCGATGTAGCAAATATAATCTCTCTGTATCAACAGCTTCAATATGGTATCATACAACCCTTTAAGGGCTCATGCAAACTGTGATGCTCATCATTCCACCTTGCCTGACTTAGAATTTCATATTCTTCGTCTCCATCATGCCTTCCTTAAGGCTGGTTTGTGCCCATACAGACCACAAACTGAAGGCACTTGAAGCATTCACGGATGAGAAAGCCCTCGATTACCACTTTTGCTACCAGCCTTGTTGGCCTCTTTCTTTTCTGTGAGAGAAATGGAGCAACCTAGAAGGTACTCGCTGCTCGTCATACCTGGATAGATGGACAAAGTGGCTGCAGTGTAAAACTTGATGCTTATCTGGGGGATGCTTGTTTTCTCTTCTCTTCTAGAGGGGGTTTCACCAATGGCTCTGTGGGCAAAAGACAATAGGTGAGAATGCTCTCTAGAGTGATTGCGATTATGCATTGCTACCAAGAGTATAGAATTTTACTATGGGAAATGCCACCAGTGGTAAGTTGTGCCAGCTGGTCAAACAAGCATTGGCAAAGTCAATAGGTCTCGCCTATGCAAGAGCTATTGGCTTTTTCAATGTCTTTAAGCCATGTTGTACAGCAGCACGGCTGTAGGGTAAACAAAAGTGCTGTTACGCAGCCAGTGTTTACCCCGAAGGACAATGATCCATTTTCTGAATATGGGATTATTCTCGGACTTCACCAAAAAACGTTTTAAAGAACAAATGACTAACACCTTGTCAGCAACCATAATCTGACAAGAAATTAAAATATACATTTAAAATACAAATTTATGTATCAATCTTTTTTTAAAGGGGGCACGAGATGTGAACGAAAGTCTCAGGGTGCTGGGCAAAACATAAATTAAGCAACAATAACAAAGATAAATGACAACTGCCATCCATAAATGGCTGGGAGGGCTGCAATCTACTTACAGAGGTTGGAAGTTGTCAAACTCAAGAAGGCTCATGGCATAGGTACGATGTTTAAACGCTCACAAATACATAAAAGGCATTCAAGGAAAAAACTCACTTGTTTAGTTACCTTACTTCCGAGCTGAAGTTGGCTGTGTTGGCCCTGCATGAAGCCAGCATCAAAAAGGCCATGCAGAGCAGGGGGGCGCAGTGCCGTCTGCATCTTGTATGTAGCATCTAGAAGCCCGTTGGCGTGAATTTTGGGTGCTTTGTTTCTAGTGGAACGGGAGTGGGCAAGTAACAAACCGGGTGGGGAAGGAGGCATACTGGTCAAGCAACAACAGTAGACGGGGACCTATGAAAGTAGTGAGCAGTAAAAGGACACTGGGCAAGGGAAGCAGTATTTGAACCATGCTTCAGGGTAGGGACAAAGACCTTACGAGGAAGTGAAGCAGGCACACTCTAAGCTCCCTGTAAGTAAGCAAAACGTCTCACAAGCGACAGCACTTGTGCTCTCAGGCAAGACCTAAAGTACAAGAGTGGGGAGGGGCAAACTGTCAGAGGCAAAGGTGCCTGCCAAACATACCGCAGGTCAAAAAACAACTGACGGTGCCTCCAAAATATTAGGGGTGCTAGGGTGAAAGCAAGAGAGTGATGTGTCCTGCTTGAAGGAAAACAGCCTGTATCAAACCGGGCCTTTACCACGCAGTCGTTGTACCACAGATACGTATTTTATTTTATTATAACATACTTTTACTTTAGAGTTAGGCATGGGTAGAGGGGAAGGGATGTGAGGGCGATTTTAGGGTTCTGGAGTTGCTTGAGATAAAGGGAGCTGTAGGAAGCTGGCTCTGTATATGTCTTTATCACTAGGTGGTAATACCATGCACAGAGTTCTGGGGTTCCACAAAAGTGTACCTGGCTCAATGTAAAACTGAAAGTGCTCTATTAGTGGTAGTGTGGACGAGCGACCATAGGCCTAACACAGAGGAGAGTAAGACATATTTACTGCACTAAGGATCAATAATGGACACACAACTCAAGAAGGAGATCCAGACCAATTTTATAAAATTATACTTTGTTTGTACTTTATTTTAAGACCCAGGTCTTCGTAATAAGGTAAGTAAGTTTTTAATTTAAAATACTTTACACTTAAAAACATCAACACTTTTTCACACAGTCCAATATTATCATATGGGGAAAACAATATTGCGGTTAAACAGTTAAGTAACAAACTTACAATTTCAGTCTTCGGAGCCAAAAGTCAGCAAGGGCCATGGGTTGGGTATGTACCAAAACTGCCCACCAGTGGCACATGGGCGGCTAGGTGCAGAGGCCAAAATCGGAGTTTGACCCAATGCTTTCCAATGGAGACAGGGGTGCCTGGAGCCACACTGCTTGCAGGTCAGTAGATCGGTTGCACGGGATAAGCTTTGGGGATTAGGTTAAGCACGGGGGCACAAAGCAGCACCAAACGTACACCACCAGTGGCACAGGGGCGGCTGGGTGCATGGTGCTATTTCGGCGTCAGGTGCCCAATGCTTTTCAATGAGGTTCTTCTTGACGGTAAAGAGGCTGCAGGTGTGGCACTGGGGTTGCAGGAGGAATAACAGTGACAGCAGAGATAAGTTGGGATGTAGGGGGTCATAGGGGCACAGTCGGTTCAGCTCACTAAGGCCCAGGGGCTTCGGGTGCAGGAGTGCCTTTGGACGTCGGAGTCTTCTTACCGGAGCCAGTCATGGGGAGCCTCTGGAGTCACACTGAAGGTGCTGTCGTGAAGGGCAGGAGAGGTCAGCCAACGCTGGACAAGGGGTCAGGATCACCGGGGAGACTTCACTGCACAGGTGAGCCACTCAGACTCGGCCCGTGGGCGTCTGGTGCCGAGTGGGCTGGGGAAGCGGATCCGCCTGGATCCAGAGTCTTTGGAGTTGGTTTCTTCTGTACAGGTCCGCTGGTCTCAGAAGATTGGAGTCTTTATTGAAGGCAACAGTCCTCCCGGGGGTTTTGGAGGTCATTGTTGCAAGACCAGTCACAGGGTCGTTGAAGCTGGAGACAGGCCGGTAGGGCTGGGGCCAAGGCAGTTGTCTCCTGCTGTAGTGTGTCTTCTTACTCGTCGCAGATCTGAGGGTCTGGTCTGGGGGAGCCACCTAAATACTACATTTAGGAGGCGTTTGAGGGAAGTAGCAAGTAGGGCCAATGGGCACCACTACACCCCCTAGTATGCCACCCTCCCTTGGGAAGGGGCATAGACCTAGCTCTGATTGGAGGGGTCCCCCCCCCCATCTTCAAGATGGCAGGGACTGAAAGTTGTGATTCACCTCGCTTCCCCACCTTAGGGGTGGGGTTGGCAGAGGTGGGCAGACCTCCTATCCTTTTGAATTTTCCCGCTGGTTTTCTGGTCTAAAGTGCGGGTGTAAACCAGGGGCTGTCATCTGCTGCTAGCAGCAGAGGCTGGGGGGTCACCTTATAAAGGTGGCAGGCCTTTGAAGCTTCACCTCTTCGAGCACTGGCCCCTCCTGTGGGAGGAGGCATGACACCTCTGCCCAGGAAGTGCATTGTTTTTGGTCCTAGAGAGCAGGGGCTCTCTGCCCAGGGGGGGGTCCAGAAACATGTCTGGTGGTGGCTGGCTGCCTACAGCCGGTCAGAGACCACACCCGGGTTGGTAGGAACTCTGGGGGCACCTCTGAGGTGCCCTCTGGGTATGTGGTACAATAAATCCCAAACTGGCATCAGTGCAAATTTATTGAAAGGAGTAGTTTGGTACAAAACACTCCTATATTCAATTAAGCCATCATGGTGCTGTGGAACTTGAGTTGTCGAGTTTCCAGCCCATGTATTCTCTATGGCTTCACTGGGACTTACAATATTGAGAAATGGTGCCCAATATTGTTGGGGCACATCTGCTCATGCAGATATGCCCTCGCTTGGAGTATAGTTCGCCCTGCCTTAGGGCTGTGATGCCTGCTAGAGGGGTGACTTACTTATACTGTCAGGCAGTGCTAGCTGGCATGACACCCGGGCAGGGTGCCATGTCTAATTTGTCGTTTTCTCCCTCACAGGGGCATGCAGGCTACAAGGGCATTTTGTATCGCTTTGGTCGCCCTAAGTTGGCGGGGGTATGCCCAGACGTGGGTCCCTTGCTCACTTTGCCACTGGATTCAAGCAAGCCTGGCTGATGACGGCTGAAATGCCAGAAACCGGTCCTAGGATGCTTGTTTCCGGTCCAGGGAAGACATGGCTTGGCAGTTCGGGCTGGACTGTTCCCATGAGGCACAGGGTCAGACTGATTTGCATATGGCCATGTCTGAACTGGGGTGGTGGAGTGAGCTAAAGAATGATGATGGATTAAACCCAGATCAGTTGACTGGGGGTGAGTGTTTGATTGGCTCAAACGTTCCGTCCATCATCCCCTTTTGTATTACAAGGGCAGTGGCATTGTCCCAATGAGGGAGGGTCCCAATGGACCCTCTTCAGCTTCCAGACGCTTGGTACCCAGGGTACCATTTACTAGGGACTTGCAGAAGGCAGCAGTACCAATTGGGGGTTTGTTTTTAGGGACAAAACACTGGTACTGTGAACCTGGACATCAGGAGCCCAGTGCTCTGCAGTCAAAGTTGCATCAAAAGCTAGGCAAAAAGTGTGTGTGTACTGTAACGGAACCCCATTTTCTCACCGGAGTTAAGTGCGATTTTAGGGTTCTGGGATGGGTAGAGGTAAAGGGAGATAAGGATGAGTTTAGGTTTCGGGGAGGGTAAAGGAAGGTAAGGGTTAGTTTAGGGATCAGGGATGGGTAGGAGTAAATGGAGGTAAGGGTGGTTTTAGGGAAAGGTGGCGGGTACAGGTTAAGGGATGTAAGCGCGACTCTCCAAAATTATCAGTAATCAAGTTGTCTTGTAAGCAAAAACAAAAAAAGTTACAAAATCAGAGAGCAAGCAGCATGGAAGAACACTTATCAAGAAATCAATCAGGACATGGTCCATGCTCCATGGAAGAAACAAACACAGAGACGAACTAAAAGCCGACACAAGCTCACCAATGAAAAGAAAGAAAATAAGAGTGACAATAAAGCCAAGCAAATGTTAAGTAATGAGCTGGTCGAAAGCCCTTTTAGGCTTTTTTTTTAAGTAACAAAAGAGCTTTGCAAGTGACGGTGCGTGCCCTGTCTGAGGCGAGCCTTAAAAAATGAAATACAACTAATTCAGTACCAGTAGCTTTGCATTTACGAGCTTAACAAATTATTGTATTAATCACTGGTTTGTACATTAAACTGATGATAAATGAATTATAAACAACTACAGGGTTAACAATTGACTGCCATTGGCTAACATACAGCCAATCGCATAATCTCACATCATATAGTAGATTCTAATTTCAGCGCTAAGGATAAAATGCCCAAAATGCAAAACACTTCTGAGTGTTCAGTGACCATACATAACCAGCATTTCACTTTGCAAAAGCCAGACCCAGGTTTTTCTCATTTAAGACCAACTCACAGCTTTATTTATTTTGTGTAATGGGATTGCCAGGACTGGTGCAATTACTGGCAACAATATGTTACTCCAGAGTAGAGTACATTTTGCTGCCAATAAGTTTTTTCTCCTCCTATAATGGTTGGTTATTACCAATTGCAGTGGCAATATTCCTGTCGCTCATTCCACAATATCTGAAATCAATGAAGTAATATAAGTAGAGTCACATTTATTAATGCCAGTTCCTAACTGATCAGCGGCATTCTGTACCAGAGACATCCTTGTCACTGTATG
Organism: Calotriton arnoldi; assembly: GCA_963921515.1. Lineage (NCBI taxonomy): Eukaryota > Metazoa > Chordata > Amphibia > Caudata > Salamandridae > Calotriton > Calotriton arnoldi. The sequence goes on from CAWUFW010002295.1 coordinate 1,385,079, forward strand.
TACTGGAAGCCCAGAGAGGATGGAATTTATATTACTCGGCCTACACATTTACCAGAGCACACCTGAACAAGCCTGGTATGTGAGTCGGTTATGCGTGGCCGATGATAGGACTAGGGAAGTCTAGGAAACAAACAACTGGTACTCTGAGTGCAAGGAATCTTGAATAGACAGAGTGGGAGACCTACAGACCTCTTGTAGAACAAGGTGAGTGTTGAGTGTCCCTAAATAGGATGAAAGCCCTCACCCACCAACCTGGTGGCATACTTCATCATAGGGTTCCTCCTCACACCTGTGGGCTACAACCCTGAGAAGGCAGGGGAGCTCTTGGAGCGTTCAGAAGGAGGCACTATGACTGGGGCAGCCATGTGGGTGAACTTTAAAGGGCAAAATTAACCCTGTCTTGAGAAAGAACAGAGATGCAAAGGTAAAGAAATTGACTGTTAAATAAAAAATAAATAAAAAAACCTCTCCCGTAGGCCACAGCAATTTTATTCCTGTCTCCTGATAGGTGTGGTTAAAATGGCAAGCGGAGCAATTCACTCTGACTGGTCGACCTGTTTCAATCCTAACTAACCCCTTCACGAGGCTGCAAACAGGCTTTCTTCAGGACCATGTAATGTCAGAATCTTGCTCTATACTACGTGGGCCTCGGTGAGCTATGTAAAGTAAAAGAATACTTGACCCTTGTATGTCTTTAAAGATTCTCTTAAAAGACGTTTCTAAAGACGTCTCATTAGATCCTCTTGGTTGGTCGAGGAGATGTAAGACAGGAGATAATGTCAAAACACGAATCCACTCCAAAATCTATTTACAAATTATTGTCCTAAATCATGTCCATAGAAATCTTACTCCTGTACATTCCACTGTGGAACCCTTGCTCAGGGATAGCGGTTTGGGGGCCAACTATACATAAAAACTAGGCAACTCGGTTATGATTACTCTGTTCTGGATTGCATCAGCATTGCGCCAGTTCAAGTGAACGCGTGCTGCCCTTTGAGACCTACTTTATTTACAGTTGAAAAATGCTATGCATCGGTAATCGGCTAACTCAGAGCAAATTGTTTTGTTGGGAATGAATAACCATGCCCCTATCAATATTGTCTGACATGCATAGAGATTATAATATTGAGGTGGAAATCAATAATACTCCAGCTAAAAAAAAAAGTCCTCGTTCTCCATCATCTATTCTTTACAGAAGTGACTTACCTTCCATATAGTCACTCCTTTCCTACAACTGACCCTGGCAGAAACTGCCACCATGTTGGCGGGTATAATTTTGTAGGGTGCAGCATACCTGCACATGAGGCTGACAAAAAGAGGGATATCAGGAAATGTAGTCCACACAGGATGAAAATTCTTGTTTATCCGTGAGTTGAGTGAGTAGAGTGTCAAAGTAATTTGTCATCTAATATGACAAAAGGGTGAAGAATGGCTCTGCATTGGCCATTTTGCGACACAAGTCATCAGGTCCAAATTACTTTCTACAAAAGACTAGTCACTGCATTCGGAGTTATCGGGATACAGAATGTCTTGGTCACATTAAACGCAGAGGTCTGTACTCAGGGCAATGGCGGTAGGGAAAAAATGATCTGCTTCAGAGCTTTACATGTCTGACATGCTGGTAATATGTGTGCCAGGGAATGTCAGTAACAACATATACTATTTCAAAAAAGGTGGAGGCTCGCTCCGTGATGGCTATCCTTAACCATTAATCAGCAAATGTGTTCCTCTGTCTGACTGTTCATACATATTGTCACGTTTACTGTGAACAGCTTTTGAACTGGCTGAGCGCTGTGATATGACGGGCCACTCCACATCTAGCAGGAATTGGGAAGCTGGTTTGTTGTTCAGTCCAGGATCCTGGCTCGCCAATCAATAATTTTCATACCTGTCTGGTACCTGGGACACTAGAAAAGTGGCTTATCGTCTGTTTCTGTTTTTAAGTCCCAGACTTCTCCATGGGATCTCATAATTCAAACCCCTCTCATGTGTCCGGAGTTTGAATATCCATTTTTGTTCCTTGATAAAAAAATGCATCATGGGTGGGATTATTTATAAAAAAAAAAAAAAACTTCCAGAAGAGGTCTCTGTCTTGATGTCTCATGGTAAAAAAATGTGTGGCATCCTAGTTATCTGTGTCTTGCATCTGATGTTGCTCCGATGTTCCTGTATCCCAATTTCGATCTTCTGGTGGTCATATCAATATACTAGAGACCACATGTACAAGCAATCATATATATATGATATCAGTACTGTTGCAGTTGTTATTATTTCTAAGCTCCCAGGTGTCCTAGATCTGTTTCTTGTTGTTTGGTCAGGTGGCAGGAATTGCAATTGCCACAGAGGCAGTGGTCGATGATCCTAGGCAGTGAACCCATGGGATCTGGGTTGTTCCTCATCTTGGAGCGAGTGTATACCAGCTGGTCCCTGAGGCTTCTGTTCCTTTTGTGTCTAAAACAGGGTTTCTCTCACTGATTGTTCAGTATGTGCCAATACCTGTTGATTGCTTGATTTTATTAGATAGGTCATTATAAGTGGTGACACATGCTAGTCGATTTGAGGATTGTTTGTTAAAGGTGTCCAGGAAGGCATTATGATTATTATTCTTGGCCCTTTTGTAGGCACGATCAATGATACGTAAAGGGCATGACTCCAGTTGTCTAGAATATATGTCTGTGTGTAGCTTGTATGTGGTCAGATACGAGCAGGTTGTCTGATCCTGAGGAACTGCCCTATTGGTAAGGTCTGTGAGAAAGTGAGGGTGGAAACTAGTCTAATGCAGCAATGAGTTCTTATCTGTGGATTTCCAGTAATTCTATGTTTTGAGATGCCCATTCTCAGCTGTTATCAAAAGGACCAGAAATAGAAGTTGTTTTTTGGTGTGTGTGAACTTGAGGTGGGGATCTCGGCCAATTAATGAATTCCAGGGCATCTGGTTCTTTCCCTTGTCAGATAATGAAAGCGTCCTCAAAATATCACTTCCATGTTGTAATCAACCTGTAGTATGGCTTAGTCTCTGTGTACATATATGATTTTTCAAAATGGTGCATGTAGAGATTTGCCATGCTCGGGGCAAATGTACTCCCCATTGAAGTCCCAATCACTTGCAGGAACAGTTGGACTTCGTATTTTAAAAAGTTTTCCTACATTGCTACGGTGGCACAGCTCTTAATGAATTCAGTAGAGGTTATGCAACCTCGTTCAGTCTCTTCAAGTAGATGGGGCATTACGGATAGTGTTTCTTTCTGAGGAATGCTTTTATATAATGTCTTAACAACAAGTCCTATCAAGAGGTAGGAATTACTCTAAAATTTATCTTTCAACAGTTTGAGGATATCCTTGGTATCTTAGAGGTATGAAAAATTCTTTTGACCATAGGTCTCGGAAAACTATCCAAGAAAATAGACAGTAACTCAAGTTTATCCCTGCCACAATCAGCCTCCCAGGTGGAGGAATTCTCCCTTTATAGATTTATAGAATATAGAAGTAGGGAGTGATGGGATTTTCGATGTCAAAAAATTCACTCTCTTGTTTGGCAATCCATTGGTTCTCCTGGCCTCATGTGACTAATTTCTGAATTTGGCTTTTCAGATTCAGGGTTAGGTCCTGTTGGATTGGGACTGTAGGTCTTCCTGTCCCCCAGCAATCAAAGGCATTCTGTGTCATAGTCTTATTTTGTCATCATTACTATTGCTCCACGCTGATTTTATTTCTATAGCATGATTGTCAGTCAGTTCTTTTAGGTGTCTCTTCCCTGGTAGAGAGGTTAAGGAAGATGTTGTGTAGGGCTCTCCAGATCCTTTAGTATGGGGATCTCTGGTAGTGTCGTCCAGACCGGAGGTATGAAACAGGATTTCTTCTTAAATCCTGGGTTAGTTCCCTATGTGTCATTGGTTGTTGGTGTCATATAGAAGTGGCATTTTATTTGTATTTTATAAAAGAAGGAAGCTGGTTCAATATGTGTATCAAAAGCATCATGTTCCTTAGTCGGAACAAATCCCAGTCCTTTGTTTAATGCTGCCATCAGGTTCAGGGGTTAAGATCTTCTCATTAAGGTTAACAATCGGCGTGTCTGAGGTGATGAGTTTGACCTGTCTCACTGGACATGTTGTCCTTTTGTTCCTCGTCCATCCCCTCCCCCTTACAAAGGGCTCTGTGGGCCTTTTAAAAAAGTGTCTGGTGTTGCCATGGAATCTGGTGCCCCATAGGTGCTGGTGGAATTAATCTCTGGTACAGTCTACGGTCCTGAGTCCCCCTTCTATTGTGTTCCTCCTCCCTACTTTAGTCATCGGAGCTCCTTTCTCACCCCTATTTACCATATCTCCGGGACTTTTGTCCTTTCTGTGTCATGGATTCTGTCTGATTGTAGTAATGACTATCATTGATATCTTGATTAACTCTGTTATGTGAGTATTTCTTAATGTCTCTTTAATTTATTGATCTTCATTTGTGTTAGAAGGTGGTTCTGACCATCTGAGCCGCCCGGATTTTTCGCTTTTTGAACACCAAATTGTTGAGCTTTTACTGTGGGAGAGCCTCATAAGTTGGGACTCACTCACAGTGAACTCATGATGAAAGAGACTGCATGGGGATTTTACCGGTGTCCCCCTGGTGAAAGTAGGACGCTGAGCTGCAGCAGGAGTAAGGGGCACCAGGCTGGTTACATGCAGACACGTGTGTATATGCATGTGCACACGTGTAGGGGCTGGGCAGGGGAGATTCCTGGCGTGCGCAGCCCAGGAGCAGCTGCAAATTGAATGGTGTGGCAGGAATTCTGCAGAGCTGGGTGGTGACATGGAATAGGCTTTATACAATGGGAAGAAACATGTAAGGGAAAGTCAGTGTGCTTTACTGTTTTCAGTGAAAGACCACTTCATTATTCCCCTATGGGGATCACATGGGATAGTTTCACTTCCTTAGGGCCTACAAATTCAAGACACGCACTAAAGTCCACTGTAACTTGTGGTGAGAAGTACTATTCTGCAGAGTCCAAAGTCATATCTGTACTGCTTTTGGGTCATCCAGAAATGTCATATGAGTCAGCTCCTAACCAGAGCCTGGCTGGGGCTGACCCTGCCAGGCTGGATTAATGACCTTCCTCCCCAAGCTGTAGCATCGGAGGCCTAGCCCTTCACTACAAGCATTCCAAGGGCTAAGGTCTCCTCTTCAAGAGGGAGAGAAGATGGGTGGAGTTAGCCGTTTATCCATCAGCAGCTGTCGCCTGGTGCCAGGCACCAAGCTGCTCTGAAGAGAAGGCAGCAAGGGGCTTTCAAAGACCATGTGGCATGAGACCCCTGGACGACGCCGTTTTGAACTGACCCAGAGGCCTGGGCAGGAAGGAGGGAGCAGGGGCAGAGAGGTGATGTGTCGCTGCTTGATAGGGCAAGCAGAGACTTCCTGCCAGCCCACTCCAGATGCTTTTAAAAGAGCTTGCACAGGAAGAGGAGCTCTCTTTGGGCTGTGGTCTGCTGAGGAAGATTGGTGCTGGAGCCTGGCACCATGGTCAGCTGGAAGGAAGAACCTCCAGACTGGCCCCGGACCCTGACTTGCGCCACAAGGGAAGACCAGGACCAGGGAGCAGAAGCCTGGGCCTCTGCGCAAGGAGAAGAGAGGCCCAGGAGGAGAGCCAGGCGAAAGACTGGCGCGGGGAGCCAGTGAAGACCGCTCCCTGCTGAGTTCACCCTCCTGGAGACCAAGAGGGCGAAAGAAAGTGCTCCCAGTGGCTGGGGAGCACCACCAGGAGCAAGAAGAGGCCAGAATGGAGCCGATCAGTCGCCTGGGGGCCGAGATACGCCCCCCAGAAGGTAGGCGACCTCTGCGAGGACTGACGACGAAGCGCGTGGGGCTCCGCCGCCGGTCCAAGATGTGCCCCCGGGGTGGGTCAGGTCCCGGGGGCTGCCCCCGGGAGAAGTAAAGCTGGGGAATGCCGTCCCGCTCCCCGTGAAAGTGCCCATAAAGGGTGCCAGGAGCCCACCCTGGCCCCCGGTGACATCGGGGGAGGGGGAGCGCCGTCGCGCCCCCCTCGAAGAAAGTTCGGGGCCCGGGCCCCCAACTCCGGGCCCCAGTGATGGCGGTGAAGAGGAGGGGTGCGCGCCGTCGCGCAACCCCCCCTCGCGGGCGAAGATGAGCCGGAGAGTGCCGTTGTGCTCCCCGTGAAGATTCTTCCGGGACCCCAACTCCGGGCCCGACGCCAATGCCAAGTCGGGGAGCGCCGTTGCGCTCCCTGTGATGTTGCCTCAGAGGGGGGGACCCGGGATCCCCAACTCCGGGCCCCCGTGCTGTGGAGAAGGAGGGGGGAGTGCCGGCGCACTCCCCCGAAGACCCGCCAGGAGAGAGGACGCCTCCGTGTCTGCCCGCCGGAGCGGGCAGACCGAAATCGACGCTCCGGCTCCCGCGGCCGCACCAGAGGGTGCGGGTCGAGCAGGGAGCCGGCGGGAGCCACCGGGGGTGGGCTCCCCAGGTGGCTCTCCAACACATGGCCAGGAGGAGGTGCGAGGGGCCCGGGCCCCCGAAGAGCAGCCGGGGGTGGGCTCCCCGAGCTGCAGAACTCACCTAGGGGCTGGGTGGGACTGGGCCCTCCAACGAGGTCGAGGTGGCGTGAGGCCGCCAGCAGGGCAGTGCGGCTCTCCCCGGAGCAGCGGGAGAGCCGCTGCTATAATATGCATGGACCAGGGAGGAACCGCCCCATAATGCCTTGCCAGGCATATGGAAGCCTGCCAGGAAACCTGTGTATTTCGGTTGGTGGTGGCCCCAGGAGGACGGGGTCACTGCCACATGCCTGAAAAGGTGCAGGGGGAGCTGCAGGAGCGACGCAGCCTGCCCCAGCACGAAGAGTCAAGTCCCCCCCTTAAGTCTCTGGGGGACTCCAAAGAAATAAGCCCTCAAGGGCTCAGCTTACAGTCAAAGCATCCCGGGGCTGTTACTTTTGTCCTGCAGCTGGGGGTGCATTAGGGACTTCCTCAATGTATGGAGGTCTGTGCTGGGGATGTCTGGAGAAGGGCATTCCCTGCAGGTGAAGAGGTGCAATTGCACGACAAGTGCATTTACCAATGTTATTTCTATGGTGGGACTGTAAGTCACATGTGTAATGTGAATTCATAAGCAAAGTGGGGTTATGATGCCAGACATTCCTGCTAGGGTGTCAGGCTGTATATGCTTAATCCTGTGATTATAACTGTGATGCCTTTAAGGGGCTGTGATTGCAATGCATTACAAATGTTATCAGCTATGATCAGTACCTCATTTAAAGTGATGTCTAAACATGTATTCTTGCTGCTGCGTTAGGTGAAGAACAACCCAGACTGTTAGCCCCTAAGATGTAGAGGTGTACACTGTATGGTCAGTATGAGATGCTCAGTCAGGGTTATGTGTCACCATGGCAGGTTTGCCCATTTTAAATGCTTGTTGAGATGATGGGGTGGGTCGCCACTGGGATGGTGCCAGTGGGCAAGGCCCTGGCGCCAGGTTGTGTCAACCCACTGCATTAGGGGGCAAGATGATGTGCATACATGGGAGTGGTGGTACTAGACTCCACCCCCCTGCGGGAGGGGTGGAAATGTTATGCAATGTCACAAAGTAATTCCAACAGCTTATGTATATTTGTAAATTGGTCCATAGTATTGAGTAGTGTGTGTGTGTTTAATAAATGTACTCTTTGTTTTATAAAGCAAAGTACAGACTGGACAATCAATTATTGAGTGTTATTTCTGCATCCTGGTAAATGGCGATTACTAGCCTACACCACCTCCCTTGAGTAAGCCTTAGACTGCTCTGCAACGCTACCCTCTGAGAGTCAAGCGCTACAATAGGGTGTTTGGTTCCCAGTGAAGGATAAATGTGGCATGTTATTTGGGCAGGCCTCACAGATACTGCCTCGTTTTCCAACAATTTGTGTCAGATATTCTTTGTTCTCTATAATTGTATTGTTGCAATCCTCTAGTTTTTTCTTAAACTGTATTGCTCATTGTTATTTTATTATTGTTTCCAAGTGCTTTGTAGGGTTGTACCCCAAAGGCATAAGGAGGAGCCCTATGATGAAGCATGTCACCAGGCTGGTGGGTGAGGGCTTTCATCCTATAAAGGAACTCTCTCCCCTTGTTCTACAAGAAACCAGCAGGTCTCCCACTCGGTCTAGTCACAATTCCTTACCTTCAACAAGGTACCTGCTGGTAGTTTCTACTGATTAGGGATAGTACCCTAGTGGGTTTCCGTATACCCCTATTTTGTTGAAAGTAAGTCTAGACAACAGCCTTGGTCACCGCCAATTATAGAAGCAACAAGTGATGCCCCTGCAATAGGGTGTGGAACTGGGGTAGAAAGCAGACCACAGACTTGATGCAAAAACGCAGCATGAACTGCAAAAGGATTGTTTGACATGTGAACTCAATTGTGATTTTGCTACAAATGGGTGTTAGACATTTAGCGTAAACCTTTTATTCTCCAAGTCAAAAGTAATGTAAATTGCTAAAATGACAACTTAAAACGTTGAATGCTGCCAGCATAAAGCTTTAGAAGTTAAGCTATGTTTGGGGAAGAATGCAAAGATAACTAAATATATAATTGTCAGTGTTGCAGGTCTCTGCCCTCCAAACAATAAATGTAAATTGGGTCCAACAGTGTATAATATACAGCACAGCAGCAGCTAGGGCAAGCTTCACAAGCATGTCCACTGACCGGAGACTGCACTTTCATAAGCTATGAAGTCTTAAATAATGAACTGGTATGGCGCAGGCAGCAGCAGTGTATGCTATCCTCAAACATAGAACAGGCACAGCGTACGCAGCAGCAATCCAAGCTTACCTCCCACACGCAGCCAGTATAGCATAGACAGCAGATTGTCAAGCCTGAGGTTGGGGTCTCTACTATACGTTCCTTCGGACTCTAACGGTGTATGTAGTCAGGTAGAGTTGGCAGCGGCGTAGTAGTGTACTCCTGACAGTGTGCACCTACCATAGGGTTATTGTGCTCCTATATGTGAGGTGGGAGTGATGGTGAGTTAAGTGTCTGGGAGTTTTGGGGCAGGGACGTTCAGCTGGGGCCTCTCCATCAACAAAACTCCTTATATTGGTCAGAGCACCTCTGCACGCCATCCGGCCACTTAGACTTGGCCGTTATAGTAATCAGTCTTCAGTGACTCTCTGCTAGCTGTTAATAGGTCTCTTAACTTGCCAGCAGATTGCCTGCTAACTCTCATTTACCCTTAGTTGGCCTTCGCACTACCTCAGCCAGGAGTCGGACACATGCCCAAGCTAGACCTCTGCTATCTATAAATTAGTCCTTGGTCACCATCCAAGAAGCTCTCCTTGTCCTGAGAAACTCTCAGGTGGACTGCAGACAGAGGACTATCTGCCATCAGTGGTGCACTTTAGACACTATGGTTCTCTCCGGGGCCCCTCTATTGTCCCTCGCACTCTGTTTAACTCCCTGTCATCCTGTTATGTTAAATTAGTTTTATAAGGCGCACAGCTACCCAACAAGGGTTTCCCAGCGCCAGCCTGAGGGGAACGGAAGAAGAGCCGAGGTTTATTGGTTGAACAACCAAGTTTTTAAACATTTATGAAAGTTCCCGTAAACAGTTTCATTACGGACCGACGTAGGGAGAGAATTCCACAAGGATGGGCCTAGACAAGCTAAAGAACGACCACCCATCCGTGAAAGTCTAACCCTGGGAACTGAAAATTTCCCCTGAGTAGTGGAGCGGAGAAGGCGTGAAGGCAGGTATGGATGGACTAAAGCTTGCAAGTATTGAGGGGCAGTGCCAGACTTGATCTTAAACATATAGCTCAAGGCTTTAAATTTAATGCGGCTCCTGCGCACTGCACCCCAGTTCACGGAGTCCCCAAAGCATCTGTATGGACTGTGCAGCCAAGAATGCCACTTATCAATAGCTCTAATGGTAGATTTTGCCCCAAGCAACATCCAGACCTGATTTGCTCCTTGGCTTGTTACCAGTCTTCTGGTTTAATGGTAATATTAACGTGCCTTCTGCGGAGCACCCTGTGCTAGTTTTGAATACTATTAATGTAACATTATTTAGTCTGTTTAGGGGTTTTGTAACGCAGCTTAGTTCGTTAATGTGGTTGATGGTTCAGGGTTACTCCCTGTGGTGTCGTAAGAAAATGAGATCTGCCCTCTGCACTATAGTAATAAGTGTTCAAATCGTGTTAATATATTACACTTGTTCCAAATAAAATGTTTCATTGGACCACGCTTTTTTAATCACCGACATGGTGTAAATATATTTGTTAAGTGTACTTATAAACACAGATTCATACTGTTTGCTACAGATGCCTTTTCTTCATCTGGAAAGCAATACATGGTAAAGCTCTAGTGTACCCTCCTCCCTCACAGCTAACCTGTCAGATTCCTAAGCTCTAATGTCCACTAACGAGCGACTGGCTCAGGAGCCCCAGATTAGGCTTCATGCTTGCACCATATACACTTGAGAGGCAGCTGGGGGAAGGTGGCGTTACCAAAATGAGCCTTGTAAGAGGCATTATTTGATGCTCCAGTTTACCTCTAACGAAGGACCTTAGAGGTCTGAAATACAGACCTAGCAACTTGTGAACATTTATTGTGTGAGGAGTAGGGAAGGGCCTTGGAGAGGACAGGGCTTGGAGCGGAGCACAGCCCCAGGCACTTTAAATTCACTGCCTCCCCCTCCAATAAACAAAAAAACAAAAACAAAGTTGCTGCCCATGTTCTGTGGAGGTTTCACACACGCCATTGGACATCATCTGCTCAGAGCCTCCAAACAATGTGCTGGAAACCAGCTTTCTGTAGGAGTTTCCAGCTAATTGTGTGCACACTGGCTCCTCACCGGGTGAGGATTTGAAGGGAGCCGTTATTGTGCGACACGTGGTGGCACCATGTGAGATCGAAGGCCTGGTTATGGATTACAGAAGAGGCCACTGACCGGGAATGCAAAAAAGACTGGGTGAAAGGACTAAATTATACCTTTGTGTCCAAAGAAGTGTTGATGTTGTCATCAATTGAGCTTGTATACCTGAATTGGGGGCAAGAAATGGGCTGTTACTCGTTTTGCTTTCTGTTCCCCAAGGAGCGCCTGAGACTGATCTTACTCCTCACAGTTCTGAACTCATGACTCGAGGAGTTCAAGATGATGATCCAAGTGCAGGTTCTGCTGATCTTGAACCATGAGGCTTGTCCCTGGACCGCACTTTCATGTTTCAATCCTGCAGTCCCATAGCGGTATCTCTGCTCTGTGGTGGGATCAGACCACTTCTAGTTCACCGTCCTGCCTTTTATTAGCCCCTCCGGTCTTTGCATCAGTAATGACAGTGGCTGCGGCCAGTCTTCATAGTTCGGCGGTACATGTTTTCCCATACCTCATTGACTGGCTAATGAGGGCTGGCTCACCCCAGCTAATCTCGGACTGCCTGCACAAACATTTGTTGTTGTTGTCCACCATAAGGTTTCAATCAATTAGTAACACAGCTAGAAGTGGTGATGGTGGATTCAGGCACATAGGCCTCACACACTCCTCGCATGAACAGATTTACTCCAAGGTAGAGTATGGCCTTGCAGGTGTCACACAATCAACACTGTGACTTGAATAAGAGATGCACAGCAAGGCAAGGCGCAGGCACACGTTCCGACTATGATCATCAGCACTGCGCTGAAGGACTCATGGAGTATTAACAGCAGGATGCAAAGGGCCTTTGGTGGCCTGTCATAAAAGGATGCAGGTCCAGTGGAGCAGAAGTTGCAGGCTATGTTTAAGTGCAGAGGATTATAATGAAGCAGTTCCAATATGACAGCCCACATAAGAAGCAATAAACAAGTTAAAGAAAAAAAAAATCATCTTTATTGAGCTAAGACATGATAGTGAAGAAAATTAGTAATTTGGTAAAGAAAAAGGGCAACTAAAATGTTTAATGATTTTTTTTTTCTTTTCATTCAAAGTACAAAACCAGTGAAAATGCCATAAAAACCACATATATTCTATTACACTTACGTTCCAATAGCCCTCAGGAAACAGTAGATACAAGAAATATTCCCATATCATCAGACCTAAATAAACATAATCTCACTTAAACAAGTAAAACATAATAGTAAAAAATACAATACTTTAACACCTATTACGCTGAGCTTCTGCTGTACGCAGGACTTATAAAGAAGTAATAAAAAACTGATTTCAGGTGGTTCAGCGAGAATGTGTTAGAATTGGTCCTTTTTTAAGTCTATCCACATCTGAGTGAATGCTCCCTTATGTTTGGTCCTTACTTTCACAACATTAAAAAGGCACAGACTTCAAAATAGTTTGTCAAAAATTACAAGATGGGGAATGTTCAGAATTTATTAGTACAAAATGTCATAGGCTTTACAAATCAATAGCAGTAAAGGGTTGCTTCATGTGGAGGCACAGCTAGTCGGTTCATTTGATACATTTACCATTATCTGCCAAACACATTAAAGAAGGTCCTACAGCTCAGTGGGGTCAAGGGTAATGTGGGATAAGAGGGGGGTTCACGGCATCTTTGGAATCTTGAAAAGCATTATTACCGAGAGTTGGTGTTAATATGGTTTTCAATGCATGAGGTCATCAACATGATACTTTTCCAGTTTGTCATAAAGTCATGCAAATAAATACCATTAAGAAATGTATAAAACTGAAAAAATCACTCAAAGTGGTAATGTGACCACACAAGATGCCCTTGTAGGCCGAGGAGCCCAAAGATCATTGTGTGATCATGGGCCAGTCACTTTGTAGCCCTATGCTTCAACTCCCGAAACTGGGTGCACTTTGAAACAGGTTACTGCCAACTATGAATCACTATTTTGGAAAACTGGACACCTGCATTCCAAGTTCTCAACAAGTGAAAGAGGCAAGAAAAACTTGCAATTCAAAGTATTTTTTGGAATTAAATTATTTGCAGATCACAGGCAAACGCAACAGTGAGGACAAGACGACTAAGCTCTCTCACTGAATTTTTAGTCCCATTGTTCCACACAATTTTTGCAGGAATGGGCAGGTTTTCGTTCAGCTCTGTTTAGAGGGCTGAAATCGTCACATGTCCGGGTTAGGTCAAGAACAATAAGTAAGAAATATAGGGCAGCTTTCAGATGGAAACAAATGGATGCATCTGTCATTTTGGATTGAACACCCCTGTGGGAGGACGATTTAGCCGTGCTCAACTGGAATGCATACTACTGCAGAACTGATGCATCAGTGCAAACTGAAATGCTTGCTCACTTCTCCAATGAGTAAAAGAAGCAAGCCGTGGCCGCTACGTAACTTGGAATGGACAACCCATACTGGAGGTAAATACAGGTTGCACTTTGTATTGAAAAACAAGACATTATTTGTTAAGCTAACAACAGTTTTGAATTTTAGTAAAAAGGGCAGGGTGCCTGCAAGGAGTGGGAAACTGTGGGGTAAGCTGAATGGAAGCAGCACACTTGGGAATGGACTAACCTTACATTACAGTTCCCCAGAGCCATGAACCTTCCTGGATTGTCCTCCCTTTTGGAAAGAGCAAACCGATTCTCCTCGCCACAACTTGTCAAGAGTTGTCTGTGTTGTGACTGGGGTTGAGTAGAGATGCTGTAGTTTATACACAAAACTACCCTAGAGCTATCGCCTTCACTGCATTCTTGATCACTGGAGCAGTGACAATGTGAAGCCCAAAACCATTCTGCAAAATATGTAGAATCTCAGCTGGAGAAACTACCATGTTAGCTCAAAGTTAGGTGCTCTTTACACAGATCTATGTAACCTGCAAGTCACCAATTCAAAGCCGGATTGGCAGACTCCGACTTGCATCTTAATCCAATGACATTGTGGCACCTAACATACCATAACGTGCACTGTAAAGCTCATGTTCACCCCTTGGGGTACATTGGCACTGAACAGGTGTTTATTGTTACCTAACTCAATGGTACTCATGTTATCAACTTTAGATGGATGAAAGGTTGAGCGAACCTGCTGGGGATTCAAACCTGAGGCCTTGAAGTCAAACACTGGTTTCTGGAGTGGATGCATTAGGCCACTGAGCCACTAGATCAAACATACAATGGCGCCTAATATTTATGTATTTAGAACATTTTTTAATTGGTGGTTTGACCTTTAGAAATGATCGTTATAACCCAACACAATATCCTACCCTCTTCTGCCTTAAAAGGTCAGCCTCTGCCTCTCATTCACATCATCAAAGTCTGTGTTGTCAGCCAATAAACATCTCATAATCAGCTGTTTCAAGAATCGATGAGTGGTCTAATATCTCTGCTTCCCTTCGCCAGAAAAGGTCATCAATAATTGAGGCCATCTGAGACACAAGTGTGGAGGCAAAAGACCACAGTTCTAATCTGGACTTGCTGTGTTGACTAAACTGCATGACCATGATCACATTAGTAAATCTCCATGCCTCGGTTCCCTGAACTGCAGAAATCGGGAGCAGTCAAGTACAGTGAAAGACCACTGTTAAGTGTGGAAAGTCATCTTCAAATTGACACGTTTCTAATACTTTTTGGGAGAGGAGAAGATGGTGGCTCCAGATTGAGTACATTGTTGCACAAGTGTCATGAGAAGAATAAACCACATTCAAATTTGCTGGCCAGGGACCTACTGCTGCTTAACCCCAAATTCACAGTTTCTTGCCCAAGTGTGTTGCTTCCACTCACTGGGCATTTAGGACTTTGTCTGCAAACATCCAGTGTATGTTTTGTGAAGCGGAATGTGGTAACGGTTACATAAATCGTCAGAACCTCCTTAACTGATCTGGAAGGAAAACACTCCAGAAGATTCACACTGGGCTTTTGCCATCCCTGAAACCTTGGATAACTTGCAGATAGGGTGAGTGAAAGGCTTCTTATCACAGTGATTACAGTTTTTTTCCCAGGCCATTGCTCTTTACAAACTATTGTAATATAGGGCTCCACGAGGTAGGCTTTGCTGTGACCAAGGAATCTCTCGCAATACACTGGTTTGTAAACAGACCAGTTATGACAGCAAACATGGCGTCCCAGGGACATGAAATCCTAAGCGGATCTGAATCCAAGAATGACTATCATTTTAAAACAGGTTCCAAAACTCTTAAAACATATTTTCTCTAACTAACCTGATCAAAATATATTGCAAAGAGAATTTAGTTGGCTTGCAGACTGCCACCCACCTTACACTAAGCACACAGTAAACTGTGAAGGACATCTTTGATGTGGGCTCCAAGTGAAAATGTTACACATTCTTCAGGTGCCAAGCATCTCTGTGCTGATAACGAGTTTAAATAAGGAATCTAAAAATATTAAGTCATCCCTTTATGTGGAAGGAAACTGTTCATTGGTCAATCATTAACATAAGCACGTTTTTAAAAATATTTGCTTCAATTACCCTGTTATACAGTAATGAGTCAATTCCCTGGTTATTTTCAAAAAGTTCATGATCCATTAAAAATACAGCAACGCGATCTTTTTCTTTGGAATGGTTGATTAATTGTTTGAAGTCAGTGACTCCATCAAGAGGGAAGAGGGCATTATTCTAATTTTAAAAAGACAAAAGGGGGATGAGGTGCGAAGTATGCATATTTGCTTCTGCTTCTCAAAGCATCTAATGAGCCATCACCTTTAATCCTGTCTGGGCAGGGTCTGTGCTCGGCCTCAGCTATCCACTCTCAGGGTGACTTTGTAGATATTGATATCCTCCTCTTCCTTCCTATAGACAAGTTTCACATTGAAATGTAGAGGGAGGAGCCGCTGGTAGAAGTCCACCGTGCCATGACCCTGGCGCATCTTGGAGGACAGGTAGATGGTGGCACGTGAGCTGCACAGGTGTTGGAGGGTCCTGAGCAGGGCGGGATACGTGTCTTGGAGGTATACAATATCAGCTCCCAAGATGAGGTCATAATCCCTGGGGAAATCATCTTGGTCTTCTCCCCAACAAAGAGCACACACCTGGGTCTTGGCTGAACATGCTGGCGGCACATTAGCGGCAACATTTTGACGTATCTGCTTCAACGTCTTGGGAAGGTCTGTAATTGTCACATTGGCACCTAATGGGATTATGAAAGAGAGAAAGGGTAAAGAAATTAGGAAACTTTAGTTATGTCTAAAAAAAAAAAAAATGTTTTTAATGAAGTTTCATGTGTTCATTTGAAAGTTTGATATATATAGTATCGTATTAGAAAAATTAAAACAATGCAATATAAAAGAGGGTTAGCAATAAAAAACATCTTTGTTTTCTATTATGCTTCCTACCAAAGGTGCTGCCCTTTCCAAGTGCTGTATCGTGGGGGTAAGGAACGACCCACGAGTCGGTTGAAGAGTAAATAATCACTTTACTTGCAGATTAGTAAATCCAATGAAGCAAGCCCACCAACCAGCGTTCCAACAGCTCAGACACTAGTTCGCCAACTGTCACAGTCAGTCAAGGAACTCTTTATTCAAATGCTGCAGGGATGCTGAAAGATCATCACGTTCCTAACATTCCTAAACGGGTAATTACAACTCATCCAAGGAACCCCAGATACAGCACCTCCCCTCCTTGAACAGACAAAGCAAAAACAACATAGAAGAGAGAAAAACAATATAAAATAATATGGCAATAAAATATAAAATAAGTACAGCATACATGTAACTCCAGTTAGTACATTCAATACACCTGTAGATAACTTGATTTCTTGGAGACCCGACCACTCCTTGTATCAGTGTGTTCCCCATTATCAACACTTTCATACACAACGGCAGCATTGGATGCAGGTTCTGCATCACACTGAGATTGTCCATGCAATAGCCCAGGAATATCATACAATTTGTTATGCAATCCAGGAAACATCAAGGAGGAGTCATGTTTCAACATCCTCTTAGTCATGACTGACCTTTGAAAAATCATCAAGAGCAACCAAGTTCCTAATTGCCCACCACTGGCTAATTTGACAGAAGACTGTGCCACCTCAACAACTTGAAAAGGACCATTGAACTGAAACTCAACTTTGGACTTCTTAGGCCTCATGTTCTTAAGCAGAAGCCAACACCCTACATACACTTTGCTTCTCCCTTTACAATGTTTTCCATCAAAATAACGTTTAATCTGATCTTGAGCAACTTTAACATTAGCTCTAACTTTCTCAAGATCACAATCATCCTGCTCCTTCTGTACAGAAGAGGATCTGTCCATCAACCATCCTGGAACCAATACCGTTCGGGACTTCCTAACCCTCAATAAGGTAAAGGGATTAACACCTGTAACACTATGAGGAGCGTTATGATATGCCCAAATTTTGCTTCTTATAAAATAATGCACATCTTAACCACAAGTGAGAGCAGTTTGTATACCCTCTTTGAACAACTTGTTTACCATTTCCATCGCACCATTAGATTGAGGACTGTACAAACCCACTGTGTAACGTGCAAGGCCTTTATTCTTCAAAAATGTCTCCATTTCATTGGACACCAGTTGCAACCCATTGTCAGTAATGAGCTCTTAAGGGTGACCTTTGAGAGCAAAAGTTTTTTTTTTAAATTTAATTTATAACCACCTCTGTGCTAATTTCACGTACAAAATCATAACAAACTAATTTAGAGAAGTAATCAACCATCACAATCAAATACCTAGACTCTTCAGGTAAAGGCATTATAGGTCCCACAAAACCAAGTGCAACTTTGTACCAAGGAACGTCCGGAAAAGAAGTAGGTATTAAAGGTGTCTCCCTCAACTTCCAATGTCTATAGGATAACAAAAACTCATCACATTTATCAATTAAATTCTCAATATCTTTATCCATATATGGCCACCAAAAGGATAGTATCAAACATTTTTGGGTAGCTACGGATCATATCTGACCTTGATGAGCAAGACAGATAATTTTAGATCTTAACTCAGTAGGTGCAACAAACTTTCCAACCCTCAACAAAATACCGGACTCAACTGTCAGTTGAGAAGAAACATGACATAAGCAAAGCAGCTCCCCGTTAAGACGTTTCTGTAAAGGCCATCCATTCTGCATAGAGTACACAACCTTCAGAAAACAAGAATCATTTTCCATGGCAGAATTCCATTCTCCTTCACTGATGGGGCCCTGACAAACCTGAACTACATTTCCACCAGCTACAACACATTCAGATCCAAAAATGTATTTATCTTGCATGACATCATTTTCATTAAAGGGAGCCTTGAAAGGCAGTTTCCTTGAACTCCCAGGAATCTGACGTTAAACTTTTACTCTTGTAATTAAGACAGACTTTGTATTAACCTTGAAGATGCAGCAGACAACCCTTGCTTAGCAGATAAAATAATGGTTTGTGAGCTATGTAAAGGGTAAAATGAGTTCCCCACACTTAAGTTTTAAACTTTTCAATTGACTATGCATATGCCAAGGCCTCCATTTCGATAGAACTATATTTCCTTTCCACCTCAGATGGTACTCTGGAGGCAAAGGCAACAGTGTGCTCAGTACCAATTTTCTGGCACAAACCAGCACCCAATGCCACAGCACTGGCATCAGCTATAATAATATATTCATGACCACTGATGTAAGTTTTCAAAGCCGGTACTTCAGTAAGAATTTTCTTTAAGAACACATTTTGTTCCTTAGTTTCCCCCAAAAACTTTTCATGTTTCCTTAACAATCTCTTTAGTGTTTATGACAGTGCTATAGTTTTCCACAAATCTTAAATAGTAGTTACACAATCCTATGAATGAGCAGAATTCATCCTTGTTTTTGGGCAGGACACCTCCCTCGATAAGATCCTCTTTAGGTTCAATACCATCAGAAGTAATGATGTGTCCTAAATACTTTACAGAAACAAGTCAGGAATGTTCATTTATCTTTTGAAACTGTCTTGTGGGTCATTCCTTACCCCGGGGCTCAAGCTGCAGGCCATCACTGCCATGAAGGCTGGCTCCCGATCAATGGGCTCATTGTGCGTGGAGAGACGCTCCTCGTTGTTGCCAATATGTTGTGGAGTAAGGAACAACCCACGAGTGAGCTAATGAGTAAATAAAGACCTTTTTTGCAGATGAATAAAGCCAATGGAGCGAGCCCACCAACCAGCGTCCCAACAGCTTAGTCACTCATTCGCCAACTGTCCCACTCAACAAACACCTATTCAAATACTGCGGGGATGCTGGAAGGTTGTCATGTTCCTAACATTCCTAAACAGGTAAGTACAAAACATCCAAAGACCCCCAGATACAATATGCTGTAAATAATAGATTGTTATAATGTTATATGTACCGGAAAATGTATACTTGTATGCTATGTTTGGTCATGAGTGAACATAGAATTTAGAAAACTAAACATGAGGGTCCAGTTTGAGCTCAGTCAGACCCTCTCCTCACTGCTGTGTCGGATGCGGATAGCGTTCTTCTGGTATGCTGCCATACCCGTTATTCATTTCTTGCAAGTCTTCTTCCTTTCATAGGTGTTGTTACAACTCAATCAATTGCCCTTAGTTTGCCTCGCCACCTCAGGCTATCCCCGTCGCTGACGAAATTCAGGAAGGATCTCAAGACCTGACTCTTCGATTGAACCTCAGCACCCATCAGGCCCTGCAGCCACCCCATCCCCAAACCCCTCCACCCCCAGCACCTTGAGACCCTCACGGGTAAGTAGTCGCACTTAACAAACACTGATTAATTTGATTGACCTTGCAAGGCTTTATTGGCCGTGACAGAATCAGAAGCAGACACCAGAAGCGAATGCTAAACTCTGTTAGCCAAATTGCTGTCTATGTGAATTAAACATAGTAAAGGAAAGTGCAAAATACTGGATTCATAAATTTGGATGGCGAGGATGGACGCTCTTCTGAGATGGTGGTCTTGTTTCTTTAAAGTTACTGCCTGGTTAGAATGTATGTTGTAAGGAACACATTCTTTGTCCCGCTGATGATGCAGTTTGCCATGCAGCTCTCTCCAATAATACCCTAAATTGTGTTTTCCTGTCTGCACATAATATATAATTTTGTATATCCTGTAACCACAGTTCTTCTACCTTAAGACCTTAAATAACGTGTTACTATTTCCCACTTTAATGATGCTCAATCTACCCTACATAAATGCTAAAAGTTAAAATTAGCCCTGCCCAAATTTGAACTTGTGACCTACAGATTACAGTAGGTGTAAGTGTAGATTGCTTAACTCACTGAACCACCTTTGGCACTATCCACAGATATGAAATATTTTCCCTCCTCTCATAACCAATGAGCTCTGTAGCAAGTCAAATTCCTAAACAAGAGAAATGCCAGGCCAATCCAGTCTCTAAATTTAGGGGCATATTTACAATAGAAGCGGCGGAGCGCGGTTTTAGCCTCCTTGGCTTAACGCCGCACTCCGCCACTTCTGAAACACAGCCCTGCGTTTCCCGCTGTGCTTACGCTAAATTTAGCAGCCTAGCGCCAAAGCAGGCACCCATGCACCATAGTGCAAGGGTGTCTGCGTTGCAGGTGAAGATTGTTTATGTGCAGGAACGTGTCCCTTTCTGCACATAATCTATAAATGGCGTTTTGTAACTTCTATGTATGCTGCTTAATGCAGCACACATAGAAGTTGAAAAATTTCTTTTTTATTTTAATGATTGTTTATGTGCAGGAAGGTAGGTGTCCCTTCCTGCACATAAACAATCAATGGCGTTTTGCTGTTTCCATGTGTGCTGCTCAACACAGCACACATGGAAACAGCAAAAACAAGGAGAAATTAAACATTTCTGCTCATTGCGTCCGGGTAAGAGCAGGTTTTCCCTGGTCTTAATTTTCTCGCTGTCCCATATTTACGCCACCCTTGTAAATATGGGGGCAGCGTCAAAATCAATGGGTCTTGCGGCGGAACGCCCACCACAACACCCATTGCCCTCCCCTTTCACGCTAAGTATAGCGTGAAAAGGTGCCTTATATACAAGGCAGCGTTAAGCCACGGTAAGTGGCTTAACGCTGCCTTGTAAAAAAGGAGAAGCCCCTATCGCCACTACAATGTCGTGAAACGTGACGCTGTGGTGGCGATAGGGGCTTGTAAATATGCCCCTTAGTGTTTTCATTCGGCTTAATGTCCTTGCATGGAGTTGTTCCTCCGTCAGTATTTTGTTTTCTCCCAGTTACCACAGTGTAGGTCCTTTTGCTTTATTTTCTGTTTTCATCTCCCATTTCTCCCACTGAAAGTGGTTCCAGGCACCAAATGGTCCTTTTGTGAAACCAAGACCAGCCCTCACCCTGTTGGTCCCCACCCCTGTCCCAAATCAAAAAAATACCTAGAAAAAAAAGCTGGACACTCAGGTCGAAAAGTTGAACAAAAGTAACACACTAACACATTTAGAGTCACAATTTTAAATTTGGTAAATAAAACATTTAATATTCATGCCCGGGAGATGTGTGGCACAGCGGCCAGAGCGGCTGACTCCGGAGCACAGGGTTCACAGTACGATCCCCGGCACCAGCTCAGCATCATGTGACTCTGGGCAATAGCTCACTTAATCGCCCCCGACTGCCCCTTGAAACCATTAAGGGGGTGATATGTTTGCGCTTTACAAATAGGAATTATTATGTCCGCCACCTGTCTATGTGCGGAAAAAATATGATGCAAAAAAGACAAATAAAAAGAAATTTAGGGAGGTTGAAATTTATACTGTCTCAAAATAATAAACTACACAGTAAAACAAGCATTTGCAATGCAATAGGTCTCGCATTTACGCTAGACCTATTGCATTGCAAATGGTAGGCATCACGGACAACGGGAGGGAAGGCGGGGGGGGGGAAGAAGGCACGGACAACGGGAGGGAGGGCGGGGGGAGAAGGCACAGACAACGGGAGGGCGGGCGGGGAGGGGGGAAGAAGGCACAGACAACGGGAGGGAGGGCGGGGGAGAAGGCACAGACAACGGGAGGGAGGGCAGGGGGGAGAAGGCACGGACAACGGGAGGGAGCGCGGGGGAGAAGGCACGGACAACGGGAGGGTGGGGGAGAGAAGGCACAGACAGCGGGCGGGGGAAGGCCCAGACAACTTGGGGAGAAGGCACGGACAACGGGAGGGCGGGCGGGCGGGGGGTGGGTGGGTGAGAAGGCACTGAATACAGGGGGAGGGGGAAGAAAGGAACCAAAGCATGCCGTGCCTGCAGTACGAGAACCTCATTAAAGAAAATAGTGCTCACAGTCTAAATAAGACGTACCGTGTAACAACCGAAGTAAAGGGGCCAGTCGCCATGGGAGGTGACAAATGAAGGAGGCAGTACTAAGGAGGGACTAACAAACCTATTGATGAATCAAAAGCCAGCATTTAAGATGGACAATGACAAGCCAATGGCAAATATGGGTGGAGAGTGGGCGGGGCTTCTATTCCGTACTCCTCTACAATAAGTCTCGCAGAGCAGCACATGCGCGCTGGCTCTAGGCTCATCCTAAAAAATGTTATTGTAAAAATTGGTTTGTAAAAGTCAGTTTAGAAAAATATGTTTTGGAAAAATATTTTATCACATGGAACCACCTAAATGGCCCTCTTTAACTGTGTCATTAATTTTAAATCTGAAAGTCCTAGGTGGCATCATTTTTTCACCCCAGATCAAGACACTAACCTCCAAAGAAAATGTATCTGCTACCTTCCAGTACACTTACACCTTAATCAATGAATCAATCAAAAACATAGAGCGCTGTGTAGTCAAAAAAGGCCTCCTGGTGCTGTTAAAAAAAACTGTAAATGTAAAAAAGGGAATGAACTACTTATTGCCAAGCCAGATTTTTAGCAATGTCCTAAAAGCAAGATGAATGATCGTAGCCCTAAGGATGAGGGGCAGACTATTCCGGAGCTGAGCCACTTGAACAAAAAAAGCTCGCCCACCAGTCTGGGCTTTGCTAAACCGAGTTATCTTAAGCAAGTTACCATTAGTGGAACTGAGGAGTTTATGAGGAACATAGTGTTGCAATTTGTTTGGCCAGCCTGATAAGAAGCCCTGTGAGCCTTAAACAAGATAAGCCTGTGAACAAGAGCTACTAGAGACCAGCCAATGCTGCTGTAGTGGGGCTCCACGTGGTAAGGACAAGGCTAACTTAGCTGCAGTGGACTGAATCCTGGATAGTTGGTTAATAAGGTAAAGATGGGCTCCCAGGAATAGAACGTTTCCATAGTCTGGTCTACTCAGTATGCCACCATGCACTATTACCAGGTGCCAGTGAGTGGAAAGCAGAGACCGAATTTTATGCAAGAGTGTCATCAGAGAAAAGCAGGAGGTGGACAATTTGTTAGCATGGGACACAAGCGAGAGATCACAATCCATTTGCAGCCCCAGGTTCTGAACAGAGGGTGCTACAACTGGGGCAGAATTGCCCACCAAGGGCCAAAAGCCACTGGGCAGAAAGTGCCTAAGTTTTCCTATATGGAAGAGCATGATTTCAGATTTTGTGCTATTCATTTTTTTTTTTTTAAACAATTGTATTGAGTTTATGCAATTGTGATATTAAATTTAGGTAAATAGGCGCCCTAACAATTATGAAATGTTATGAAAGGGAATTTGGACTCTTGGGTGTGTGATCAAAAATAAGAGTTAATTGGGTGCCTGCTGCATTGGTAGCTAAGCTTAAGGCACGTGATCGTATCAGAAGGGCTAGTGATCTTATATAAGCACTGAACAACGTGGGGCTCAGGTCAGAACCCCGAGGTACTACGATTGACTGGTTTAAAAACAGAACGATACGGTGGTAGGTGTATTGCCTGTAATCTGCCCTATAGATATGATTGCACCATGTTAAGGCCAGCCTTTTAACTCCCACCTCTGCCAACCTGGCCATAAGGACTGAGTGTCAAAAGCTGCGGACAGGTCTAGCAGCATCAGTGCTAACAGAAGACCCATGTCCACTGCCATCCACCACTGTGGTCATGGCCACCTCAGTCCCATGCAACGGCCAGAAGCAGCATTGCGCCTTGTCCAATAGCGAATGATCATCCAGTTGTGCCGATATTCTTGTTAACATTTTTCCAGAATTTTGCCTGAAAACAGCAGGAGTAATACAAGTCGATAAATACTAAAGGTAAGTGGAATAGGCTGTGGCTTTCGTTAGCAGAGGCAGGACTAGGGCTTATTCCACGCTCCTGGAACTAGTTGTTTGCAATGAATAATTGATAAAGGTCAGAAGAGGGGCGGTTAACTGATCAGCCAATACCTTGCAAGCGGGCCCAGCGGAGAACCCGACAAGACAGAATTCACAATTTGAGCGAAGTCTGTAGTTGTGGGAAAACTTAGATCATCGGTCTAAACACTGAAAACAATTACCTGCGCCTTATGGAATCCTAAGAGGTAAAATAACAAGGAATAAGGGTATGGTGGTGCAAATTATGAGCAGAAGAGTGGAATTTTGAGTTTGTACATGAGTTGTTGCCGAGAGGCTGGTTTTATTGAAAATAGAGGTTTGGTATTTTAAGATCTTCATGTAGACAGTTTCAAAGGTTTGAGATGAGATCGGATTTATGTACTTTGTGCAATTCTAATTTGTAACCTGCTCTTTCTGGGCTGTAGTTTGTGCCCGAGTCTCCAATATTGCAAAAAAATAACAATACATTTTAAATGAAGAAAATGACAGGCTGATCTCTTAAAAACAGCATCCTTCTGTTGTTCCACACTAGGAAAGAAGAGGTTTTCATTACCTAATAAAATCGCCAAGATTCCCACAATGCCGGTTCCAGCTCCCAGTTCAATGACCTTTTTCCCACGGAAATCAAACTTCTGCTCCTCAAAGTAGTCACAGAGGGCGATAGCCTGCAACAGAAACCAGACAAGAGTTAGTGATGGAGAAGCCTTTTCAGGACTGTGCGGGCTGTGCACTTACTGGCACCTTTTGTTTTCTCGAATTCTGGCACCAGGTGGAAGTGTGTTATCCCCACTGAATTTTAAAAAAATGACCATCAGTTTACACGAAGAGAACAGGAAAACAACCCACTAAGTTTTATTAATGCCTTGTAAGTTTAGAGCTTTCGTGGTGTGCCTCGCTTCTGGTGCTGATCTGTGGTATTTTTTATAAAATGTATTTATTGACATTTTCCAATTACATACAGGATATGTTATAGCACACATTATAATACTGCATACAATAATAGGATACGGCAAGCATCCATCCAACATTTGTTGGAACAAAAAGGGGGACCGTGTTCAGGATAAAAAGGCCCCAATGCCGACAAAGTCCGTCAGTCCTACGTTCCAATCGACAGTGGTACTGCACAAAGCAATATCCCAGTTGGAACGTAGGAAGAGTAGAAACGACATGTTTTTATCCATTCAACAATACCAGTTACCAGACAAGCCTTCTGGTGTTAATAATAGAACTCCCACCCAAACCCTCCCATCCACTGGATTGAGCACATCTCATGTGAAGTCCTGACTACTGTTCTTAGTCTAGTTATCATACACTCCCAAAGCTTGCGCTCATCTGTGTTTAATAAATACCTGAAGCACACAGACGCCTATGGGGGTAGCCTCCGACCAGTCGCTTACACGTGTATGATGTACTCTACGGAAAAAGGTATAGTATGTGAAAATTGGTCAAAACATGCTGCCCCGCATCTCGTGCTTATTCTCTTGATTATTCTCCTCTATTCCTCTTCTTCTTCTTTACTTTCCTTCCTCTTTCTCTCTCTTCTTCATTCGCATTATTTATTTATCTAAGCAATACAACCACTTTCATGAAATTGTTTTTTCTTCTTAATTAATTATTTGGGTATTACATTTAACTTATTTATTACATGAAATATACTTCTATTTATGAATTGCTCATATTGGTATGGTTTATAAGACTTGTTGTATTGTATTATATATAATCTTAATTATCTGTATTCCTTTATTAAAACAATAAAGAATATTGGAACTAAAAAAAACATGCTGCCCCGCCTATGTCTGGCAGTAGCACACAAACTACAATGAAACTAAATGGCACAGTTACTGCACTGATACAATGTCGCCATCAGTCGGAGAGCTGCTTGCATTGCAAGCATTGTACAGAAATCGTTTCCGGTGCGTAGTGGGGCTAATGTTTACGTGTCACACACGAGACTCGTAGTGTTTAATGCATACTTTATTTTTTTTTAAAAACCAAGAAAAAAAAACCACACACAATCAGTAGATATGGATCTGTAATATTTGCAACTCTTTCGGAGCATTAGCAACATACACGTTAAAGGTAAATAAAAATGCACCACTCCCAAACACGCCTTTTACTTACAATTATAAGTTAATAAATGCTAGCAATTTGGTTAAAGGCGATCTACTGTCTTCTAAATACCTCTAACCTGCTGCACCGAGAGGTTGCATCGCATCTTCACTATTGTGCAACAGATCACGATCGAGGAGCAAAATGCTGGACACCGTTCATCAGATAATAAACGTAACGAATAAGACTGGCCTTAACGTTTCTCTTCGACCTGATTTCCAAGGTTGCTATGACCCGCTTTCAAAGCCTGAGCTAACGAAACGTAAGCACACTCCAAATTCCGATTCACGTAAGCAGGTAACTGTGCTTCCCTATAATAGATAAGTGCACCCATTGTATTGCAGCAACATCCATCCCGTGTGCACTTTTTACCGAACTCTGCACGTCCGCTGCAGATGCACCCCCTTGCACCCACTTTCCACCAGCGTCCGTGCACACCTCCATTCCCTCTCAGCCCTCACCGCCTCCCAGACCGGAGCCGCCACCCCCAGGCGGGCCCCGTAGTTCTGGGTAATCCTCAGCTCCCGTCCGCAGTACCGAAACCGGCTCTCTTCGCTGTACGAATCGGAGAAGAGACCGAGCTCTTCCCGAGGAAACACCTCCTCCATGATGCCTGCCGCTGTTTACTTTTATCAACTATCCCATTGAATACGTGTCCCGCTGCCGTCTGAAAATAGGCCCCGCCCCTACACAAACAGGCAGAAGCAGAAGATCTCAGAGTGTTGTGTCTGCAAAATGCTCTGAATGTGCTCTTCTCATCGAGTAAACAGAGCAGTTTCAGTGTTTGCGTTCTCATGCAAATGTGTACGGTGGTTTCTCAGCTTTGTCCCCATAATCCTACTTTCCATTACAACTGTTTTATTTAATGTTTATTGTGTTAGGTGGCTGGAATATAACTATTTTAATATAAAAAACGAAAAAGGAGAGACTGGTAATTGTTTTATCTGGAAAATACTGACGGGAGCAGACGAGGCGCGCAATCCCGCTTTTCCTATTTATTTACAAACTTTAGGCACAGTGTATGATGAGAAAAGGCTGACCATAAAGAATTGTCAGGTGTGTAGTATCCTGCTGGACACGCTCTAGTGTTCAGAAAGTTATGTGAATACACTTAACACCCACCAATCACAGGCATCACCGTTCAGGTGACTCTGCTAATAAAAGGGTCCGGGCGCACGTGCCCTGAGCCAGTTACTAGTACCCTACTAGTGTGTGTGCGCGTGCTTTATTTCACAAGTATGTGGCCTAGAGCCCACTACTTTACAATGGCAATGAGGGGGTCACCCCTGTGTGTTTGCTGGCATCTGTCTCGCAGTTTGACGTGGGGGAAAGGGTAGCCCAAGTCTAGGGCACCCCCTACACCTGCCGCCAGCGAGACAGCTACTGAGAGCTGTGAAAAGGGGAGAAGCGTCGCAGCAAGAACCACGCACCTGAAGTACCCGCGTGGGAGATGAGCCTGCAGCGTGTCTAAGGTGCCTGCATGCTGCTGACCGGCAAAGCGAGAAAACACTGTGTCCACAGTGTTATGTCGTGGGCCCTCGGCCCACATACTGCGAAAGGACAGACACGGTTAGTGGGGTACTAAATAACTGGCCACGAGCACGTGCACACGGGCCCTTTTATTAACAGGCTCACGTCACTCGTGACGCCTGTGATGGATGGGTGTGGGGTGCATGTGTGTCCACTCCCCCAAGGGAGTTGTTAACAAACTCTGTGTCTGCTGAGACACTAGAACGTGTCCAGCAGGACACAACATTCCTCCCAAATTTTAATGAAAACAAAACAATCACTAGTCCAACCTGTAGGGGTAAATAACATTCAACTAAACACCACAGGGTCCATCAGCTTCTCGTGTCAGGCAGCGGGAAAACAGCAGACAGGTGCTGGTGACTGACTGCAGCAGGACGATCTCGGCGGGCACTCATAATTTAACCTGAGTGGTTCAGGACACGAACGCTGGCTTGGCGACGTCTGCTGCATCCCAGCAGCATACTGGTGAGAACATGTCTTTAGGTCCGGCGTTGCTCCATTCTGCTGACGTTGAGGATGGTCTGTGGCGGGGGTCTAACAGTTCATTACAACAGGGTGCGTCAAGAGCATGGTTGGAGTCCATGGTGACAGTTCACAAATATGTTGCTGGATCGACTGAAGTCTCTGTTAGACTACTTTGCAGTATCCTGTAACCCGTCGGTGGGGCAATATCAAGTCCAACTCTCCCGCCTGGGGAGGCCCTTTGTCGGGGTTGCCATGGGACTGCTTGTGGGCTGCGCTGGGGCTGCGTGTGTGCCGACTGGGGGCAGCTGCAAGACCACCGAGGAGCCAGCACCTAGTCGCTCGCAAAACCCTCAGGGGTGGATGAGTCTTGGTCAAGACATGCTCTCGCTGCCGCAGCTCAGGTGTAAGCCAGGTTAGCAGGTAGCCTCAGGTTCTGCTTGTCGGCTGGTTTAGCAACGGTGTATGACTCCAGTCCATTGGTACTCTTGAGATGGTATCGTTTGACGCATTTGACGTGGACTGGCGTGATGGCATTGCCAGCCGTGTGGTGAATCTGGACAACAGTTGGTGATGACTTGCCGTGATGGTTGCAGGCCTTCGCTCTTGAGTCGATCACCGAGAGTGGGGGTGGCCAGGTGCTTCCATTTCCTTTGGGGAGACATCTGCATCCTTGCACTTGGACTTCTTGAGCTAGGAGACGTTGGTGACAGTAGCGTGATAGATACCCTGAGGAGACGTGAGGCATGAGACTCTGTTCGCACAGGCTTGTGGCTTACTCGCGGTCACCAGTTCATTCTCTGGTTATCACCCACTTCGCTTGCTGTTGGTGTGCAGTGATGCGCTCTTTTAGCAGCTCGAGTTCTCTTCAACGTCCGGCCCGGCCACTCACGACTTCCCCTCCTGAACTTGGTCGGTTGTCAGATTCTTAGTGTGGACCCTCCGGTCACACTTCCACACTTTCGGTTGGGTGCAGTGTCATGCACATGGCACTGGTGATGTGGTTGCCACTGGACCTGGACGACAGGTGGTGATGCTCTTCTAGGAGAGGAGATTTGTGGATGGACTTCGCAGCTACATGCCTCTGCTTTGCTGAGGCTGTTGCTTCACCCATGGCATCTGCGGTCAGTAGTAGGGATGCCGTCTGACTTAGGCTGCCGACACTCGGGGATGGACGGTCGCACTGGGAAGCGTTGGGGAGAGACACGGTTCGCGCTTGCTGCGGCTTACGTTGGGTTCTCCCATGGGGCTGTCTCCAGGGACGTCGGCCCGCCTTGGTGGCTGTCTGGTGTCTCTGGGTGCGTTCTTGGCTTGCGGTGGTATGAGTCCTTATGCTTCTCCTCTTGTTCTCTCCAGCGCACCTGTGTTCGTATGGTTCTTTATGGTGACAGGATTGTCACTCTTCTTTTTGGTTCTTCCTCCCAGTGCAGTAGCATGCACCTTCTTCCAAACAGGCCAACAGGGCCTATCAACTTCAGTGGTCTCTGGGCCATGCAGACGAGACCTCCAGTCGCTCTTCTCTCTTCTTCGTGCTGGGTGGCGTCCAGTCACTCGTCACGTTTGTTCTCTCTTCAGGGAGCTTTTTGAAGCTCCTACTTCGGGTGTTCCCTCTTCTGAGAATGGCTTCCTCGGGCAGTAGGGAGCTGAGGTGGTGGCAGCATGCCACTTGGGAGTGTGCGACTCCCCTCTTGCCTGTTACTTGCCTGGCTACTCCATCTTGAGGCAGTGTGGGGGAGGACACTCTTTTGCAGTCCTTGGTCCTTGGCCCATGGCGGGGCTGCACTAGTGCAATAAAGATGTAGAGGCTCTCCATCCGGCATCTGGGCCATGCTAGGCCTTTCCACCCTTCTTGACTCTGGGGATCACTGGTGATGCTGGGCATATATGGTGGGGCAGATGGCACGCAGCTCCTTAATAGTCTTGTGGTGGGGAGCAGTGCCAATCTTCCTCATGACATCCGCGGCAACGTCTCTCTTGCAGGCAAACAAGTTCTTTCTCTCTCTGGCATTGTCTCTTTAGGGATGCCCTCGGCTGTTTCCCTGTACACCTGTATCTTCTTTCTTTGTGGACCATTTGCAGGTCCTATCCTTCTCTCAGGGACCTTCTTGATACCTCACTTTGTTGACGGCGGGTAATCTCCCTTCTGCCTCCTCTTCGCTCGAGGGTGCAGTGCTTGCACGACGATGCTGTGCCTTCGCAGCCTTAGATCCGGTCTAGGCTTGTGCATGCTTGGTCACTTCGTGTGATCTGCGCAACGATGGGCCAATGGTGGCCATTCTGTGCTGAGAGTGGCTGGCTGGGCAGTGGTGGGGCTAGTAGGCCATCTCTCTGTGGGCGCCCTCTGCTGGCACCTTGCGTGCCCGTTCCTCTCTCTTGCGGTGGTGGTTGTTTACCACTGGAGGTGTGTGGCGCTATCTCGTTTGTCAGACAGCCACTGGGGGCGTGCCCAATGCACGTTCTCCTCCTGACCTTCGTGGGGCTTGCTGCCTTTTTTTTGCGGTGCTGCGTGGGACTTGGATCCCTTCTCTTTGCTAGGGCGCTGCCTTCCTAAGCTTTGCTGCTTTGGGCTGGGCTGGATAGGGCTTCACCACCTTGTCTTGCCTTAGGCTTGTGGCAGTCTCCTTAGCTGGGGCAGCTTTGGCATTCATGGTGCTCTCTCTCTGCAGGGGTTCACAGTCTCTCCCCTTCAAAAGGACAGGCAGTCACCATGGGTACATGAGGCACTATATAGTTCAGCTGTGGTATTGGGCATGGGGCCCTCTGACTGTCCGCTGTTATGGGCGGAGGCGTGAGTCTGGAGCCTCCCGCCAGGATCTGCGAGCAGTGTGAGACAGTGCAGCAGGGTTTCACTCTGTCTGTGTTTGCTGCTTGAGGTGGGGGCGTGGGGCCCGATATGCTCTTTGACAATCAGGGCAGCTCATTCTTTGTGGGTGTGCTTGATCCTTAACTTCCAGTCTCCCTCCTGCTCAATGTAGCTGCGGGGCTGATGTGGCTGTCATCTTCGTCAGGAAGATCAACGGTGCCACTGGCAGTGGTGCTTTTGTTCCTTACACACTGCAGTCTTGTAAATACCTGTCTCACCAGCTTGATGCCGAGGCTTTTCTATCTGCTGGCAAACCTCGGGCCTGCAGCACGTCGGGTGCAGTTCACTGGATTGCCACCAGGTGGCGCTGCGTGTTACAGCAAACAAATGATGGACGGAATGCTGACAATGCAAACATTCTCCCCCAATCAAAAGATCTGGGTTAAATCCATCGTTTTTTTGCCCACTACGCCACCCCAGTTTGGACCCAGCCATATGCAAATCAGTCTTGACCCTGTGCCCCATGGGAACAGTCCAGACCGAACTGCCAGGCCAGGTCCTCCCTGGACCGGAAACAAGCATCCTGGGACCGGTTTCAGGGTATGTCACCCTTCTTCAGCCAGACTAGCTTGAATCCAGTGGCGCAGTGAGCAAGGGACCCACGTCTGGGCATACCCATCCCACTTAGGGCGAAAAGTGTTACAGCAAACAAATGATGGACGGAATGCTGACAATGCAAACATTCTCCCCCAGTCAAAAGATCTGGGTTAAATCCATCGTTCTTTTGCCCATTACGCCACCCCAGTTTGGACCCAGCCATATGCAAATCAGTCTTGACCCTGTGCCCCATGGGAACAGTCCAGACCGAACTGCCAGGCCAGGTCCTCCCTGGACCGGAAACAAGCATCCTGGGACCGGTTTCAGGGTATGTCACCCTTCTTCAGCCAGGCTAGCTTGAATCCAGTGGCGCAGTGAGCAAGGGACCCACGTCTGGGCATACCCATCCCACTTAGGGCGAAAAGTGTTACATCAAACAAATGATGGACGGAATGCTGACAATGCAAACATTCTCCCCCAGTCAAAAGATCTGGGTTAAATCCATCGTTCTTTTGCCCACTACGCCACCCCAGTTTGGACCCAGCCATATGCAAATCCATGGGGCACAGGGTCAAGACTGATTTGCAATGTTTGTAATCCATCCCCTGCATCCCTTGCCATTGATGTGACCACAAGGTAAACAAGAGGCTGCAGTGAGGGAAGAGGACCCCAGAGTGACTGTTTGTTGCCCCCCCCCTCGAGAGAAGGATAGAAGGCGTGTGGGGAGAGAAAGAAAAAGCCCACATTGACAATGAGTAACGCGGCCGGCAGCTGGAAGAAAGTTGCTGCGGCCTCCCAACGTGGCCACAGCGCCACCTAGCGGTAGTTTGCTGCACTATGCCAGCGCCATGTAAAGACTGCAAAACAAAGTGGCCCCAGGGAAATTAACAGCTTCTGCAAAGCATAGCTCATTGCCTTTCCAGCAAAGAACTCCTGCCAATAGAGCTGCCAGGAGTGCAGTAAATGCCAAGGCTGTAAAGCCACATGCAGCCATGGAACGTCCAGTGTGAAAGACTCAGCATAGCCCCAAGAGACTGCAAGCCCTAAGCAGCCACAGCCAAGAGACTGGTAGAAGAGTGCAGCACGCCCCCTGTGGACTGCCTAGTGGGCTGAAGGGGAGAGACTGTGAACCCCTGCTGAAAGAGTGCCACAAAGCCAAGCGTCAAGTAGCCAAGAGAAGTCCAGCTAACGAAAGAGGACCAAAGGCAGCCAAGCCCCAAGCTGGCCCTACGAAAAGCACAAGAAAGACGTGTGCAGGGCGCGCAATCCCCAGTGGCTTTCTGATGCTACTGCAAGCAAGGAAATTGCACCATATGCCCCCAGTGGTGAACGGACACCAGCGCAAGCTAGAAAAACGAGCACGCCAAGGGCCAGAAGAGGGCGCCCATGAAGGACCAAGAGTGAGAAGTCAAAGGTGCGCTGAAGCCTGCACCCTGAAACTTGACAGCACAGGCAGGAGCCCAGGAGAGAGAGAGACCTCTCCGAAAAGAAGAACCAATGCTGAACGGAAGAGGCTGTGCCAGCCAGCTGTCCCAGCACCAAATGGCCACCATTGGCGCAGCAATAGCGGTATGTCACACCAAGTGACTGACCTTTCCAAGTATGCCGGAACAGAGGCAGGAGCAAGTGCCGCGACAGCGCAGGCTTGAGGCACAAGCACTACACCCTCAACCGAATAAGATAGAAGAAAGGTGACCCTCCATCCAGATAGTGGAGCACCGAGAAAATCCCTGAGGAAGGGACCGGACCTGCAAGACGTCTGCACAAAGGAGAAGAGCGTGGCACAACGCCAAATCGTGAAGGAGTTGACGAGAAGGAAAAAAGAGTGTGGCACGATGGCACAGCGCAAGAGACAAGTGAGAAGAAAGTGGCCCGATGCCACGTCATGAATCAGTGGAAGAGAAGAGAGTGGCACAATGCCACAGGGTGATCAACACCAATGGTGCGCAAGAGAAAAGGGAGAAGAGTGCTAAGACTGAGGACTCGTGCCAGCACCGGAGAAGGTATCCATCAACACATGCCAGCCACCAGGGTGCAGAGACATCACTGGAGACAGCTTTGCAGGAGGACCAACTGTAAGCAGTCAGCAAGCGCGACCTGCGTCCATGCCCCACGCTTCACAGTGTGACCGTCCAGTCACCTATCACCGGCTGCTTGATATAGATGGCATTCAGGCTAGCAACTGCACATGCCAAAGAAAACTACAAGTGGCTACGAAGTTGCTCCAGTCCTCCTCACACCAAGCAAGACATCACCACCTGTAACTCAAGTGTAAGATGATGATCGTCATCAGTACCAGGTGCACCACCAGAGTGGATCCAAACGCCTGAAACATCCAGAGACCAACAGTGCATTCCTGGCCATCCAGAAACCTTCTGTGAGCCCCCGTGAACCTGGGACCTGCCGATAAGAGAACACTCGACCATTGGACCATCCACCCTTGTGGTTGCACGAGGCTCGGCCGTGTCCCTGTTGGAAGTTCCGCAGTGACCCGCTTGCATGGCCTATAAGAGGCCCCGCACAGCCCACACAGTCACGTGGCAATCTAGGGGCAAGGGCCTCAAGGGAATTCCGGTGGGAGGAGAATTCCGACAAGAGGGATGCGTCTGCAGCAGCTCCACGACATTCACCGGGAAGCCCTGAGGTCATGGACAGAGGCCGGACACCCGAAAGCGATATAAAGAAGGCTCCCATTTCATCAAGGTTGTCCTCAGTCTTTGCAGGTTTGCCATCCTCCGGAGCCTGAGCGCCTTCAAGACGATCACCGTAGTGGACTCCACCGCCGCTCCAGATGCACCCACATTGAACTATGTAAATATTCTCCAACACTGTGAGACAAGGCTGGTCCGAACGACATCATTGAGGTGGACTAAAACCTCATGGCCATGCGGTCAAGAGATCCAGTACTGCCCTGCAGATGACCTGAAGAGACTCAAAGGTGCTGTGTTTTGTTGTGTGTTCTTTCCCACAGGTTTGACTTTGGTTCTTTTACAATAAAGTTTGGGAGGGATGTAGTGTCCTGCTGGACACGTTCTGGTGTTCAGGAGTGTGATGTGAATAAACTTTACACCCACCCATCATAGGCATCACCGTTCAGGTGACCCTGCTAATAAAAGGGGCCGGACGCACGTGCCCTGGGTCAGTTAGCAGTACCCTACTACTATGTGTGCGTGCTTTATTTCACAATTATGCGGCCCTATAGCCCACAAGGTGCAGCATGTAAATTCCGTGCAGAGCCAGTGCCCAGCCTGCAAAACGTGTCCAGCAAAGATGATCATGCCTTTTCTCATAACTGTCAAGCGTTCAAAACGTTTCTCAGTGAACAAATGAGGCATTTAGCCTTTAAAATTGCCCAATCACCATCACCGAATCAGGCCCCTTGTATTGAGCATAAGCTTTCCCACAAGGCAACCATGAGGCAGACGGTCATAAAACTATAAATAAGTAAAGGGCTTAAAGTGGGATGCAAAAAGTGTGTTTGTGTGTGGGAAGGCGGTCTCTAAAAGGCGCACGGCCTGTGTAATTAAGGCCATGGCTTAAACACCTACACTAAATTTCTGTGATTCCTACTGTGTGCCATCCTACTGTATTTTGATTCCTCAGATATATAACCCAATAAACAACAACAAAAACAGCCACAACTATTGCCTTTGTCAATGGTTGTTAGCTGTTTAAGGTAAATGAGCAATAACAATGATTCTGTTGTTGAATTATTAATATTGAAAATGTTTCAGTTCTGGGTTGAAGCAAGATGGCGGCTGCGTGAGTCGGCCGTAGGTGGCTCCCAGTGGTGGCGTTCTCAAAAGTGAATTACAGGTGATATAGGGATAAGAATGCTAAGCCCTCGCCAAGTTTTTGGACCCCCCGAACCCGCCAGGATCTTACCTTGGGTTGCGGCACTGGTGGAGCAGGCGGAGCGGTTGATTGTCGGCTGCAGGTTTCTGGAGCACGCACTGGCTGCTTTGCCGGTATGTTGCGACGAGGCCAGTTTGAGGATTGAGATGGGACTGAAAACGGGCACGAGAGGCAAAGGTGCTCACCAGCAAGTGGGCGCCCAGGTCTCCCCCCATACGTGCACGACGGAGGCAGAAGCGGCTCCAGCGACGGGGCTGGACGGGCGAAGGCAAAAGGTCCGGACGGAGAATCTCCCGGACGGGAAGGGGAGGGGTGTAGTTCCCCAGCCACAACGAACTGGCGCTTCAGTCTTGGATATGCTCAGAGGAGCAGGGATTAGCGCTCCTGCATTGGAAACTGAACTGCGAACCCAAACCCCGGGGCAAGGTAGCGGCCAGGCCTCACCACAGACCGGTAAGTCTTTGCTGGACCTAGAGGTACCGGGGGGCCCTGTGGAGCTGGAGCTACATGATAGGATAGTGACGGGAGAGTCGGCAGAAGGGGAGCAAGGACCTCCGGAGGCTTCCGCTTCGGGGCATTTTCAGCCCTCCCAACAAACTCAGCAGGAAGAGGGTGGACACTCAGGGCAGAATGTAGTGCTGCAGATAGGAGTGCACAGTGAAACTGGGGCGGACGGAGGTTCCATCGGGCAGGAACAATCAGGCAGGCAGGAGTCAGCCCAAAGCTGCCGAGTGCAAGTTCAAGACCATCCTGATCTAATTACGAAGGAGAAGAATTCAGGAACTAAGAAAAAGGCTTTTAGCAAGCCGCAACCTGGATCTGTAGTGGGTCCTGCAAAGAATCCCTCTAAAACTAGTACGCACATCCCTGGAGGTAACGTAAGATCCCTCAAGACCCTACATGTGAGGAGTGAACGGGAATTGGACTGTGAGACCAACGAAGTTGATTTCTTTTCATTGTCAGATGTTACATGGTCAGACGAGGGGTCTGGGACAGGGTCTAACTCTGAGCAGAGCAAGACGGATAGTGTACCCGATACCTTAGGCACAGAGTCAATCGCTACAGCCAGGAAGAACTCAAGAGCGGGAAGGGTAGATAAACAAAAGCAAAGGGAGTTGAAGTGGGACTATTCTAAGGGAGGACAACTGCTTGGAAGCACCACTAAGTCTGTTGGTGATGATCAACCTTCACCACCCCCGTCACTTGAAACCATTTTACAATGTGTAGTGGCACACCGAGAGGAATCCCGACAGGAAAGTAGGCGGTCACAGGCAGCAGCGCATAAACTACAGGGAGCAGTTAGGAAAATAGCGAAAACCTGTAATACCATCATTGACCGGATGTCGGATTTGGAGACCAGAACAGCCTCCTTGGAAATGGATATTGCAGGATCTAAGGGGCAGGTGGAAAGCCACAAAAATCAATTAGTAGACATCCAATGGAAACTAGAGGAGAGTAAAAATCGCCAGCGGCGAAATAATTTGCGTTTTCTCGGAATTCCCGAAGGGAAGGAGGGGTCCGACCCTCGAATGTTCATGGTTCAACTTCTGCAAAAATCATTTCCTGAAATGGAGGGTTGGGACTGGCCTCACGAAATTCAAAGGGCACATCGAGTCCCATTCACAATCCGCCAGCCAGTCAGCCCTAACGCCAAGCCCCGGGCGTTTTTAGTATACTTTGGTAATGTTTTACTGAGAGAAATGGTGTTCGGTAAAACCAGACCAGAAGCCCAACGTGCTGCCGAGGGTTTCTCTTTTTTTACAAGACCGGATTTCTGTCACTATACAGTTGAGCGCCGCTGGCACTTGCGCCAAATGATCAAACCCTTTCAGGAGAAAGGGGCACAAGCATTCCTCCTAAATTCAGCACGGTTGAAAGTTAGCTGGAACGACCGGACTAAATTTTTCACCTCAGAAATCAAAGCCAAAGAGTGTCTAAACACAGGAGGGGTCTGATCCCGATACTTTGATTATGACTCTACGTTGACCTGGCGCTTAAAAGTTTTTTTTTTTTTTTTTTAGCTAGATCTAGACGTGGATTGATAGATTGTTTGTACCCTTTTACCTTTTTGGAGGTATATAATAGGTTTCTAGGTCTGAATTGATTGGCTCTTTTCTTCTCTCCTTGTTCTCTTTCTCTGCGTTTTCTATTTCACTCCGATCTGCCTCTTTCCTTATATCTTCCTATATTCATATACGTTCTCTTATAATTTTACTCTTTTCTATTTTTGTCCTTTTAAATTCTTCTTCTTTTTTGTTTTTTTGTTTTTTGGAAACACCTATGTACTCTGGTGGGCCTAATAAGGGCCACCAGAATGAAAGGGGTGACAGGGGTGCATAGGGGGGCGTGAAGGTCTGGATTTTATTGGAGGGGAGAGGGCAGAGGCGAAGGTGGAAAGTTGCCTCCTCGTAGGTATTCTGTTTCTGCCTGCGCACTTCCAAGGGAAAGGAGGGAGGAGGGGAGGGGGGAGAAGGAGAGGAGAAAGGTGGGAAGGGGAAGGGGGGAAGGGAGGGAAGGGAAGGGAAGAAGAAAAGGAGAAAGAAAGGAAAAGAAGAAAAAAGATAAAAATGAATTTAAAAAAAAGGGGAGAGTCGAACGGTTGCACATACTGGAAAGTGCGGAAATATAGTCACCAATAAGGAAAGAATATGCCACTGCTGGGAGATTCACCATTCATCCAACACAGACCGAGACAGGTCTGTTGCTTCACAGTGTGGGGTGGGGGGGATGGGAGTCGTTGGGGGTGGGTTTGTTCAAGTGGGAGTGGGGGAGGGGAGCTTTCGGCGGGGTCGGGGGGGGGAAGGGGAGAAAATTCAGGAAAGCAATAAGTCAGAGAAACTTAAGAAATAAGTCAGGAAGGATTAGGAGGAAATGTTATAACAATCAAGTCGGGTATTCTAAGAATCTTTCGGGATGGGTAGACTGTCTATTTGTTCTATAAATATTGGGGGTCTGAATGACAGGGGAAAGAGAGATAGGTCATATCAGGTATTACGTACTACAGGGGCGGATATAATTTGCCAACAGGAAACGCACATCCCATGGCAAAAGAGAGGGCTTAATGTGATTCAAGGGTACATGCAGGTGATCTGTTCGTCTCAAACTACCATGACTAGAGGGGTATCAATTCACGTCTCTAACCGAATGTCACAAGTCGAGCGTACACTCTCAGATAAATGCGGTCGGTGGGCTATCGCGTCATAACAAGGGGACTAACAATCTGTACGATCTATGGGTCCAATCTTGATGATCCAGATGTACTGAAAGAGCTTGAGCTAGAACTAGCATCTTGGCCATCCCCCCTCGTCATCTGCGGGGATTCTAGTATCCATCTAGATGCAGATAAGCCATTTTTGAAAAAATATCAAGGAAGGAAGCCACAAGTTTTCAAGGCATTAGAGGCTCTGGTGACAAGTCATGGGCAAGTCGATATGTGGTCTCTTCGAAAGCCGGGGGAGGCAGGCTTCACATATTATTCCTGCCCCCATAAAAAATACGTTAGATTGGACTATTTTTTTTTTTATCTCCGCTAGCCTCATAGAGGGTACTAATATTAGGAAATTACCAAAAATATTGTCGGACCATAATCCTTTGATCTTGGAAATACCAATACAGGGAGTCGACCGGCCAACCACCAAATGGACATTTGATATGAAATTGCTGTTTACCGAAGGGTTTGTAGAACATATCAGGGGGTGGACCCGTCAGTACTTTGATATGAACAGGTATAGCACGACCAGAGAAATGGTATGGGACGCTTTTGGGGCGGGGTTAGGGGGAGAGATTGTTAGTTTTGTAGGTTTCCGTATGAGGCAGCAGAGGTTAGAAATTCAGCAATTAATGGAGGAATTGGCTGGTTGTGAGGAAGAGCATGCGGTAGCGATCTTGCAAGAACGGGAGGAGCGAATAACACAGCTAGGACTTGAAGCCTTAAGGATTGAAGCTGGGATTAATGGTTTTTACAGCAGTTCCGTGGCCAAAATAATTCAGGCCCATGCTCGAGATAATTGTGAGTGCGGCGGGGCCACGGGAAAACATCTGCCATTACATCTTAGACAGGGGGCAACGGCAAACAGTATCGCAAGACTTAAAGGGAAGAACGGGAGCGTGGCTACGGAACCTCAAGAAATGCTTGAAATCTTTGCAGATTTCTACAGGGAGCTGTATCAATCAAGGCATAATATAGCGTCCGGGATACAGCTGGAAACCGAGGTAAACCCCCCTCCGGTCATGCAGGAATTAGAGGAAGATATGACAATAGGGGAAGTCAAAGTTGTACTTCAAGGGATGGCATCAGGAAAGGCAGCGGGTCCGGACGGCATCCCTGTGGAAATCTATAAGGTTTTGCAGAAGGAGCTTGCCCCCATCCTTCTGGATTTGTTTGTCGCGGTTCAACTGAGGGGTACTCCGCCTCGGTCTTGGCAGGAGACTAGCATCGTCCTCTTCTTAAGGAGAGGGAAGGTGGCGGATGATCCGTCTTCATGCAGACCAATGACCCTGATGGGTGCCGGCGGGAAATTGTGCTCCGGGGTCGTTGCGTGTAGACTGGCTGGAATTATTACACCTTTGGTGGGTCCGTGGCAGCGCGGCTTTATTCCGTGAGGAGGGACCACGGATCGTGTTCGCCGGGCGGTATCACTGTTTGACGTTGCGGGGGCTTCGGGGGAGCGGATGTCCCTTGTATTGCTCGGCGCACGGGGGGCGTTTGATCGGGTTGAGTGGACGTGCCTTTGGGACGGTCTTCGAGGTGGGGGATTTGGTCCACGCATGTTAACAGCTATAGAAGCTGTGTACGTTCAGTCTTCTGCAGGGATTCAATTGATGGGTAGGGAAACAGATAAGATCCCGATAGCCCGGGGAACAAGACAGGGCTGCCCCTGTTCCCTTATCCTCTTCGCCCTATATATCGACCCCCTTATAAATGCAATTATACAAGATCAAGATATCAGCCCATTTGTGGTCAGGGGGTTTAAAACCAAGGTGTTAGCGTATGCTTTTTATTTTTTAAAAAGAAAAAAAAGAAAAAAGAAAATGTTTCAGTTCTGAAAGTGTGAGACTGAATCAAACATCACTGAGGCCTGTGGAAGGGGTAGTGGTCTTTAGAGTGTTTCAGTCACTCCCATTATGTTCACATTAATGTAGACCTGTGGAGCAGTCTAATTTAGGCTCCACCTTTATATGCCACAATTTTAAAATTACATACTCCTATTTGACAATATATTCACGACGTACCTTAACTTAATTCACGTGTGTGAAGCATTTAAATGTGTTAATGAAATATAATCACCGTAGAAATTAGATATTTATATACAATTGTACTAATGTTCAGTTGAAACATGTAATCGTGTACTTTTTATTCATGTTTTGCATTTATTCTTCAAGTTATACATGTGTATGTATAATCATGTATTCAAATTCAGGTTAACTGCTGAAGCTAACTTAGCCTCATTACAGGCCTCAATTGAAATGCATTTAGCTTTTCCAGCATATTCTTTCTTTCCTACAGGTGCATTATCAGGTTTCTCATTAGCTAGAGAAAGGTTTATTGTTTGTATTAGACTGCTGAGAGTGAGGCCTGGAGGGAAGAATTTGGCAGTGAACGTGGAGAATTAATGGTCGAAAGAGGCCTTCTGTTCATCATGTACCCCAGGACAGAAAGATGTTCAAGGTTGTGGCTTTCAGTCCAAGTTTCGATACTATGGGAAACTTAAGGGAGGTTTCAATTGCTCCTCTCGAGTAACAATTTGGCTGGTTCCTGATGGTGTGAAAGGAGATAAGGATGTTTCTGAATCACCTTTTGTTTTAAATTGATGTTCCCACAGTTAGCAAGACAGATTCCCTTTACACTTGTAGAGGTACAGACCTCTCTGCATTCCTTATTCTTGCAAGTGTGAAGCCTTATTCTAAACACTTATCTCCTTTTTCTAAGACTTCTATAGAAGTCTATATTCTGCTGACCCCTTCTATGCTCCCTAAATAGAATTACTGAGTAGAAGATCCTGTAGAAGATTTATGTTTAGAAGAGAGGAGGGAAATTTCTTTATGGAACACCTGTTTACTTTAATTTGTTTCTTTATTGTTGTGGCATTCTGTATCTCATTTTATAAACAACTCAATCTAATGAGCTATTTCAGCTTAGCAGCTGTATTGCTGTATCTTTTGAAATTACTCTTAGTATGCATATATACTGGGTTGATCAACAACCTAAAATAAAGCCCACTTAACCACATTTGGTGATTCCTGGATCTTATTGTGGAATCACAATGGCCTCACAAGCTAGAAATGTATTGCTCAGCCCTTCAAGTCAACCAACAAAGGTCCATATGACCAATGGGTAAAAAACATTGAGGACTTTACTAAAAGATTGAACTGTAAGTGCCAGCGCGCTGTCAGATGGTCGCACGTCAGATAGTTAGTTACTGAAGCAAAGAGAGCTACAATACCCCTGTAAGAACTTTAGACTTGCCTGAACCAAGTCCTAGCCCTTAAAGCCAATGTCTCAGTTTAAAGGATATGGGGAGTTCCAGCGGTTCAGAAAAGAGTTGGAACGGTGGAGAAGTGAGTATAGGGTTGCATGTTGTAATTGTGTATATCAAGTTTGCAGTATTTTGTTAAGAGTGTGCAGTGTGATGCGATGATGTTGTAGTTGTTATATAGATGCGAATGTGCTTAATGCTAAGCAGTTGAAGTTATCGGGCTGTTCGTAGCCTAAGATCCCGGGATAAGTGAGAATACATTGTGTTGTAATTTGTTTCTAGGTTTTGTGCTGTCAGTCGTGAGGTACCATTGGCTGCACAATTAAGATAGGGACATAACTTTGTGTGAGAGTAAGTTGTGATTGATGAGATGGATCCTGTGCCCAAAGGAGAAACTGCACTCGCTGGTCGAGGTTTTACTCACGTGTGTCTGTGTAGGTCGGAAAAGTGTCACTTCAGACCGTTTCTTGTGTGATTTAATACTTTGAATTGTATAGTGGAACAGACAAAAGTTATTTGTTGAAGTCACTTAGTGTTTGTTTAATGGCTGCTTAGAGTTGAGAAAAAGATGTGTTTGTAAAAATTGTAAAGGAGGGTGAACCGCTGAGAGGAGTGAGAAGTTCATCATAGGGTGCCGCACTGGGATTGGACAGCTGGCGTTGGTGCAGCACTGTTATTGGTTGGTCATGTCACAGAGAGCCACACTGTGATAGGTCGTTACAAGAGGTGCCGCCCTGAGATTGGTTGTTGCCACAGAAAAGAGAACTGTGGTTAAAGACATTGTTTCCTGTTTGAAACAAAATTCTATTTGTTTACATTCAACAGAAGACGCAACTGTGGGGGGAAAAAAATATATATCCATATGTATGCACTACATAGATATTATACTTGCATATAATTCTCACCCCAACTATCTCACTTCTCACTGTAACAAGCTGCCTGGAGCTGCAGAGTCTTCTAAATCTGACCTTGCCTGGACAAGCTTCAACAGCTGTTCAGAACCAACTTAAAGGTCACTTGGCTTTCCTTGACTTCAATGTTAGTTTGCTCATCAGGTTGTTAAGTTCTGCTTACACTGTATGTCTGTATTATAATTGGCACAGTGTATAATTGGCAAGGTGCCGATCTTGCATTTATCTGATGCCCATATTTGACACCTTGTCCCTTTTCTGTCCTGCTGAAGTTGCATTACTAATTTTATACGTGGCCCAAAAAACAGTCACGCAGGGAAGAAGCAGGCTGAGAGCACTCTTGTGTGCACGGACTTCTTCCCTGCTGGCCAGCAAGCATGTTTGGGTACCAACAAATATATTTCAATTTGTCCCTGAGCAAACTGCTGTATTGTGTGTTTCTTTATTTGTTACTGGGAGGGTGCAAAAGTATTTCCCTCCGAAAATTGTGTCAGAAGTGGGATGACATGAAATGTCACACAGGTAAGTGAAAGTGCCTTGCCTGGCCGTGGCCGCCCTTCAACGCTCAGAATATAACTGGCAATTAAACAGGGGACTGAGGAGCTAAACTGCGAGTTTTTAGGAGCAAAACTGTGAGTTTTCTCTGTATCAATAAAGTTAAATTGAAAGTGGCTTATCCTTACAGAGTATCGTAACCCACGCAGGAGATCCTAAGCCAAAGGGAAATTTATATTTTTTTAGGGCCCCCAAGAAGAAACTCTCCCCAGAATATTGTGAGGAGAACACCTGATTGGCGGGTTGAACCAGGACAGAGGAAAATGATTTTGAAATATTGATGACTGTATTTGAATTATGTGTTGATTAAGGGTAATGTGCCGCTATATTTTCTTGCAATGTTTATTTGAATTATATGTAAACTACTGCATTAAAGAAGCAAACTGTTTTATGTGGTGTCTCCGAGTTGTCAACAGCTGTTGATTTTTCTTTCCCTCTCTCTCTGTCCACTGCCTAACATTTTTTTCCTTGCTGGAGACCTTTTGTTCTGTTCACCTTTGAAGGTGCAAGTGAGTAAAAAGCATATTTCATGGGAGTGGATCTCTAAGGAAACAATGGTAAGCCCGCTAAAAAGTTGTTTAAAAAGCTGGCAGGAGAGAAAAGTTTACAAATTATCTCCAGATAGCCCTGCAGATCAAGGTAAGGAGGACACAAATTGTCTAAAATATGTCAAATAGTTTGCGTGCTAGTATGGACAGGGAGAG
This sequence comes from Calotriton arnoldi, assembly GCA_963921515.1. NCBI lineage: Eukaryota > Metazoa > Chordata > Amphibia > Caudata > Salamandridae > Calotriton > Calotriton arnoldi. The sequence continues at coordinate 1,429,101 of CAWUFW010002295.1, forward strand.
AGAAGGCACAAAGTGTAACTGTAACAAAGCCTAGATGTGTATTGAAGATAGGCTGCATGTACACAGAACTGTAAGAGCAGAGACATGCCTATGTTCTAGCAGTGACATTTATAAAACAGTAATGATAAAACTAACTTCACCAGTAGAAAGGCACCCAAAATAAGAGTAAGCTTCACAGTAGTGAAAAACAAATTTGTGTGTTTGACACCACTAGGACATGTAAAACCTATAAGTACATGCCCCACTGTGGTATTCCTCATAAGTATGGTTCATTGGTAATCACAGCTGACCCCCCCACAGCTGAGCAGGCACAGCTGTGGGGAGGGTGACTATGATGTCACTTGCTGTGGGTCTCCAGGGTGACGGAATGTGATGACTTGAATGTACCTGTCAGTTGAAAGGAGTCCTGCTGATGGATGGCTGGGATCTTCTGTGAATAAAGAAACATGAACCTTCAACTGCTCTCCTGACTCTTTGTACACAACTGCTCCTTGGCAAGAAGATAACTTGAATTGCCACACTGGCGTAGTCAGCAGCATTTGAACCTGCGCGGGGAAACCCCTTTTTTGATTCTGGGGCAAAAATAACTATTGTTTCCAACAGTTTTTATCAACATTCTCTCCATGGCAAGGTTAAACTAAATCAACCTGATATTAAACCGTGTGCCTATGGCAGAGAGCCCATCAAATTGCATGGTTTCTTTGAAGGTGTTATTGAATCTAAACAAAGGTTAACTTCTGGAAAGATTTACATGTCTCAGAAAGGTGACCGTGTCATAAGTTGGTCACATCAAGGGGATTTGGGAGTCATCTTGGATCCAAGTGGTCCTGTTCCTATTCGTTTAAAGGAGAGAGACTTGGTGTGTCCTGTTGGTGTGTTGGATGATTCAGATTTGGTTGTGCGGATGAAGAAAGAGTTCCCACATGTTTTCAAAGAGGAATTGGGATGCCTGGTGGATTACGAACACGAGATACGGTTGGTAGCCCATGCACAACCCGTATACTGCAAGGTGAGAAATGTGCCCATTGCTGTTCGTGATGAGATGTGTGTTGAGATTGAAAAACTCAAGAAAGGTGGCATCAATAGAGGAGGTTGAGGGCACCGAGTGGCTTGCGGCTGTAGTAGCCGTGAGGAAGGCCAATGGTAGTCTACGCCTGTGTGTGGATTTAAGACACCTCAACAAGTGTGTTATTGTTGATAGATATCCTCTGCCCAACATAACAGAACTTGTCCTTTTGCTGGGTGGTGCTACAGTTTTTAGCACCATTGATCTCACCTCGGCGTATCATCAGATCAAACTGAAAGAGTCGTCAAGGGATTTGACAGCGTTCGTGACTCCCTTTGGCACCTTCAGATTTGTCAGACTTCCCTTAGGCCTGGTTTCGGCTGCCTCTATTTTTCAAAGGGTGATGGAAAGAGTTTTAAAAGGCATTCATGGTCTCTGTGTATACCAGGATGACATCTTGGTCTTTGGTAAAGGCGTGGCTGATCATGAGAGATGTTTAAGAGAAGTGTTGGATAGGCTTTCCAAGGCTAATCTCACCATAAAAGCGGAAAAATTTAAGTTTGGCACGAGGATGGTTGACTACTTGGGGCATACCATATCTGGTGAAGGGGTATTTCCCAAAGCAGAGTTGGTTGATTCCATTTTTAGAATGGTTTCGCCAACATCGCGTGAGGAATTAATGAAATTCCTAGGCATGGTGGAGTTTTATGGAAAGTTTCTCAAAAATTTTGCTGGCATGAGTGTCAATATGAGGTGCCGATTGAGGAAAGGTGTTGCTTTTACTTGGGATGGAGAGTGTGAGGAGGAATTTATTAATCTCAAAACGTTTCAGAGTGCTGCCCCTAAACTAAAAGGTTTTGATCCCAAGAAGCAATCTTTTGTCACTACTGATGCCAGCCTCAAAGATCTTGGTGCAGTTTTGCAACAGAAGGGTGAAAACGGTGTTAATGCCATTATGTTTATCTCCCGTGGTTTGAAAGATGCGGAAACACGGTACTCAGTGATTGAGAGGGAGGCCTTGGCTGTGCATTGGGCTGTCAAGAAGCTGAAGAAGTTCTTGTGGGGTTCAAAGTTTGTGGTACGATCGGATCATAAACCTCTTGTTGAGGTTTTTGCAAAGAAAGGGTTGGACCAGGTTTCCAGTAGGATTACCAAGTGGGTAATTGCGCTTCAAGAGTACAACTTTCACCTGGAATACCTTCCAGGGGTGAGGAACACAGTTGCGGATACCCTCTCTAGGTTGGTCTCTGTTGAGGATGTTTCGTCAGATGATTATGAGTGTCCTGACGAAGAGGCTAACTTTGTGTGCCTGGTTGATTGCAAAACCATTTCTGAGGATATGTGGCGCAATGCGCTTTCCTCGGATAGCATTCTCAAGGAACTGATGCGTTTGTTGGAGTGTGGTTGGAATGCCAAGAAAACCAGTACCTCTGAATGCGAGTCCTTTTGGAAGGTTAAGGATGAGCTGAGTGTCAATAAGGGTCTGCTTTTCAGGGGGACTAAATTGATTCCTCCACAGAAACTGAGGGTGGAGCTAGTTGAACTTGCTCATGGTTCTTATCTGGGAATGTCTAAATGTAAGGAACAGCTTTGTTGTTCCTACTGGTGGCCCGGGATGGATAAGATGATTGAGAGACTGATCAGGGAATGCTTGTTGTGTGCACTCAGTGACAAGACCAAACAAACTAGGGTTCAACCCATGGAAATTAGGAAATTACTAGATGGTCCCTGGTGTGACATTGCATTAGACATCTTGGGACCTATTCATGGTGAAGGCGTGCAGAGATTTGTCATTGTGGTCATCAACATGTTCTCTAGGTGGCCAGAAGTTTGTATTTCTAATTCCACTGACAGCAAAGATGTGATCAAATTCTTGGACATTCTTTTTGGTCGTGAAGGGTTCCCTCGCACCATTCTCACTGACAATGGTGTGCAGTTAGTCTCTAAGGAGATGAATGAGTTTCTGTCTGATAGATCGATTAATCACAAGAAGTGCTCACTCTATCATCCAGAGACAAATGGGATGGTGGAGAGGCTAAACAGGGTTCTTAAGGAAACTATTGCGTTAGCTAAATCTAATTCTCTAAACTGGAAAGAGGAATTGTTCAAGCAGGTTGAAATGTATAGGTTCACTCCTCATTGCACCACGGGGAAAACGCCTTTTCAGCTCTTTATAGGTAGGTTACCCAACACGTTTGTGGAACCTCCCTGGGTCAATGAATTTGAAGGAGAAGTTGGCAAAAAATGTGATGATGACAATTGGGGCATGAGAGAAGTGAAGAAGGTTGTGCAGAGGAAGAAATATTTTGATGATAAACATTCTGTGAAGAAACTCAATGTACAGGTTGGGGACCTGGTCGGGATCAAACGACCAGGATTGGGTGGTGTTATGAAATATTCCAAACCAATTCTTGTTGTCAAGACCTTTAACAATGCTGTACGTACGCAAGATCACCGCATTTGGAATATGAACAGAATTGTTGTACATAAAGATGCTGGTGGTAATGTCAAAGATTCATCTGAGTCAGAGGGTGTTGTTGTCACCAGGAAATCTGGCAGGTTGGTTAAAAAAACAAAGCATTTGGAAGATTTTGTTTGATTTCCTTGGTGGGTTGTTTCTTCATAAAGATGTTAGGCTCATTCTTTTCCATATGTACTATTCTCTTTATGGTTATTCTGTTGTTTTTGTTTTGTTTGTCATCAGAGGAGGGAGGTGTGTGGTATTCCTCATAAGTATGGTTCATTGGAAATCACAGCTGACCCCCCCACAGCTGAGCAGGCACAGCTGTGGGGGGGGGGTCACTATGATGTCACTTGCTGTGGGTCTCCAGGGTGACGGAATGTGATGACTTGAATGTACCTGTCAGTTGGAAGGAGTCCTGCTGATGGATGGCTGGGATCTTCTGTGAATAAAGAAACATGAACCTTCAACTGCTCTCCTGACTCTTTGTACACAACTGCTCCTTGGCAAGAAGATAACTTGAATTGCCACACCCACCTTTTAATTATACAGCACCCTGCCCTATTAACTACCTTTTTTTGGCAGGTAAATGGGCCTACAAGGGGTTTGTTGAATTAAATGTTTGTATAGTTGTTGCATTCAATGTTAACAAACTCTATCAAAGTAGTTTGCAAATCAAATTTCCAAAACCAAATTCCAATTCTTTACATATAAACAAATTATCCAGAAAAGATTTATCACACAAGTGTGTATATTCAAAAAGTTGAATTTTATATCAATTGAATTTCATGAATTAAAAAGGGTACAAAAAACATACAAAACACAAAGCAACTAGAAGTATACAGTTTGTACATGTCCTTCTTTGTTACAGTTGTGAACACCCTTTTCTGATATTTCCAAGGCAGTGTAGCTAAATTCTGTAGACAACTTTGCCTTTAATCCAATGATCTATGAAATCGGTGTAAATGTCGACGTTTCGGTCTACAACAGTTTGCATCCACTAGACCATCTTCAGGACTTTTACAAATACAGATGAATGACCCTTCAAGAATATTGAAAGTGATTGTTGATATTGAAATCCAAACCAAAATGTAGTAGCAAGAGTATCTACAAGAAGTAGATCACTTCCGAGCGAGCGTTGCTGACTTCTTGGTCCATATCGTGGCAATACAGATTGATCTATTCTTGACCAGTTTTTGCTTTGAAAAGTTTATCCTGATCTTCAGTTCAAGTAATATTCAACTTTGTTTCCTGGTTACATTGTAGATACTCTTGCTACTACATTTTGGTTTGGATTTCAATATCAACAATCACTTTCAATATTCTTGAAGGGTCATTCATCTGTATTTGTAAAAGTCCTGAAGATGGTCTAGTGGATGCAAACTGTTGTAGACCGAAACGTCGACATTTACACCGATTTCATAGATCATTGGATTAAAGGCAAAGTTGTCTACAGAATTTAGCTACACTGCCTTGGAAATATCAGAAAAAGGTGTTCACAACTGTAACAAAGAAGGACATATACAAACGGTATACTTCTAGTTGCTTTGTGTTTTGTATGTTTTTTGTACCCTTTTTAATTCATGAAATTCGATTGATATAAAATTCAACTTTTTGAATATACACACCCGTGTGATAAATCTTTTCTGGATAATTTGTTTATATGTAAAGAATTGGAATTTGGTTTTGGAAATTTGATTTGCAAACTACTTTGATAGAGTTTGTTAACATTGAATGCAACAACTATAAAAACATTTAATTCAACAAACCCCTTGTAGGCCCATTTACCTGCCATTATTTGTTTGCCCAAGCCGTCAAGGGTCTATTGGGTTTCCCATTCACTCTCAAGAATCTATTAGCTACCTAGCACCTATCTTAGGGGTGACTGATATGTAGAAAAAGAAAGTTTAAGGCTTGACAAGTAGTTTTAAATTCATATTCAAAGTAGCAGTAATCTGCACATGCAGGCTGCACTGGTAGGCCGGCCTGAGACAGGTTTGAAAGGCACATAGTATACTACTTTATAAAAGATATTCACGTAAACTAAATAGGTCAAGTTTAGACAGTCATTTGGATGACATTTTCGCTGAGAGAGTACCATGAGAACTATCTAACCTTTGTTCACGCTGCATGCAAATGTGTACTCTAAGCAAACAATTTAAAGAGAGGGTTTGAGCCATGCAATATAACAGCATGTGTGCACTTAGAATACAAATGGCAGTCCTATCTATACTTTCCGATCTCAGGAACAGATGGCCTCGTAGGGGCCCTGTGTCCTTAATTGCCAGACAAGATTTATGAGCCCTGGAACGGGATGCATTCCTTGCTACAAAGCTGTAGATGCTGACATCTGCTGGTCATAAAACACAGCTAGATAAATACGCCTGGGCCTACAGAGAACAAGGTGCCTATGTCATCTATAGGCCAACATATAATTTATTAATGAGCCCATGCACACGGGCTTTAAATAGAAATTTTGTCAACTCGGTTATAAGTTAATATGAAATGGCACATAAAAGCACTTGTATTAAAGGCCACATGTTTCATGTTCAATATTAAGGGGGAAACAGCATATTACCACACACTTTATGTACTACTTGGTGCAGGCCTACAGTTGGCACACTAGACAGTGGCCCTCATCCTATTAAAGAGACACTCTGCAAATGTAACAGGGACATGTAATTTAAAACAACAAGCCTAAAAGCCACTAACAAACAGCAGAAAGTAGCTTCTTCTGTATTAACTTACACACTTGCATTAAAGGCAACAAGTCTTCAAAGTTTAGAAATATTGTTTTATTACTTTGGATAAAAACAAAATGAAAGGCAGGACTTCCTTTCCTTTTATTTTTTTATACATTATTTTACTATTTCTTCCCTTCAGAGCACATTTGTGGTTTGATGGTAAATGATTCCTTATTTCTAAAGGTAAAATAAACATTTCTATGAAGCTACAGCTTGAAGACCCTAAAATAAAAGCCTACGTAGACATAACATTTGGCTTAAAAATAATGATGCTCCTTACTTAGGGGTGACAATTCTTTTTGTACTTAGTTTCAAAAGAAGTCTTTGTAAGAGTCCTGAATAAATGCATTTTAGAGGCAATTGTTAACTTTGCATGAAATAAACTCCACATTAGTATGAAAACTTAATGAAATAAATAACAAATTTCATATAAAAATCAACAATAAAATTGTCAGTGATTATTATTCAATAATGACTAAGGCTAAATATGGCCTACTACAACAGATTTTTCTCAACATACATACATGTAATTATTAAAATTCATTTTTGCATTTTTTATGTTCTTTATAATGTTTACTATCACTACTTAAATATCAGCTATGTAACTATTTCCCATACATTTTTGCATATCTTTCTTTTCATGATGCACTATAATGAAAGGCAATAGCTTTTACGCTGATGTTACTTTTTCTGTATCATTTTCCTCAACAAATGCAAAGTGCACATTCAGGTTTCTGTATCTAAATGTGTAAATATGTTGCGTACAAAATAAGACGATTTCCAGCTCTAACAATGCCAACATTCCTACATCTTAGTGACAAAATTAAAATGTGAGTTTTAGTTTCAGTGTGGCCTAATGGCTGCAGTCCGTCTCGGGTACCCCAGCTATTTAAAGTTATGCAAAGAACAGAGTAGATCTGGAGACATGTGGACTACATTGCATGCCTTTTTGCACAGGATTTCTAGGTGCATACTGGCATTCTCAATTTTCTTGAGCCAGTTCTTTAGCAGGTTCCCTCTCCCTACTGGTGTTAATGGCTGCTAGAGAGAGCACTGCACCGAAATACGAAATCCAGCAAAGTTTAGATCCTACCTTTGCACAGACTGAAATGTCAGCGCGAAGCATATTCAGTCCTCAGTCACGCTTCTGCCCATGAAGAGCTCTGATGGAACTTTGAAATAGGTCAACACTAAAATGCATCTAATGACTGAACTGAGACAAGGGACGTGAATTTACGAAAACAGGTTTGTCACATGCCGAGTTCTGTATTTAGCCATCACTAGCAGTGCTCTTACCTAAATAATCTGAGAGGGTCATACGCACAAGCTCACTAGTGCAGCTAAAAGCAGTAGTTGTAGAAAAAGTAGTTCAGAACTTTTCAGAGCCTCTTTTAAAAAAATATTGTGATTTCAACTTTTATTGTACGGTCCCCGTTTGTTGTGGTGGCTGTTGGAATGGCTTCAAAGCTTAGTAACTTACTGCTGAAGGGTCTGCATTAGACTATGAAAGTATGACAGCAGGACAAGACCATATTTTAAATATGAGATATATATGTATATATATATAGATTTTGTACATTTAGGGGCCGATTCCGATCTCGGTCGGAGGCGCACCCAATACCATTCGGTCGGGAAAAAAGCCATGCGAAAGCCTGTTTCCCGACCGATCCGTACAGTACACCGAACGAGCAAGTACGATGCGCACAACAGCAAAAAATCCGGCCGAGCCGTACTCACCCAAACCAGGTCCTGTTCTCCGACCGAGGCGAATCCGGAAACGCCGAATCGAGTCGCACGGAAGGAAAAATGCAGCCCCGTCCGGCCGGACAAGTACGATGCGCTTTCCGTACGCTCCGAACCCGCCGCTACGCACGGCACGTCAAAGCATCCGGGAGAGGCGCACATAAGCTCCGATTCGCGCCACAACACGATCCACGGCTCCGAGACGAACACGGCACCGACGAGGACGACGCGAAGCGACGAGGACGAGGCGAAGCGACGAGGACGACGCCAAGCAACGAGAAGGACGAACGACACGAACCAACCATGAATCCCTTCGTCCCGATCATACCAATATTCTACATTTACTACCGGAACAGGCACGGACGCGTACGGCGCAGAAGGTAAGCCAGACACCAACCACAAAACACATACAACACGTACACGACACATCACACACGGGGATGCTGAATATACTTACACCAGCAACAGCAGCACCATAGGGGCGGGATGCCCATCACCAATGCCACATATGCACACAGGGGCCTGAATGCGCACCACCACCCCTACCCAGGGGGGGCTGGATGCCTACCACTACTACCACCCTTAGCCAGGGGGGGCTGGATGCCTACCACTACTACCACCCTTAGCCAGGGGGGGCTGGATGCCTACCACTACTACCACCCTTAGCCAGGGGGGGCTGGATGCCTACCACTACTACCACCCTCACCCAGGGGGGGCTGGATGCCTACCACTACTACCACCCTTAGCCAGGGGGGCTGGATGCCTACCACTACTACCACCCTTAGCCAGGGGGGCTGGATGCCTACCACTACTACCACCCTTAGCCAGGGGGGCTGGATGCCTACCACTACTACCACCCTCACCCAGGGGGGCTGGATGCCTACCACCACTACCACCCTCACCCAGGGGGGCTGGATGCCTACCACTACTACCACCCTTAGCCAGGGGGGCTGGATGCCTACCACTACTACCACCCTCACCCAGGGGGGCTGGATGCCTACCACCACTACCACCCTCACCCAGGGGGGCAGGATGCCTACCACTACTACCACCCTCACCCAGGGGGGCTGGATGCCTACCACTACTACCACCCTCAGCCAGGGGGGCTGGATGCCTACCACTACTACCACCCTTAGCCAGGGGGGCTGGATGCCTACCACTACTACCACCCTCACCCAGGGGGGCTGGATGCCTACCACTACTACCACCCTTAGCCAGGGGGTCTGGATGCCTACCACTACTACCACCCTTAGCCAGGGGGCTGGATGCCTACCACTACTACCACCCTCACCCAGGGGGGCTGGATGCCTACCACTACTACCACCCTCACCCAGGGGGGCAGGATGCCTACCACTACTACCACCCTTAGCCAGGGGGTCTGGATGCCTACCACTACTACCACCCTTAGCCAGGGGGGCTGGATGCCTACCACTACTACCACCCTCACCCAGGGGGGCTGGATGCCTACCACGACTACCACCCTCACCCAGGGGGGCTGGATGCCTACCACTACTACCACCCCCACTCATAGGATGGACAATGCATGACACAACCAGCACACCACAACCTAGGGAATGCAAGATAAAGACATCCCCCCACCACCATGACAAGCGTGTGTAGGCTGTGTCAAATGCCTACAACACCGAACATGACTTTGAACATACAATGTGACCCCCTAGCACATGTGCCACACATATATGTGTGTGGCACCCACAATGCAAGCAGCCCATGACCATTGTGGCAATGGGGCCTAAACCCCCATCATCACAGTGACCAAAAGGTAAGTGTGGGGTCCATAGCTGAAGCACATTTTGACCATTGTGGCAATGGGGTCTAAACCCCCATCATCACAGTGACCAAAAGGCAAGTGTGGGGTCCATAGCTGAAGCACATTTTGACCATTGTGGCAATGGGGTCTAAACCCCCATCATCACAGTGACCAAAAGGGAAGTGTGGGGTCCATAGCTGAAGCACATTTTGACCATTGTGGCAATGGGGTCTAAACCCCCATCATCACAGTGACCAAAAGGGAAGTGTGGGGTCCATAGCTGAAGCACATTTTGACCATTGTGGCAATGGGGTCTAAACCCCCATCATCACAGTGACCAAAAGGGAAGTGTGGGGTCCATAGCTGAAGCACATTTTGACCATTGTGGCAATGGGGTCTACACCCCCATCATCACAGTGACCAAAAGGTAAGTGTTGACAAAGAAAGAGCTGCAACTGCCAAACTGCATGGATCATTCCTGGTCACAGAACCAAAAACTCATCTGTGGCAAAGTAGTGTATGTGTCCCATTGCAACATAAATTGGGTGAGCCAAATACTGCAGTGCAAATGAGACATTCCTTTGGCCATGTGCAGACAAACAACACCCATGGGGGCTGACACCGTCAACATTCATCAATGACACAATGACAGAAGTGACCATCAGAATGCAGAACCACATATTTGCACCAATGGGCACACAAATGCAGATATCCTGTGGAGACAGCAGATGTGAGGTGAACAGATACCATACCATGGCAGCAATGGGACACACAAACCATGATCACTGTGCTGACCGATGACCTAGGAGTCCCAGGGACAGCAGGGGAAACACACCAAACAACATACAGCCAATGGCACACCCAAGATATGCCAATGCAGTGGTGCAGATGCACAAACACAAACAGGCAGACCAACACTGTCATCATACACAGCAGGTGAGGGGGGTGCCAGTGTCCCCAGGTAACCACACAACACATGAGGAGAGCTGAATACCAATCATACAGATGTGCATACACTGCCACACTAAGGTAACTCATGGATCCAAATCCCCTATGTGGGCAAGCAGGCATTGTCAGATGAGAGGGAGCACAAAACACACATGTCACACAGGCACGTAGGAACAACAACTGACACAGCAAGACACAGACACACCACAGCACCACCCCCAGGGCCCCCACAATGTGGTGACCCTTGGCTGCATAAAAATCCCACTCTGATGACAAAGCTGAATGTGGTTCACACTGTGAACCACAGTCATGTGTCCTGAGCAACAAACTACCATCACACCGACACAAGCACAAATCAATCAGCATGGCCAGTAAGCCAAGGCCAACATGGAGGCAGGGGTCTAGCTGGGCAACAACTCCCATCTGCACACACTCAAGACCACACCCCTCGACCTCCAACAATGTGCAGCAGTGAAGTACACATGCACTGGTGACATTGCACATGCACCCATGACTATTCCAGGGTGGTGGGTGGGAACCAAGGTGCAGAAACACATCACACATGGCCACTCAACAAGACTCCTGAATGTCTGACACACTGCACACTACGCTGTACATGGACATGACGGCGATACCACACCAACCAATGGGATCCCAGCCACAGTCACACACCAATGAAGAAGCCAAGGTCACCCACAAAGAACACACATAGACAACAACCAACATCGCAGCCCGGACCCTGAGGAGTGCCAGCAGTCACACACACAACGTGTCACAATAACTTAAAGATAACACGAACTGAAAATCACATGACAGGGGCAAACAACAAGTGCCAAGGGGAAACCTGACTGTGACCCATCTGCGTCTGCACACAAACTCAGCCCTGACAGCAAACACACCTATGGGTGACACCCTGATGACCAGTAATGTGCCATGCACCCACATCACAGAGAACACAGGGAGAAGACTTTGGGGGAACATAGCTCAAGTCAGCAAGCATCACAAACAGGTACAACACTAGGGATCACAGCATGCGCAGATAAATGGAAGTGAACACACAGACATGCACATACAACACACACCTTGGGCGCAGGCAATGTCACACGTGTACACACTGCCATGAGGGGACTCCACTCCTGTGTGAGGAAAGCTGTGCCATATGTTGCCTCAGTAGGGCCCCATCATGTCAGCTGAGCACTTGGTCACACAATCAACAATTAGCACCAAATGAGGGCTCCCGTCACATCAGCCTGGTCATGGATGTGCCAACGGAATCATCAGCACAGATCCAACACACTTGTATAGCAATGTTGCACTGACTACACGGATGAGTCCTTCCCCATTGATGCCCAAACCTGCATGTCCAGTGGAGATGGCAACACGGTCAGGGAAGTAGACAAATCCAACAATGGCAGGCACAACAGATGTGCAGGGGTGGAAGCCACAGATATGAAATTGCTAATGTAAGTAGGAAATCCCATTGCCAAATACTGAACACATGACACCCTCAGATGCTGCTATGGATGACATGGATACACCACATGATAGGACACATTCCCCCTGGACCACATGGGTTCCTGCACAGTAACACTTCATAATCATGAGACCAGATATCACCATCACTGCAGCAAGGGCATGGTTAGCAGCACCAACAACATGTACATCTGAAGCATGAGCACTAGAGAAAAGAAAGTTGCTTTATTCAGCATATGTGTTGAATGAAAACGACGTCCAGAAAAAAAGAGCAAAGGCCAATGGCCAGTCCATTGTCAAAGTTCAAACAGGGTGACACTGGCAGATGTCACCCTACGCATGCCTGCACAAAACCAGGGACAATCCACTAGGAGGGGCAACCGGGGGGCAGGCCAGGCACCGCAGGGACAGGATCAGGGCTCACCAGGGGGAGTCAGGGAAGGGGTGGTGGGTGCTGGAGAGCCACTGACAACTGCAGTGGAGGTGTCTGACATGGTGTGTGCCGGCACAACTGGGGGGCATGACTCAGATGTCGTGGGTGCCGGCACAACTGCAGTGGACCCTGCAGATGGAGTGGACAGGTCCGCCACTGCAGTGCCCAAGTCAGACAGGGCGGTAGTGGACTCCACTGCAGTGCCTACCTCCAGGGGAGGAGAATGGGGAACAGGCAAGGTGGGTTGGACAGAGGGGGAGGACACCCTCACCACATCAGTGGCACAGACAAGCGCAGCGGGGGGTGTGGTGCTGGGAGAGCAAGTGGCAGGGGGAGAAGGCCTGATCCTCTTGGGGATGGTATATCTGTGGGTGGGGGAACCTGGGGCAGGGTGTGGTGGGGGCACCTGTGCAGTGGGGGCCTGAGGGATGGAGGACGGAGACCTTGTGCCTGAGCTGCAGGGCGGTGGCGGGGTCTTGCTCTTAGGACTCCGGGGGGACTTGCGGGTGGGGGCCTCAGTCCGTCTGCGCCTGGGGGAGGGTGTCCGGGGGCGAGGGGCACTCTGCTCCGTGTGGGTGGGCTTCCTCTTCCCCCGGGATGCTGGAGCAGCTTCATCGGTGGGGAAGAGGCCGAGGTCACAGAGGAAGAGCTGCTGTGACTTTGGGGTTGCAGGTGAGGCAAGGGAGGGTGCTTTGGAGGGAGAGGGAACTGAGGACTGCGCAGTGCATGTGGATGCGTGTGTGTGTTCCAGGGCCCCATCCCCTGTGAGTCTGGCTTCAGTCCCCTGAATGTGCGTGCGTGTGCGTTTTGTCATTGGCGTGTGTGTCAGTGTGCTGGATGTGTGTGTGCTGGTGTGTGCCTGTGCCGGTGTGTGTGTGCTTGGGATGGGTAAGGTGCTGGGGAGTGTGGATGGAGCAGAGGCAGGAGGGGTGAGGGACCGTTTGAGGAGGGACACTGCTGCCGTCAGGGAGGAGTCCATGGACCTATTGCCCCTCTGTAGGTCAGACATGCCCGATGAGATGCCCTCCATGAACGACACCAGCTGAGTCAACAGCGCGGTGTGCGCATGGAGGACACTCAGCATGGCTGTCTGGCCTACATGGAGCTGGCGAAGGAGGTACACAGACTCCTCACTCAGGGCAGCAGGGGACACAGGGGCAGGGGCTGCGGTGCCTGGCCCAAAGGAGACACGCTCCCGGACATGGGAGCCTCCACGGACCTGGGGAATGGGAGCCGATGGGAGGGCGGTGGTGGTGCTGGTGGTGGCGGGGACAGCAACACTAGCTGGGGTGTGGTGGCTGCTGACACCCGCCTCCACAAGGGAGTCATCCTCCGAGTTGCTCTGGTCCTCAGCTGAGGTGGATGCTGCTGAGGACTCCTCGGTGTGGCTCCCCTCGCCCTCCGTGCCACTGGGTCCCTCCGACCACTCCTCGGCTGCTGACCCAGTCTGGCTCTCTGGCTCCTCCTGGTCCGTGGAGCTGTCCCCTTCCGTGGCCGTGGATGTATCTGCAAACAATGGGGAAACAGACAGACATCAGTCACCTGCACAAAACGCACACACCACTGTGAGCACAGCACATCACAGAGCAAGCCCTGGCATCATTAGTTGTACATTGCTAAAAGTGCCCTAACTGAACAGGAGAAGCCAATTGTCAGTCTGATGCCAAGCATGGCACTCACATCCCACATGGCCTTGCACCCATCTGTCTGGTGTCTGTTGGATTGCAACACCCCAGTGTGGACACATGCACCAAGTACACAGTAGTTGGACAGTGCAGAGGACACGGTGTGGCATGTGGACATGCACACATCACAGCTCTTGCCACTGAGTCAGTACAGGTTTCCGGATGAAAGGGATGCCCAGAGTCAAATAGGAAATGCATGTGATGCATACCAGCGACAGACACCATGATGCACCCATGTCCTGATAGCCAGCGCCACTATGGTGTGCATGTAGCACATGTCACTCCCCTGCAGGCTCACCAATCAGTAGACACATGCCATGGCGGAGGCATGACTGCAAAGTCATACATCACTGTCTCAGTGATGTATGACTTTGCAGCCAGACAACAACACTCTGCACTGTGTCACAATAGTAGGTCATGGGGAATGCAAGTCCTGGAGCTGCACAAGTGCACATGTACATCCCCCCCACAACACATCCTCTCAACCCTCATCTGTCCAGGTCATACCTATTGGACATATGGGAGACCTGTGACACTACCCTCTGAACCTGAGCCCCTCACACTCTGCTGTGAATGGGGAACAGCTGCCTGAACTTCACATTCACATGCCCCAGTCTGCATGGGCAGCTGATCAGACACCTATGTGACACACAAGTATCGTCTCCTATGGTCACATCTCCAGTGGCATGCTGAGCCCCTACCAAGAAACTCCACAGCAGTCCTGGCGACTAATCCACAGCACACTGACACAGAGGCAGACACCTGAGGGGTCAAATCACTGCGCACAATGTGTCAGCTGATACACGGGAGTGGGAGTACAGAGTGTATTGTATGGCCTGGAGTAGGCATGACTGTCCAGCCCCACATGAATGAGGGATGAGCCCTGGACTGTAGGCAGCTGGCTAAGTATGTGTGACACACGTCATATACATACTCCTGGGGCCCAAACATTGTTCCCACCCGCAGCATGGGTGTGTGCCAGATACCCCAGCCACATGTGGTGGATCAGCTCAGCAATTGGACCACAGATCAAAGTAACACGCTGAATACATGTCAGAATACAGGCATTGTGTAAGCAATGGACCCACCCATGATGCCCACCACAGAGTCAGGGAAACAGATGCTGTCTCCCACCTTGAGTCAAGCAAACTGCAAGGACACAGTCCTAAGTGACAGAATTCCCTGCATGTAAGGGCCACACCTGGGTATCAGATGAGGAGTGGGCAGTGCACAATAGAGGGACATGGCTCCTGGACAACATGACTGCTGTACTGTGGCAGTTTAACCAGGCCCGAGGAGGGCACATAGCATGTTAGACAGAGTTCACAGTGCAGTCTTTGACTCACCCCCTCCTTGCTGCTCTCTGGCCTTCAGCTGCCCATCCAGGTCTGGAAAGACCACCGCCAGGATCCTGAGCATGTGGGGGGTCAGGGTCCGTGTTCCGCCCCTCCTGCGAGGAGGCGACAGCTTCAGCTGGACCCGTGCAATCCTCCGGGTCCAGCCCCGAAGGTCCTGCCACCTCTTTTGGCAGTTGCGGATCCGGCGCTTGTAGACCCCCACGGACCGGACAGCCCGGACGATGTCCTTCCAGATCTCCTGCTTCCGATGGGCAGAAGCCTGTCAGGATGACAAAGTGATAAGGCCATTACTACACATGCAACATATCCGTGCATGACACAGTTGCATATACATGTCGCAATCACAGGGGCACATGGTGTACACAGGCAGTGCACGGCTGCCCATGGACAGTTTTCCAGAAGTCACTACATGGTATCATTGCATGGGGAGTAAAACCCTGTTCAGAAGCACTGTCACTGCACCATACCTGTCCAGTGCAAGTCACTACACACTATGGGGGGTGACAACTACTCAGTGAGCCTGCTAGCCAGTGGCGTGCAGACTCTCAGCCTTGCTAGTCAGACAAAATGCACATTCAGAAAGGCAGTGCACAGGACACTCACCTGCTCCCCTGGTGTCCCATACAGCTTGCTGTACTGTGGAAGTAGGCTGTCCAGCAGGGCCTGGTTCTCTTCAAGGCTGAAGGCTGGGGCTCTCTCCACAGTACGTGCCATTGCAGGGTCCAGAGGGGCAGAGACAGCAGCAGTGCAGTGGCAGATGTCGTCTTGGAGCATGTAGTGCAGGCAAGTGGGCTCTCAGGGGAACAGCCAGCAATATATATGTGCTGGAGAGGCAGATACTGTCCCTTGTGTCCAAAGTGATAGGTCCAAGTCGTTTGCATCTTCTGAATCTGGCCAATCCATGGAATAGCAGCACCAAAACACGCCCACAGCATCCTTCAAATCTTCAACTTCATGACATACATGATTTTGCAACATTGTTGTGGGTGACCAACTGATTTTCCAGCAACCGACTCGTTCGAAATTCGAAAACGCGTCCGTTGCCAGGCAAGCCCATTGTCAATGGGTGCGCACCGATCGGTCCATTGCAGTTCAACGCGCACAGGGGTACAACGCGTACCCGCACACATTGAAAGCAATGGGCCGGCCGGAGGCACCGATCGGTCCATTGCAGTTCAACGCGCACAGGGGTACAACGCGTACCCGCACACATTGAAAGCAATGGGCCGGCCGGAGGCACCGATCGGTCCATTGCAGTTCAACGCGCACAGGGGTACAACGCGTACCCGCACACATTGAAAGCAATGGGCCGGCCGGAGGCACCGATCGGTCCATTGCAGTTCAACGCGCACAGGGGTACAACGCGTACCCGCACACATTGAAAGCAATGGGCCGGCCGGAGGCACCGATCGGTCCATTGCAGTTCAACGCGCACAGGGGTACAACGCGTACCCGCACACATTGAAAGCAATGGGCCGGCCGGAGGCACCGATCGGTCCATTGCAGTTCAACGCGCACAGGGGTACAACGCGTACCCGCACACATTGAAAGCAATGGGCCGGCCGGAGGCACCGATCGGTCCATTGCAGTTCAACGCGCACAGGGGTACAACGCGTACCCGCACACATTGAAAGCAATGGGCCGGCCGGAGGCACCGATCGGTCCATTGCAGTTCAACGCGCACAGGGGTACAACGCGTACCCCCACACATTGAAAGCAATGGGCCGGCCGGAGGCACCGATCGGTCCATTGCAGTTCAACGCGCACAGGGGTACAACGCGTACCCGCACACATTGAAAGCAATGGGCCGGCCGGAGGCACCGATCGGTCCATTGCAGTTCAACGCGCACAGGGGTACAACGCGTACCCGCACACATTGAAAGCAATGGGCCGGCCGGAGGCACCGATCGGTCCATTGCAGTTCAACGCGCACAGGGGTACAACGCGTACCCGCACACATTGAAAGCAATGGGCCGGCCGGAGGCACCGATCGGTCCATTGCAGTTCAACGCGCACAGGGGTACAACGCGTACCCGCACACATTGAAAGCAATGGGCCGGCCGGAGGCACCGATCGGTCCATTGCAGTTCAACGCGCACAGGGGTACAACGCGTACCCCCACACATTGAAAGCAATGGGCCGGCCGGAGGCACCGATCGGTCCATTGCAGTACAACGCATCACTGTACATGTGACTGGCATATGTCAGCATGCCTGTCTCAGATGGACATATGCCAGCCACAGATAGCTCCCAGGGAGTGAGGGGCACACCTACATCACGACAGCCTGTCCAAACCTTATCATAAGGCATGTAAGGCTGCATTTCCTATTGTGTGTATGTTGGTGTACATGTTGTCCTGTGGGTGTCACCTGTGGGCAGCCACCCCCAGGCTGTGCACGTGTTCATGGGGACAGGATCCTGGGTGTTACGTGTACGTGACCACTGTGATGTGCAACTGTTCATATCTGTGCATGTGCCATGGTCACATTTCACAGTGGTGTTTGTGTATGTCATGTCACATACCCCGTGAGTCCCATGTGGGACGGTATGTTTGAGCCAGGGTGTCCCAGTGGCACAATAGTGATGGACCTCCACAGTCTTTGTGCATGTAGTGTTTACAATGTCTCTGATTTCATGTGCACAATGGGAGACAGTCTCCACATCCACGTTGTGTGTGCATGGACTCTGATGTTGTGCGTGTGTGTCACAGACGTCCATGTCTGTCCTGCCGTGGCAAGTGGGGCCACTACCTGTGGGGGTCATGTTTGTTTTGCTGTGGTGTACACATGATACTCCATGTGATGCCAGTGTCCATGTGGCATTACAGGGTCCCTGGGAATGTACCTGTCGTTGAGCTGTGGTGCCTGGGGCACATCTGTCCTCACATGTCACTGTGGGGGGTGATTGTGACACGGCAGCAGGAGATGGGAACTGTGACACGGCATCATGATATCCAATGGGCCAACCTGGGACAAATTGATGCCACCTGTAGGACCGTGTTGACAGATGTTGGCCATGTATGTACCATACATGTCCTTCCGGTACTGCACACTTCATGTAGTTGTGCCTCATAATGATGTATGTTGGGATCTTGAGTGTGTTCAATGCCGCATATGTGGGGTGACTGACAATCTTGCTTACTTCTCCTCTGCACTGCAGGGCTCCTGCTGTCCATCGGCCATTCCCAGACCTGGCAACGATGGTGGAACGGGACAGCATCCGACGGTACCGCTTCACCAGGCAGCTGATTGAGGATTTGGCAGTGCAGTTGTCCCCACATTTGCAGCCTGGCCGGCCGTATCCTACAGCGCTGACCCCCAAGGTGAAGGTGATGGCAGCCCTACACTTCTTTGCCACCGGTACCTTCCAACATACTGTGGCGACTGCTGGTGGGATGTCACAGACCATGTTCAGCCGTGTGCTCCGCGATGTTTTGGCGGCAATGTTGCTCTTCCTGAACCGGTACATCTATTTCCCTAGACTGCGACGACTCACTGACGTGAAGAGTGACTTTTATGCCCTGGGGAGGATGCCGCATGTAATTGGCTCCATTGATGGGACACATGTGGCTTTGGTACCACCACAGGCCCAGGAGCAGGCCTACAGGAACCGCAAGCACTACCACTCGGTCAATGCACTGGTGGTGTGTCTTGCAGACATGACCATCACACACGTGTGTGCCCGTTTCCCTGGTTCAGCACACGATGCCTTTGTGATGAGGAGTAGTCGCATCCCCAGGATGATGGCACAGATGCAGAACCAGCGTGCCTGGCTTGTCGGTGTGTACTGACTTTGTGCCATTGTGTGTGATCTGATCTGTAGTATTCCGCCCACTTTTCCAAGTCAGCTAATGTGCACTTGTCTGTCCGTAGGTGACTCGGGATACCCCAACATGCCGTGGTTGCTGACACCCCTCAGGAACCCTGTGACACCTGCCCAGATGCGCTACAATGAGGCACATGGTCGGACCAGGAGAGTGATTGAGCGGACCTTTGGTCTCCTGAAGAGCCGCTTCCGCTGCCTGGACAAGACCGGAGGGTCCCTCCCATATGCCCCTGCGAAAGTGTGCAAGATTATCATCGTCTGCTGCATGCTCCACAACCTGGCAGTGCGGAAGGAGTTGCCTCTCATCCAGGATGACAATGACCAACATCCGCCACCTGTGGAGGATCCTGGCCTGGACCACGATGCCAGTGACGATGATGATGATGATGATGGTGATGGTGATGTCCGCACACAGCTCATCACCAACTTCTTTAGCTGAATGTGAGTATCCTGAGGTGTCATGTCAATGATGTGAGTTGGCATGATGTGTGGGTGGTGCTCTGGTGCTGTTGGAGTGTGTCCATGGGCTACTTGACTGGATGTGTGTTGCGATGTGTGGTGACAGGTGGGCTGTACTCCCCAACAGTGTTGACATGCTAACTTGGTTCTGGGTGGGTATCTTGTAACATGTATTGTGCATGAGTTTTGCTGTTCTGTCCTGTACTCCATTGCTTTTGACTGTGTGTCATTTCTGTCCTTCACAGGGTACTTTCAGATTCGTTTGGTCAACTGTGTCCACCGACGACGTGATTGCACATCCAGGCTGGTAGCTGTTGTGTCCCTACAGGTGATGTGCGCCACACCCATGGACTTCCTTCCGTCTACAGTTGTTGACTGTGTGCCCGCTACCAGGTGGGGTTACCTTGCATCTGTAGTGGTTACGGCATGTTGCAACTGTGTAATAAACCTGTGCTTCACTTTGTGATGTGCGTTGTCTGTGGTCACACATTTGACTGCCATTTGCTTACTGCACCTGTGGGCTACTTGACTACAACTGGGAATGGGTGTGGTGTCTGTGCATTGCACCGTCTTCCCTGGCAACATCAGTGTAGGCAATGAGTCAGATGGCCTAGGTGTGTATGTGTCGTGTAGCCCTGGTGGTGTGTCTCCCTCATGTGTGTCACGTTGCCTGTACTCACATGCCTGTGTTGTCCTTGCTGTTGCAGTTCGCATACACAGTGTAATTTTGCAGTTCATCATCCCCATAACAGCACCCACGTTGGAATCACGACAGAGGCAAGTATGGTGTATTAGTGTGTTTATTGTGATACATTTGTGTTAATAGTGCATAGGATGGGTTGTGCTGTACATGAATCTTGCAATCCCAAGTTCCTAGGTGAATTGAAAGTCCGGGTAGACAGGATCCCCAGTATCGGGGCCACAGTTGTCTGACACATTGGTCCAACTTGTACTCCCCATGCAATGTGTGGGAGTAGTGTTGCCGTCAACAGGGTGAACAGTCTGTGCACAAAGGCGAACATCCAGAACAGGTTCAGGCTTCCTGGGAGTTGCGCTTGGCCATCGGCCTCTCACTTTTCCCTCCTCGGACGACCCCTCTTCTTGGGGGGGGGCCCTCAAGTGCAGGCTGCTGCGGTGCAGGGGACTCTCCGCCAGAGTCCTCCTCCCTCCCTGTGGCAGTTGCAGTTTGTTCGGCACCAGATGTTGTTGGCACACAGGGAGGTGTGGACTGGTTGCTGTTCATCTGGCGGAGGCATTGTAAAATGTCCCTGTGCACCGCCGTCATCTCATGCAGTGCATCCCACTTGGACTCCACGCGGGACATGTGTGAGTCCACACGGGACATGTGTGACTCCACGTGGGACATGTGGGAGTCCAAGCGGGCATGATGGGCAGCCTGCTGCTGTTTAATGTCTCTGAGGAGCCCCACTACCTGGCTGAGCTCTCCGGTGCTGGACTGGTACGCATCAGCTATGCGTACCAGTTGTGGGTCGTCATGCACACCAGCAACGTCTGCAAGCAGCGACCTCTGTCTCCCACCCCTCCCACCACCCCTGCTGACATGTGCAGTGTGTGCAGTGGCACGCACAGATAACCCTGGTCCACCTTGGGGGTTGGTGGTGGTGGTGGTGTCCATGGCCCCAGGTTGGTCCAGGGTCACTGTGCTGGTGTTGCTCCTTATTCTGTCCATGTCGGCAGGGATGGTATTCGTGGTGACAGTCGTTGTAGGGGTGGGTGCAGGGGGTGCAGCTGGTGGTCCTGCTGGTGCTGCAGCTGGTGGTCCTGCTGGTGCTGCATGTTGACTTGCACCGGATGTGCCAGGTTGTTCTTCATCGTCCGAGGAGGACAGAGGCTGTACGACGCCAGTGAGCTCGGCATCCTCTTGAGCCTGGGACTGGGACTCCTCAGCGTCTGCTGCTGTGTCCCCATCATCACCTGTTTTTGGGAGACACAAACAATGTATGTCATGTTTCTGCAGGCATCAATGGTTGACACACATGACAGTTGTGACTGTGCCTCTGGGTGCGGGCCTGTACATTGCATTGTCCTAAGTCGTCACAGTCAGGGGTTGATATTGGTGTGGCACATTGTCCTGCATTATTTGGGCATTTCTATGTATTTTCTGGGGTGTGAACATGGTCTGCATTGCTTGTGTTTGGTTGACAGCCGGACCTCCTTCCCACCCACCCAGCCAGTCAGTTATCCCACCATGGAACGTGCTTGCATTGCAGGGAGTGGAAGTTGTCTCTCAGGATGTCAGTCAGTGGTGTCCTGCTGTTTGTTGGTGCACAGTTGGCAGCAGGGCCTTGTGCTCCCCACAGCAGTAGCCAGTGTCAGCCATCTTGTGAGTCCTTCTCCACTCCCTGTGATGTGAGCATGGTTCAGGGTGGTGTTGATGGGCCAGTTGTGAGGCTGAGCAATGTCTGTGACTACGACTCCCATCATGCTATTGCCTCCACCCCCTTCCCAGCATGCCCATGCTTCCTTCCTTTTGACTCTGCTTCCCTGTGGGTTGGGCTGGCTGTGCTGACAGGATGGCTGGGAGTGTTGTCCTGGCAGTTGTTTGGCTAAGAGTCCCAAGAGTGTCCCTGTGCTTCACACAACATAACCCAGGGTGGTGGTGCTTTGTGGGATCTTGTGTTAGGATGGAGGGCATTGCATTCTACCAGGTGGGTACTGTGGAGTTTGTGTTGGGGGGTGTGAGGGGAGGTGCTGGTGACTATAGTCAGTGCTGCAAGTCCCCCTTCCCACCCAGCCAGCCAGATATCCCACCATGGAACGTGCTTGCATTGCAGGGAGTGGAAGTTGTCTCTCAGGATGTCAGTCAGTGGTGTCCTGCTGTTTGTTGGTGCACAGTTGCCAGCAGGGCCTTGTGCTCCCCACAGCAGTAGCCAGTGTCAGCCATCTTGTGAGTCCTTCTCCACTCCCTGTGATGTGAGCATGGTTCAGGGTGGTGTTGATGGGACAGTTGTGGGGGTGAGCTATGTCTGTGACTACGACTCCCATCATGCCATTGCCTCCACCCCACTTGCCAGCATTCCCATACTTACTTGCTTTTGTGTGGAGTTCAGTGGGTGTGGGTGTGAGGGCAATGGCAAGATGGCTGACAGTGGTGTCCTGCTGTTGGTTGGTGTGCAGTACCCAGCATGCCCTTGTGCTCCCCACGACACAGCAACAGTGTCAGACATCTTTGATGGGCCTTTCCACTCTCTGTGGGATGTGCATGCGTGAGTGTGAGCTTGCTGGGCCATGTGGTGGGGGATGTAGGGCTGTGACTACGACTCCCATCATGCTATTGCCTCCTCCCCCTTCCCAGCATGCCCATGCTTCCTTCCTTTTGACTCTGCTTCCCTGTGGGTTGGGCTGGCTGTGCTGACAGGATGGCTGGGAGTGTTGTCCTGGCAGTTGTTTGGCTAAGAGTCCCAAGAGTGTCCCTGTGCTTCACACAACATAACCCAGGGTGGTGGTGCTTTGTGGGATCTTGTGTTAGGATGGAGGGCATTGCATTCTACCAGGTGGGTACTGTGGAGTTTGTGTTGGGGGGTGTGAGGGGAGGTGCTGGTGACTATAGTCAGTGCTGCAAGTCCCCCTTCCCACCCAGCCAGCCAGATATCCCACCATGGAACGTGCTTGCATTGCAGGGAGTGTAAGTTGTCTCTCAGGATGTCAGTCAGTGGTGTCCTGCTGTTTGTTGGTGCACAGTTGGCAGCAGGGCCTTGTGCTCCCCACAGCAGTAGCCAGTGTCAGCCATCTTGTGAGTCCTTCTCCA
Organism: Calotriton arnoldi; assembly: GCA_963921515.1. NCBI lineage: Eukaryota > Metazoa > Chordata > Amphibia > Caudata > Salamandridae > Calotriton > Calotriton arnoldi. Next base: position 1,452,773 of record CAWUFW010002295.1, read on the forward strand.
CTCCCTGTGATGTGAGCATGGTTCAGGGTGGTGTTGATGGGCCAGTTGTGAGGCTGAGCAATGTCTGTGACTACGACTCCCATCATGCTATTGCCTCCACCCCCCTTCCCAGCATGCCCATGCTTCCTTCCTTTTGACTCTGCTTCCCTGTGGGGTGGGCTGGCTGTGCTGACAGGATGGCTGGGAGTGTTGTCCTGGCAGTTGTTTGGCTAAGAGTCCCAAGAGTGTCCCTGTGCTTCACACAACATAACCCAGGGTGGTGGTGCTTTGTGGGATCTTGTGTTAGGATGGAGGGCATTGCATTCTACCAGGTGGGTACTGTGGAGTTTGTGTTGGGGGGGTGTGAGGGGAGGTGCTGGTGACTATAGTCAGTGCTGCAAGTCCCCCTTCCCACCCAGCCAGCCAGATATCCCACCATGGAACGTGCTTGCATTGCAGGGAGTGTAAGTTGTCTCTCAGGATGTCAGTCAGTGGTGTCCTGCTGTTTGTTGGTGCACAGTTGGCAGCAGGGCCTTGTGCTCCCCACAGCAGTAGCCAGTGTCAGCCATCTTGTGAGTCCTTCTCCACTCCCTGTGATGTGAGCATGGTTCAGGGTGGTGTTGATGGGCCAGTTGTGAGGCTGAGCAATGTCTGTGACTACGACTCCCATCATGCTATTGCCTCCACCCCCTTCCCAGCATGCCCATGCTTCCTTCCTTTTGACTCTGCTTCCCTGTGGGGTGGGCTGGCTGTGCTGACAGGATGGCTGGGAGTGTTGTCCTGGCAGTTGTTTGGCTAAGAGTTCCAAGAGTGTCCCTGTGCTTCACACAACATAACCCAGGGTGGTGGTGCTTTGTGGGATCTTGTGTTAGGATGGAGGGCATTGCATTCTACCAGGTGGGTACTGTGGAGTTTGTGTTGGGGGGGGTGTGAGGGGAGGTGCTGGTGACTATAGTCAGTGCTGCAAGTCCCCCTTCCCACCCAGCCAGCCAGATATCCCACCATGGAACGTGCTTGCATTGCAGGGAGTGGAAGTTGTCTCTCAGGATGTCAGTCAGTGGTGTCCTGCTGTTTGTTGGTGCACAGTTGGCAGCAGGGCCTTGTGCTCCCCACAGCAGTAGCCAGTGTCAGCCATCTTGTGAGTCCTTCTCCACTCCCTGTGATGTGCGCATGGTTCATGGTGGTGTTGATGGGACAGTTTTGGGGCGGGCAATATGTGTGACTGCGACTCCCATGATGCTATTGGCTACACTGACTTGGCCAGCATACACAGAATTCCTTCCTTTGAGTGGTCTTCACTGTGTGTTGGTGTTGTTGTGGTGGCTACATGTGTGGATGTGTTTGTTAGTTCTATTTGTGCCACTGCCTAGCTGTAGTTGTGGTTGTGTTTGTACATGTGTTGGCACAGTTGGATGTGACTTTTTTGATGGCATGTGTTGTGTTTCTCTGACTGACATACACATTTTGGGATGATTCTGTTCTGGTTGCTGTGTGATTGCTATGAGTGCATGGTTTGACTCTCCCCTTGACAGTGATGTGTGTGTGTTTTGTGGCAGTATATTGTGTACATTTGTTGTGTACTCACCAGGCTCTGGGATGTCCTCTAGTCCATATATGCTCACTGGCGGTAGGATGGCCCGCACCTTCTCCTCCCAGGGCCTGAGGTATATTGGCTTGGCAGGAGGGCCACTGCCGGTGTGTTGGCTGTTGATGTAGTCTTGCTTCAGCAGTTTCCGTACCCTCCTGCGCACGTCATACCACCTGTTCTGGATGTCGGTCTTTGTGCGCCGACATGGTGATTGGGCGTTCACCCTGTTGATGATCCTCTCCCACATCTTGGTTTTCTGCGACATGGGGGTCTGTTGGACCAATGTGCCAAACAGCTGTGGCTCTACCCTGAGGATCTCGTCTACCAGGACTTCCAATTCACAATCTAGGAACTTGTGATTCTTCTTGGGGGGCATGGTGATGGGTGGTGATGGTGAGTGATGTGTGTGTTGGTGTGCAGGTGAGGGTGTGTGAGTGTGTGTTTTGCTGGGTGTATGTGAGGTAGGTATTTGTTGGTGTGCTGATGGTGTGTGGCTTGTGTGAGGGATGAGCTGTGGGTGTGTGGTTGCTTTCTCTTGGGTGCTGGCAGTGGAATGGCATTTGCAAAGGCTCATGGTAGTGATTTGTGTCCTTTATATAGGTGGAGTTGTGGGTGTGTCTTTGTTCTCTGTCCCCACCCCCCCCCAGTATTTATTGGCTTGGTAATTGCTTGTTTGGCCTTTTTTTGGGTGATTTTTCCTTTGTGCTGTTTGTGTATGTTGGAAACGTTCTTGTGACCGAGTCGGACCCTGCATTGGTCTCGTACGGTGTTCTCCGTTTCGTTCACGCTGTGTTTGTGCAGTTTTCTATGCTGCGTACGCGTCGGTCGCGGTGTATTGTGTTGCTTCGGCTCGGTTTTGTATGCGTGTCGGTCGTACGGCTTGTCCTCCGTCCGACTCGCTCGTGGTTTTCGCGCCTTGCATCGTACTTAGCGGTTTGGAGTTAGCGTGTACGTTTCGGTCGGATTTGTTCCGGGTGCGTGTCGGTCGGTTGGATTCGCGTGTTTTTCCGGCCGGATTGCTGTTTTCCGTGCGGCTCGGTCGGTCGACTTGGTTTCGTTACGTGTCGGTCGGATTTTTCGCGCCTTGCATCGTACTTGGCGTGTCGGGCGCCACGGGTACGTGTCGGTCGGTATTTTTTCCGGATCCGAGTCGGTCGGTGCTTTTTCCGGCCCGAATCGGAATCGACCCCTTAGTATATAGCTCTTGTACTAATAATAAAGAAACTGAAAAGGGTGAGCTGGTTTGGAGGGGAAGCTATTTCTTTTCAGCAGTTTTGCTTCTATTTTTATGGTCTGCAGCAGATACTTGGTGTAGGGAAGCTTACACCCATGTCCTCATTTGAGACAGCTCTCTCTCTGCCACACACATGCAAACAGTCTTGTGTCGTGTTAGCTCTCACTGCACAGAATGAGGACAGTTTCCTTAAAGTTAAGCAAACGCACACTCGAGTGCAACTTGTTCTAAACAGGCACTCCAGACCAGAGGAAAAATGTATATAATAAATGCTTGTAATTTTGAAGAGTAGTTTAACAATTACTTAATTCCTTTGTATTAGATTTCCTAAATATTACATTGTAGGATAACACACTACGGGTAATGTAGAGACAAGAATATAGCAGTTCAAAAGTGCTAATTTATAAAAAAATTAAATTGAACTTGGATCTCATGATGTCTGAGCCTTTCGGGTGCCTAGGAAAAATAGGGTAAAATTAAGGCTAAATACATTAAAACTTTTCAGGATATCATCATTAGTAAGATAAATACATTGAATAAAATGAAAAATTTACATAGTGGTTGCAATGAAAGTACGGCCTTGATTCAGCCCTCCTGGAAATAGATTGGACACCACAGTTCTGATCTAGGTCCAAGAACAAAATAAATGATTGACACCCTTTATAGTGCATTTTGCAGTGTCAATAAACATGTAACTAAAAGAAGGAAACCATGTCTCACTGGATTGTAACTTGCTTCAGGGACCGTCACAATGCAACTAACAAGACTAGCTAAGGGAAGCATTGCAAATTCTGTTAGGGCCGGAGCAGACATCACTGTTTCCTTGAGGAAGAGTACCTTTGTGGAAGATATGTAAGGTGGGGCTTACCTTACTGAATAACATTACAAAGGGGTGCAGCACAGACAGGATGGAGGATAAGGATACCCGAGAAGAGACCAGAGTAGGGATCAGTGTTATTCTTGTCGACCCAAGAGACTTACAGGAGAAAGCGCATTACATTAGGAATGCTTCCGAGGAGAATGCCATGTTTCAACCTAAGGAAGGAGATAAAGTGATCGATTTCTTAATTTTAATACGGTTGCGCCCCCCCCAATCTGCTGGTGAGATACCTCCTCTGCAAAATGTTTTGCAACAGTGTATTTTTCAATGAATGGGATTTACTTATAAGTACCTGAGCACAGGGTAGAATTGGCTAACAGAGCGCTAACTGCAGCGGTGAGGAGTAAACTAGGCCCACAGGAAGAGAGACTATTTTAGTACCAGCTTCAGAACAACATGTGGCTATGACTGAAGAAATAGATTTTACCCAAAACATTTGGGCCTCATGGTCAAATGCCTTCAGGACTAACACAGAACTCAGGATATTACATTTCCTTTGGGACTTTTGTATTTGTCGAGCGATGATGAATGATGGTGTTGGACTGCAGTTCTGATAAACGTGAATGGAATATGGCTTTACAGAGGAATAAAAACAAGTTTCTAGAACTAGTGAACTGAGAAATTTGAAAAAAGAAAAAAAAACACCCAAAATTGAGGCAGGATTGTTGAAAAAATACCCTCCCCATAAGTGATACTTGAAAAAAGAGAGGATTGTTGAAAACATGCTCTTCCCATAAAGTGACACCTATGGAAAATACTGAGTTAGCTTATGCTCGTCAGGACAGACTGTCACCTCCAGCAGAGGAGGGAATAAAACTATTGATTTAGTCTCTCTTACACCAGGGTATCATTAAACAAGACCACTAGCCCATATAATAGTCCTATTATTCAACTGCCAATGGGTAATACAGGGTTTACAAGATTTACGCCAAATAAACAAACTTGTGGTTCCCTTAGCGCTTGTTGTGCCTGACACCAATACTATATTATCTTCTATACCCGTAGAGTCAGAGTATTTTTCTCTCCTCAGCATTTTTTAGAATTAAAGTCCATCCAGAGAGTGAGTTCCTCTTTGCCTTCACCCTGAAAGATATGCAGACATTTCCCTCACTGAGAGTCCCAAATTCAATGCACAGGCACTAAAGAGGGACTTGGACAATCTATACCTGGAAGGTGGTTGTGTCGTCTTTCACTACGCTGATGACTTCCTTGGGGCATCTCCATCACTTGAGGTCTGTGAAAAAGACACTGTAGCTCTGCTGAACAACCTTCAGGAGAGAGAACATAAAGCCTCATTATCAAAATGGCAGTAAAAAGAGGTGACTTACCTGGGTTATGTCCACCGAGAAAGGACTGATGTCCTTCCTGGGGATGATGAACTACTGTCGCCAGTGGATCCCCGAGTACCTATGATGCTATCTTGAGACAGTGTATGCTAAAAGAAGCACCCAACAACATTGTATAAGCTAATGAACTTGCAAACTGTCTCAAGAAACTGACATTGTGTACTGCGCCAGCATGGGGGCTGCCTGACTACAAACTGCCCTTCCATCTTTATGTGTAAGAGGAAAATGGCACTGCAAACACAGTATGTTCCTTTCCCTTACAAGGCTTGAGCATGGAACCACTGATATTGCACAAGGTGGGATGAATGTGCTAATTAGACAAGAATGGTTTGCACCAGGAATAACCGCTTTCACTGCACAATTCTGCTCCCAATGTCTTGTTTTTACCCAACATTCTAAAGGTTGGTACCCATGCTACACATAATAACTTGCCGGTACCACAGGGTCCCTTTACCAACTTGTAGATAGATTTTTCTTCCCCATGAATTATTTTAAATATTGCTGGTGTGTGAGGGTGAGTTTTCAAAATGGGTGGAGGAGTTCCTACAAGGAAGAAAGATGCAGCAATGTGCGTGCAATGCTTGATGAAAGCCATCACTCCCAGGTTTAGGGTCCACCAGGGCATAAATAGCAATAGAGGAGGTGACTTTGTGGCTGCAGTTATGCAAAAGATATGTGACTGTTTGGGAATAGAGTGGAAACTGCATGTTTCATACCACCCCTCCCCCCAAAGTTCAGGCCAGGGGGAGAGGTTGAACTGCAAAATTAAAAAAAAATAGATTAGTAAAGACAACTGATGCAACAGGCCTTAAATGGCCTAATGCTCTGCCTTCAGTACTGCACGCCAAAAGGGCGAAGCCATCTAAAGCAACTCTGGAGACATGGCCATGGTGAGAAAAATAAAAGATGTCTCTCTTACTTCTAGGTGGAATGGACCAGACATCATGCTCCTAGTGATGAGTACAGCTGTCAATGGACGCCCTCAATGGATTCATGGAGCAGGATGCAGAGCTGCACCCCTAACGCAGGAGATGGAGGTACCAGAAGTTAATGAGCGTATGTCACCAGAGGAGCTGCACAACACACCAGACAAGGAGAGGACAGAAGAGACCATTCCTAAGGGCCACTCTGAGGGCCCATCATCAAGTGTCACAGGGACGGTGACCCCAACTGAAAGGTGATGGTCTGCACCTGCAGAAAAATAGACTGAAGAGGACAATGCAGGCCAGTGAAACCGCCCATGAACAAGACGACCGCGGACAAGGAGGAGAAGCAGATGACAGCACACTGTGTGCCTTTAAATTACTGACACTTACAGAAAGCTCCATGGACCTGAGAGACTAAAGGGACACTAGCAATATGCATTGCATAGTACAAACAATATTTGTTAGACACTTATTTATGCACTGACTACTAGTATATAATTTTGTCTATGTTTCAATAATGATTATCTCATCAGTGTGTATCTATGTGACAATATATGCATTTCCTCTAAGCATTGTGTAATGCCATCCAAAGATATGTAACTATGTTTCTTTCATATATTTGTTTTACACTAATGTATGATATACATATCCTAAAGAGAGGATTGTGGGGGGGAAATATATATATCAATATATATCCATATGTATGCACTACATAGATATTATACTTCGATATAATTCTCACCCCCAACTATCTCACTTCTCACTGTAACAAGCTGACCGGAGCTGCAGAGGCTTCCAAATCTGACCTTGCCCAGATAAGCTTCAACAGCTGATCAGAACCAACTTAGAGGTCACTTTGCTTTTCCTGACTTCCATGTTAGTTTGCTCATCAGGTTGTTCAGTTCTGCTTGCACTGTATGTCTGTATTATAATTGGCACGGTGCCAATCTTGCATTTCTCTGTTGCCCATATTCGGCACCTTGTCCCTTTTCAGTTCTGCTGAAGTTGCATTACTAATTGTATATATGGCCCAGAAACCAGTCATGCAGGGAAGAAGCAGACTGAGAGCACCATTGTGTGCACTGACTTCTTCCTTGCTGGCCAGCAAGCATGTATGGGTACAAAAAATACATTTAATTTTGTTCCTGAGCAAACTGCTGTATTGTGTGTTTCTTTCATTGCTCATGGGAGGGTGCAAAAGTATTTCCCTAAGAACAACTAGAACGGTTATGATTCACTATTGTCACACAATGTGTAGTTCGTACAAGTTAAGGTGCTTACTCCCAGGGCCAACTGTCTAGAATGCCCAAAAGATTTAGAGAATCACAAAGGGGGAGAAGCACTCTAGCATAGCTGAGTGTCTGAAAAACTCAAATTACATTGGGTCTAATATCCCAAAGAAGTCAAGGAAAAGAGTTACAATGAATAACTGTTAATCAATTCCAAAGCGTCATGAGCCGTGTGTATTCTTTAATGTTCATTCTTTATTTCTTTACTTCCACAAAGAAGGGAAACAAGGACACAACCAATGCGTTTTGTCCCTAAACACAGGGTCTTCTTCGGGGGTGTATTAAAAAACATATAAGACATGGACTTTAAAGCAAGCAGACAATACAAGCAGTAGCTATAATTTATTAACATTGTGTGCACATTAAAGCAACATAACAGACAGATTAAAAAAGACATTTAGTACACATAGAGCAAAAAGACATCCTTACAAAACCTAGTTCGTTTGAGAAAACATTAGACAAACTAAATGCAACACACATAAGTATTTAGGAATATGTAAAAAAACAGACTATAATTATGTCTACACCTTTGAGAATTAAACTCGTCTACATACCAATGTATTCAGATTTAATATGTTCTGTATTATATACAAAAACATTCATTCATAAAGAAATACATTCTTGGTAGCTCCAAACTGTTGTATACTGAAACAACAATTGTAACTCTGTATTGGTTAAATATTAATTAAAACGACTTCTTTCCATGACAAATAGATTTATTCACAGGAAGAAATGGCAGAAAGACAGGACAAACTGCGGGGTTTTCCATTCCCCTATATGAGACCCTATTCTTCAAAGAAACAGTAACCCATAAATCATCCACATTTCTTACCTAAACAAGCATTGGAAATGCAATCAGTCTCGCATTTGCTTAAGTTAGAGCTATTAGCATTGTAAATGGAAATGTTTTTTACCTATGTGTTATGGAGTGTATGTATGTGGTGTGTAGTGGAATTATGTGGGTTGAATGCAGATTTTCCACAGTTTTAATGGGTAGAAAATCTTGATTTTAATAAAGGCACGGAGGCTAATATTATGCACAATACCTTTATTGCGCTCAAAATACAGCAGCAACAAACTAGAATTTCGAACACTTAGAACCCTTCTAGAACCTTGAACATGTATATCCCCTTCGAACGTGCAGCCATCTTCCTCTTTTGTTGCTGCTCAAGATACAGATAAGTAGTGTTTTTATGAAGTAGATAAGGGTTAAGAAATATTTAAACTAAAAAATGAAAAGATAAATGAAATTGAAGATGGGGCTTTGTTAAAAGGGAGGTTTTTTGTGAGATGGTATTGGAAGAGGGATAATGCCTTAGGATATGAAATGCGTTAGTATGTTAAAAATGATGTGTTGGTAAGTGTAAGAAACGTATTAAAAGGGTTTTACTTAAAGAGGAACAGGGGAGCATTTTGGGATCAAGATTTCAATAGTAACGGTTGTAGCGTTTGGCATCGGCATCGACAGCGGTGAAAAGTTAAGGTTACCGTTTGTCAGCGGCGGTTGGAAGGAAGATGCAGTGCGCGTGGGTCAGTGCTGCGGCGTCAAAGTAGGAGAATGAATGCGCGCGCAGTGCGAACGCGCTAATCCGGAGGAGTTTGACAACAGAAGGGGTCCGTAGGCACGTAAACGTGCGGCGGCCATTTTGAAGGATTGGGATCGAGTAATTGAGGAGAAGGGGAGTTGAGGAAGACATGTTTTGGGATGAATCGGAGTCTGACTGAACGCGGGTCAGTTTCAGTCAGACTGCGGTTTTTTCGGTTGAAAGAGAGGTCGAGTAACGGTGAATTGGTATAAGGGATTATAAGAGGAAAGTGTTGGTTGACTGAAAAGGAGCTAGGAAGGTTAAGAGAGGCTTAAGGGATATCGTATTTAGGGTGATTGGTTATCTTTAGTAGGAGGAAATTTATTTATAGTGGTAAATAATGGAGAACGTAGAAGTTGGTTTCGAGGAGAAAATGAAGAGCTACATGGAGAAGATGTTTGTGGAGATGAGTGCATCTCTTGATAAAAAAATAGAAAGTAGTATGGAAAAAACTATGCAAAGGAAGCATAGAGCTGGCGAAGAAGAGAGTTTTTGGACCACAGAGGAGATGGAAGTGGTCGCAGGAGGGTAAGGTCAGGGAAAGAAAAAAACTCAAAAGAGGAAATATGTGGAGGTAAAGAGCAAGCGCAAGGTTCAAAAGGGAACCGCAGTAAAGGCGAAAGAGAGCGCTATAAAGGCGAAGGAGAGCGCTATAAAGGCGCATAAGGTGAAGCACACAGCGGTGGCTTGTGACTCAAGTTCCTCAAGTGGGGACGTAGAGCTAACATGTAGCTCAAGTATAGATGAGTCGGACGAAGAGGAGGTGCCTATGAAAAGGCGGAAGGTGAGAGAGAGGGAGATTAAAAAAGAGGAAAAGGACATCATTGATCCTCAGGGTGAGGAGATGTTCGATCCATTATTGATTCAACACCCACTTTCTCCACAATGGAGCCCTGTAGAGCACGTTGCCCAATACGTAAGGTATTGGATTAGAAGGGAAATACCGAAGGAGGTGAGGACTAGGATGAGGAGTGAATGTCCAAGACCAAGTCTTGAAAGTAAGGTGGCATATACGCCAGAATTGGATCAGAGAATGATGGCATTCATTATTAAGAATGGGAAGGATCCAAGGAGAGGTCTGGAAAAAGGATTGAAGGGGTGTCAGGACAGACTCCTGGACATATTAGGTCCTTTGATGAAAATCTTTGATATGTGCGAGGAAGCGCATTCAAGTAATACAGGGATTGACGTAGCTGAAATGCGTCAATGGGTGCAAAGGGCTATAAGCCTCCTGGGAAATAGTAATACTGCGCTTTGTGTAGAGCGAAGGAAGAGAATTCTGTTTAAGATTGACCCTAAGTTGGCAGATCTTGCTAACAAGGAGCCAGGGGAGCGAAGTGATGGCTTACTTTTTGGGGACGATTTCGTAAAAGAAATGTCCAGATATGTGGGAACCTTTAGCTTACTGGAGAAGGCGCAAAAGGACATGAGGAGAGTTTTTGGCATGGCCGGGCGAATGCGGGGTCGGTTCCCCGGCCGTGGGCAAGGTATTTCTAGAGGGAACTTTGGAAGAGGAAACAGACCTTATGGTGGAGGATATGGTGCGAATAACAACGGAACGAGATGGGGGCAGGGAAGTTTCTTCCCTCAAAGGCAGAGAAGTAGAGCGAGAGGCATGCGGTCAGAGAGGCGGTCAAGGGCAACCTCAGGTAAGCTGTTTGCAAGACCCTTTTCCTATCCAAATAAAGTTGGGCGGCAGACTAGCCCATTTTGTTTCGAGATGGAAAGAAATTACTCAGGATCCATGGGTGTTGGAAACGGTGTCTGGTTACAGAATAGATTTCATACAGACGCCAGTGCAGGAGAGGTCTCCGAACATTCTGAGGTTCTCAGAGGAAATGGAGGAAATGGTGACAAAAGAGATAGAAGCTTTGGAAAAAAAGGGGGCAATAGAACCGGCAAGGAAAGTGAGAGAAGGTTTCATAAGCAATATTTTTTTAGTGAAGAAAAAAGGGAAAGGTATGCGACCGGTAATCAATCTGAGAGAGTTGAACGATTGGGTCTCTTACAATCACTTCAAGATGGAGGGCATCCATATGTTGAGGGATTTGTTAAGGAAAGGGGATTGGTTGACAAGGTTGGATTTAAAGGATGCCTATTTGACTATTCCAATGTGCAAAGAACAAAGAGATTAGCTTCAGTTCAGATGGAGGGGAAGGTTTTGGAGGTTCAGGAGTCTCCCTTTTGGTTTGAGTTCAGCCCCATGGTGTTTTACAAAAGTAATGAGACCGGTGGTAGCTTGGTTGAGATCAAGAGGAATTCGTTTGATTGTTTATCTGGACGATGTGTTGATTTTGGCGGAGGAGAAGCAGTTAGCAGAGGAGCAAACGGTGTTTGCAGTGAGGGTTCTGGAGGATCTAGGTTTTGTGGTCAACAAGGAGAAGTCGTGTGTGGAGCCTCAGCAGGTGATGCAATTTTTAGGTTTTCAGATATTGACGTTGGAATGTGTGTTGAAGTTGCCTATGGAGAAGGTGAGGAAAATCAGGAAGGAGGTGAAGAGAATAAGGAAGGCGGAATGGATTACCTTGAGGCAGTTAGCGAGGTTACTGGGTCTGCTATCTGCATCGATACAAGCGATCTTTCCAGCTCCTCTTCATTACAGAGCATTGCAGAGGTTGAAGGGTTATCATTTGAGAAGAGGGGCGAAGTACTCACAGAAGGTGGTTCTGGATCAGGATTCAAGAGAGGAGTTGAATTGGTGGTTGATGAGTTTGGAAGCCTGGAATGGAAGGGCGATCTTTGGAGAGATGCCAGAAGTAGAGATAGAATCGGATGCGAGTCGGCACGGATGGGGAGCACGTTGTGGGATGGTGTCAACAGGGGGTCAATGGTCAGAGAAGGAGAGAGAGATGCATATAAACTGCCTGGAGTTGCTGGCGGGATCGTTTGCAATAAAGAGTTTTCTAAAGGATCAGGTGAAGTGTTGTGTCCTGTTGAAAATGGACAACTTGTCAGCAGTGAGTTATGTGAACAAGTTGGGGGGCCCGAGGTCAAGGGGCTTAGCGAATCTGGCGAGTTTTGGAAGTTTTGTTTGGAAAAGGAGATTATGGTTCAGGCGCAGTATATTCCGGGACAGTACAACGTAGAAGCGGATTGGTATTCAAGGTATCTCAGGGATGTGAGCAATTGGAGGTTGAGCAAGGAAGTGTTTATGAAATTACATCAGAGATGGGGTCCGTTGCGAGTGGATCTTTTTGCGGACAGACTGAATTGTCAGATGAAGAACTTTTACAGTTGGAGACCGGATCCAGAGGCGTTAGGGATAGGTGCTTTTCTGCAAGATTGGAGCGAAGGGAGGAATTATGCTTTTCCTCCCTTCGCGTTGATTCAGAGGGTGTTGATGAAAGTAAAGAGGGAGAAAGCAGAATTAGTCATGGTAACGCCATTCTGGAGAGCACAGGTATGGTTTCCGGATATGATGAGTTTGGCAATGGAGGATCCAGTGTTGTTGCCAAACTTAAGGGAGATTATTCAGGATCCAGAGGGGAATGTACACGATCTGGTCGTGTCAGGCCAGTTAAGGTTAGTGGCTTGGCTGATTTCAGGAGAATATGGCAGGTGCATGGACTATCAAAGGAGGCTGAGGACCTTATCGCAGGGTCATAGTCTAAGGGAACCTCCAAGGTATATAGATCAGCATGGAGAAGATGGTCTGGTTGGTGTGTTGAGAGGAGTTTGGATTCCGTATCAGCACCTGTAGTGGAAGTAGTGAATTATTTATCGGAGCTGTTTAAGAGTGGTCTGGCATATAATACTGTTAACATTAGCAGATCAGCAATTTCAGCAGGGCATGTTTTGGAGGGTGGTTTGCCGGTGGGGCAGCACGTGTTGGTTAAAAGATTGGTTAAGAGTGTTAGAGTAGCTGTGCCTCCAAAAGCAAAGTATAGTGTGCTCTGGGATGTTTCAGTGGTCTTGAAGGAATTGAATAGTTGGGGTGTTAATTCTTCGTTGGAGCTTAGATTCCTATCATGGAAATTGACCATGCTGCTCTGTTTGGTTTCTTTCAGAAGAGTTTCAGACATTAGGGCTTTGGACGTGGATTCTAGGTATTTTCAGCCAGAGGGTGTGTATTTTGAAATCAGGAGAAGGACTAAGACTATGTCTAGGTCACTTTTTTACCCACTTTTGGAGGGGCATGTTAATTTGTGTGTGGTAAGTTGTCTTAGGGAATACGAGAAAAGGACAGTGGGTCTGAGGCAGGTTGACTGTAGTCAACTTTTGATTTCTTATAGGAAGCCATATAAAGCAGTGTCAACACCCACGTTGGCTAGGTGGGTGAGAGAGGTTATGTCTAGGGCAGGAGTGGATGTGAGTGTTTTTGGTGCACACTCTGTTAGAGGGGCTGTGGCTAGCAAAGCAGTGATGAGAGGTTTTAGCTTAAATGGGATTATGAGAGCGGCAGATTGGTCGAATGAATCAACGTTTAAGAGGTTCTATTTTAAACCGGTAGAGAATGTGTTGGAAAGAGTTTTAGATGAACTTTGAACATGCATAATGTTGGCCTCCGGGCCTTGCTGTAAAATGCAGATTTTCCACAGTTTTAATGGGTAGAAAATCTTGATTTTAATAAAGGCACGGAGGCTAATATTATCCCTCCACTGAACCCGCCCTGTTTATTAATCGTTTGTTTTTTGTATGCAGAATGAAGATGGAGGGTCGTAAAGATGAAGCTGTTTCAGGAGGATTAAGAGACGCCTGAAGTTTAAGTGGTGGATGTTCTTTTATGTTGGGACTTTGTTTTTTCGCAGCACCTAAAGAGGAAGATGGCTGCACGTTCGAAGGGGATATACATGTTCAAGGTTCTAGAAGTGTTCTAAGTGTTCGAAATTCTAGTTTGTTGCTGCTGTATTTTGAGCGCAATAAAGGTATTGTGCATAATATTAGCCTCCGTGCCTATTTAGTTGTGAAATTGTGTTGAATTTTGTGGCATGATGTGGAATTGTGTGGTGTGGATTGGATGTATGTGGTGTGTTGTGTAATTGTGATGAGTTTTATTGTGTGGTTTGGTGTCGAATTATGTGTTGTGGATTTGAATTATGTTGTGTGGAACTGTGTGGATAGCTTTGCCTTTTGGCGCCAAAAAAAAGAAATACGTTGGAGCTAAGCTCCAGATCTGTGTGTTTAAAAAAAAAAAAAAAGAAGAGTTAGAGCTATTGGCGTTGTAAATGTACATGTCTCTTACTTATGTGTTATGGAGTGGAGTGGATGTGTGTGGTGTGTAGTGGAAATATGTGGGTTGGATTGGAATTGTTAGTTGTGGCATTGTGTGGCGTGGAATTGAGTGGTGTGGACTTGTGTAGTGTAATTATGTGGCATGTTGTGGAGTGGTATGTGGATAGTAATTATGTGTATTTGAGTGTATCGGAATTATGTGGAGTGGGATTGTGTGTTATGGAGTGTAATTATGTTAAATGGTATTTTGTGTTGTGGGGTGTTATGTAGTGGAGTTTAATTATGTGGTGTGCTTTTGAATTTTGTGGTATGATGTTGAATTATGTACTGTGCATTGAATATATGTGGTGTGTAGTGGAATTGTGTGGTTTGGAGTGCAATTTTGTGGTGTGGAATGGATTATGTTGAGTCGAATTATGTGGCATGGTGTGTAGTGTATTTATGTGGATTCTTATTTGGCATAGGGTGGATGTATGTGGGGTGTATTTATGTGGTATTGAGTAGTGTGTAATTAGGTGGAGTTGAATTATGTGGTGTTGAGTGGTATTATGTGGAGTGTCATTTTGTTGTGTGGTGTGGAATTGTGTGTTGTGGAATTGTGTGCTGTTGTGTTGAATTATGTGGAGTTGAATGCTTGTTGTCTATCTACAGCAGTACATCATGCTGGACGGTATGAGAAATCTATGTCCAACAACCTACACTGGTACGAGTAGTGCTTTAAAACGGATCAGGCAGGTTGGGAAATGGGGAGGAGGAGAATGGGGAGAAGGGGGGGGGGGAAGGAATTCATCTTCCCCCCGCACAATGTTCAGAACAGACCACTGGCAGGTAGAGTTTTTAAAGATGAGGTCATTTTACGGTTATTTTGAACAGTCTCTTTTACGCCTATGCAAGTAGTGCCGGTAAACCAGTTCACAGTCTCTTTTGTAGAGATTGTCTGTTTCCGTCATGTTTTATTTATATTCCTGTACTTCAAACCCAGGTTTTAATAAACTAGGTAAAGTTAAAATAATGCAACAATAGTAAAACAAACTAGAGTGGTTAACACATTTCTATAAAACTCCCTGGTCTTTCAACTGCCTTTTTTTTTTTTTTTAAATCAGCAAGACGAATTATACAAAATGTAAACTGTTTTGGCAAAGCAGAAAGTGTATTTAACAAAATAGGAGCCTCTACTACATTAAGTACTATGTTCCAGGATACCACACCTAAGTTACGCCTCCCTTGAATCAACATTTCTTAAAGGTGCAAAGTGCCGCTACATAAGCCTGTGCAAACAGAATCTTCAAACACAAGCAGACAGCACCTGCTACAGAAAGGCAGCTGAAACTACACACGCGCACACATCAGGAACACAAACAGACCCCGAACACGTACAAGGAAACACCCACAGAACTTGTAACATTAGAGGAACATAACCATGAGGCACTACGTGACTTCTGATTCTTTAGTCCCTTACGCACAGAACACCCAACCACAAGGAAGGTGGTGACTCTGTATTCCAATTACACAGCGGTTACTACTCCATTAAGCGCTGTGCGATGGTCAGCATGGTACTGCGTCCCAGTAATTTCGCCTTTAGAAATGTTGCAGACGGAGTGTGTGCAGCTACTTACAGCAAAAAGAACGCTGCAATATCATAAGAGTTATTTAAAGTTTAACCATAGAGACTATTAGACTGTCTCCTCTAGAATGACTCAAGCAATTTCTACCACAGGGTTGTGGGAAAAGAAATAGAAAGCAGCAGTCATATTTAGCCATATTGCCGTTGTCAATGTACAATGGCAAAACTTCAGACAATTGCATTTTTCGTAACGAAAAATAGGCAATACATTTGTAAGAATATTTTTGAATAAATACAACATACGTAGTTTTTAACGAGAAGAGGAAAAAATATTCAAAGTTCACAAATTAAAACTAGTATATTTTTTTATTTTGTGATGTGTAGTGATGACATGAGCCTCAGGTAGGAGGATCACCACAAGAATGACTGCGTAATGGCTGGTTTTCCAATGAGAAACAAGTGTTCTTGCATGCAAGTCTCCTCCAGCACGCAGACAGATCGGGCTGGGGGGGAGGGGCTGAGGGCAGGAAAAGAATTACAGGGTCTGTTTTCTTTTTTTTAGCAGGAGGGAGGTGGAGACAGTTGCAGCCGAGGAAAGGGAGTGAGCTTTGCATATGTGAAGAGCAGCTGTTCAGAAAGTTAAAAAAAAAGTGCTCAGAAAGTATTATAAAACTTGACGAGTAAGAGCACATGTAACAGGGGCAGTCCTCGTGGGAGGTTACAAAAGTAAAGAAGGAGGAACTACTGAGCATTTTAATCAAAGAAAAGCAGCCATTTATGAAGGGCAGTAAAAAGAGCCAATTAGAAAGATGGGCGGGTCTTAAAGCCCGTCTATAGAGACAGCATGTCTCGAAGAGACAACACATGCGCTGCCTAGGCGAGACCTAAAAACACGATAAACTTACAGTTCTGATGTCAATAAGCCTGTAACATGGGAACATACTAGAACAGACATAAGTCGTTCACAGTTCCTATATTCAGAACACAACAAACTAAAGGTTCTGATGACAATGAACCTATGACATGTGAAGGCAAGTGATAATTAAGCTAATCAAGCCAATCCTGTCAGGTATGCAAGTAACAAAAAAATTAAGCTGAAGGAATGTCATGCTAGTGAATTGCGGAAAGATCCAAGTATGCAGAGCAGTAATCCATTCACAAATGATTTGACTAGTGCCATTATTTACAGTGTCAGAAAGCACAAAATGAATCGATATCACATATTACATCAACCCTTGAAAGCAGATTCTTTTAACACAATGAAGAACCCAGAGTCGAGTATAGTATCAACAGTCACGGTCCAATAAGATGTGACTAAATCGTAAAGTTAAACCTGCAAACAGGACATGCTATTAATATAGCCTGCCTGTCCTAGTTCAGCCCCTGTGGCCCAACCCAATGGATTGCCGTCCGTATGTTTGAAATACACAGCGGTAAGTATAATGTGAGCGGAAGGGGCAAAGAACAAAGGGATCAGTTTGTATTTTCATTTTTTCTCTCCTCGTACGCAGCAAAATGAAAATGCAACCATGTTGAAATTCAAGATGGAGTTTGGCCTCGTGTGTCCAATTTCATAGAAACATCCTATTTTAGAGTACAGTGAAATCTTTTTTGAAGCAAAACTTTAATAACGCATTGCAGACTTATTAATAGAAACATCTCTTACAGTAGCTATTGTAGTAATCATAAATGGTGCTTTTGAAGACATGCTGTTCTTGGTGAACTTCGGTGGAAGCTTCCCCTTCCCTTCCAAATGTAACCTATTCATGGTTATTACTATCTGTGGCTCTGTAGACCTATTCATTCAATAAGTTTGCCATTGTTTTGTGTGCAACTAGATTTATACTGTCATATAAGTTGATATTAGGCCAAGAGGGGACTAATTATTGATTTATTAATATGGTTGCATTTTATTGCACTGTGACTAGTTGAGCCTATGAGACATTACTCACTTAATGCTGTCTATGTGACTTTTGCTGTCTATTTTCCTATAAAAAGGGCTTGTTTTGGTGGCGAGTCATAAGTTTGCCTCCAATTTAGAGAGTGAACCATCGACGATCTGTCTCTTGTTTAGGACTTAGAATTATTTTCTTTGAGGCTTGACTCTGTCAGACCTCGCTGCATGCGACTGAACCCTATGCTAATTCCCTATGCATATGACAGATTTTGAGACTAATCATTACCTTCTGTAACAAATTTAACGATTTAATAAGCCTTCATGTTTTCTAACATTTACTTAGTCTCATAGAGGATTATTTAATTGATTATGCTGTTTGATTTAGCTGTCAATCCAATCACTTTAGGGGCAACGCCACCCCTGATCCTGTGTAAGCGCTTTATCAGCGAAGATAGCGTCAATGAAAAACATCATT
This sequence comes from Calotriton arnoldi, assembly GCA_963921515.1. Taxonomy (NCBI): domain Eukaryota; kingdom Metazoa; phylum Chordata; class Amphibia; order Caudata; family Salamandridae; genus Calotriton; species Calotriton arnoldi. The sequence continues at coordinate 1,470,709 of CAWUFW010002295.1, forward strand.
AGTACAGTGCACCTCTACTGTATTATAGCACTGCCAGCTCACACTCTTTGAACTTTTCATTATGCTCAAAGTACTCTATAAACTAGAATAGCCTTGTACATTTGTACCTTTGTTCCTGCAACACTGCTTACAGATCTAATTTATTATTATGCCCCAATACCTGAACACTATTAACCTGCAATGTTGCAGAAGTTACTGTACCACTATTTCTACAGCTTTATTGCTGCCATTCGTCAACCAAGACCCAGGCCGTTATCCTACATCAATTGTGTCCTTGTGTAACGTAACTGGTGCTCATGTAAAGCGCTCCAATACCTTCGGGTCGAGAGTTCGCGCTATATAAATCTGCAAAAAAAATAAAATCCACCTGTCTTTACACAAGAAGCAAAAGAAGTACAGAGAGTGACGTCACCCCACTGCCTGCGAACCCGGAAAAAGGGTATGGAACAATCCCGAGGGTAGTCAGCCTCCGAAGTGCACCTAGCAGGGTACACTCAAGGCTGAATAAATTGAATGTCCTTCACAGGAGGGGGCATCTAAAATAATTACAAACGTTTTGAACATTCGAAGGCCTTCGTAAACTGTTTTTTGCTTAGCAAGAACTCGTATTACTTATATTGTCACGTGTGATTAGGAATGTCACCACCTACAATGTTAGTCATACTATTTTGAAATAGATTAGATTATATCGGTTACAACAGCGCTACATTATCGATGTCATAAAAAGATAATGAAGATTGTACCTCTCTGACATGGCTACTGCGTTGTTCCTAGATGGCAAACGGGTTTTCTATTTACGGTTCTGAAGGACCCCTGACTGATTCGGAAGCTGCCCGCCTAATGCCTGCGTGTACGGTCAAGAACTTGTTCTTTTGGGCTTTCTTTAGATCCTACAAACTACTATAAAGCCCATGGCTTGTAGCACGTTGCTTTCGTTTCACTTGATTTCCGTGTACAAAACAGAAATTATCATTGGAAGTGGAGTATGAGTGTGCAGGCGCGGAAAAGGCAGCGCGGCCGAGAAAACGGCTGGTCGGCCCCGGCGCCAATTTTCAAGTTTCGAAACCGGTGAAGAAGAAACTGCGAGCAGAGAGACGGGAGAACGGTGAGTGGGGAGATTAGCGGAAGTTTGCAGATGCGTCCTTAGGTTCGCGCTTGCAGCTGCTAACAGGAATATGCGGTTTCGCTTTATGACTGTATCTTAAGTGGTTGTTACCCTGCGTCTTTCCCGAAATGTGCTCCGGTGGATAAGACCTGTTTCTTTAGTTGAGTCCAGTCCGTGCTTTAGAATGAAGGTGGAACAGTAGAAAGAATTAGCTTGTTCAATTTGTGATGCTGGCTTCATAACTCTCAGCTATACCTGTGTTAGATTCACTCTAGACATTCACGTGTCAACACACTGAGAGCTCCGCACTAGTGACAGCTGCTTGTTATGCTCTTTTTCTACAGTATCCTTTTGTGGGGATCCTGTTTTCTCTTGGTTGTGCGTGGAGTATGACTTTTGGCTAAGGGGTCGTATAAGGCGTCATTCTAGTATGATGTGTTTATGGTTATGGCATTTGTGGACAATGTGCTTAGCTGAAAGGCAGCGGGCCACTCCAACTGGGACAAAGAAAGACATACAGCCAACAAATGATTGGCGCAGTAGCTGGGTTCTGAGTTGGGTAGTGGATATTAATGTGTTATTTAGTGTTCTGTAACTAGCTGTGCCTTCAGCTCTTTCCTTAGAGGGAGCTGAAACGCTTGCCTGCATGGGTAGCAGGCTACACCTTGTAGGATGCGGGGGTGGAAGGATGTTGTCTTTGTTTTGATCCTTTGTGGGAAGTGATTCCATGTTGGGCGTAAGGCCCACCGAGTTGCCGTTATCTTGTTACGGGACGCAGTACATAGGAGTGTGAGAAACATGCATGCAGTTTATGGTTTTTAATAAGCTGCCGTTTTGAGCAGCTCTGCAGGTCCCTTTTTCGTATTTCTTAAGTTTATCGTCCACTTAGCTAGTTACTTCACGGGGTAGTTAGTTCTGAGATTTTGTTTAAGGTTTATATGTCTGAGCAGGCATTTGTTAGAAGGAGAAGCGGTGGAGAGATCTGCTGTGATGGACTTTGGTAATATCATCCCAAATCGGATTGTCATTGAGAAGCCAAGAAGTGGCCTAGTATGTAGCTAGTTAGGACCTGCGGTAGTGGACTAAATTCGAGTCTTCCGTTGGCCAGTAGTATGTGGCAGATCTCTTCAGTTATTCCATTGTTCAGTCTCTACCAAGGAGGACCACTGACAGAAGTTGAAGCAAGACTTGTCATAACTCCTATCACAGAGTCTTGATTTTATACATTCCTCTGTGAAGTTACAGAACATGCAATCACATTGACAGATGCTGTCTAAAATAACATCTTCACAATCCTTCATTAGGTCTCGCCTGAGCCAGCGCATGCGCTGCTCTGATGAGACATTTAGTGTGTGGGCTTTAAAAAGCCGACCACAGCTTTTTGGCTGGCATAGAGCGTGCTGTTACGCGCACAATGACGAGCAGAGGCGCCATCTGGCTTGCCTCTCTAGTCATGGTGCGCGCACATCGCACACCACTCGCCAGCCTGCTTTCACTTTTGCCGTCGCGCGCGCACCACTCGCGTGCTTCTTTTTAATTTTCTTTTAGCGCGCGCGCACAACTCCTGGGCTTGTTTTTTTAACTTTCACTTTTTTGTCATGCAGGCCCGTGAAGTGTGCCCCTCTGTTAACGTTCTCCCAGGCCGGGCACTTGCTTCCTCTGTGCTTGAGCGTCTGCCACCCACCAGTGCAACAGTGGCTAGACCTCTGCATCCAAGAGGTGGTACTACCCTTCTTGCCTTTCAAAATTTTGCTCCACATCATCCACACCAGGTGTTTGCCAGCCAGCAAGGTTTATGGGGTCTAGTTTGACGTCCCCCCTCGGAATTTCACAGCGTAAACACAGTCAAACACTGCAAGTCTCACCACACTCCGTCCCTGAGCCACCAGAGTTCATATTAGAGCCCCGACATGAGAGTGACAGCTCCAAGCCTGAGGTTCAGCATCTACTACAAATCAAACCGAGCTGGATCGCTTCACCTAAAAGACGGCACACCCCACCACTAGGATCGCTTCACCTAAAAGACGGCACACCCCACCACTAGGATCGCTTCCGCTAAAAGACGGCACACCCCACCACTAAGTGGGCTTTTAGACTATCTTTTTTATTGTCCTGCACAGTCTTTGATTCATTAAAATGGCAGACCTAAGCGGTCACGAATGACATCACCTACATCCAGTCCTATCAGACGCAGTCCATCCTATCAGCTGCATCCAGTGCTGCTAGCTGCAACCACAGCTATCAGTTTCATTAAGTGGTATCTGTTTCATTCACTACCATCAACTGCACTTACCACAAGCAGGCCTTACAGTGAAAATATGAGAAAACAAGCACAGCCGTGTAAATCATGACGTCAATACATGCACACTAGCCTCTGGCTCCAGCAATGGATGGTTGTATTGTACTGCTAGTTGTAAAGCTCTTTCTTACCCTTTGAAAGCCCAAACCACTTTTAGGATGGTCCTATTGCACTATTTATATAGCGCTTCATTTACCCAGCGAGTTTATGAAGCGCTCCGGTTTGCATGGCGTTCTGGTGCACCATCTGAAAAGGGGTAGCTCCCAAAGTCAGTTTGATACACATATGTACTATGGCAAAACGATTATTCCTTCTGTTACGCTTGCCATGTGTGACTGTGAGCACATAGATACTGATTAACCGAGGGCACGCATCATAATTGTGGGATTGTGTCTTGATTACTGAAACATATGTATCTGGTTTTATACAACTACCAAATTCAAAAGCTTCAAATTATTTTAAAAAAAATGTGCGCTGAGTATTCCTTGGCTTACCAAGATGGGCACCTATCACCGACCACTTGAATCAATTACATTAGCTTCCTGTTCACAAAGGCATCAAATTCAAAAGCCAATGTATCTGTCATAAAGCAAATGGCAACAGCACCTCATTCATAAAGAAGATGATGCAGAATCAGGCGCTGTGTTTTTTCCTGTTGCAGCAGCAAGGTTATGGAAATCTCCCCCTTTCACACTTCACCTCATTGCACATTACTTGTGCTTTGGGAAATCTCTGAAAACGTTTCTTTTTGTTGACTAATGAATTTGCTGGGCCTGTTTCTCAGTACTGTGTGATAGAGCATCACTCAGCACCACCACAGCATCACTCAGCACCACCACAGCATCACTCAGCACCACCACAGCATCACTCAGCACCACCACAGCATCACTCAGCACCACCACAGCATCACTCAGCACCACCACAGCATCACTCAGCACCACCACAGCATCACTCAGCACCACCACAGCATCACTCAGCACCACCACAGCATCACTCAGCACCACCACAGCATCACTCAGCACCACCACAGCATCACTCAGCACCACCACAGCATCACTCAGCACCACCACAGCATCACTCAGCACCACCACAGCATCACTCAGCACCACCACAGCATCACTCAGCACCACCACAGCATCACTCAGCACCACCACAGCATCACTCAGCACCACCACAGCATCACTCAGCACCACCACAGCATCACTCAGCACCACCACAGCATCACTCAGCACCACCACAGCATCACTCAGCACCACCACAGCATCACTCAGCACCACCACAGCATCACTCAGCAGCACCACAGCATCACTCAGCACCACCACAGCATCACTCAGCACCACCACAGCATCACTCAGCACCACCACAGCATCACTCAGCACCACCACAGCATCACTCAGCACCACCACAGCATCACTCAGCACCACCACAGCATCACTCAGCACCACCACAGCATCACTCAGCACCACCACAGCATCACTCAGCACCACCACAGCATCACTCAGCACCACCACAGCATCACTCAGCACCACCACAGCATCACTCAGCACCACCACAGCATCACTCAGCAGCATCACTCAGCACCACCACAGCATCACTCAGCAGCATCACTCAGCACCACCACAGCATCACTCAGCAGCATCACTCAGCACCACCACAGCATCACTCGCCTTCACCACAGCATCACTCGCCTTCACCACAGCATCACTCGCCTTCACCACAGCATCACTCGCCTTCACCACAGCATCACTCGCCTTCACCACAGCATCACTCGCCTTCACCACAGCATCACTCGGGAACACCACAGCATCACTCGGGAACACCACAGCATCACTCGGGAACACCACAGCATCACTCGGGAACACCACAGCATCACTCGGGAACACCACAGCATCACTCGGGAACACCACAGCATCACTATGCGCCACCACAGCATCACTATGCGCCACCACAGCATCACTATGCGCCACCACAGCATCACTATGCGCCACCACAGCATCACACAGCGCCACCACAGCGCTACCACAGCATCACACAGCGCCAGCACAGCATCACACAGCGCCAGCACAGCATCACTCAGGGCCAGCACAGCATCACTCAGTGCTTCTTACACTTTTTAATTACAACTTCTCAGCATGCTGCACAGCAGCCACACTTCTCTACAGCACAGCTTAGAAACATTGCCAAAGTCAATAGCTCTACCTAAACACTTATAAGGCCCCCCCCCCCCCCAATGCATAGCCAATAGGTCTCGCCTTTGGGATATTATAAATGTTTAGTTATCCAGCACAATATCCTAGATTAGACAACATCAAGTGTTGCATGGCTATTCACTTATAAGGTCCCAAAAGCGAGACCTATTGGCTATGCCAATGCTTGTTTTCTATTGGAGCCTGGTGAATGTGTAGAATAAAATTGCTTCTGTATACTGCTGGCAGCAAATGTTTTTTCATCTTTCTGTGGGTCAGTCATATATTTTAATGTTACAGTCTGTGAAAAATCATTTACGCTGTGTAAGATATTAATTTTAATTGTGTTCTAAAATAGTTGCTGCATTCAGCTAAACACCTCAGCCTGTTAACAATTGGGAATGTGATATCGGGTAAACTGCCCTACATCTATTCACCACGCAACTTTTTTACATCTATTTCTCTATTTTGTCAATGTCCACTTCACAAATACCAAATTGTCTTGCACACGCTAAATATAATTTGCATAAAACACAGACTTAACATGCTACATAGCCAGGAGTTATCACTCTGATTCTGCATTAGAACACATGACCATGTCATCGTAGAAGATTAATCAGTTAATGAACTGCTCATACTGGAGTTTGTTTCTCACAGTACATTGGGTATTTTTCTCACATGGATGTTAATTTAAAGAATGTACCCTTCCATTGGTCGTCTTGACCATTGGCCACAATGTCCCCAATGAAATTCAAGGACAAAGCTATTTTCCTTCAAAGGTATTGTATCAAATCCTGTTGCAGTGCAGGGTTTTCTCTCTCTACTTATTCATAACCCCTGTGTGCAGGTCGATCGATCTATGATGTCGACACAACAAAGATGTAAGGAGCTGCAGTCAACATAAAACGTAATCATTATCATTTCTTATAATTCAGTCTTTAAAGAGATTTAGTGTGAGTTAAAAGATTTTATTTGAGATCTTTTAGTTTGTCATATTCATTAAAGTAGCATTTTTCATGTATCTTCATCAAAGGTTAATATAATAAATTGATCAATATTTGATAAGTTAAATCAATATATTAATCAATAAAGCAGTCGATAAAATAATAATGCAACAAGCGTGTTCCAGAAAGGAACTCCCTTATTCTAAACAATTCAAAATTAGATGCGCGAAGGAACAGTGTTCAGACGTCCATAAAGGGTTTTGATGAGGGAATCGAGCATAAGCATGAAGCTTTAACATAATAAGCTGGAAAGTATTCTCAGCTCAAATAGTAGCCGACCAAGAAATAAGCTAAGTCTTCTCATAAAGAGATGTCTAAGAAACCCAGTAAAGAATCTCCTCCTAGAGAACCTGGGTAAGGGATACATACCTGCTGCTCTCAGTCTAAGGAAAGGGATGAATGAACACTCTCAATCTCTCTCCTCCTCTGAAGCTAGTCTAAGAACACGCTGTAATATAAATACACATTTTCTATGGTGCAGCACGAATATTCTTTCTTCATGTAGGCCAATAAGATTTCAACACACTCCTGGGGACAGGTTTACTCCCCATTTTCTCACCAGAGTATAGCCGTCTTTTAACCATGTGCCCTTAAATGTTGTAGCACATCTTTTCTTGTTTTCCAGAAACTTTCCTATAAATCATCCTCCTTGTCGTCTGCATCTTTTGCGATGAGAACCTTACTTTCAGTCGTCTAATACAAGCAAATGTCTATTGAGTAGCTAATAAACAGTAGCTCCTGAAATTGCAATGTCTGTAGCAAAGAGAAGAAAAAAATCTTGCACAACAGTAGTTCAATGTGAAAAATAAACCTTTCTGTATTAATACATTTTCTTATTTATTCATGGCCTCATTGGTTATTTCAAGTTAATCCATTCTTCATTTCTATGTTACAGGCCTATAGTTTTTAAGTATGGTTTCCTACTACAAATTAAGCTCTACGCATTATTGTTTTAAGAAAGCTTTTTGCAAAGGACCTAATATGTGGCAGCAGTTTACTACCCTCAGATCGTTGAAAAACCCTCACAATTTCTTCACAAATTAATCTCTAGAGCACACACTCACTCTGAGTCATCTTTTTAAATTTTGTGTTCCGAGTTCTTTCAATTTCTTGTATTCTCCATTCTTTTTCTCTTCTGTTTTTAATTCGCTCCTAATTTCTCGGTTTCTTCCTCTATTCTTCTCTTCAGGCAGTATCTAAACATTAATATAAAGCGTATAAAGTTATCAGACAAACACCTATGATCAACACAGGTTTCAAAATGTACTCTAAAAAGTGCTCCTATTGTTGCAAACCAGTTATCAATAGCGTAAGCTCCTTTACCTAAATTCCCTACTACACTAGTAGTATCTAATGGTTCAAATTCAGGTTTCAGGTCAGAAATGTTCTTTGCGCATTCTTCTATCTTTCTACTCTCCTCTGGTATATAAGAATAGCAATGTTGAGCCTTCATCTTGTAGACTCTGCCTTTCTCTTCCAGCAAAATGTCTAAAGCTAATCGATCTTGTAAAACCATTGATCTAATAGCCAATAATTCTGTGTTAACAGCCAGCAAAGCACCAGATGTACTAGTTGGCAATTTATCCACTACTGTTGAAATCTTTCTAATCTATTTCAAAACTACTCCTACGGGTGGTATGATTGCGCAAAAAATGTCTTCCCGCCGATTGTGTACCATCATAAACATTTCGTGTATGTCTGAGATAGTGTCATGATCAAAGCATCTATGTTATTTACATGGTACATTTTGGAAAATAAATCTAAGTAACAAATGCTTTCCCAGCCGGCAGGTAGCTGGAAATAGGCATCTTGTTCACAAACAAAATAAACCATTGGAATGATTGCTTCTTCCCCTATTAGAATTTGGAGAGGTCCGCCCAAAATTTCAAATGTGTTCACAACTACTGATCCTATATGTGCCTTTTTCTAAATTTGTCTCTCCTTTTGTAAACACATAATTTTCCTTTCTGTCGTCTATCTAATTTCAATTTTGGATATACCATTTTCTTTTTATATTCATCATCTTCTTTCTTCCAAACATTTTTAAAAACATCCTCTTTGATTTTACTATGAAAAATGTGAGCTTCCCTTTCCTCTAATGCCAAAATATGTCTTTTCTAATGGTCTCATTAAACAGGTTAGTTCTTTGTTGTATGCCTTGACAGTGTCTATAACTGTGGGTGATTTAAAGAAATACCATGCAGTATCTTGATCTTTTGCCTGTGAGTGAAGGTTCATACTTTTTTGAAGGGGAACTTTGGAAGGAATCCTGTTGTAATTGGAAAAATATTTGAAACGTTCTTGTCTATAAAATAAGCTAAGCAGAATTCTACATGTAATTGCACATGATAGTGGCATGTGGTGATAGGTCACCTTGTCTGCAGCTGTAGAAGGTAACCATGCGCATACATAACAATCCTTAGCATCTAAAGCTTGTGTACTCCTGAACTAGTCTAGAATAAACTTTAGACGAAAGCTTGTCTTTCGAATAGTCTACAAATGAAGCTTTCAATTTTATTTAATCAATTGTGTGTGCAGGGGTTATAGTTGCAGGTGTAGATTCCGGTATCTCTATCACTGCTGTAAAATAGAGTCCAACTAATACGGTTATAATTACTATATTTACAATTATTAGAGTGACTCCTACAGTGATCCTACATCTAGCTTTAAACACATTTGTCTACAGCAGACCTTAGGTAGAATGTAGCAGCAAGCAGATTCAATTCTCTGCTTTAACTTCTACTTGTGCAAAAGAGCAAAACTTTTTTGGAAAATTAACTTGCATTTATTTCATTCAGTTTATGTACAATAATCTTTGTGAATAATCCCTAGCCTTTCTCCACCTTCTTTCAAATGTGTTATCCCTACTCTTCTACTGCAGCCTTGGCCTTAGGGAATTCTTAATTCTTATTTGTTTGTATTCATTATTTTATTACCAGTTGCATTTAATTCAGTCTCTTTTACTCCTTGACTTTAACACAATTGCTCTTTTGTAGAAGCTGCTTTCAGGCTCAAGTTCAAATAACAATGTTGGTCAAGTTCTCAATTGTAACATTTGTTTCAAATATTCTGTTTTGATCAATGCTGTTTGTCAGCGTGGCATGACATGGAGGTTCAAACAACTCGGAGCTCAATTAATCTGGACTTTGATTTGAACCATTTGGCATGTTTTTTGCATAGTAAGTCCATACAGGTGCTGAGTACCTTTGACAACATACTCTTGCTTTCTTGGCTTTCCTTAGTGTCTGCTGATCTTCTGTTTCACTTATGCCGCTAGATATTATTATTTATTTATTATGCCGCTAGATACTGTTTCTTCGATGATGGTTTGCGGTATACGTTCATCTGACACACTACATCTTAATAGCTTCCTACCACTTGGCCATTCAAATCTCCATATGGATCTTTCTCTCCTCACACTCGTTCCTTCATCTGGGCCATTCAATTTCTCTTCTGATACCTTCTGAAAAAACTGTTGGAGTATTTCAGCACCACAGCAATATTTCAGGAACTTATACTGGTGTGAGATCTTGCTGTTCTTCACCTCTCTCTTGTTCTTCTGGATGTGCAGGGAACGGTGCTCTCTGACTTGGCTCAAAGAACACTGTTTCTTCATATGGTCCCCTTACTCTGAGTGTGTGATGCATACACCCAGTTAGGTATACCAGAACATTTGACAGCAGTGTTTTGTGATCAGGATGACTTGGTAGAGGCCTTTCCAACATGGCTCCAAGCAGTACTTCCACGCATGCTTCTTCACCAAAACCCAGTCACCGGGACTAGGTTGATGGCACTGCTCCTGATGTGGATTGGCAGTGACCGCTTCAACCTGGTGAGAAACAGAACACACCGTGTCAGCCAGTCCTTTGCAGTAATCAAGTATCATGTCATCTGTGATGATCACATGTGCATTTGCAGTTACAGCAGGCAGTCTCATTGCATGACCCACGAGGATTTCATGAGGTGATAATCCTGTTCTTCTGTCAGGAGTTCTATGAAGACTCATCAGAACCAATGGTAAAGCATCTGACCATTTCAGAGAAGTGGAGGCACACATTTTGGCCAGTCGTGATTTCAAAGTTCCATTTACTTGCTCCACTACCCCGGAACCCTCTGCACAATAGCTACAGTGTAACCTCTCTTCCGCTTGAAGAACCACACACCACATTCTATGGACCTCGTTATTAAAATGAGTCCCTCATCTGACTCCAGACACACTGGAAATCCGTACCTTGGTATGAGTTCACCCAGCAGCAGTTTAGCTATAGTGAGACTGTCATTTCTCCATGTTGGGTAGGCTTCCACCTATCAAGAGAAAATGCACATTATAACCAGGATGTATCTCGGCCCATTACATACAGGCATCCTGATAAAGTTCAACTGCATCCTATTAAATGGTCTACCTGATCTTCCTACATGATTCATGATTACTGGTGTTCTCCTTCCTACAATCATCTGTTGACATGTTACACATCTATGGCACAATTCTTCTGCTAGAACTCTAAATCAGGGATTGAACCAATTTTGCCTAAACAGCCTAACCATTGCATCCCTTCGATGTGTGAAGGATCATGTAAATGTCGTGTCATAGGAAACATCAAACTGTCTGGTAACACTGGTCTCCGTCCGCTGAAACCCAAACGCCATTTTCATCTTTAACACAACCTGCTGTGACCCAACCATGGTGTTCTGCTTCTGAAACCTCTTCTTGCAATCTTTTAATCTCCTCCCAAGTGTCAGCTACTGACAACAACATAGAAAAAGCTGTGTCCTCACCAGATTCATGTGCATATTCTCCTTTAAATGTGCAAGCCACAAGTGCACAAATTCATCTGCATGTTGATTTCCAACTATAACAAAATCATAGCCGGTTCTGTGTGCTGCACACTTAACCATTCCAATTTCCTGGGGCAACTGCAAAGCATTCAGCAGTTCTTTCAGATATTCCCCGTTCCGGATAGTGAATCCTGAAGATATCATGAACCCCCTTTGTGACCATAACTGGCCAAAGTCATGGACCACACCAAAGCCATGCTGACCATTTTTAAATATAGTCACTCTCATTTGTGCTGAAAGGCAACATGCTGTCGTAAGGGCAATCAATTCTGCCACTTGTTCAGAGTTAGCACCTCAAAGCCATGAAGCTTCTACCACTTCTTGAATTGTGCAGACTGCATAAGCTGCTCTCAAAGTTCCCTCATTGTTTCTTAGACATGAGCCGTCCACAAAGATTACTTAATCTGCCTCCTTGAGAGGTTCCTCTGTTATGTCTGGTCTTGGCGCATAAGTCTGTAACATCTAGACAATCATGTTCAACCTCAACCCCATCAATTTCATTTTCAGGTAATGGTAAAAAAGTAGCTGGATTTCGCATGCAACATCTTTTCGACACCATATTTTCAGCAGCAAGTATCTGTTGTTTATACATTGCAAGTCTTTTGTTCCTCAAATACTGTCTTTTTGTTTGAGTGAGCAAAATTCCAACAGAGTGAGGAACTATCACTGTAAGAGGATGTCCCATCACTATGCTTCCACATCTCTCAATACTGACACCAACAGCCACATTCGCTTTAAGGCAGCCGGGCAGTCCTGCGGCATCAGGGTCAAGAGTAGTCGCAAAATATGCCACAGGTCTTCACAAATCTCCATGCATCTAAGTAAGAACTGAGAGAGTGCAGCCCTCCCTCTCACTGCAAAATAGTGTGAACATTTTACTGTAATCAGGCATTCCTAGTGCCGGGGCACAACATAGACTTTCTCTCAGCTCTAGGAAAGCTTTCAAGCAATCGTGCCATGGAAGCGGATCAGGCACATCTTTGTGCGTCCGCATCTGTAAAGGATTGGCCACTATGGAAAAGTTTGGTATCCACTGTCTACAGTAGCCAACCATTCCCAGAAACATCCTAAGTTCTTGATAGATTAATTCTGAATGTTCTGCAGTTTCTTGAGCCGTTTCTGGGTGATGCCAGCATAGAGTGCGTTGCCGTAATGAATTCTGCTTCTGATGAGCTCGTGGGTGACCATCTTTCTGGACTCAGTGGGAATCCACTTGAAGATCTTTTTGAGCAGGCGTAGCGTGTGGAAGCAGGATGATGAGACGGCGTTGATCTGGCGGTTCATGATGAGCGAGGATTCTCTCGCGGTTGGAGGGGGAGACTCCAGGTGGCGACTGGAAGTCCAGGCTGGGCAAACCTAAGCGTATGCTTGGCTCTTGTAGGTCTAGGGACCCCCTTGGCAAAGTCCCCTCCTTTTGGTCTAGGGCTCAGGAACGCGTGTGCATAGGTGCTTTGAGGCGTTGGGTGGCGGCTGTCGCAGACTCACTCTTTGGCTTTGATTTCTGCAAAAGGTAGCAAACAGAACAGCCGGCTCACTCAAAGTGGGTTTCATTGCCCCTGAAGACCCTTGACGTGCAGGTTGGTCTTCCTCGTCGTTGGTGTCCGGACTGGACACAACAATCCTTGGCTGCTGCAAGGGGTCCGGTATCCCAGGTGTTGATACTGTGTGGGTACTGTGCGGCTCCGGTCGGTCTTAGCATCCTCACACTTGGAGGGAGGAAGGATCTGACCTGTGAGAGCACTGGGCGGCTGCTGCGTCTGTCCGTAGGCAGATCGGTGTACCGGGTCTTGCTCTTTGGTGCCTGTGGCTGCAGGGCAGTAGCTCCTCTACTCCAGGGGAGTTTCTTTGGCAATTGGCGAAGCACTGGCAGCCCTCCGGGTTTCTTGAGGTCTGCACAGCGGCAGGATGAGTCAGTTGTTACACAAGAGTCTTGTGCAGCAGACAGGGTTGGTGCCAAGTCAGTAGTGCTCCTCGGTTCTCGGGTCAGCAGTCGTCGTCTTCCACTCCGTTTGTGGAAGGAAGGAGAGAAGCAAGGAGAAAGTTCAACAAAACCAGAATTACACGCAACCCCTAAAACTGTACTAACTTCCACCACAAAATTCACATCACCTAGCGCCCCAACAAAGTCACCAAGAATTCAATCAGTCATCAAACAAGCATGGAGAACTGAAGCCCAGATACACAAGGCGCAAAGGACAAGCATAGCGGAAGCGAACGACTTGAATGACTCTGAAAATTCATGGCTGAAGTTCCTAAGCTCCACATCAAGCCCAACAGTTAATAAGGAAACTTCACAAGACTTAAGCAAAACCAAATCCAAAACAGTAGCGGCCAATAAACCCCCCAAGTTTAACGAAGGGGAGCAGACCATCCAGGAGGATTACCAGGATAAAATACTGGACAAAATTGGAACAGTAACGACATCAACCCTGGACTCCAGCAATAGCTTACTATATCAAGAGCAAAATCTGGGAGCTGGTCACTTATCATACCAAAAGATTGCACACAGTGCCGCCATATCCCCCCCTGAGCTTCTCACATCAGTAATAGAAACTCTCCAGTCATCCGCAAAGGCACTTAATTGGCAATCGGACAAATTGGACGTTCAAATAGACCTAATGAACACCATAGCCCACTATATTGCAGGGATAGACATTAAACTGGACAAACTCAACAAATTGATAACAGCTCAATCAAAATACACACTAGAACAAAGTCCCTGTTCCTGCGGCCCAATTATAGATAAGCTGAGCCTCCTTCCTAATCTTTTAGAACAAATTGTAGCACTCAGACAATCAAGCCCGCCTCGTTTCAAGGACAAAGAACCTGACAACAACACAACCAACCTCTGTCAAACAGACGGACAAAGAAAAACAAAAAGCGACAAACTCGGAAAAGGCAGGCCCCACGTCAAACTTACCTGTCATCTAAACAAACTATACCAACCAGACGACAAAAAAAACGTGAAAGGAAAGCAAGGAACAAACTATCAGCAGGGAACACGGAGCATGGGCCGAAAATGTTCCCTATATTCACCACATCCAGAAACAAGCATTGGCATAGCCAATAGGTCTCGCCTTGGGGACCTTATAAGTGTTTAGCCATGCAACGGTTGATGTTGTTGCACCAAGGATATTGTGCTGCATAACTAAATGCTTATAAGGTCCCAAAAGCGAGACCTATTGGCTATGCCAATGCTTGTTTTTATGGTCCCAGCTACTTGTAGTTTTCCACGTTCTTTAACTAATGTGGATTTGTGCGCACTACTTCCTTTCTCTAGGTGATGATTTGTTAAAGAAGGCTGCCTTTGCACATTTGCAGTGAGCCTTTGTTGTAAATATAATGCGCACAAGTGTTTTTTTGTTTGTTTTGGTAATGGCTAAGACTTGCAGACGCTGTGTTTACACTTTGCAGTCTGCTTTTGTTTGCAAATATTATGTGCACAAGTGTGTTTTTTTGTTTAAAGGTGGTCGCCTTTACATTTTGCAGTGCGACTTTGTTAATATAATGTGCACCAGTGTGTTTTCTGTTTTGGTACTAGCATGTAATGGTCTTTTGTAGCAATGTAAATAATAAAATTTAGCTCTTACCAAGTGTTTTGCACTTTCGTTTTCGAAGCCGTTTTTACACTTTCCATCGAGGATGTTTTAATTATACAGACCTCTCCCCAGTCGACTTCACATGTTTATATTATTTTTAGGTGCGCTCCGTTTGTATCCCAGCTAGCTATACAGCGTGACCCCCACATTAATCACTCCCCCGCGCCCCCTCCCTAGTAATTAAACATAAACACATTACGCGTTGTTAAAGGGCTGCAAATTTAGCTTTCTCCAAGCCAAGCTTGCGTGTTTTTCCAAAGTTTAAATGTTAAAAATGCGCTTAAACTTAGTCCACTCGGTATCTTTATTTTATGTTTTTTTATGTTGACTTATGCCTCTTTGGACGCAGCGTCTTTTCTGTGTTGACAAATAGCCTCCCGGATTTCCCCACAGTTCGTTCTGAAATCTTCTCATCAAACCAAACTTTTTGAAATGCTAATGGCCCATTAGGGGTGGAGTAGGAGGTTGCATTCAAGCATTCTATGGCAGCCAGCCCCGTAGGTATGTAAAACGCACTTTACCATGGAGAGTTCACACTTGTTTGTTGGCTTTGGGATGGTGCGACTAAATGGAGACAGACCTGCTGTGACTAGACGCAGAGTTGCAATGCTGTCACTGGCTTCCAGTCAGCTTTGTTATCCAAAGCAATAATATAAATGTTAGCAAATGACTCCCCTTTTTACAAACAAACCTGGCCAGTTACTATCACTCCGTTTTTAGGTCTCGCGCCTAGCGTTGCAGTGCGCAGCACTGCTCGCGCAGCGCGAGACCTCTAGAAAGGGCTTTTGAAAACGACCCACACGCTCGTGCGTGTGGTTTTGTTTTCAGAAGCCCTCATTGGCTGTAGCGTGCGTTTTTAGAAAAACGGCACGCGATTGGGCAAAGGCGGGCGCATGTCCCGCCTTCGCTCCTCCCATTCCCGACGGTGGCCAGAACGCGCAGCAGCGCGCGTGCGTCTCGCTGCCGCGCTCCCTCCCCCGCTCCTCTGTGGTGCGCGCACACAACTGTGTATTTTTTTTACCGCGCGGCCGCCATTTCATTAATAAATAGTTGTTTACTTTCTCGATCCACTCCCTCCCCGTAAGACGCATTTGAGTTGTAACTTTGGCATTTGCATGGATGCCTGTCGCATTCACTTCTTTCTCCTCTTGTTCATCAACTGGGCTTTTACCTGCCCCCGCCCTCTTATTCCTGCCTCTTCGCTTGAAGCCCGTGATCTTTCCACAGTGAGGACAAGGTAATGGAGCAGTGCTGAGAAGTGCCGGTACTCGCCCTTTCAAACTAAAGAAGTACCAGGCAGTATGTGCCCATTTAAAGCACTGGCGCCGCCTTTTTTAGTAGTTCTGTGACAACCAGTGCGTAATTTGGGCCGGTGGTTGCTTGCAGGTGGTGGGTACTGTCGTGTCGTGGCAGCACTCCGTGTTTTGGGACCTGGTTTACTATTCATCATCGGACTTTGACCCGCAGCGGGAGAGAGCACGTCAGAAGCGGTAGGGTGGAGAGAAAGACGTGAACGCTGCAACATAGATTAAATTCAGGGTTGAGGGAAACCTGCACGAGTGAAATAGAGGCAGGAACTGTCGGGCGATGGAAGAACGAGGTACGGGGTGGAATCAAAACTAGGTACCCTCCGGAGTCGGCAGGCCTATTAATTTTTTTAATGAACCTGTGGTGTTAACCCGTCGCCGGGTGGGAACCGCTCTTTCAACCAGCAGTAGTAGAACTGCTTGTTAAAATACTGATCAACGTTAGACATGTTTACGGTAATATAATCGGAACGCCAATCGTTTCCAAACTGTTTGGTTATTCGCCATTAGACTAATATGTTGTGACGTCACGCAACTCTGACGTAGGCGCGTGCTGACGGAGGCGGCGATGCTTTACCAATATGTCAAAGCTTTTGTTTAGCTCGCTGCTGTTCTCGCCGGTGCTGCGAGAAACGGTAAAAATACAGCGAGCGACTGGATGTGCCCATGCGGTGAATGAACGATGCGCAGGCGCCTCTGACATGAGAATAAATCAATGTCTCTCAAGATTTTATATAAAATGTAGTAATACTTTTAATGGGAGACTACTGGCACTTCTCGGGGGCAAACAGGTACTCTTAAGATGAGAGTACCTGCACCTCTATATTTCCATTTAAAGTCATATACTACCATTTGACACTCCCTGCCAATAGTATGGCCTCATAGCGTCTAGAAGAGACAGTATCAGCGGGAGCTGGAAGCAGAAGTTTACAGACGCTCCTTGGGGTGAGGGGTGAAGTGCAAAGCCCTGGGAATCGGCTCTTCCTTTCAGAAACCATACCAGCGCGTGCCAGTCCCTAACATGCCACTTAATGACATGTCTGGTGGGACCAGAGCTGGCCTGGGACTGGAAGCAAACGCAGCCCCGGAAAGTGTTGTTACACCAGCCTCGCAAAGCACCAAGCGCGCACGCTGCCCCCGTGTGATCCTCTGCACCGAGATTCGAAAGCGGTTCTTCCGTCTGGCCAATTAAAACATGATGACAGATGTTGCAGTTTTAAAACTTCTGGGTCTACCTCAGTACCGAAGAGCATGATTCCGAAGGAGTTAAACAGACCCACGTTGTAGTGCCCTGCGGCAAGCAAAGCAGGGTTCCAAGAGCTGGCAGAACACAGTGAAAAGCAGAGAGCAGCGACTGGTGTCGTAAGAGCCAGATCTGCCAACAGGTACCCGGACATGCCAAGCGGAGAGGGTAGTGCTTGGTGGATCTGTGAGCATGGGCGGGGGCGAGTCTCCTCCATAAACCCCCCCCCGAGTCCCGAGACTCTGTTGGCTCTCCTGTTTAAACCGTATCCAAGGATTAAAATCAATAACTCCTGCAGAGGCGCCAGGTTAATCAACGCTGGGATCAGAAAAGCCATTTTAGTTTGGTGAGACTTGTAGAGCTAGAGAGCGGAGAGAAGCCATGGAGTATCAAGGGTGCCTTGGGCCCTGGTGCAGGCAGCAACACAGGCCTCCCAATCCGCTGGTTGGATAGTCATGTACAGCCATAACTGGGTTTCAGTGGGCCTCTAACACTCCTTGGTCCCCGGTGCCACTGCACCTGCCGCACTACTGACAGCTACGCCCCTGGAGAAGGAGGATTCTAAAGCAAAGCGGAGCTTTTAAGCCTAAAAGAAGTGAAGAGACCGACAGGAGGCGAGGGAGGAGGGCAGCAAGTCACCCCCCCGAGCTTTATGAACATATGTTAGGAGTGCCTTTACGTGAAAGCTCCGAGGCCTCCCCTCATCCGTGGGCCGTATTTATTTATTTATGCATTTTTATGTAGCGCGGACATTGCCCAGAGGTGTCAGAGCGCTTTACAATAGAGCGAAAGAAAGTTATACCCTCGAGGGTGCCACAAGGCACAGTTCGGTTTGAAGTACTTACCGGTTTTGTCAGGAGGTCGCAGCCGTCGCTGTCAGGGGTTGAGGCTGTCCAATACCAACTCCTTTTAGTTTTTATTTCACCTCATGTCTCTTTTTTTTCTACCAACCAACACTTCCTGTCTCGTTATCTCACCCTCGCAGGTTCCTTTTCATCCCTGCTTTCGTCCTATGTCACCGTTTTCCTATCTTTGTCTCCCTCCTTCTTTCTATATTTTTTATCGGTCTCTCGCCTGCTCTGGGTTGAAGTCTGATCATCAGTAACAAATCCGGGACCCATAAAATGTATATCCGTGGCCACTTCCTGCAAGCACCGCCTCAAATTAAGCTCTGATTATATAATACTGGGCCGTTAGTTTTCAGTTGAAAACGTCGCCTGAAGAGACGTTGCACTCATTCGTGGGAGGTAGGTTCGGGGAGCAGGCTTGAATGGAGAGAAGGCGCTATATGAAGGAAGGAACTGCCCTCGGACATTCCAGAAAATACGGGGTCATGGCAAGGGCACTTTGCTGTACACTGGGCTGCTGCATGGGGAGGCGCAGAGGCACGAGGGACACTGGGGGGCCCAAGGCGGGGTTGAAACAGGGGCTCTGCTCATTCACTTTCTTTCCACAGTTCGCAAAGGATGCGGTTAACGAGAGAGAACTGTTATATTTCTCATTTTTTAACTTCTTCGCAAAGTGTCAACATAAGGAATAAGTAAGTCAATAAAGCTATTGGGTAATTTTGTTAAGTGGATGGTTGAATAATAAAGTATATTCTGTGTGAAAAAAAAGTCTTGACAAACATGGCCTGTGGCTCTTTCTAAACAACAGCATACAAATATTAGTTGCCCAAATGCCCTGTTTGTGGTTGACTGGTGTAACATAGGTCTCCCACCCTCTCAGTGGTCATCCGTTCTGACGCTTTCCTTGCACATCAGTAAGGCGGCCATTCCGGCAATTTTGTAGGGGGTCCACATCATTATGCGTTACCTTGGTTTGAGTCTGTGCCTCTGGCGTCTCCTATGACTCCAGAGGTTCTTCACGCGGCTATCCAGATCTGAAGATCCATGCTGCCACAAACACTCTTTATCCCAAATGCCTAGACTTCTTGTATTTTGTCCAGGCCTTACTTTTAAGCTGGTCTTCCCTGTGATGTTTTGCCACTGCCACCTAGTTTGTTCTTTTATTGTACTGCTGTTTACTTTTAAAGAAAGACTGGGAACTCTGGGTCCATTTGGTATTTCTCTGACATCTAAAAACACCCGAACCCCCAAACTGTCCCTGGCGTTGCTCCTCCTTTTCAGTACTATTTTCCATGTATCTCACCTCTCTGTTTCAGAGAATCTTAAAAGCAGTCATTGATTTGCCTCCACCTCTTGTAGGGGGAAAATGAGAAGAAGAATAGAATTAAGAAAGAGTTAAAATTCAGAATGAGTGAGCAGAAGAGTGTGGATTAAAAGAATGAAAAAAGTTGAACAGAGATGAGAGACACCAGCGAAACCGCATAATTACACACCAAACAACATATTTCAACTCCACAATCCACAACGTACCTCCAATCCTCACCATATAGTGTCACCACCTGAGCACCAAACATCATTCACCACCACCATTTTGCATCAGCGCACCACCTAAGCATCACCTAATCATCACGTCACTCTGCCCTTGGCATCTGTTAATTCTCCCCTAGTGTCCGTCCGCTGCTCGTGTTCTAATTAAATTACTGTTTTCCAACCTCCACTCCCCGTTATTTATGTCCCGCTCCCCCATAACAAAAAAACAAATTATAACAAACAAGCATGAGAACAGGCAGGAAGAAGTTGCCAGCAGTGCAAGTACCTAAAAAAATTGAAGACATTTTTTATGTTAAAATCTTTTTCTAATCAGGTTTTTCAGTTGTATATAATGTCGTCTTCGTTTGTATAAAGGTAACAAAAATGCTTAACACTTTTTATTATAATTTTTCAACATGATGCACAGCAGCCACAATGCTCTACAACATATCCAAAGATTAATTCCACTGCACACCATGCCACATAATCCCTCTACACAAATACACTCCACACCACACTATTCCATGCCACACAATTCCATCCAACTCACATAATTCCACCTCACACCACATACATCCACTCCATCCACTCCATAAACATAAGTAAACATAAGTAAAAGGCATTGCCATTTACAATGCCAATAGCTCTAACTTAAAAAAATGCGAGACCTATTGCATTCCCAATGCTTGTTTTTTATTCCGAGGAACTTTTACTTATAATGCGCACAACTGCGTGCTTTGATGCCTCCCGGTCTCATTGCATATATTTAACCGAGGCATCTTTAGTTATGCCTCTTTGGATGCTGCGTTTCCCTTGTGTTTATGAACACAAACCGTCCCCAACATTTCCTCACTGTTTATTCTATCATGCTTCGTGTGCATTTTAAATGTATTTATGATTGTAGGGCGGAGTAGTTTTTTCTTCCTAACAAATGGTTTCTCAGCTTAATGACTACGTTTTTATCGAGAATTTCACATCCAGCAGTTTAAGGTACAGTATTTAATCTCTATTCCGCACATGTCACTGTAATAAAGATAACAATCTTTACTCTCAGGTCACTTGTACTCTTGGCGTCTGCTTTCAGGAAGAGTGCAATTAAAAGGCTCACACCAACCCAGACTCTTTGTTTATTTGAAACAAGGCAGACAACAACACGGCCTGGCTGGGGCCCCTGGGAGAAGGGGGGGGGAGCGGGGGCGAGCGAGCGCGGCAGCCTGCAGAGCTGACCAAACGCTCGTGCGTCGTGGCTGGCCTTTGGATGGGTACGCGCGGCAGACATGTGTTTCCAATTATCGCGCCCGCGTCTGGGCATGATAATTGGAAACACATGTTTGCCACGCGTACCCATCCCAAAAAGGCCAGCCACGACGCACGAGCGTTTTTGGGACTGCTTTTCAAACTCGCTTACAATAAGTCTTCGCCTCTAAGCAGCGCTTGCGCGCTACTCGAGGCTCGACCTAAAAAAGATTACACATTAAACACTACAAGATTTGTCTGAGGACCAAATGGACACATCAACTGAGGCACCAAAAAAGCAGTCCCTAGCTAAAACAGGAAGGGATAATCTAATCTTAAAGGAACAAAGTGACCACATCACGAACAGTATAGCAGAGTCCATACAAGACAGAAAGGACAAAGCAGTAAGCCCCAAGACGAGCGCGGGCCCTGCAACACAGAAAAACCAAACACCAAGCCCACAGAGCAGTACTCGTATAGAGGGTGTCGTGAAAATAAGCGCTTGCAAAGGCAACATGGGTAACCACCAAAAAATTGAACACACGAACTGCCCACATAGCACTGAGATAAGGCAACAAGAAAAAAAAAAAAAGGGCAAAACAAAAAACCCATGCCGCATGGGCTTAAACCCTGCGCCAAACAGGAGAAGCGGACAGAAGAAACAACACGTACCTCACCCGGAAAAGAGATATTAAACCTTTAACAGAGCAAGACATAAAGTAAGGTACGAGGGAACAAGGACCGATCCCAGTCTGAACACACAGGTAACAACCTAGAGGAAATTTCTAATACTACAAAAGCCCCGCAAGGCAACGACACCAAGAAATCCCCAGGTGGGACAGTCAAGAGTCCACTCTCTACCTCAGCTATAAAGATTGTCCTACATCACGGAGGCCGAAGTGTAAATATAAACAACAATGGAGAAGCTGCCCCCTGGGAAGGTGCACAGGCAATTCACACGAGGGAACCAACTCCCGAAAGTAACATCAACGGTGCAATTGGGAAAGAGAACAACCAGGCCAGTAGGCCACCGTTAACAATTACACTACAAAATGCCGAAACAAGCACTAAGTTGAATAGCGGAAAGCGTTCAATACAAACACCCATCATGACGGGACTACGCCATGAAGCCAGCTCCTACTGCAGGACAGACCACGAAGCCAGTGCCGGCAGCTGGACAAGGAAGGACGAACAGCACCTCCAACAACTGCTACTAACTCCGGAATATGAAACCCAGGGGTTGCATGACGCACTAAATAGGGGCAACATACTCAAACTGTTTGCAAACATCCAAGGGCTACAACACCTAAACTCAGCCCATCTACTTTCAGTGGAATTTTGTAAGCTAGAACACAACAAGATGTTGGAACAAACTCTCACGACATGGCATACGGAGGAGATCATTCAGCTAATAATGACCTTCAAGCAACAGTTCGACACATGGGGCATAAGACTCTCAAGACCGGCAAAACCACTCTACCCAGGCCCACTCAGGGAATCATCGGTGGTGGAGGGAAAAGCGGGGCGCATGCCAGAGACAAAGGAACAGGTACACTCAGTACTTCAGAATGCAAGAGGGTACAGCCCACCACCGGCAAGACAAAGCGTGGACAACTCAGGAAGACGAGAAAATACTCAAGGCGCCGTAGATTACTGGAGCTGGCTAGCCGGCACGCTGAACAAGGAGAAAGACAAGTGACCCTGCCACAAACAGCCAACGAACAACTGTCAAGACACCCTCCATTTAATATCATGGAACATAGCCGGCGCCAGCAAATGGCTAGAAGAAGGCTGGCCCCTTCGAAACTGGGCATCATGCGACATAATCGCCTTACAGGAGACTTGGGCACGAGAGGAGCTGCCGCTTGTCGGGTACACGCACTTTAGCACCCCAGCAGAAAAAAGCAGCAAGCATGGCCGCCCTAAAGGGGGGTTATCAGTCTACGTTGCGACCGATATCAACATCAGATCTGAGCAAATAGCCCCACACGGGCCAAACGTACAACTAATAAAACTGTCCTTTCCTGGCAGAGGGGCCCCCGTATTACTAGTAAACATCTATGTACACCCATACGCGAAAGAGAAGCGAGCCCAGATAAACCAGTTAATAACCACGATCAACGCCATACGAAATACCAACCCTTTCTGGGAAATCATCTTAACAGGTGATTTTAACTCAAACTTAATCTACACTCCAGAAGAGGACGACAAGCTAGCAGCAGACAATGAATTCTGGAACGTGAAACCCCAATACCAGCTCAAACCAGAGCGCCTCGACCCAGTAGGGCAACAACTGGTAACAACCTTGGAATATCTGGGCCTGCGGATCCTAAATGGTAGAACTCCAGAAGACTACCCTCCAAAGTACACTCATCTTGGTGGGACCACACTATCTAGGCTCGACTATACAGCAGTATCACTTCCACTACTGCCCTTTCTCCAACAGTTCTCAATTGAATTCACGACAAAAAGCGACCACTCATACCAGCACACCTATTTCAACTTAAAGCCTTCTAAACACCAAAATAGTAGGATAATTGTAGACAGCTCACTCTCAACCAACCTGAAACGACTGAAATGGTCAACAGACAACATTAAAGACCTTCAAGTAAAAGTTCAGAGAATGAAAATAGAAAGTGAAACTAGCGCACACAACCAGATTCAAAATTGGGAGAGTTTCACAGAAGAGCTAACAACAATTATGTCCGTCACACACAAAAAAGTTCCGACATCAAAATACAACAAGCCACTTTCAACGGAACTGTTTAAACTCAAGTTAGAAATAAGGAAAAACGCAAGGATACTGAAAAAACCAGCTACGTCACGCACAGACTGGGACCAAAGACAGAATCTTAAGAAAAAATACAAAAAGGCATTGTGGGAACATAAAAGAATAAGGGAGGATGACTTTTGGGCAAAATTACTTTGCACGGCAAAAAACACCAACTCAAGTGCATTTTGGAGAATAATAAATGGGCTAAATCACCCCGCAAACCCAATTACTTCAAACGTACAAGAAGCCGATTGGGCCACACTAATAACAAAGAGATTCACAGACACGGAACCACTGAAACATCTAGAATGGAGGCAGAGGACACAAGTGTCGCCCAAGGAGTGCGAAGAACAACTAACCAACGACAGACGGGCCTCACAAACTACAAACAGCACCCCAACCTGTGGACGACCTATATTGCACAACACAGAAGAGGCATACTTGAGAGAAGAACGGAGGGCAGTACAAGCACCAGGAACGGGCGAACGTCCTACACTGCACTACGCAGAAGAGGCACAATCGAGTGAGGACTATAAGACAGAAGACTCATTCGGACATCCAGGCTTCAGCGACGAAGACGTAAGAAGAACACTTAGGATGAGCCGTGGTAGCGGGGCCCCAGGTCCAAATGGCATCCCCTCAATAATTTTTATATCTGACCCAGACTTCTGGAGCGGAAGACTAAAAAAACTGTTCGATGAAGTAGAGAGAGAACGTCAAACTCTGTCAAGCTGGCAAGGCTCAGTAATTACTCCGATTTTTAAAGGTGGAGATAGAACGTCCCCAGCGAGTTACAGGCTGATAGCACTTTTGGACGTGGACTCGAAGTACTATGCCTTATTACTCTTGGAAGATCTGACTACTTGGTCTGACAGCTCAAAACGAATTCCGCTTAATCAAACGGGCTTCAGGAAAGGGTGTGGGACAACAACAAATATTTTATCACTCTCACTGATAGCCGATAAATACATCCGAAGGAAACAACAGCTGCACCTCTGTTTCATCGACCTAAAGGCGGCCTTCGACAGCGTGGACCGTAACATTCTATGGGGAAAATTGCGTAGCTGGAACGTCCCGGATAAAATACTCAGAGGAATATTGCTCTTATACTCCAACACATGGATGAGAGTAAAACTGGGAGATGGAGCAAGGCTATCAAGAAAGGTTAAAACCAGCAAAGGGCTCAAACAAGGTTGTGTCCTGGCCCCCCCATCTTTTCAATCTTTTCATGGCAGACCTCGCGCCAAAGCTCAACAAGATCACATCCCATCCACCTAAATTAGGGTCCCTACCCCTAACCCACTTATCCTACGCGGACGATGTCGTTTTGATGAGCTTAACCAAGATCGGCTTACAAAGGTCACTTGCGGGAATGTTGGAATTTATAGCCAACAATAACTTAGAGATAAACATCACAAAAAGCAAAACCATGCTGATCACCGGACGACGGACTGCCAAACAACAATTCCAACTGGAGGGCAAATAGTTACTTGTAGTATCTAACTACAAGTACCTGGGGTTCTACTTCGATAACCTGCACAACCATCAGCAGCAAAAAGCCTACATTTCTGAGAGAGCAAATGCCTTTTCATTCGCCTTCAGGTCCTTATCAAAAAAGCTCAAGGGGCCATCATTCAAACCCCTACTGGCAACAATAAAAGCCAAAACGCTACCTACGCTATCATACGGCGGCACAGCTCTCCATGGGAAAGATGCTGACCTACTAAACAAAGCACAAGTGGCAATCTACAAAAGAGTCTTTCAAATCCATCAGGGAGCTTCACCAGCGCAGACCAGACTAGAATTTGGGGTAACAAACGAAACGCTGGGAAGAATGTATGCAACCATCAAACAATGCTATAGCTTGAAACAAAACATAGCAGCCTCGGAACTGAATAAGGCTCTGTGGGACGAAATAGAGGAAGACGCAAAGTACCCTTACAACCAATACCTAAAAAAGGCTCTAACAGATACTTGCAAAAGAGAACTCTGGGAAACCAATCTGCCCTACCCGGCCTTCAAGCAAGCTATAAATAAATCAGCAAAGCTCCACTCGTTGCTAGCAGATAAAACCACCTTTAGCACGAGAAAACATGCCTGGATGGTAATATCCAATTACAAATCAGTCACCCCAGCACCATACTTAACTATTACGTTCTCGGTCCACAGAAAACTACAATTAATGGCCCTGCGTCTGGGTAAATTCCCATCCACCATGGACCAGCCAATTTAGGTCCACGACGGGCCTAAAGACTGTAGACTATGTGGGAGCATTAAAGAGGACCTTGTCCACCTTGTCTGTATTTGTCCGAATTTATCTCAAGCACGAGCCACTTTCCTAAAAAAAGCCATGAACACTAGAGGCATAAGAACATGCAGATCGGCAATTATGGCGACCTTGGACCCAACTGACACTCCATTGAATTGCCAACTAATAAAGTTCCTCTCAGCTCATGCACAAGCACTAAAAAGTAACCCTGTGCCCTGCTCACAAAAAGCAAATAAGAAGGCCAACTCAGAAGCAGACCGTACTCCCGAACACAATGCAGAATAATATCAGAACATTGGGAGGAACACTTTTCAGGGATTAATTAATGCTCCAGACTTACCAAACTGTAAACTATGCATGTTAAAAATGTCTTCAATGTCATTCTTCACACATAATTATAGTAGAAACGAAAGGCTTTTATTATTTTTTAGGAAAAAAAAAAAAAGAGGGGAAAAAATAATAACTTTTTTTAATCGCAGCATTTGGTTTTAGTAAATGTATTGTTATGGTTTTAATCAACTGAAACAATAAACTTTTTTCATCATCACTCCTTTTGTGTTCAATTAAATCTGAAGATCTGGTATCAGAGTGGCCCCTAGCTACTCAATTTGGGAGTGTTAAGGGTAGTGAGGGGCAGTAGCCACTGGGCTACTTACCCCCGCGGTCACTACACCCCCTGGATGACCACTCCATGTGGGGAGCGGGCATCACCTGGTCCCAGAATTCCTAATTCCACCACACACAATTTGGTGAAATTTCTAAAGTCGTGTTCACGTCACACTTGGTCACCCTGAAGGTGTTCCCAGCCTGGCAGTGCAACACGCCTCCAGCATAGCTAATTTTCCGGCTTGTCCTGGTGCCAAATGGCTCAGGGCAAGGGGGGGGTCGTCGGCATCCTCTCCTGTGTTTAAAGCCAGACTTGCACACCAAAAGGTGGTGGGCTCTTTGAAGCCCCCCTGCCTTGGAATGCTAATTTTACCAGCCTTCCTGGAGGAGGTGATAACAAATCTCTACAGAGCACGCATTGTTCCTGACCTACTGAGAGCGAAGGCTTTCAACCCTGGAGGTCAGAAACTAGTCTGTGGCAACAGGCTGAACTGAACCACACTAGAGAGCTGGTAGGTTTTAGGCGGTACCTCTAAGGTACCCTCTGGGTGCATGTATTAATAAGTCCATCGTTTGGATCAGTGTGAGTTTATTGATACGAGGTGTTTGATACCGAACAAACACAAGGAGATGATGGACGGAGCACTGAAACTTTTCAGACACTCGCCCCCTGTCACAGATCTGGGTTTAATCCATCATCGTTCTTTAGCTCACTTCGCCAGAGCAGTTCAGACCCAGCCATATGCAAATCAGTCTTGACCCTGTGCCTCATGGGAACAGTCCAGCTTGAACTGCCAAGCCTGGTCTTCCCTGGACCGGAAACAAGCATTCTGGGACCGGTTTCGGAGTAACACCCCATATCAGCCAGGCTAGCTTGAATCCAGTGGCAAAGAGAGCAAGGGACCCACGTCTGGGCATACCCTGCCAACTTAGGGCGAACAAAGCAAACACAAGGAGATGATGGACGGAGCACTGAAACTTTTCAGACACTCTCCCCCTGTCACAGATCTGGGTTTAATCCATCATCGTTCTTTAGCTCACTTCGCCAGAGCAGTTCAGACCCAGCCATATGCAAATCAGTCTTGACCCTGTGCCTCATGGGAACAGTCCAGAGGGAACTGCCAAGCCAGGCCTTCCCTGGACCGGAAACAAGCATCCTGGGACCGGTTTCGGGGTAACACATCATCATCCAGGCTAGCTTGAATCCAGTGGCAAAGTGAGCAAAGGACATACCAGTGTTCAATTTCTCCCCTTAGTGTTGCCTCCTTTCTTTTACCAGTATCTATCCCTCACAGGTGCCTGGTGAGTGGATAGTGGTGTAGCTGGATCCTGGTTAGTTTATAGTGACTCTCCAGTTTTTACGATCGCGTTGCAAAGCGCGGGCTCTTGGCCACTCCACCCTCGTCTGGAGGGACATTTAATGCGGCAGGAAGTGCATCCGCACAACTCTGTCAAGCAGGTTGGGATCGCCCATTTAATTTCCTTGTATGCACTGCTTGTGCGCTTTTAAGGAGTTGCCTGGCTTCTAGTCGGGTGCCATATTAAGAAAGGTTCTTATCCTATTTTTAATTTGTGTTTGCTATCTCCCCTTTGTGTTGCCTTCATTTCATTTACCAGAATCTATCCATCACAGTGGAGCCTGGTGAGTGGCTTGCTGGGTAGCTGGACCCTGATTAGTTTTTTGTTTGACCCACCTGCTTTTATGATCATGCTGAAAAGGGCGGTTTCTTAGCCACGCCCCTTTTGTCTAGAGGGACATTTAATGCAGCAGAAGGTGCGTCCGTGCCAAAAAGCACGCCGAAGGCAATCGCGCCTGCACTCGGACTGCGCCAAGCACCTGGTTTTGGACCCCAGCTCCTTTCAATGATTAGATACACGGGGCTAGAGCTTCATGCCTACAATATTAAAGGTAAGGCATTAGGTTGTGCTTGCCTGGACTGGGGTATTACTATGTCCTGTCAGGAATGTGAGGCCCTAATAATAAATGGTGAGTCTCAGTACAAGAGTGGGTGGACGAAAACAACCTCAACTAACTTCACTAAGACATCGACTAGCTCAAGGGCTAAAATTGGGTGCGCTCTTGTAAATGCTAGACCTTTGGTTAAACATCATGTTGAATTTGCAGACCTTGTGGAGTCATCAGCTAGATATAGTAAGGGTTACCGAAACCTGGGCGGAACAAGCCTCCGACCCTGACCTGGTGGCAGCCCTACCCTCCCCCCCCCATTACATCGGATGGACTAACTTCAGGAAAGTGGCAAGGGATTAGCCATGATACATAGGGATACTATGGCAGCTATCACCGAACTGACTAGACTCCCAGAATGTGAGGCACTGAAGTTTAATATTGAATTAACTAAATCCCAGTTCTTTAAGGGAATGCTCATTTATCGACCTCCAGACCCCAGGAGTACTTTTGTACAGACAATTGGCACCCTTTTGGAAGAGGGTCTATGTACCAAGGACTTTACTGTTCTAGGCGACTTCAAATTCTATTTGGAAGATCACTCTGATAAAGACACGATGGCCCTCATGGAGACCCTGGGTAGTTTTGGTCTGTCCCAATTAGTTCTTTGCCCCACTCACATAGCAGGCCATACACTTGATGGGGTGTTCACCAATAATCCTCAGGTGACAGTAAAAGACTCTTTGCCTTTGAGCTGGACCGATCATCTTGCGGTCATGTTTGATATCACGTTACAGAACAATGGCCCCCCTGACAAGTCCCTTCCTTGTCCTCCAAAATTTCGGGCCTGGGATAAGATACAAGCAGGCAAATCAATCAAATCCTAATTGACTTGCAACTGGGTCAGGTAGAAAACCTGGAGCTTGCCTCCTTGAACTATTCAGAGTGGCTAAATTCAGCAATTTCTATCACTGCCCTGATTTAGAACCTTCCACTCGCAGAGAGGTAAACAGTCTGCTCCATGGTTTACTGAGAGTTTTAGAATGCAGAAGCAAGCTTGTAGGCGATGAGCGAAAATGGAGGAAGAAATATATTAAAGAGGAGAAAGAGAACTACAAAATATGTATGAATAATTACAAAGATCTTCTGTCGAAAGAAAAGGCATATTTTACACCGAAAAATTGAAGCAGCAAAAACTCTTCTAAAGAACTTTTCCAGGTAGTAGCTAAACTGTCCTCTGTTCCAGTAACAACCTTACCAATTCCAGTCAGGCTATGTGCAGTTTGCTTGCCAGCTTGTTCCTTGACAATGTTCTACAGATCTTTAATAAGTTTGATCAAAACAACGTTAGTAGACAGGAGGGAACTGATCATTTAGTTTAAGCCAGGGACAGACCACTTTTACTGAATTTTCTACAATTTCTGTCAGTCAAGTGATATCCCAAACATCAGCTACTAAGTAAGGCTCCTCCCCCCTGCTGTTACCAAACTAGCTGTGGATATTGTGGCTACTCATCTCGCAAGCATCTTCAATTCCATGTTTGAATCAGGGTATTTTCCTACACAATGGAAGGAAGCCTCCATTTTTTAATTTTTTTAAACAATGTTTATTGAGTTTTCAAATACATCTTACATTGACATAGTTATAACACCTGGCACGCTTTACATAATTTCACCGTTTAAGTTTACCAGTCCATCAGGGGCGCAATGAGATATATGTATAGTGAGATTAGTTATTGGTTTCCATGTTGGGAGCGTTCCTTGTCATAGTGTGTCTTACTATAGCTAATATAGGAGTAACGTGTTTTATTTGGCATCTGGTCCCTGAAATTACCGGCTTAGGTAACGAACTGGGGCAAAAACCTGGGGTGATTGGGGTAAGGCGAATGAGGTCATCTCCATCTGTGGTCGTCCGGAAATGAGAAAATTATGCTGTTGCGTGCACTTTTCATGTGCAGGGGGAGCAAGGCTTTCCTGTAGTAAAGCGTAAACCAGGGTGAGCACGGCGTGCGGATCGGTCTCATCCCGTGGAGGTGTTGTCGGGGCCTGGGCTATTGTGGTGGACGGGGATATCAGCTGTGCTACCGGCCTGTGGGTCCGGCTGTGTTTGTGCATCTTGGCCTGGGGCTCCAGTCGTGTCCGTCTGCAGTAGTGCTTGTTGGGTGCTTACTGCGTGTTGTCTGAATTGGTGCAGCAGTGTAGCCCACTCTATGAAGATGGGCTTCTTGCGTACTCCCTGAACCTCCTCTCACCTGATTATGTCCTCCTCAGCTGAGCCCCATTTACTTGGAAGGAAGCCTGCATTCTCCCGCTCATAAAAAAGTCTAACTTGAATCCATCGAACCCGAATAGTTACCGTCCCAATTCTCGCCTTCCTTTACCAGCATAGATTGTAGAAAAGGCCATGAATCAGCAGCTTGCTCTGTGTATACAGGACAATCAGCTGCTAGATACTACTCAGTTCGGGTTCAGAAGCAGTCATACTACCCAAACGGCCCTAATCAAGCCAACAGAAGAAGCCAGATCAATCCTTGTTGGAGGTGGCTGTGCATCCTTGGTCCATCTCTATTTACCGGCAACTTTTGATACAGTCGATCATAAGATATTGGTAGACCGTCTATGGGCTGTCTGTATTGAGAGGACTGCTCTTGCTCTTTTAAAATCATTTCTTTCAGAAAGAAAACAAGTAGTAGCCCTGGAACAATTTGTGTCTGACCCCTTTTCACTTCCGTGTGTGGTCCCGCAGGGATCCTCACTCAGACCTACCCTATTTAATGTTTGTGAGGCCTCTGGCAGCCCTGATCAGGACTTTTGGCTTCGATCCTACCTCCTATGAAGATATACCCAAATTGTCATATCCGTGTCCACGGGCGACAAAAGTACAGGATGGACCTTTCATGATTACATGTCAGCTGTTGGGTCTTGGATGAACAGGAATAGTTTAAAACTCAACTCCGGAAAAACAGAGGCTTTCCTATTTGGAAACAACGCTTCCCTTTGGTCTCCTTTATGGTGGCCAGAGGAACTAGGAACCCTGCCTTCTCCAGTGAGTAAGGTCAGGAATCTGGAAGTTATAATGGACAATAAGCTTGTGTTTGGTCAGCAGGTAAATGCAGTCATATCTTCATTTTAATCAAGGGAGGCGGGTAGTAGTGGTTTAGTTTTCGCACCTCGTTACAAACTCATATTTTCTGTGGGTCCAGTATAAGTGACAGTAGTAATAACTAAGAAGATGCTGCTATATGGTTATCAACACACTACTACCCCAGGTGTTTACAAATTCAGTCAAAGGACCCCAACTGTATTTAATGTTTATACAAAAGAAAACCAAAGCACTCATGTAGTGTCATTCAATAGTATAAAATCGAAATAGTAGGCATTGAGTTTAGATAGAGGTACACTTTATTAACAGATGCAGCAATCTTGTATTCTTCTGTACATTCCACTCTGACAAATTCTTTCTTCAGCAAATAGCCTTCATGTGTTTCGTCACTGCATGACTTTTTCAAGGCTTCAAAATATAAAGTAATTCAATGGTTCATATAGCCAGATCTGGATGTCATCTATAATATAGCCTCCCACATGATATACAGTTGTAACCAGTATAAGTATATGTCGAGAAATTTCTAGAGCAGGTGTCCGAATGAGTTAGAATGAAGGAATAGAGTCCATGATTAGCTGCTATTGTGGCCATATCTTACTCACATCTCCGGCAGACTAGCGAAATTCGATTACTGCAACGGCCTGCACTTAAATATACAACACCGTCTGAACAGGTTAAAAGTTCTGCAGAATGCTGCCACCAGACTTGGCAGACATTCCCAAGTATAAATCTGTTTTACAAGTCATCACCAAGCTACACTGTCTTCCTATCGGGGAGCGGATTAGATTTAAAGCCCTCTGTCTTGCCTACAAGGCTCT
This sequence comes from Calotriton arnoldi, assembly GCA_963921515.1. Classification (NCBI taxonomy): domain Eukaryota; kingdom Metazoa; phylum Chordata; class Amphibia; order Caudata; family Salamandridae; genus Calotriton; species Calotriton arnoldi. The sequence goes on from CAWUFW010002295.1 coordinate 1,503,376, forward strand.
TCACGGGGTAGGTCCTGACCACCTGAAGCTGTGTTTCAAATGGTATAACCCTGGCAGAAACCTGCGCTCCTCTGGAGCCATGAAACTTGTGGTCCCCAGGTTCAAAGTGACCAATTGGGGTGAAAGAAGCTTCGTGACGAATACTGCAAAAGAATGGAACCAACTACCTTTTCTAATCAGAGCCACACCTAACTTGTTGACTTTTAGGAAGGAATTGAAAACCTGGCTGATTTTCAGCTAATGATCAATCTGAGCCAACTTAACAGAGCTGGCACCAAGACACACCTCCTGTTATATGTTGTGTTTAAAAGTACTTTTAACATAACAATAAAAAATGACACCTGGTGGCCATTAACTTCTCCTTTTACAAATGGTCCACTTTGGTCTACCTCTAAGACTGCGCCAAGTACGCAGTATTTCTCCCTCATCAGGCACAGTCATTGGGAATTGCCAAAGTCAAAACTCTTGTTTTCCAACATGGGGAAATTTTGGAATGGGTACTGGTTTTGAAATGGATTTGCTCTTGCTATTTGATTCATATTGAACCTGGGATTTCCCATGTTCTGTGGGGCCATTGGAGCTTGCGGGACCTGCATCATAGGAACTTGTGATTGTACTGGCATTTGCATTCGCTGTGCACTCACCTGAAATGGAGCATTCTGTATCTGCATTTGGTTTACTCCCTGCATTTGTCCATCACCACTCACTCTATTCTGTCTACACGCCCTCTTCCAATGCCCAATCTTCTTACAAAAATGACTAGGAGTCGACTTCTTCAATGTTGTGATATCTATTACAGAATTTGTATCAATCAGAATACCTCTACCCCTACCCTGTGAGACACCAACTCCTTCGTGATCAACCTGACCTTCAGCTTGAAAATCCCCACCTTGCATTCCACTAATGCTTCCTCCAAATGACTGATTCTGGAATCCCTTCTGAGCTAGCTTTGCCTCTGCAAGCATAAACTTCTCCTTAAGTCTTTTAGCTTAAACTCTTACTCATCACTACAGTATTTTGCATACTCAGGATCTCGTCTAAAGGTTTTGTCTGCCAACAAATCAAATTTTGCTGTATGTTAATACTGATTTCTGGTCGCAACCCAGGAAAAAACTGACAACTCCCCATATCGCTTTTCTCAGAGTTTTCTTGTCCACTGTGTTGTTTAAACACCAATAATTGTTCCTAGAAAGCGTGCACTGATTCTTTTGCTTCTTGAGTAGGTCTACTGATTTTCAGCCAATCAGTACCTTTTGCTGGAACTTTTCCTTTCAAAAAGGTAATTCCCTCAACATACTTTGTCATTACCACAGGTGAGGGTGCACGAGTATGCACATCTCTCGGAGGTTTAGAACGTGGCCACTGCAGAGCTATTTTACATTCAGCCCACTAATCACTCGGTACTACAGTGTCAAAGTATTCAAATCTGTCCACAAAACATCTGAAATTTTAACAAATCTGTAAACTTGTTTATACCACTGTGCAGGATTCTCTCAATTTTGGAAAATTTTTGTCAATGTTGCGAGATCACCTCTACTCCACGGTGAATGAACATATCGTTTACCTTTTATCTCCCTCATAGGAAAGGTCAATGCTTCATCTGGAGGTGCTGGTAGTGGGTTACTATTCGCTTCTGCTGCATTTGGTTGTTTCCTCTTCTTTTTCTGTTTCCTTGCTCACTTCCTCTCTAGTCTGTCCAAATCACTCTACTTGCGGATGCATTTTACCAATTCTGCAATATGTAACCTCATCCCTGAAGATCATTGTCACAAAAGGCTTCGTCATGTAATTTTGCCTTAAAGCTTCTTTACAATGCAACACTCTTTGAAAGATCCACTATACTTCTCTGCTAATTCAGTTGATTTGTCATGTGTAGCAGCTGCACGCCTCATGATTTCCTTGCTCACATATATCAATTCATTTTCCGGATAGTGATCCAAATGGGAAATCTCTAAACATCCTCTAATAATATCTTCTAATTCTGTCTTCAATTTTGAGACGTCTAGTGGTCTTTCTCATTCTTGACTAGTGAAGGATCTCTCTGCATCTCTTGTCTTTTCGTTGGTTTTTCTTCAAACCACAGGGTAAAAATTCCATCCTCAAATGGTCCTGTCTCACTTTGTTTAACTGGAGTCGTAAAGACAATTCTCCTCCCTTGTCTCAATGATTGAACATTTTGCGGTGGCGTCCAGGCAACAATTTGTGAATTCTGCGACGTCAGTATTAACCCTGTTGCTGCTACTCCTCCTACAGCACCTTGAACTAGGGCATCCGGGACTATATTGGTGCAGTCGCAACTGGCACTTAATGTCTGTGCTGATGCAACTTGTGACACTGGGGCAGGAACAGTCACAATTGAAGCATGAACACCTGGAGTTATAGCAGTAGGAGCCGCTTCAACAGGTGCAATTTGAAGTGCTGGAAATGGTCTCTCAACCCTGAATTGCATTAAACTCAACAGTGACTGTAGCCACTGTAGCACTAGAAGTTGTATCACTATCAGTATTTGTTGTAGGGGCCACATATGGTGGTGGACGCGAAGCCAATAAAGCATCTGGAATATCATCCCTGAATCACTATCGGTGTCTGTTTTCTTTGTAGCTTCTTCATCATTTTCCTGTTTCCGGTTCTTTTTAGTCTTCTCTGTGGCTATGACTGGGTACATACTAGCTGCCTCGATTATACATTTTCTTTACCTTTGCTCTTCATTCCATTGAGCATCTGTGTAATTTTGCACAGCTCTTTGCCCTATTCTGGCATTTCTCTTTTTCTTCCGCATGTGCTGCTCTTTCCCAAGCATTTAATATTCATATTGTGTGGATCCTGGTGGTGGTTTTATCTTGTATATTTTCTCACTTGATTGTTCGATAACCTTTAAATGAAATGTACCATATAGGGAAAGTTTAAATGGACCCTCATTTTCAGTAATCTTGAACCATTGAAGAAGCCACAAACCTGTATGTAGCCCCATATTTGTTGTCATATAATCAGCTGGCGTACCTTCCAGTGGCATATTTTCACCTTCCCGAACTGGGAGTCTTGCATCACCTCATCAAATCTCTCAGGGTTTTAAAACATTTTATTTTTGCAATAATTCAACAGAAATTGAACAGTGATCAATTCAAATTTCAGTTTTTTGGTGCCGTTTCTTTTCGGTATACGTTATTTCCTTTCTCCAATCCTACCACAACTTTTCTTCCACAAACCTATCACAGTTTAACACTTGATGATTTATCAACTAATCTCAGCGCAGCTTTTCACACCAACTACCAATCCCAGCGCGGCAGTTCACCCAACCGACCAATCTCTAACAGGTGAAATTGGCATTTGGGCTGCAGAAGACAAAAGATACAGATGTAATCTAATACAACACTGGGGTTCCTTCCATTTGAGCGATAGCTTCAAAGCAGGGATCAGAGTCCACGGTTAATCCCAAACATCTATGATATCCTTAAACAAGGAAACAAGGGTCAGCAAGAAATATTTCCCATTGACACAAGGAAGAGAATTGACAAAAATCTCGTCTGAGGAACAGTGGGAGGGTATATTTGCATGAACAAACAATAGAGCTAGGTCCTTTTCCTAAAAATATTTAAAATTACTACCACTAAATTATTAAAATTGCTTAAAAGCAGTTGAGTAAAACCTTGCGGATGCTGGAGGGATTAGGGTGAAGAGGGCAGTTTATTTTTTGTCTTTTGGTACAGGTTGCAGTGAAAGGTGTCTATAACATTGATCTTTAGAGAACCACAGAGGTTATCTTTCTTGGGTGCCTTTACTGGGAGAGTTTGCGTCTATTAAAAATGGGGTATCATTGTTGTTTCTGGCTGTTAATCAGTTAATGGCTTCATATGTGAAAATTTGGCGGCAGTTAGCCTCACTCTTGTTTATTTCATATTGCTCAGAATCCCTCTGTGAAAACCCTCTGTTATTCTGTTACCCACCAAATTGCATATGTCGTACATGGTTCTGGTAGGGAACCTGTAGTGTGACTATTGTATTTTTTTCTTCAACTGGTTATTTATGTTACTGTGCCACAGCAGCTCGAACCACAATTTGTTTGCCACTGCTGTTATGTATTAAGAGGAAGAGCTCTCTTGTGTTGGCCACCAAGTTCCCCTGTCTGGCATGGTCTCTGCAGGAAGACGCAGATGGGGGAATTTTAAAGCTGCACTTCCACGGCTTTCAGTGAGTGTCAGTGCGGTGCCTCTGTTGCTTTGTGCTCCGTGGAGAGCCCACAACTTAGACAAAGAGGGAGAAACAAAGCGCATAGGGGATAGCCCTGAAATTTTTTTTTTTTTACATATATTTGTGTGTTGAAAGGGGGTGGCATGACGGGAGGGTGGTGTGTGTCAGGACACAGGTGTTATTTTTCTGTTTGGGCAGGAGGGTAAGAGTAAAAGCAGAAGGTGGCGGTTGCGGATGCCAGCAGCCACGTATTATTTTTGTAAAAAATTGTTAGAGGATGAGTGGCTAATGCTGTTGGGGTTGCAGAATGCCAGGTACCACTTTAAAAACAAATCTGGGTGGCGGAGTGTAGGAATTAGAAGTTGTTGGGGGTGAGTAGCAATATATATTGAATTCGACCGGGGTGAAAGGAGATGAGAATCTTTTGTGTAGCTCCCTCATGGCTCTTCTACTCCTGTACAGCTGATGACAGCACAGGGACATTGAATAGATATCTTGCATACCAGAAAATTGAAAACAGGTAACTGAATAACATGGATGTTTTTCCACCTCTAGGCTCTGAGTATAATCATATACTCGAGCTTCGCTCTCATTGTCTATTTGATGTTATGCAGAAACCCTTGGTGAAACTTAACCTTGTTATTCGCTGCTGTCCATCTTTAATTCTATCTTATTTTTGATTTTTAATCTCTTCTAGAAATATTTGTTTATGATGCAGTAGCCCTTTTGTTAAAATACTTGGACAAAAACAAACGTAACTATTGTTTCAAACTGCAGCATTAGACCTCAAGACAATATATTGCGCAGAGCAGGCATAACCAAAAGCAATTGATGCCCTAATGTGGAGGTAATCTGCATTTTGAAACCCAGCAGATTATAGGTTCCCTATTCTGAATCCATTTTTCTTTTCATGCCAGAGTTTCTCGCATGCGCACACTGCACGCATTAAAAATCGTACAAATGCATTTTTGTTTTTTATTTTAAACCTCCGGGCATGCCATGATCCTGGTACTAATGGTAATCAGTAATGGCTGTATTTCTATGCTCGAAAGGGAGCAGCCACATTTCTATGCTTCCTCTTGAAAGCGTAGGGCAATGCCTCTAAATATTTTAACAGAATTAATTGTATATTCCAATGTTAGACTTTGAATATTTGAGGAAACTCTATTGCCAAATAACTTGACTAGCTAGAGTAGCATCTGGATATTTGAAGTATTTTTAGGCCCCACCATGCCTTTTTGAGCGGAAGCATGGAAATGTGGCTTTCGTCAATCACTGTGGCAATTCTGTGCTTCTCTGCTTTCCATGGAAGGCCTAGAAATACTGTGAAGCTTAGAAATATGCTCGCTCTGCTGATTAGGAGCACCAACTCTCTATTTTTTCATGCTCTCTAAACATTTCTATCTCTATACACAGTCCTACGAAGTGCCCCAGTCTCTGCAAATGAGACTTTATTGCCCAAATTACAAGTCATTCAAAACAGAGCGGCCAGTCTCATTTGCAACCTTCCATCTGGTTCCGCCTCCATGACTCTTCTGAGATCCTTACATTAGTTGCCTGTAAGGAAAATAATATTTAAAATCTGCTGTCTGTCACAACTCGTTAATAGGGGAAGGCCCCAGCTATTCAAAGCTGAAGCTCCAACATTATCGCTCAGTCAGACTTCTGAGATCCAGTGATAAAGCCTTGCTCACTGTCCCACGTGTCAGAAGGTCACAAGATGGTGGTAGGTTTTCTCGTAATTGGCCCCCTTTTATTGAAATAAGTTACCTCTGCACAACCGCATGTGTAGAGACCATCTTAAATTCAGGAAACTGCTAAAGACAATGTTGTACTAACTCAGTGTTTCTTTCTATGCCTGCGATCTGTCCTAGCGCCAAGATACACCTCCCGGGTGAATCGTGCGCGATATCAAATTAGGATAACATTAACGTGTGTATGCAAGTTACATGCAGGTGTGTAACATGCTCTTTGTTATGATGAGCATGTAAAGGGCCCAGGACTCACAAGAGGCAAAGTCTGGAGTATCATGTCGCTCGTCCTCTCTCTCAATAATGGTAATATGTACCGTCTTATCTACATTTATGATTTGCCGTGTCGTTCTTTCATGGGTATTTTTTTTAATTTTAAAAAAAAAAAAGGTATTTAACCAAATGAGATGCAGGGTGCTCTAAGACAGTGATGTTTTCACATGTTTTTCTCATACTGGTTTGACTGTACTGTGTACTACCTTGGAATTTGAACTATGTTGTCTACTCATAAATATGTGAATGACTCAAGTAGACTTTTTGGTGACTGAGACAATGAGAATGTAAAATAGTTTACATGGAATGTTGATATTTCCATGAAGTGGGAACAGCAAAATAATATAGTAGTGGAAAGTGTGTTGCTGTTTAGTTTGCTTTTACAACACTTTATAGTGGTTTATGCATCCTTTGTTATGGATGTTTTAGAATATGTATAGAAAAGTATCTACTTTTTTAATTGGAAATGTGACTAAGGCTGCGGTTAAATAAAATGACTCCTTTATGAAAACTGGATCAAAGCAAGAGTGTTTATGCAGTCTGCGTTAATAGTTTGGCAACTAGAACAAACTATCTGGCGGGTATGAGCACAGTCAATGTGCAAAATTACCAGGTTGTTAGTTGATGCGGACAAAGTTGAATGGAGTTGTGATGTGACGCATCAGAGAAGGGGTTTTAAGAATCCTTGCATGACTTTTGGCTTGCAACAATCTTAATCGTGATTTGCATCATCAATGCTTTCTTTCTTTGCCCAGGTAAGCAGCCTTTTCCAAGCCAGCACACCTGTTTGAAGATGCATGTCAAGTCCATCATCATTGATGGATTCAAGTCATATGCACAGAGAACGGAGATTAACGGCTTTGACCCCCTCTTCAACGCCATCACTGGCTTGAATGGAAGCGGCAAGTCAAACATCCTTGACTCCATCTGTTTCCTTCTGGGTATCTCCAACTTGACCCAGGTACGTAAAATCTTTTAATGGCAGTTTGGTTAAAGAAGTGGCATTCTGCATTTGTGAGGGCATTTCTGATTTTTTTTAATTTTTTTATTTATTTATTGCTAATAGAAATAATAGTGGGAGGTACATAAGCTTAAATATGCCATCATCTGATAACAATAAATTTGTTTGCCGTGTCTCCAAGAATTGTTGAAGAATCTTATGTTAAAACATGACTCCAATGAATAGACATGACTAGGCAAATTAGTTTTCAATTGACTATGGCCTTTTCTGTTTTCTGTTTAAGTAACACACAGTTTTTGCAGGATAAGCATACCTAATGACAGTGAAATTTGTATTAATCGAACGTTTACATTTTTATTATATGATAGATTGGCTATATTTTTTTAGTTAATCAAGTGAGTTGCTTATTGGGGCCTAAGAAGTGTTTTGCTTTGCTTTGTGCAGATTGGTCTGTCAACTGTTTCCAGACTTAGCTGGTTTCAGTTTGTATGTTTTTATTTTTTAAAGAATAAGTTCCCCCTGGACCTCTAGTGAGGTACTTTTCAATTTGTCATGTGTGGTGACTGGTTTGAGAACACCTTGGCTCTTTTGTTTAAATGCTTTCTAAATTGAATCATGAGCAAGACAGTTCTGGAGATAAGATTCTCTCCTGTCAATATTTGTTTCTCTTCTTGCCAACAGCTCGATTCTCGAAGGGTCAACTTTGAAAGTCAGGAAATTGCTCCTACATATGGAGCAGTTTGGCATTCCAAGGAATCAATTGCAGTCATAATGTCGAAGTGTAATTACGTTTGTACAGTTTGCTTATGCACCATTTCTACTTAGTGATAAATATTGAATGCTTATTTGGTGCCAGTCTGCACTCGCACATTACATCTTCTTTTTCAACTACATTGGGAACATATTTCTTAATGGAAAAACCGTTCTCTGACTTGCTCATAAATATGGAGTTTTGCCACTGCGTTCTCATCCTGGCAACACACGTCTGCTTTCACAATAGTAACTTAGTCTCCGTTTGCAGGATGAGAAACGTTCAACATGAAGTAAGCGTTTCCTCATAAACCTGCAAGTTCAAGGCTGTTGACCTGCCTTTGCTGTTTAGTTAACCCACAATCCTAAATTTGAGGTTCCATAAATTTTATAATTCTTAAATTTCACCTGCAAGGGTAAAATCCTCACAATCCTGGTTGTGCGAATATGGGTTTTACCTTCACCATTGTTTTATTTCCACACCTAAGCTGAATTTCAGAAATGTTTGACAAGCTCTTACCAGATTGAAATTGTGTGACTGTGGCCAATTGGGCGTTTGTCACAGAGGTCTCCAACCTTTTGTGAAATAAGAGCTACTTGTATTCAGTGAAAATCATCCCAAGCTACCAATAATAATAGTGTTGTAATTATGACCACATCAAACAAGATTACATTAGTAGCCACGATTTGCAAGATTACCAACAATGGTCACCTTCGTGCATCATGGGTAATCCATAACAGCCCCTTCATCATAGAAATATTAGTAATAAGCTTCCCCAACACCGCATGATTTATCACTTAAATATCCGCTTTAAATATATACTGGAAATTCAGCCGTTTTTCTCCACACATCACCTTATGAGGTCTGAAAATAATTCTCGTCTCGCATATACACTTTTCGGTTTTGGAATACATATATAGTACGACCAAGCAAAACTTCTAATTTGGTGGGATGCACAATGGATAGCTACTTAGAGGCTGCTGAAGCGTTACTAGTAGCTCACAAGCTACTCGTTGGAGAAGCTTGGTCTAGTTGTACATTGCATACTTGGTGCAATATATGATGGAACATTGTAAACATTCAGATGTGATCTGTAGCTGCCGCAGCACATCGTTTTCTTGAACATTTTCATTGTGACAGTGGGAGGTTAAGGCAGAGTTTAAAAAACATCTCCATTGATAAGGTCTGATTTCTGGCAAATGTTTGCTGTTTTGTAGGTTGTGTTGTCCTGCGAGATTTAGAAACCTTGCTAGGAGGGCATTTGTATTTCACTACTTGCCGGTCTTGAATTTTTGTGTTTGGTAGATCCTATCTAAATATTAAATAGGTCCATTGTGAAACTATCTTATTTAACTTGTCTATTTTGTAATTGTTTCGCCACTGACTCCTTACAAATCATCATCATTGTTGTACATGCTTCAATTAAATGCCTCAAATGTCAGAATGCTCCTGTGAAATAAATTAAAAACAAATCCGTAGGCCGAATCTGGTTAGGAATGCTTGCTGGACTTGGTTCCTAAATAACTTCCTTTCGTCGGACACTATAAGAATTGAGATTCTGACCTAGAAATATATTTGTTTAGTTTAGCTTGTCTGGTGGTTGAGTTTCAAACCACCAGGGCACATATGCAGTCCTGCAGCTTCAGTCTTTGTGTTGGCGCTGACTGTTGATGTCTGTAGTATTAGTCTGTCCTCATCCTTTTTGTCAGTTGTTTCAGGCTGTGCTGAAGCACATTCTTGCTTATTTAGTTTTAGACCGCCTCCCAAAAGAAAATAACTGACCTAGATGTCAACTGCATGTCCCTTGAATTCTGCTAGAAATACACGAAACATCCATTTGGGACAGATTTACTGTTTGATTTGATGACATTTTCCTATCTTGCACTATACCACTGTCATCTCTGGGGATTGGGCTGTCCCGTATTCCTGAATGGAGAGCTTTTGGAACAAATGACTGAAGAAAATCCTTGAGGGAAGGAAAATGTTCGACTTTTTATAGGTTTTGTAGACCGCTAATTCCTCATAATTACTTCTATGCCTTCTAGCCAACCATCTCTTTTGGTTATGATCCAAAAAAGGCATTACAATAAGGAGTTTCTCCCTGTGAATGGGAGCTTCCCCTGACATACTTATAGATAATCACTACCACTTCAATATCCCTTGGCCTCTACAGCAAGAAAGTGGAGTTTCTTGCTGCACAAAGTTCTCTCTTTTTACAGCAACAAACACCATTATTCTGGGCTGTCTGGAACTTAGCTAATTGTTTAGAGCAACTGCCATAGGCATTGCTGGGGAGAGTATTTGAGGCATAGATTTTGGAAACTATGGGGACAGCAGGAAAATAAATCAACTTTTTAACCCTTTTCTACCATGTTGTGAACCATCAGGTTGCTAGATGTAATAAACCTGGGCCAGGGAGAACCCAAGCTTCTCTCAGACCTCCCTTGCCATGTTGGTGCATGCCAGTACATCCAAGCTGAAGTCTGGCACTTTTACCTCCATCACTCCTGACCAAAAATCAAAACGCATAAGTGCTATGTGGAAGAAGGTCTTCTCCTCTGGGAGTCAGTCACAACACTCATCCAAAGCCACCTGCTTGCACTCAGTTCTCGTGCACCTTGGGAAATTGCCCAATTAGCGATGAACAGCCTGTCGGGACACATTTGTGGGCCTTTTGCTTAATATGTCAAAGATGGGTTGAGTGCAACCAAGCAGGCTTTGAGAGCGAGCTTGGATATGGTTGTCTTTGTGGTCCGGTCCACAGGCAAGATGCCATTTTTAGGTCGAGCCTCGAGTAGCGCGCAAGCGCTGCTAGGCGAAGACTTTAAGTAAGTGAGTTTCAAAAGCAGTCCAAACGCTCGTGCGTCGTGGCTGGCCTTTTTGGGATGGGTACGCGCGGCAAACATGTGTTTCCAATTATCGTGCCCAGACGCGTGCGCGATAATTGTAAACACATGCCGGCAAAAGGCCATGACGCACGAGCGTCTGGTCAGCTGAGCAGGCTGCCGCGCCGCTCGTCCTCGCTCCTCTCGTCCCCGCTCCTCTCTTGTTCACTAGCGCATTCGCGCGCTTGTTTGGAACGACCGATTGGTTTGTGAGATTACAGTTTACATGCTAGAAAGGAGAAACAATGTATTTCTGGGTCTTTGCAGTAAACTCGGTGTGTACTTTTTTCTACTATCCCCCTTAATGCTTCATTGAGTTTTACAATCCTAGGCGCTCGCAGTTTGACAGCTAGTAGGACAGGCACGGAGTTGCTGATCATGCAACACGAACTTAAGGCACATGCAGTTTGTACAGCCAGTAGCAGATTGTCCTTGGGCTCTTCGGTAACTCCAAGTGGTGCCGGGGAAAGTAGTGCTGCAGCATCACCTATCAGACTAGGGCTCCTGTAGCTGTCAGAACTTCCGTTACACGGGAGGCGGCGTGCAGCGCCCGCTTTGAAATAAGCCAGTGTCGCTTTCTGTTGTACACAACTGCCTCCCTGTCTGTATACCCTCCGTGGGACATTCAAAGCTCATTAAATATTTAGAGTTCAGTGAGGCGGGATGTAACTGGTTTGCTTTAATATTGTGTATTTGACTGATAGCAACTTATAGCGATTAAAATTAATCATCGATCAGTCGCCAGTGTTGGATGAAATAGTAAATCGAACATTGTGCTTTGAATCAAATTGTGCTCTGAGGCGCTACACATCACACGTTTCTTGACGGGATTGTTTTGCACTGAAAGCATTGCTCGTTTATTCGTGTGGTGCTTCAGCTTGCACCCTTTTTTATTTATTTTTTGCAGATTTATATAGCGCAAACTCGACCCGAAAGTATTGGAGCGCTTTACATGAGCACCGGTTATGTTACACAAGGACACATTCATGTTTTTTAGTAGGCACGGAGAGATTAAGTGATTTGCCCAGAATCGCAGGATGTGGACGCGACCCCTAGGCTCGAACCTTGGTTTCCAGCTCCAAAGACGGCAATCTAGCCGTCAGACCACTTGCCAGGAGCTTGCCGAGAAGGGGGCCGGGGGCAAAGGTCTCCAGCGCAAAATCGAGGGGCACGCAGCTTTTATTCTGCCCATGAGGGGGACTGGATACTCCCTGCGCAGGAATGAAGAGGTACGAAGCGCAGACATACTGCCTGTAGTTCCTGCACACACACTGCCTTTGGTTCCTGCACAGTCTGGGACTCATGGGCGTGGAGTGCCCCCCTCCCCCTTGACTGTACCGGAAAGAAACTCTGCACCGCGAGATGTCTCTGAGATACACGCACCGACTGCCTCAACTTACTTAGGGGCGGAGGTGAAATGATACAGGCTGTCCTAGCTTTCGGGGAATGCACACAGCCGTTTTAGGCTGTCTGCACAGGGAACAACATCGCCCCATGCGCTGCTAGTCCGGTTTCGTGTCTCCTGTCATGCTCGCCGCAACCCCCACCCCCTTGGTAGACCCGTTTAGAGCGGCTCTTTCTGCAGAGGTACACGGCAATATGAAAGATGAACTTTGATGCCATTTTCACAGCTCTGCTACAAAGCATAGTAAGGTTACCAGGAGGAGCTGAGTAAGGGCACCAAGAAGGGCGCACACCGGTGCATGACATCCAGGCAAACCAGTGGATTTCATTTATTTTATCCTCCTGGTTTTCAAAGCATCTTTTCCTAGGCGCACACAACACTGCTGAAGGTGTACCACCGAACAGCTTATCGCACGAAAGAAGCCAGCGGTTGCATAACGGATGAGCTCATCCTCTGGGTTTTTTTAGATTGTTTTCTCATGGCTTCAGACAGCGAGGCCATCAGTAGTTTCCGCCTCTTCGTTTGCAGTTTAGCGTGACATGATTAATGTCACCAGAGAAACTCATACCCCTGTGTAGAGTAATCTCATTTTCCCGCCTGATCAGGGTCAACTAAAGATAATGGACCCGTTCCAAAATGATGTATGGATGGCACCTGCCTGTACCGTGAATTAAGCGATTGGCTGTTAAGATTTACTAACAGTTGTACCGAAGGTGTGTCTGATCCTGTTTGACCCTCTCCCGGGGTTGGTGGGGGCGGGCAATCTAACACGCAGCTCCTCGTGCGCTTGCATACTAGAACAAGAAAGGGGGCGATGGTTTAGTTGGGAGGAAGTGGGGAGTTCCGATCATGCATTAATACAAATTGAGCACTATTCTGTGGTGGGGTAAGCATCTTTTAATTTTATTGGTGTTTAAATTTAGGGTGGAGCAACTTACTGTATAGTCACAGTGAATTACATGTTGCCCGGGCACTAAAAACATTTGGATTACAAATCTCTACAAACCCAATTCATAACTAAATGGCAAGACACATTTCTACTATCTTTACAAAAATGCGCTTCGTCCTGATTCCCAGTGAGCGAGAAGGTCGCCTTGCACTTGTAACGATTGAGGTGTAATGACTGATAGAACGTAGTCCGAATTTAGGCATCCATATAGCCTGTAGATAACCACAATGTCTTCATTATTTGGAGATTTTAGAGCATTTTGAAATTCCTTGCATTTGTACTGCATGAGTTTTTAAACACGCTACAAAATCCTGTCCTCTGCTTCCCCCTAAGTGTGGTTGTGGTAGCCTAGTTTGCAGGAAAATAAACTAGCTGAACACTCCAGATTTCACTATAATACATATTGTTACATTCTGTTTAGTTAATTTATTTGTACTGCCTAGCATTTTTGTTCTTGAGGAAGAGTTGGTATGTGTTTTAAGCTTTTAATGACCATATACTTTTTGAAAAGCAGTTCATTGCACCATATGTACAAAATGTGATAACCGGATGCTTTATTACCAATGAAAAAGGGTACTTAAGAGAAAACAATATACATGGATTGTGATCTAAATATGAAACATTTGAAGCTCATCTGGACATTGATGCATCCTTAACAAGCATTGGCATAGCCAATAGGTCTCGCCCTTGGGACTTTATAAGTGTTTAGCCATGCAACAGTTGATGTTGTTGCACCAAGGATATTATGCTGCATAACTAAGTACTTATAAGATCCCAAAAGCGAGACCTATTGGCTATGCCAATGCTTGTTAGATGGCACGATTGGGTGTGTATGATCGAATTCTCTGGTAACATTTAAGCAAACCATATGCCGTTTGGTGGCACAGCTTTTTGGTAATAAAGGGGCCTCTCTGCTGGAGAACATTTTTTAGCAGAGCCGTTCTTCAGCATGCTTACTGAATCGCTTTTGAACGCACCAATTTCATCAACCGCTTCTGGAGCCTTTCACGGGGCCACTGCTTTTGCCAGAGACAGTCCTCTCAGCCACCGGAGCAGCTACAGTAATTTATTTTGCAACTTTAGGGGCTGGAGCAGAGGCAAGTCATCCTCCTCCTTCCTCTGATGCTGCTACAGGACCACTTTAATTCGCCATTTGTTGACCATCCCTATCCGGTGGGTGGATGCAGATCTCATTTTGTGGTCAACTGGTGGACCATTACTTCAGGCCTCTTGGTCCTCCAGAGTCTTTAGAATGGGTACGTCCTCCCATTCCAAGACAGGCTTGTGCACATTCCTCCAGTTGGTTTGACAGTGTCACTCAGTGGTACTTTCCAGGGAGGTGTTGACCCTCCTGAGCAAAGGAGACCCTGCATTGGTCTCTTAGGGGAAAAAACACTAAGGATGATGTTCCTGCTACATTTTGGTTCCCAGGACGTTGGGAGCCTTTGACCTGTTCTGGACATATGTGTGTTACTCTTTCAATAGACATTGACCTGGTGTGACGAGAAGTTCAAAATTCTTTCTCTGGTCCTGCTGGCCATGGAGTCTGAGGATTTAGTGGTGTATCTGGACTTGCAGGGTGCATATATTTATCTTCTGGTTCTCAAGTCCCAAAGGTGACATTTGTGATATCTGGAGGGTTCCACTCACTGAGTTTGTGGTGCTCCGCTTTGGCCTTATATTGACCTCTCTGGCCTTCACATAAGGCATGCCCATGTTTGCGGCTCATTTTAGCAGGTCCAGGATAACTCTACACCTGTAATCCATCCATTGGCTGTTGATGGTATGCTTGCCACATCTGGGGTCCGACCACCTTAAGGATGCAATGTCTCTCTGTTCCTACTTGTGGTTTTCAATCAACTATTGCAAGGCTCACCTGCAGACTGCTTTGTGTCTGTCTTTTCATTAGGGCAGTTCAGGATAACATTACTATGAATGTCTTTCCTCCTGTGCAACAAGCCCAGGACAATTAAGTGGTGCCTCGGCTATCAGTGGGCACAGCATTCTGATCTGTCCAGAAGAGTCCTTGGAACTGCAAACGTGGCTGGGCTGAAACCACCTAACCTGTGGGCAACTGAGCTGTCCTTCATCGACATTAGCCATGTTTGTGACCGATTCTGTTTCACTTGTTTGTGGGTGCCACCTGGACAAAATGCGATACAAAGGGGATGATGGACGGAGCGTTTGAGCCAATCAAACACTCACCCCCAGTCAACGATCTGGGTTTAATCCATCATCATTCTTTAGCTCACTCCACCACCCCAGTTCAGACATGGCCATATGCAAATCAGTCTGACCCTGTGCCTCATGGGAACAGTCCAGCTCGAACTGCCAAGCCATGTCTTCCCTGGACCGGAAACAAGCATCCTAGGACCGGTTTCTGGCATTCCAGCTGTCATCAGCCAGGCTTGCTTGAATCCAGTGGCAAAGTGAGCAAGGGACCCTTGCTCACTTTGCCACTGGATTCAAGCAAGCCTGGCTGATGACGGCTGAAATGCCAGAAACCGGTCCTAGGATGCTTGTTTCCGGTCCAGGAAGACATGGCTTGGCAGTTCGGGCTGGACTGTTCCCATGAGGCACAGGGTCAGACTGATTTGCATATGGCCATGTCTGAACTGGGGTGGTGGAGTGAGCTAAAGAATGATGATGGATTAAACCCAGATCGGTTGACTGGAGGTGAGTGTTTGATTGGCTCAAACGTTCCGTCCATCATCCCCTTTGTATCGCTTTAGTCAGCCCTAAGTTGGCGGGGGTATGCCCAGACGTGGGTCCCTTGCTCACTTTGCCACTGGATTCAAGCAAGCCTGGCTGATGACGGCTGAAATGCCAGAAACCGGTCCTAGGATGCTTGTTTCCGGTCCAGGGAAGACATGGCTTGGCAGTTCGGGTTGGACTGTTCCCATGAGGCACAGGGTCAGACTGATTTGCATATGGCCATGTCTGAACTGGGGTGGTGGAGTGAGCTAAAGAATGATGATGGATTAAACCCAGATCGGTTGACTGGGGGTGAGTGTTTGATTGGCTCAAACGTTCCGTCCATCATCCCCTTTTGTATCGACCTGGACAAAATGGTCATGAGGCCTTTGGTACACACCAGAGCAGAGGTGCCTCATCAATCTGCTTGAATTACAGAGATTTGGTTGGCCCTCAAGGCATAATGCCTTTGGTTCAGGGAAAAAATAGTCACATTCTCACTAACAATACTATCGCTATGTAGTATGCCAACAAATTGGCGACATGGGTTCTTGTCCTCTGTGTCTGAAGGTGCTGACGTTGTGGCGCTGGGCTGCTACTCATAAGTAAGTTATCTGGATTGCTTTCAGAACATAAGGCTGGATGAGGTGAGTAGGCTTTACATTGTCGATACAAGTAATCTCTCTATCCTGCAATGGTGTAGTTAATTTTCTTCCAGTCGGGCATTTTTCAGGTAGATACGTTGGCTACATTGGTCAATGCTTTGTCAGTTCTGCATCCTGCAGTTTCCACTGTGAGTAGTCATGAAATCTTTGTTCTTCTTGAGGTGGTGTTTTGGTGTACATTATGGTTTCTGCCCCTTTCTCCTGATTCCTGGTGTTTTGAGGAAAGTGAGGCAGAGCTTGTGCAGATGATCTGGGCTGTGCAAGAATGATCTGGTACTGTGAACTACTACCCCTCAGCGTCTGTCTTCCTCTTCTGCTCTGGAAGAACCTTCGTTTATAGTAAGTTGACAAAGTTCCTCACCTGAATCTTCCCATCCTACACCTTCATGCATGGTGATTTAGCTGGGCAATGTTGAAGCACTTTTGATCTTCCACAGAGATTATAGATGGCCTACTTATTGCTCTTTGTCCCTTGCCCACATCTGTTTATTCCTGTCGTTTGTTGTGCTTTGTGACTTGGTGTGCCAAAGAGAAGGATGTTCTGCTCAGGGCATGGTTTTGTAATGCTTTGGAGTTTGTGCTTCTTTTAACGCAGCAACTCTTCGCATTGGGTACCTTTTATAAGGCTTCCTGTAAGCCTTATTAGCTTTGCTGTGTTTACTTGATCAGCAGTCTTTGTTGAACTTACCTGTGTTCTCTTTTTTTTTTTTTTGTTGAAAGGGCTAACTCCTATCCACCCCCCTCTCTGTTTAATATGCCCCAATTCAACATGACAGCACAGCATGGAGCTGTAACGATTGAATATCTGCGAGGCAATGCATCATGTCAAGGACTCTTCTCTGTTAGGACAAGGTTTTTTTAAGAAAGAGTGGCCATTAATATCCTGTCACTGCACCTGTTATTGACTCATAGTAATCAACACAGATCTGTCTGGCAATGTACTTGTTTAACTACATACATTAGAGACCAACTTCAAGACCACTGTACAGCTGACCATCTGTATGAAACACCTTGATAAAATGAATAAAACAATCTCTGAGAATAGGTAATTCCTTACCCAAACTAGGAATATATAAACCAAAAAAAAGGCATAGGGAGGATTCTCACATGAGTTTACTGTTATATCATGGTTGAACGTTACAGAGAGGACTAATCAAGTGGCACCAGGAATGGCCAAAAGTTTGGCGCAGAGGAGTGGACTTCCAGCTACGAGGGTTGGAGTACGAGTAGTGATAACTCCCAGCCATGGCGATGACCACCTTTTTAGAGCGGGTGTGGATTTCGGATATTCACCCCGCCCTCCCTCCCCTTTAGCTTTGTGGACTCCATAAACGTGGTTGTACCGACTATGCCCCTTTTTAGGACAAAAACTTTTCACAACCCCTTGTACTGACATCTCTTTTTAGGAACAGGATGATCAAGAGGCAGAAGATCAGCCTGCAAGACACTAGAGTCCTCCATCACAATGATGAGCCTAGCGCCAGACAAGTGAATAGGCAACAGCCAGCCATGAGACCAACAAGTGGTGAGCTTGAAAATCTGAATTTTGACCAGCAGAGATAGTCTAAGCCTTTATTGAGGACCCCTTTGTTCCCACCTACCTTGGAGCTCTTTTCTATTTGAATTGAACTTGCAGAATTCTTTTGGAAGATAGGCCTGAGATGCCACTTTGGCTCCCTCGAGGAGATGCCAGTTAATGAATTGAAACACAAAT
The DNA here is from genome assembly GCA_963921515.1 of Calotriton arnoldi. NCBI lineage: Eukaryota > Metazoa > Chordata > Amphibia > Caudata > Salamandridae > Calotriton > Calotriton arnoldi. The sequence continues at coordinate 1,521,612 of CAWUFW010002295.1, forward strand.
TCACTTTCAGTACACCACCACATGGTATCCCTCCTGAGATTTACAATTCTAAACTCATTGTTCTCACGGGTAGCAGGTTAAGGACCAAAAACATCCCTTGTATTTTTTATTTTTTAAAACAATTTGTATTGGCATTTCATTGTATCACAGTAGGTAGGCATACAAATACGATAATTAATAAAGACTTATCAGCCGTATGTTACAGTACATTAGCCTGGGCAAGGCCCTGGGGCGCAAGTAAGAACAGGGAGAAAATGCAATTGAATCGTGTGCATTTTGCGGCATTGTGTAGGTCTTGATAAATTGCAGTGCTTGCCTGGCAGTATGCTATATCGTGAGATAGGAGGCCGGTTTGTTAAAGGAGAGAAGCAACCGGCACTGGTGCCTAACTGGGGGTTAAAACTTGGGAAGTTCGGTCGGGCGACCTGGTATGTCTGCTTTGTTCTTTAGGGGCAAAGGAAACTACTTCGTCGCGTGTCTTCATCAGCTAGGGGATGGGGGCAGGGGTTCCACCACAACCCCACTAGCCTCTGGAGATACTATTGGGCTGCGGTATTGTGTGCTGTCTCAGTGCTCCGTTCCAGGGGTACTGTCTGATCATGACTCTTGGGGACGTTGGGGCTCGCCTCCGCCAAGAGGGGACCTGGGTTGTGTGGTCCGATTGGGGCTCTCAGGTGCACTCGGGGGCATCGCCGGTTGCTGCGCGCCCGCCCTATGCTGGCTGAACTGGTGCAGTAGCATGGACCATTCCATGGAGATGTTTTTTGTGCGTGCCTTGTGCCTCCTCCCTCCTAATTGTGTCGTCCTCTGCTGAGCCCCATTTCTTAACCGCTCCCACCCAAGCCGTTAGGGGGGGCCCACTTGGGGTTCTCCAGTGCATAGCGACCCCCTTTTGGCCAATAGGAGAGCTAGGGAGACGAAGCGCGCCTGGACTTTGTGAGTTTTACGCTTGCGAAAGAGCCCCAACCCGCTGGCCTCCCAAGTGTCGATGTCTTTGAGTCCTGTGACTTCCTGCAATGTTTCGTGTATAGTGTGCCAGTATGGTCGCAATGTGGGGCATGACCAGAACATATGTACAAATGTCGCGTCCGCGGATTGGTATCTCGGGCATACTAACTGTGCATCTGGGTAAAAGCACTGGAGCCTGGCTGGGGCGAGGTAAGCGCGGTGCAATATGAAAAATTGTATGTTTTTGAAGTGGGCATTTCTAGATTCCTTCTTCGGGTACTCTAATACCCGTTCCCACTGTTTATCGTGGAATGAACGACCTATTTCCTCTTCCCATTTCAGTCGCAGCGGGGCTAATGTGGTGGCAGTAAGATCCCGGATCGCTATATAAAGCCATGTGATTTAAGTGCCTCCCTAGTCCCATGTGGAGAATTGCATGCAGTACCGGGTGCATCGCCGGTTCCCCTTCCGCGAGACCCCATATACGGCGGCTGCTGAGTATTAATTGCCTGTGTAGCAAGAATTGCCCTGGGGGGAGAGACCTGTCTCGTCCGAAAGGCGGTTGAACGGTAACAGTTGTCCCTCCTCGAACAGAGATCCGATTTCTAGGATGCCGTGATCTGTCCAGATTTGCATAGTGCGGGCAGTGTAAAACCCTCCCTTTTTGGGCAGTCCAGCTAGCGGGTACAAAGGGGTATATAACTGGGTGTTGCCAGAGATGCGATGTATTCGCAGCATGCACGCCCGTGCCACCTTCACCTGGATCGAGTGCGATGCTCTGGGTTGCGTACCTGGGAGCAGCATGCGACAAATGGCTGGTATGGACATGGGCTCCTCGTCTGTTGCCGTCTCTGCTAAGTGGCGCCCCGCTGTCCATCTGGAGAGCCACTGCGTATGCGCTGCATAAAAGTAGGCCTCGAAGGATGGCGCCCCCAATCCGCCCTGGTTCAATGGGAGCTGTAGTTTTGAAAGTGCGACTCTGCAACGTTTGTCACCCCATATGAGGGAGCACAGCAGTGTGTCTAGTGGGCGAAAAAAGGAACGCGGGGGGACAACAGGAGTGTTTGCAAAAAAGTATAGAAATTGCGGTACTAGGATCATCTTGGCTAAAGCGACCTTGCCGATTGGGGCCAAGTGCAGTGCCTTCCAGAAATGTACCCGTGTCCTGGCTCCCAGCAGAGCTCGACGGTGATTGCCCTCAAAGAGGTCGGCCGGTGAGTGATAAAGTCTGACACCAAGGTATCTCGGAGCGCCAACGCTCCAGGGTATGCGCGAGACCCCGAGTCTTCACTCCCGTGGGGGAAGGTGGGGGTTTAGGGGGTATATGACGGATTTCGCCCAGTTGACTTTAAGCCCTGTTGCAATTGCAAAGTCTGAGAGAATGTCCCCTATGGGGCCAAGATCGGATTCTATATCCCTCACGTAAAGTAGCAGGTCGTCCGCGTACATTGACTCAATGAGTGTCTCCTGCGGTTGGGATGCCCCATGCATCCCCCTCTCGCCGTAATCTAATCGCCAAGGGTTCCATAGCCATAGCGAATAGGAGGGGGGAGAGGGGGCACCCCAGCCTGGTCCCCCGCTCTACTGGGAAAGACGAGGAGATATATTTGCCCAGCCGTGTTCTGGAGGTGAGCTTTGTATATAATAGCTTTACGTACGTCCTGAAAGTGGGGCCTATTCCCATTCGCCCCAGTGTTTCGAAGAAGTATGGCCACGTTAGGGTGTCGAATGCCTTCTCAAGGTCCAGAATCAGGCAGGCCGCCCTTGGGTAGTGGTCTCCGACCTGATCCTGAACCTGAAAGAGCCTGCGGATATTCTGGGGCGTGTTTCTGCCCGGCACGAACCCGTTCTGGTCTTGGTGTATGAGTGGCGGTAGCAGAGGGCTCAGCCTGTCCGCCAGGATCTTACCCAAGATCTTGCAGTCAGTGGAAAGTAGCGTGATTGGTCTGTACGAGGCTAGGTGTGTAGGGTCCCGATTTGGTTTCGGGATTGAAGCAATAAGAGACTCCCGTAGCGAGCCCGGCAATTCCCCCCACTCCAGGGCTGCTGCGTACATATCGGCCAGTCGTGGCGCTAGCTGGGTAATGAAGGTGTGGTAATATTCTAGGGGTAAACCATCCATCCCTGGGGTTTTATTTCGGGCCAGTGCGCGGATCGCCTGTTTCACGTCCTATTGTGTGATTACCTCTTCCAGGAGGTCTCCCTCCTCATCCGGAATCTGAGGTAGTGTAAGGGGATCTAAGAATCGAGCAGGCCCGTCTCGACAGTCTTGCGCAGGGCACTGATAGAGCGTTGCATAGTAATTGTGGAAAAGTTGCAAAATGTCAGACTGGGCTGTTACGATTCCGCCTAATGGGTTCCTAATCTCAGTGATTGGGCGGGCCTCTTGGTGCTGACGGGCCAGCCAGGCCAGAAGCGTGCCTGATCTGTCCCCCTCCCGGTGTCTTTTGGTCGCGTATAATTTAAAGTTGTATCGTCGCAGGTCTGCTAAGCCCTCCTCATATTCTATTTTAGCCTCTGCGACTTGTGCGTGGGTTGCCGTACCCGCGTTTTCTGCTTTAGTCAACGATGCCAATCTGAGTTCTGCTTTTTCAAGGTTTCTATCAAGTGTCCTGCGCACTCCAGCTATTTGCTGGATACAGGCTCCCCGCATTACAACTTTAAAAGCGTCCCACTCTAATCTTCTGTCGGATGCTGTGTTTGAGTTGTTCTCAAAGTATTCTGTGATGCTATTCTCATGGTCGTGTCGAAATACCGGGTCTTCTAAACACTCGCGCTGTAGTTTCCAAGTTGGGACTGGGGGGTGAGGCGGTCTCCATCTAAGGGTCAACAGATGTGCGTCATGATCTGAGATTACTCTCCCCAAGTAGTCTGCACATTGGATCATGGGCAATATTTCTGGCGAGCATAGAAACCGGTCGAGTCGCACCCGCAGGTTGTGGGGCACTGAGTGATGGGAGTATAGTTTAGTGGCCGGGTTTTGAGTTCGCCATGCGTCAGCTAAAGCCCAATGTTGCACCCTCAGGCGGAATCGCTCTGCGTGCATCTGTGCAGGGGATCCCGAGCTCGGGGAGTGTGATCGATCTAACGCCAGGTCTAATACGCAATTATAGTCTCCCCTAACACCCATGGCGCATGCATGAATTGTGGCAGAACTGTCGATAATGAGTCCCAGAATTGCCCTTGGTCCGAGTTTGGGGCGTAGATGCTGCCTATTAATATACGTCGCCCGTCTAACAACCCCTCTAGGAATGCGTATCTCCCTGCACTGTCCACTATCCTGCGTGTTTCTTTGAATGGAACCCCAGGCCTAAGCCATATCATCGCCCCCGGGCAAACGCTGAGTAGGTGGTGGCGCAAAAGATACCCCGCCAGCGCTTCTGTATTCGGTCTAGTTCTTTTGAGGTAAGGTGCGTTTCTTGCAACAGCAGGAATTGTGCCTTTTGCCGTTTCGTGTATGAGTACACTGCATTCCGCTTTCTTGCCGTGTGCATGCCCCTGACGTTTAAGGTCAGGAAGCTAATATATGTTGTGCTTGACATGACTTCTTGTTAGTTCTAGGGGGCCAGGGGAGTAGGCAGGGAAAGTGTTGTCTCGTTTTCGTCTCCTCCCATCCCGCATGCTGATCCGATGTATTGAGGCGCCCGCCCCGAGTATGGTTGTGTTCGGAAAGGTGTAAGGCAACTGGGAGATGCAACAACTAAACATGCGGAACCATGTTTCAACATTACGGACCTATAACAACTGGTGATGCGTCCAAACTGTGTAGTTTAACTGCTTTCTAATGTATTGTGGGGGGTGTACTCTGCTGGTTTTCTAAGGTCGTGGCCTTGCAGGGCCCGTGTTACTGTGTGGATTGGTCGTGGATTTGGCGTGTGCCAGGGTAATTACTGATGGCGGTGTTCGTTGCTCAGGCATTGGTCGACGCTGCGGCGTGCGTATGTGGTACACAGGCGAGAAGGAGAATCAATCTGGGGCAGCTAGTAGTTACAAATCGATGTGCTGGCCACTGGGGTTGGCACTATCGCGGAGACCGCGTGTGTGTGTGCTGTGAGGGGGGAAGAAAGAGGGGTTAATTGCGAATAGCCGGCCCATTCAGATCAGTGTGTCTGCCGTCTGGGGGGTCACCAATGGGGGGGTTATCGAATCTTCTCGGGAAATACTTGTCTCTGGAATTGTCCTCAGACGAGAAGATATGGGGGCCATTTTCCCGGTCTGATGCCGTTGCGGCTATGTCCAACTGGGCCGCTGCCTGGATGGCCCTTCGTCGTTCTGCCATTTTTTCCTCAAGGTTAGGGGGCCCTACAAGGTGGGCTGCGTTCTTGCTGCTTTTGTTTCGTACGCTCTCGGTTTCCCCGGGTCCCTCGACCTGCGGGTTGACTCCCATTGCGAGTCGCCTGGGACGTTGATCTCTGCCCATTCAAATACTGTCTTTGGGTCCGTAAAGAATTTGGTGCCCCCATCGCTTATGACTCGAAGACGGGCCGGGAACAGCAGCGAGTATTGTATTCCTTTTTGGCGGAGCATTTTTTTTGCTTCTATAAAAGTGTCTCTTTGCTGTTGCACTGCTTTAGAGTAATCGGGAAAGATCATCACCCGTTTGTCTTTGACTTGGAGCGGACCGTGTTGCCTGGTCGCTCTTAACACAGCGTCCCTGTCTCTAAAGTGAAGTAGTTTCAGGAGTAGCGGTCGCGGGGGCAACCCTGGGGGGGGGCAGCCGAGCTGGGACTCTGTGGGCCCTCTCCACTGAGAAGAAAGGTGAGTGTTCAGCGTCCGGTGTGAATGATTTGAACCAAGTTTCGATGTACCTTTCGGGATGGGCACCTTCTACTTCTTCCGGCAGATTTATCACGCGGATGTTGCTGTGGCGGGACCGCCCCTCTAAGTCGTCCGTCTTCTCCTCCAACTGAGTCACCCGGGCTTGGAGACTCTGTATACTGTCCTGGTGTGTTTTGGTTAGCGGTTGGAGGCTGGTTAGGGTTTTCTCCCCTTCTGTTACTCTGTCGGCCAACTTTCGGTGGTCATTGCGCAATAAGCCGAGGTCCGAGGACAGCGCCCCAAATCTATCCTCCATTGTAATCCGGGAGTGCTCTATTGCCGCCAGCACTCTATCTAATTTGTCGGACATTGTTTGTGGTTGAGCAGTATCCGACGCTTGAGTTTGGTCCAGGTCTAGCAAGGGCTGCTGACGTGGTGGGACCGTTGCCTGCGTGCCATTTGTTTGGCGCTGTCGCCCCATATTGTTGTCGCTCCGGGGCTGCGCTGTATTTGCAGGCTCTTGTCAACTTCTGACCAGTCGCCTCCTTCAAGGGAGGGTCCGAGAGCTGTTGTTCCCATAGGATGCCGGCCAATGGAAGACGGACAACTGTCTTGTTCTCTGCTTTGCTGCTTCAGAGTTCGGTAGTGTTCTCGCAATGTCCCTGCAGGCCGCCTGCGAGTTGCGTTTACTGTCCAGGGGCCTCCAGGCCTCAGCACGTGGGCGCCCGGGTGCTCTCTTGCTAGGGTGCCAGGATTGCGCTTTAGCTGCTTCAGTAGCGAGTTTCTGGTGGTTGCTTTGCCCCGGGAGGCTACCTCTGCAGTCGTATGGTCTTGTATCCCCTGCTGGTGTAGATTTTGCCATATGCGGTATCTAGTGACTGCCTCCCCGGTTTTTGCCTGGCAGATGAGGAGGAGGCGCCCTTCCTGGCGGGCTCTCGGTCCGCGGCTTCAGTGCCAGTTTCTGCCTCTCGGTGCGTGTCGGCCCCTCTGCAGCACGGTCAAGCGCTCGCTTTTGTGGCGTCCCCGAGTCAGCGCTCTCTCTGCACCCACTTGTGTTGGGGGACTCTCCTCGTCCTCCTGCTGCTGCAATCGTACCGCAGATGGCTGCCTCACTTGCCCTCCGCTGCGCTGTCGCCTTATACCTCTCCCCCGCCGACCCCGGAGTAGCAGTCTGCGAGCATTGTCTTTCTTCGGGGGTCTCAGGGACTGAGTCCAGGCGTGTTGCTATAGTGTGCCCCAACCCCAACCCCAGCTCCGGCGCCTTAGGTTGTCTTAGCTGTGGCGACGGGCCACCTCTGCTGTCTTTATACTTCAGCTCCCCCCCCCCCCTTTGGCACAGCCCCTACTGCTCGTAGCGCCTGGTGATTTCTGCTGCGTTTCTTGCTGGGCAGCTGGGCGGGGGGGGCGCCTTCTTCTGAGCCCTCCAGCCGCGGGCCTGGTCGCAGCTATGTCCCGTCTTGTGGTCCGCTTCGCCTCTGTTGCTGGGGGGCTAGTGGCCGTCTGCAGGTCCTCACCCCCCTTGGGTGTCATAAGTTCCAGTCTTGCCGGCGTATTCCCCTCCTGCCGCAGCGCTGCCCAGGCTCCTGCTCAGACGTCTTGGGCTGCCTTGGCCGCGGCTAGATTTGCCGGTGAAGGGCCTCGCACTCTATCTGACTGGCGCCTTGTTGCTGCGTCCATTGGGCCTCCAGCAGTGCGGGAGCACATAGGCTGATCCCCCCCTGTCTTTCCGATGCAGCACCGGTTCGGGAAGGGTGCCCCCCCCGCCTTGCTTGCAGAATTCCTCGGCGGTCGGCATGCACGGCTTTCGTCGCCCCCCCCCACCTGCCAAGCCGCTGCCGCTCGCGCTCAGCCTCGGTGGCTATGTCCTGTTTTGGGCGGTGTGGGGGGGGGGCACTGTTACCTGTGGCCTGCTGCCTTTTCCTGGCCCGGGCCTTTCCCTCACGCCGCGGTCCGTTCTGTAATTGGCGCGGGGCCGCCAGTCGCTTCCGACCCTCTGCCCGTGCCTCGGAGCCGCTCCTCACCTGGGTGTCTCGGCGGGCCCCAGCCTAGGGCCGATCTCGGAGAACCTCAGGCCTCCACCGGGTTCCGCTCCTCAGTCTCTCTGCGCCATGGCCGCGGCATCGAGGGCCGCCATTTTGTGTCGGATCGCCGCTCGCCGACTTAATTCCAGATGTCCGGCTCTAGTTTTCGGTCTCCTGCCCGCGCGCCTGTTATCACCTCTGCTTAGGTGTCTTCTAGGATCGTGATCCAGACCCAGCGTCCAGGATGATTGCCGATGTATTAGGCCGGCGGCCGGAGCTCTACACGAGCACCGTCCGCCATCTTTGCCAGCGTAGCCACGCCCCCCCTCCCCCAAACATCCTTTCTAAAGAGAAAAATAATGTAATCCAGCATCTTAACAGTGGTACCTCCATTACCATCATCAGACAAAGATAGACCTCTGGTCCTGCTTCCAGAGAAGACTATAGACTAGAGTGCCTTATCTGGAAAGCAATGATTTTTATCGCCAGTTTAAGAATAACACTACCGTTAGACTACAAACCACCGTTAAAATAAGGATAGCTTTGTGTCAACACCTTTTCAAGTTTTTCAAATTATTTAAACTTATCAATAAGCATTGGCACGTACACAACAGTCACTTTATTACAGAAAGCACTTTTTGCCTTAAGATTGAGCCAAAATTTATTGGACCCACTGGTGCACTCTCATCCCAGAAAGACATCTTCAAAAATACAACAGCTATGGGTTTGCTTAACGTTGGAGGACCCTTTCCATGTGGTATTACGTTTTATAGTCTGTTTGCAGATTCACGAAGCTCAAGACTCAAATCAATTTGGGCCTCTTGACCTCCTGGAAATTACAAAACTATACCAATTGTAATAGTGCAATGGGGGGGGATCATCCAGCAAAGTATGCACAAGGATTACTGAACATAAGAGTAGCATTAGGTGTAAATTTTTCGCCACTAGGATCGCCAATCACTTTGTACAACTGGAACACAGTGAAGATGACATTAAATGGGCAGTTGTTAAATCCAGCTTTTATGGCCACCCAAATGATAGATCCAATTTTCTCTTGTGGAGTGAAAAATGTTGGATTTATAGGTAATGGATGACGTCAATGGACTGTATAATATTCCATGGACTTTGTTTTCACTGACGCATTAAGAGAACTGAATAAGTGTTAAGACTGAGAACTTGACTTGTGCGACATACATTCAGAAGAGACCCTTCTGTGGTCCGCCTCCTCTTGTGAAACATGTACGTTCTGACTTTCATTCATCTCATGGATATGTGCTTACACCGCATGCCTTACCATGCTTTACCTCATAGGAACTACTGTTCCCATAAGGGCCTAGTTTGTCTGTACACGCTTTGCCATGATGCTTTGCAGTTGCACACATCCCTCTTTCTGGGCTGCTTCGGTTTCAAGAACCTGCTGTGTGCCCAGCCGGCATTTCCTCTGATTTCAAGACAGCATGCTCGGCAGGGACACTTGGATTCAAAGTAAGCAAGCACGGGAATTAACACAACTAGGGTTTTGTTTGTCTGCGGTCCTCCTGACCCTAAATGGTTTTAGTAATGACTCCTATCTGCCTGAGATAACACCATGAAAGCATCAGGCTGCTCTCTTAGTCTATTTTTATGCATGTACACCTGCTAATTAGCTTATATGTACAAAGTCCATTGCATGAGTATTTCAGTTTGCACAATGTCCACTTATTGAAGTCATTCTCCCTATATTTTTACCTCTTTGATGCCGTTGCCATATAGATAGATCTATTTCTTCTTTTCCATGAGTGTTCGGATGTACCTTTCACACAGACAACCCTAGTCTTGCCAGACTACAAAATTGAGAGGTTATTTTAACTGAAATCGGGCAAGAGTAGTGCATGATTCCTATTTTGGGATGTGTGTGCTGTGTTTACTTACCCATTTGCACTGTGGTCTCACTGGAGTGCTCAGCTTTTATAACTTATTGTCATTCCAGTGGATCTAACCTTATTGTTCTGATCACCGTGCCCCCTTCAATATTGCTATCTTCTTGATACAGGTCATTCACCACTTAGGCCAATTTGAAGAATCTTTTGGCTGCAGTTGGTATTTACATTCATTTTTGGGAAATATCAGCAAAGAGGAGATATGCTGTTCAGAAAAATACCTTTACTCCATATTTGAGGGTGTTTCAGAAAAAAAGCCTTGAACTCGCTTCTATGAGGGAAGTAGCTTTTCATCAGCATTCTCGGGCTGGTGTAAGGAGGTTCCCAATGAGAAGCATGGCACTTTAGGGTAGTTGACTGGTTTTCGTCCTTTAAAAGGTTTATTACTGCTTTTCCAACTGTTCCTTTACCGTATTCCCTATTTCGGTTTCTCTTTGTGTTCACCACGGAGTACTTTTGTGATGAAGTCCTTTTTTTTTTTTTTTTTTGAGGATATTGTCCCTTGGTTTTTCTTCCTCAGTTTACCCTCTTTTTTGTGAATTCAGCTGTTCTATGAGGGGCAAGCCTTCAGAGGAGCTGCTGCATTGCTGGAACCCACAGCAGGCACTGAACTCTATATTGGCACCGGGGAACATTTCTTGGCTGATGTTCCTTGACTTTGTGTGGTCACAAGAAGGGCAAGGAATTGAAGTAAATTTCTTGTTAAACAGTTCTCTTGATAAAATTGTGCTATGCTATAGATGTGAACGAGCCTCCCGAGGTTTTCAGGCCATATTCCACCTGGGTGAAGGTCGCTTGTACGGCTTTGTACAGGGAAGTTCCTGCACTAACTGTGGGCTTCGGTCCCCACCTTCACGAGTCACTACTGTGTTGACTCTCAAGTCAATAAGGAAGGTTATTTTGCCAGGCCCATGTAACAAGACTTTTTACTGTCTGTCTCTCAAGACTTGTCACCTTGTGGTATTAATTGGGTATGGATTCAAAAGATGAAGAATCTGCAGGTAAAGGTATCTTTCCTTCAGTATTTATCTTTCTAGTGAATACTCAATCAAACCTCTCATTCCTGTATCTGCAGATTCTTTACTTCCCATCAGCCTCCCAGTTCTGAAAAGTGGTCTTGAAGTTTATTGCTAATAATGTCACAAGTTATTTTTTTTTTTTCTTCCACTTTATTTATAATTTTCGCATCAAAGATGTGATGCAATATAACATATGAACACAGGCATGGCCGCCAATACAGAAACACGTGTGGATCAACCTGCGACAGCTTCATGTACAGTCATTGCAATCAGATCCTGTTCTTCAGTCACATGTCCATGTTAAGTGATATCTTGCCCCCCCCCCCCCCATGCTTCCCCCAGTGGCCCGGTCATGCAGTATCCATTTATTACAACGGATTCTGCTGTATAATGTACTTATGCCCAGGTATATAAGAGCACATTGGTCACAACCTGCAGCAAGAAGAATCATAGAGAACCCCTTCAACCCTCTCCATCAGCCATCTCTTCAGCAGTACCCCTCTCTGTTCCTGCGCCTCTGCCCCAGCCAGGTAGGCCTGATAAGGACCCCAAATATCCCTGGGGCAGCTTCGTGGTGTGAGGAGTTCACGATAAGTGTCAGACTGTTTGTTACAGTATACCATACCGGCATGCCACTCTTGGTGCATATTTTTTTTTTTTTTTTTTTTAAACACAATAAGCCGCTCCTAGTGTACTGACCTAGATGTCTCTAAATTTGTGATGTATGTGCTGGCACCTCACAAAAAGTGAAAGACTGGTCTCACACACCACCTGGTGTCATGCTTCATCTTTAAAACCAAAGGTGTGCGGTGTATATGAGGGAATAATTATCCTCCCACCGCCGTGTATAAAGTCGACAAGGGGTTGAGCCGTGCAGACATAGGTGCAAGGAGCAGTGAACTACCAGTTATACCAGCAACCTCATAGGTTCACCGTCCACGGCCTCCTATGGGGCTAGTAGATGCCCCACTAGGGTTTGGAATTTTTATCTCCTGAAGGTTGAGGGTGACAAAAAACTTTTACCCCACCCAGTGGATTCCCTTTCCCATAGATTTGGTAAGGGTGGAGCCTTTAGTAGTTTTTGTAAGTCCTGATGAAAGCCATGGACCCGACTGGGCCGGTAGGCAGAAACATGTCGACTTTATACACGGCGGTGGGAGGATAATTATTCCCTCATATACACCGCACTTTTGGTTTTAAAGACCATACAGATACCATCCAAATTAAAATATAATTTGTTATCTGTAATGGTATTTTAATTTCACAATTTCTCTTTAAGGGCCCCCACTTAGTTTTAGAAGTGCATCCCTGTCGTCAGGTGTATGCCCGCCCCTTATCAAACCAAGGTTTTAGGGGGCGAGGACTGGTCAATGATGAAGCATGACACCAGGTGGTGTGTGAGACCAGTCTTTCACTTTTTGTGAGTTGCCAGCACATACATCACAAATTTAGAGACATCTAGGTCAGTACACTAGGAGCGGCTTATTGTGTTTAAAATGATTTAGGTTGGAGGCTGCCTTCTCCTAGTACCCCGTGCCTCTTGTTCCCTCCCCGGAGTCTTCCTCTGGGATACATGTGGTTAGACACTCTTAGTGCATAGCCACCCGGCGCCGCGCTAGTAGCAAGCTAATGTCTACCAGTCACCTGATATCACTCTGCACCTCCTTATCGTAGCCCAGCAACGCCAAAAGAGGAGTGGGATCCATCACCACCCCAGTGAAAGCCTCTAGCTCCCCGAACACTGCTGGCCAGAATTTCTGCACACCTGGGCAATACCAAGCCAGGTACATAAAACCGGCCTCAATCGCAGTGCAGCACGGGCAGTCTGCGGTGTAACCAGACCGGAGAGTAGTACACACTGTTGATAAACTTAAAATGCAACAGCCTATGCCTACTGTATAGAGAAACAGTCTTTGTGACGGAACAGCAATATTGCCATTGCTGGTCGCTAACAACTGTCCCAAAGTCGCCCTGCCACTCAAGCCTAGCCTTGGAGACCTCGGGCCCGTGTGCCTCTTGCGCATATGCATACAACCTTGCCACTAGTCTGCAGGAGGCGGCTGCCTTGAGACTCTAAGTCAGTGCTGGCATTTCCGGAGGTTCCAGGGTCTCTTCCCCCCAGCAGTTCCTGCTATGTGTGCTGTGCCCTATAATAGTGGAATTGGGCGAGGACTGTGGGTCTATCAGCCCTCTCCTGCACCACATCTCATGACGCCGTTGTCAAAGTCGTCTCCCATAGTGTGTATACTCAACACCTTCAAGGCATTCACAGCTCCACACTCCTGGCTCATGGGAAACCATACACACCAATCTAAGGGCACATGGGATGAATACAATAAAGTCCCGTCCTGCAGTTCCAGTAGCTTTCGCCAGGAGTATACTGTTGTGTTTAAAGAATCAAAAACAGTGACTGGGCACCGATTCCCTGAACTGCACCTGGTGCAGCATCACGCTCCAGCCACAGGTGCGCTAAGTCCTGTTGGCCATGGATCCAATAATGAGCGAACATACATTGGGCAGCCCTGTAGTAAGTTTCCAAGTCAGGGGCATTGAATTCCCCCCCATGTGGTATGCCAATGTGAGTGTCTCCCAGTGCACCCGCGGCTGCTTTCCGGCCCATGGCAAGCGAATCATGAGAGTCTGGAGGCTTTCGAACGTCGCCCGAGATAGCAGCATCGGAATATTCATGAACAAGAAAAAGAACCGGGGCAACATCACCATTTTCGTAATTGCAATGTGTCCGATGAGCGACAGAACGCTGGATTAAATGCTGTTATTTGCCATAGTGGTCTAGCATGACAACCAATGGATTTGTGTGGACCTGTATCCCCAGATAGCATACTCAATCAGTCAGCCACTGTAGCGGGTAATCTAACTGCATCAGCGTCGTAGGTGGGGTAAGTGGGAAAATTATAGACTTATCCCAATTTACTTGGAGCCCAGAGTGCTCACCGAACTGCACAACCTCTTGCCACACCGATGTAAGATTACGCTCCGGATTGTGTATGTAAAGTAATGTATCATCTTCATAGGCTGAGATGATTAATTTATATCCTAGGAACTGCAGTGCCTGATTTGCATGATATTCTCACAGCACACAAGCCAAAGGCTCCGCAACCAGAGCATACAGCAGCGGACACAATGGGCAACCCTGTCTGGTTCCTCTTGTAATAGTAATAGGAGCAGTGACAGTGCCATTAATCACAACTCGTGCAGTCTGTTGGGTGTAAAGTACCTCCACCAGCCGCAGAAAGACGTCTCCTAGCCCTATGCGTCTCAAGATGGCTAGAACGCTTTCTCTGCGCCGAGAAAAAACGCTGCTGCCTGCACCTCTGGGTCGAATCGCTGAATAGTGCCGAACAGAGTTCGGAGATTAAACTTCAAGCTACGTCCCGGGAAAAATCCGGCTTGTTAAGGTCCTACCACCCCCGGCAGCATTGGGGCCAAGCGGTTAGACAATATCTTCGCATATATATTGGAGTCAACATTCAATAGGGACAGCGGACTGTATGACGCGCAATCATCTGCCAGTTTACCCGGTTTCAATACAGTAATTAGTAGAGCCTCTCGCATTGTGGGGGGCATACAGCCAAAGGCGGCCATCTGCTCATACAGGTGACCAGGTGTGGGATAATCTGATCCTGATAAGCGTTTTAAAAGGCCACCGTAAGCCCGTCAGTACCAGTGGCCTTCCCAGAGGGCATATCCTTGAGTGCCACGCAGATCTCCTCTAGGCGCAGTGAGACCATGAGGTGCTCCCTGTGCTCAAGTCAGTCTCTGCATGGCGATGTGTGCAAGATAGTTCGCAGCTGCACTATCGTCGTAGGCGAACCGCGACGTATATAATTCCGCATAATGTATGCGGAAACTGTCTATCTGTTCCGCCGCACCTAATCTCTGTCTCTGCTCATCCTGTATCTCAAGGATCACGTTCTCTCCCTGCGGGGGCGCAACAGCGCCGCCAATGTTGCACCAGGTCTCTCCCCCTCATCGTATGGGCGTGGTACCGTGTATTTTCCTAGGTGTTTCACCTCACTTTGTGCAGTTTCGTGAACTCGTCCATTTTGGTTCTGATATTGCCCAGGAGAGTTTGCTCAGCTGTTTCCCTGTGCCGTTGTTCCAATTTTGCAATCTCCTTCTCTAATTTGGCTAGACGGCCCCATAGTGACCTGAGGACCTCCGCGTGTTTAGACACCGTGACACCACGTATATAAACTTTGAAAGCTTCCCATATTGTCGCAAATTTTTGCACTGCACCTATATTAATGCAGAAAAATTCAGTGATCTCCTGCACCAACTCCTCTTAAAACGTGGTGTCTAACAATAAATATGGCAGAAAGGGCCCCAAAATCATGGGAGGTCGCGGTGTGTGCAGCTCCAGCTCTAAAAGGATTGGCGAGTAGTCCGGATATGCACCCGGAAGCGGCTCTCAGCGTCGCACAGGAGAAGCCAGGGCCCACGACAGCAGCCAGTAATGAGTATGGACATTATGCACTGATAAATAATGTGCGTACCCCGCTCCAGTGGGAGATCTGTGTCACCAGATGTCCAACAAGCACTCCCATGCAGCTATTTCGGCGAGGGCACGTGCTGCTGCGAAAGGCCGCCGAGGAGGTCCCCTAGATTGGTCTCGTTCTGGGCATAGGATGCAATTAAAGTCGCCACCCATATATGTTGTAGGTCTCCCCATGGTATCAGTCGGTCATTCAGAGCATGATAAAACTGGGGAACATCATAATTTTGGCGCTAAATCTTCTTTATAACAGCACGTCACATACCTCGCTCCTGGGTCCACACACCCCTCCTGCAATTTGACACCTGACCCCTTGTGCACCCAGATTAAAACACCTCTGGCATGCGTACTAAAACCTGCTGTCACACATTGGCCCTGCAACCTTTGCTGTGTCAGACCTCCGCTCCCTGCCGTCAGATGGGTTTCCTGCAGTATCTCTACATCCATCCTGTGCCTCTGTAGATAAGCTACCACCTTGTGTATTTTTCTACAATGGTTCAGTCCCCTGACATTTCATGTAATAAACCGTAGCAGCGAGAGGCCCCATCGCCGTGCGTTGCATGTCAACCGCCATCAAGCTCTTGCCCCACACATTGCTCTGTAACAACTCATGGATCAGTCCGCATCAGCAGCCATGCCCAGCGCATAAAGGACAACAAGAAGAACCCCTTCCC
Organism: Calotriton arnoldi; assembly: GCA_963921515.1. Classification (NCBI taxonomy): domain Eukaryota; kingdom Metazoa; phylum Chordata; class Amphibia; order Caudata; family Salamandridae; genus Calotriton; species Calotriton arnoldi. Next base: position 1,537,464 of record CAWUFW010002295.1, read on the forward strand.
GCCCACCTCCCACGCCACGTGTACCCACAACAAACGCAGCAATACATCTACCCTCCCATTCCCCCTCTCTGAACTTCTTGAACAGGACCATGTGGAGCACACATGGAGACAGATGTAGCCCGGCTTGTCACCTCCAACAGCTCTATGCTGCATGGGGGCCATGAACTCACCATAGTGTGTGCCTAGTACAATAGGTTTTGACAATACAAAAATGATTTCCAGCTGCAACCTCTGGAACAATGCAATGCTTTGTTTGTCAATCAGTGCCGCCAATAGCCCCAGTTACTCAAACAGGCCTATCAAATTAGTTTGAACACTCCTACCACAGTACATTGTGTACAATGCCAGCTGGGCCTTGCTTTCAGACAGTCATTTCTAAGGCGATAGGGCATCAGAAAGCGCAGTCCATACCACTCCCACCAGAAGCAGTGCTCTCCTCCTACCCACCACCGGGCCATTCAGGTGAGATAGCCCGATAGTCCAGCATGAGCAGAGGCAGGTTTAGTCCTTGTATCTTGTGTGCCCCCCCCCTCTCTTCGTCGTCGTCCGTCCTAGGGGAGCGATTACATGACCCCGTAGTATCTCTTCGTTCGAGGACTTGTACCAGCAGTTTCAGATCACTGAACATCATTGCCTTGGCGTCCATCATTACCCGGAGCCTCACAGGGTATAGCATGCTATTGTCTAGCTGTAACTCCCGCAATCGTTTTTTGGCCGGGACGAACAGCCGCCTCGCCTTCTGCACTTGCTGTGTAAAATCTGGGTATAGGGATATCTCGGAGCCCTCACGGAAGAGCACTTTAAGTTCACAAGCCGTCCATAGTGCAACATCTCTATCCCAATAACTCAGAAGTCGCGCTATGATGGGTCGCAGGGCAAGCGAGCGATGAGCGCGCTCAACAACAAAGATCTCAAAGTCTCTTGGCCAAGCAGGTTTGTGAAAAGCTGCTCCACATAACTTTCCATGTTGACGATGTCAGTGGACTCCGCAATGCCAACTATTCTCAAGTTGTTTCTGCGTGAGCGGGCTTTCAGGTCCTCAGTATTCGACTGTAGCGCAAGAAGCAGCTTATCGATTTTCTTTTGGGCAGCCGATGTTGCCACTTGTTCATCCTCGGCCTCCGAGACAAGCCGCTTCACCGTGTCTAGAGGCTCAGCATGTTTCTTACCTCTCTGACATCCGGTCCATTCTAAAGGTTAATGCATCTATTTTGCCATCAATCTTCGTGAGGCTATGTTGCATGGTCATGAGGATCTGCTTTAGATCTGCACTTTCTTCTTCCCCCTAGGTCCCCAGCCGTAGCCTCACGCAAAGTCGCCCCACCTTCACACGTCTTAGGGGTCTTCTGAAGATCTAATTGTAATTTAGGTTGTGACTTGTCCGGCTTGCCCATTTTGTCAATCAGTGCCCACCTCTTAGTCACTCAGAGTGCCTCCACTGTGCCAAGCTGCCCGGTTGTGGTATGCACAGGGGGGCACTGCTGCGTTGGGTGGCATGGCACACTCCTGTGCCATGCCACCCAAAGCACAGGAGTGTTGTCAAGCGCCAAGAGTCTCCCACCAATGAGCCAAATCACTGATGCACAGGGCCTGGAGCATTCAGACTTCCCTTTGGGGTTGAGAGGCAACCAGCAGAGGCATGTATTGTGTAGCAATTTCCCAAGGCCTGATGGTGTAAAGAGGGGTGAGGTCGTAGCCTTCTTTCTTCTCACGGTGCCAACTGCTCTCGGGAGTCTTCAGCAGTCGAGCTCCCCCGTGCAGCTTGCCTCCACCCATACCTCGCATCTCCCAACTCCCCCAGCTGCCAACTACTCTGGGGTGTGTTCCAGGCCTGGTGTCATCTCTCACACGGCACCGGAATCAGGAGTCAAGGTGCAGATCCAGTCTGTAATGCGGGCCTCAGCGCTAGTCCCAAAGAGCCTAACCTGGGCCAGTGACCATGTCCTCTGTGCAGCAGCAAGGTAGGGTAGTAGTTCAGTGCCAAATTGCAAGGTGGCTCAGCGCCCCCTGCTCCACCACCGCTCTCGGACGGGACAGCGCTCACCTGCCCTCTGCAGCATAGCGCCCCACACCTCGGTGTCAGGAAGGGCCCTCCGCATTCACCAGCGTCTAGACCTCCGCCGTGGCCGCCGCAGTATCCAGGCAGTCTCCACCTCTATGCTGCCTCACAAGCCGGACACGCAGCAACCTTCGCCTCCTTCAACCAATTGCGCATCGTCCTGCAGCGGTGAGCCATGTCACCCCGTCAGTCTCTCTTGTCTCGGCGTCGATCCTCGGGGCCAGTTGTAGCACAGAGCCCGCTCTTCCATGGTAGTTAGTTCACTTCAGGATGGCTATCGGCCGCAGCGTCTCCCCTGCAATCTCAAGCGGGTTGGGGGTAGCCACATCCGCTGCCGCTTTCTCATGCAGCGGCAGGCACACTGCAGTCAACAACCCGCAGTTCACCAGTTGCAGAGGTCCGACCACGCTGTAGGCCTCAGACCGGGTCGCAGCTGCTTCGGGGCATCCAATGTTGGCTCCTGCACCAAATATCGATGCGCTGGACTTAGGCGGGGTCAAGGAGTGGCTGCAGCTGTAATCTGTGTCGTTTAAGCACCAGGATCATGATGGATTGATGAATGGCCGAAGGAGCTCACCTAGATGGTGGCCATCTTGGAGCCCAGCAAGCTCCGCCCCAATTACCTCAAGTTAGTTTTGGTGCGCACTGATTCTGTCATTGATTGCTTTGGTTTGATCTACATCTCTGAGGGCAGGGGGGGGGGGGGGAAGGCCAGAAACTGACAGCATATAGGATTCTGCTTTGTATGGCCCTGTGGTACTATATCTGGGGAGTGCGGCAGACTGGAGCTGAACGGCATTGGGAGCTATTGCAAAGTTCCTGGATCCAGTTTAGCACCTGGAGTAGGTTATCCCATAGTTGTTAGACTGTCAAAGAACTCTTCAGGATGGTGCTTTACAAAGCATGTACCATGCTTATGTGTTGTGCTTACTGAAAGTCGTTACATATGTCTATTTACTTTTTGTGGATTAACAATGGTTAAACCTATTACCCATATATTTCCAGAAGGTGAGCAATAATTTAATGGAGTAGTTTTCGTCTTGAGAAAGAGTGAGACATATTTTAGTGTTTTGGAAAGTTCATGCGGTCTGCTACTTTTAGCTCATTGTCTAGGACAGTGTTTTACGATGTTTCATGTAGCTTGGTTTAATGCTTTTCATAGTCGCGGTTTAGCTGCTGGAATGTCTATTAAAGATACAAATTCATCAGTTTCTGTTTTTGAACTGGTTTATAAATGTGCTATTTTTTTAAAGCTCAAGTCAGTGTTATTTTATAGTTATAAAAAGTTGTTTATGACTTTCCTGATGTTTGGGCATAGTTGGCAACGTGTGTGTAAAGTTTTCTTTAGACGTTGCTCAGTATTTAGCTTTTGTAGTTTCTGCAGTGGTTAAACAAGTGTTTCGTATAGCACCCCTGAAGGTGAAAAGCTGTGGCATTAACGGCATCAGTTGCTTAGTGAGAAATATCTTCCAGGTCTTTTGGGTCAGTCAAGTGGGGAGTTTTTATAGTAACCCAGTCAGTGGAAATATATCTTTTTTTTTTCTTCTGTTTCCTTGGTTTGCAGGTGCGAGCCTCTAATTTGCAGGACCTGGTTTACAAAAATGGCCAGGCTGGTATCACCAAAGCCACTGTGTCTATCACCTTCGATAACGCCGACAAGAAGCAGAGCCCCCTGGGCTTCGAAGCCCACGATGAAATCACTGTTACCAGACAGGTAAGGTTTCACATTACCTCACACGGTATCCGTGGACAGACACGCCCTAGAAATATTCCATTTGTTAAAGAATTTTCACAATTAGTTAAGCTTTCTGTATAATTTGTACATTAGATTTGAATCCTGGTTGTTCAGACTTAGCCTTTCATCTTCAAGGCCATATTCAAAGGAGCTCCTTTGTGTTGAGCATTAATGAACCGCTCTTATACTTGCCATATGCACCATTAACTGTGTTACTTTGAAGTACTTCTGTCCTTATCAATAAATGCATCTGAGCCCTCCAGCACTCTGTCATATTAATTACCCTTTTTCCCAACATCTTAGCGAGATTAACCTTTTCCGATTTCTTTTTGTAGGTGGTCATTGGTGGTAGGAACAAATATTTGATTAATGGTGTTAATGCTAACAATATACGAGTACAAGATCTCTTCTGTTCAGTTGGACTCAATGTGAATAATCCTCATTTCCTTATTATGCAGGTAAGGCATCCACATTCAATGTAATTGATTTTGCTTGGGTTGCAAAGGCCTGTGACAAGTTGAGAAGACAACACATTTCTAGTTATTAGTTCAGTACCAGTAGCCCAGGTGTCTAAGAACACATACTGATTACAGCAAATGCTTGTGTAATGTGTGAATCTTGTTTCAGAATTACATGTATAGTGTGTGTGTTCTGAGGTTGCAGAGCAATTGATACCTTTAAAAGGAAATTTCAGAAGATGTGGGGTCTATTTATGGGTTTAGATGGCATTGTTTAATTGGTTGTATAAATAAGGTGTGCGGCTAGAGATAACTGTTGGGATTTTTCAATGGGATTCTCAGATTGCTTACCACGGAGCCTAGACGAATTTGACCTACTTCCGAATCCATAATTGAAGCAATAGCTGACCAGGGTCTTTTCCCTTTTATTTATGTTCTGGAGCCTTCTCTCTTTGGTCTATGGCATGCTTTGTGGGAGAATGTCACCCGCAGTCTTCATTCCTTGCCTGTCTCGAAATGAATGCAAAGAGGAGACGTTTTCCACATAGGTTGTCTATAAGACTTCGATAATGTTAGGATTGCTCAATAGCCACCTGTTTCCAAGATGTCAAATACAATGGAGAGATATGACTGCAGTGTTTGTAGCTAGGTAGGTCCTATGTGATTCTGCAGAGACAAAATGAGCAAGAGCAGGGGGGGGGGGACATTCTTTTAGGGCGTTGGCATCAGCCCTCTGGAACTCCCTACCTGTGACCATCAGGAGTATCCAGAATCATGCGGCTTTCAGGAGGGGCCGTAAAAACCTGGCTCATCTGAAAGAGACACGTTAGTGACAGATTCCTTACCTTAGAATATCCCCAGGCGTCAGGCTGGATCCGGAAAGTTTTTGCGTAGCAGTACCCTTGCGCGTCGGTAGGCGGCGTCGTGCGGCTCCGCGTCCGTCGTCGGCATCGTGATCGCCGGGATGACGTCGCGGGCAGTACTTAGACGCCGCCCCTGCGCGCTGACGTCAGTTCTTCTTTTTCCGCGCCAGCAAGCGCAGATCCGGGAAGAGCAGTGCCCTGGTCATTTTTTGACCATACTTTTTGGTGAATTTTTTCACTGTTTTCTCATCTATCAAGGTGTCGTAGGGATGCCCGGTTTCAAACGTTGCTGCGCCTGTGCGCGGATGATGTCCGTCACCGACCCGCATTGGGAGTGTCTCTTCTGCCTCGGCCGAGGCCACGACACGGAGTCTTGTACCGACTGTCAGGCCCTCCCCCCGAAAGCTTTGCGAGAGCGGTCTCGAAAGCTCCTCGAGGCCCGGCATTCGGCTCCGCGGAAGCCCCGGTCGCGTGAGAGGTCCAGGGGTCGATCGCGGAGTCCACACCGGTCGTCGGCGTCGAAGTCTTCTTCGTCCGGTAAGTCGAAACACAAGAAGTCCAAAAGCATCATCGCTCTAGGACTTCGCCTCGCCGGTCTCGCGGCTCGGCTGAGGCCCCTCCCGGCACCGTCCCCGCGGCCCCGGACATGCCTGTGGAGTCGCCCCGCCATACCCGCCCTTCCCGGGTTCTGGGGCGGATCCGGCCAAAGTGCAGGAATTCCTGTCGGCCATGGCCCGCCTCTTCGGGCCTCCAGGCCCCTCCGGTGCGCCTTCGGGCCCCGCGGGCCCTGATGGGGTTGCTCCGGCGTCGCCGGCGGCTCCCGGCCCCGGCGTCGCCCGTGCCTCCAGCCTCGATCCCGGCTCCGGCTTCGGCCCCGGCCTCGATCCCGGCTCCACAACCCCCATCGACGCCGGTCGACCTAACGACACCTCCGCCGGCGCCGATGTCTCCGGTGCCGTTCTCGACGCCGCCCTGGGCTCCGGGCGGCGTCGTCCCCCAGTTCCTTCCGGCTCCGGACATGGATCCGGACCAACGTCGCTCGACGCCGGTTCCGGCGCCGATGGGACCTTGGATCCCAACTGTCCCTCCTCCTCCTTATTTTGAACCAGAGGAGGACCAGGTGGACTGGGAGGGGTCTGATGACCCTCTGACACGACGGTGTCAGTACGATGAGGACTGGACAGAGCGTCTAGGGGAGGCCAGTGGTCTGGATAATTCCCCTGACACTGGCATGCTGTCTCCTCCCGTGGCTACGGAGGAGGGAGCCAATTTTGGTACGGTGTTGCGTAGGGCAGCTGGGGCCTTACGTCTCCAACTCCCTACTTTGACGGTCAAGCCTAACATCTTGACAGAGGTGCTTCAGCCGGCAGCCTCCTCTGCGGAGACTGTGCTGCCGTTTAACGACGCCCTCACTGACGTTCTTTTGGGCGCCTGGTCCAAGCCCAACACAGGGGCTCCTGTGGATCGGAACGTGTCACGACGCCATCGCCCAGCTCCGGGCGACCCCCTGTTTCTCTCTGTCCACCCCACTCCTGAGAGCTTGGTTGTCCAAGCCTCCGCTTCCCAAACCGCCTTCCCTACCGCTCCTCCGGATAGGGAATCCAAACGCCTGGATCAGTTTGGGAAGAAGGGTTTTTCTTCCTCCAGTGCTGGCTTGCGGTCCGTTAACACCGCTTGTCTTTTGGGCCGATATACCCACTCCCTGTGGGATTCGGTGGCGGATGTTTTGCCCCAGTGTCCTGAGGAGGTCCAGACACTGCTTTCCCGCGCCATTGCGGAAGGAAGGGATGCGGCTAAATACACAATACGTTGTGGCCTTGACACCGCCGACTCGCTGGGCAGGTCTATTGCAACGACGGTGGCGCTCAGACGCCACGCCTGGCTGAGAACCACTGGTTTTTCAGGGGATGTCCAGAATACTCTCATGGACATGCCCTTTGATGGAGTCGGTCTTTTTGGGTCCAAAGCAGACCATGCGTTGGAGCGCTTTAAGGACTCACGGGCTACTGCCAAGTCCCTGGGCCTTTCTGCTACACGCCCTCCGCTGACTTCTGCTTTTCGCCCCTATCGTGGCCACGGTAGGGGCGCCCCTTCACGTCAGCAGCCCAGCCACCGGCCCGCGCAGCAGGCGTCTTCGCGTGGCCGAGGACGTGGATTCCGCCGTGGCGGATCGGGCAACCAGCGTGCGGGTCAGGCCACCACCTCCAACCCGTCCGCGGCCTCCAAGCCCTCCTAGTCCCTCCTTTCAGGTGCACAGCACGCCAGTTGAGGGCAGGGTCCGCCATCACCTTCCCCACTGGCGTACCATCACCTCGGACAGGTGGGTCTTGGACATTGTCCGAAGGGGCTACTCCCTCCCCTTCGAGACCACCCCCCAGCCATGCCACCTCAATTCCACCGCATGTCAGGGGATCACTTGGTGCTTCTACAGAAGGAAGTCACGGCCCTCTTGACCAAGAGGGCCATCGAGCGTGTTCCGACCCCAGAAGTAGGGCGTGGTTGCTACTCCCACTACTTTCTGGTGCCCAAAAGGACAAGGAGGACATGCGTCCTATCTTGGACCTCCGGAACGTCAATCGCTTCCTCCGGAAGGAGAAGTTCAAGATGCTCACCCTAGCTCAGGTCTTGACTGCCCTCGACCATGGAGACTGGTTGGTAGCGTTGGACTTGCAGGACGCATATTTCCACATCCCCGTCCTGCCGGCCCACCGGCGTTACCTTCGGTTCACGGTAGGCCCCGAGCATTTTCAGTTCACCGTGCTCCCCTTTGGCCTTACCAGTGCCCCTCGGGTGTTCACGAAAGTGATGGCGGTGGTCGCTGCTCATCTGCGCCGGGCAGGGGTTTCAGTCTTCCCCTACCTCGACGACTGGCTGCTGAAGGCGGGCTCGTCCCAAGCAGTCGTCTCCCACCTCCAGACTACGGCCGAACTCCTGCACTCGCTGGGGTTCTCCATCAATGTGCCAAAGTCGCATCTGATTCCTTCTCCACAGCTCCTTTTCATCGGAGCGGTTCTGGACACGACGCAGTTTCGGGCCTATCCTCCCGAACGGCGAGTCCGGGATATTCAGGCTATGATTCCAATCTTTCAGCCTTTATCCTGGGTTTCGGTACGGATGACCCTGAGGCTGCTGGGCCTCATGGCCTCCTGCATCCTGCTGGTCAATCATGCCAGATGGCATATGCGGGCTCTGCAGTGGGACCTGAAGTTCCAGTGGGTGCAGCACCAGGGCAACCTGTCCGATCACGTCCAGATCTCGGAGGGGACTGCAAGACAGTTGCAGTGGTGGCTCTCGAACCGGCAATGGGTCATGGGCAGATCCCTCTCCCTTCCCCAGCCAGAGCACACAGTTGTGACGGACGCGTCCCTTCTGGGATGGGGCGGTCACATGGGAGAGGCGGAGATCAGAGGCCTCTGGTCTCCGGCGGAGTCCCGGCTCCATATCAACCTTCTGGAGCTCCGGGCGATCCGACTTGCACTCAAGGCATTCCTTCCCTCTGTCAAAGGGAAGGTAGTGCAGGTGTTCACAGACAACACCACCGCCATGTGGTACTGCAACAAACAGGGCGGGGTGGGGTCTTGGACCCTTTGTCAGGAGGCTCTGCGCCTCTGGACATGGCTGGAACATCAGGGCATGTTCCTGATGGTTCAACACCTGTCAGGTTCCCTGAACGCCAGGGCGGACGAACTCAGCCGCAGGTGCATGATGGATCACGAATGGCGTCTTCACTCGGAAGTGGCGCAAGGACTCTTTCTACAATGGGGAGAGCCTTGGTTAGATCTATTCGCCACCGAAGAGAACGCGCAATGTCATCAGTTCTGCGCGTTGGAATTTCCAAGGCGGCACTCGCTCGGGAGACGCTTTTCGTCACGAGTGGAGTTGCGGTCTGTTGTACGCCTTTCCGCCTATACCACTTCTACCCAGAGTGTTGAAGAAGATTCGGCACGACCGGGCCCAAGTCATTCTTGTGGCTCCGGACTGGGCTCGAAGAGTTTGGTATCCCGAGCTACTCAATATGAGCGTAGATCCCCCGATCCGTCTGCCTCTTCGGGAGGATCTTCTGTCGCAGCAGCAGGGGCGGTCCTCCACCCGAACCTGTCCAGTCTACACCTGCTTGCGTGGAGATTGAGCGGCGGCAGTTGATTCCTTTCGACTTGCCTCCCGAAGTTTGTGATGTGATTCTGGCAGCCAGGCGTCCCTCCACTAAGGTGGTATACGCCTGCAGGTGGAACAAATTTGTGGCATGGTGCACAGCAAAGGCTGTGAATCCCTCTCTGCCCCTCTTTCTGAGGTCCTTCTGTTCCTTCTTTCTCTGGCCCAACAGGGTTCTGCCCTGGGTACCATCAAGGGTTATCTTTGTGCTATCTCGGCCTTCCTCAGGCTTCCTGATCAGCCCTCCCTTTTCAAGTCCCCTGTTGTTAACAGGTTCTTAAAAGGCATTACTCACCTCTTCCCTCCTGTTCCGTTTGTGATGCCTCAGTGGGACTTGAACTTGGTTCTTACCTTTTTAATGTGCGCTCCCTTTGAGCCTCTACATAACTGTCCTCTTCGTCTTCTGACTCTGAAGACAGCCTTTCTGGTGGCCATCACCTCCGCTCGGCGGGTGAGTGAGCTCCAGGCTCTATCTTGCAAACCTCCCTTTCTGACTGTTCATCCGGACAAGGTTGTTCTTCGGACGCGCCCGTCCTTCTTGCCAAAGGTGGTTACTGCTTTCCATATTGGGCAGACCATCACTTTGCCCACCTTCTTTCCGCCTCCGCATCCTTCCAAAGAGGAAGAGAGGCTCCACCGTCTGGACCCAAAACGTGCGCTCTCCTTCTATATTGACCGCACAAAACACTTCCGGGTGGATGACCAGCTCTTTGTTGGCTACGTGGGCGCCAAAAAGGTCGGGCGGTGCACAAGAGGACCATCTCCCGCTGGGTTACCTTGTGCATCAAGACCTGCTATTCTTTGGCTAAGAAGGAGCCTCCTGTTGGGCTGCGGGCCCATTCCACCAGGGCAACGGCTGCTACCACGGCTTTGGGCCGCGGTGTTCCGCTGCCGGTTATTTGTCAGGCAGCTACGTGGGCCTCGCTGCACACGTTTACAAAGCATTACTGCCTTGACAGTCAGGTCCGGAGGGACGGCTTCTTTGGCCGTTCTGTCCTCCAGGACTTCCTTGTCTGATCTTTGTTCGCAGACCCACCACCGGGGTTGGTATTGCTGGGGTATCTATTCTAAGGTAAGGAATCTGTCACTAACGTGTCTCTTTCAGATGCACAAGTTACTAACTTGTGTAACGATATATCTGTAAGAGACAGTAGTTAGTGACAGATTCCTACCGCCCACCCATCCTCCCGTTCTGCGAACTGATTTCTAGGGTTAAGGACATCCCTTTCAGGGCCCTAGTATTTTTCAGACACCTATGTCAGCTTCTTGCATGGCTCTGCGTTCCTGGCGCGGAAAGTCGTGTACAGAACTGACGTCAGCGCGCAGGGGCGGCGTCTAAGTACTGCCCGCGACGTCATCCCGGCGATCACGACGACGACGGACGCGGAGCCGACGACGGACGCGGAGCCGCACGACGCCGCCTACCGACGCGCAAGGGTACTGCTACGCAAAAACTTTCCGGATCCAGCCTGACGCCTGGGGATATTCTAAGGTAAGGAATCTGTCACGAACTACTGTCTCTTACAGATATATCGTTACACAAGTTAGTAACTTGTGCTTCTGGTCTAGTTGTTGCCTCACGTTTTCTCCGCCTTGCAATGTTATTTCTGGGTTTAGCGCTGGGATGCCCCGTTGCTGGGGCAGCTACGCGCTTTATAAATCTAGTAACGTAACATAACATAAAGAAACCTGCTCTTTAGACTTTTTCCACTAGCTGTTTTTTGGAATTTTCCCAAATGAATGACATTTCCTAGATATCAGATCTGTTCTAGTGAACAAATGGCATTCATGTTGAAAAAGCCCTTTAGTATTTTTTCCCTGGATCGTATAGATCCTTGGTTCCATTTTACTGTGATAAATTCTATAGACCCTCCTTCCATGTCTTGATTTTTCTTGTTGACATGAATAACCACTATACCCTTCTCTGTTCTTGCTTCATCCCTCTGTCGTGCATCCTTTTCCCCATCAACTTTTAAAAATGTACTCTAGTCCTCTACAACTGCCCGATTACCTCTACCCCTGTGTGTTACGGAGTACTGTGACCAGATCCATACCAACAGCAGGGTTCCATTTTGATGTCTCAGGTGATTGCAGACCCTTCTGTGGTGTGCAAGTGACCCAGATTGTTGGTAGTTTTTATCTGCTATAAGGATATGTAGGTATCTCCAGCTGAAGTTTGACAGAATTTAGGTTAGAGAGGAAGCTGTTTAGGCGTGGAACAGTAAGGGAGTTCTGGGAGCGTTTTGTAGCTTGGTGCCATAGAATTAGTTGAAGCCAAACCCATAGGTTACTAGTTTTCTAGGGCAATTTTGTTTTCAGGGACATGAAGGGAGTCGGGATAGGGTGTTAAATTCCTGAGAGATGGTGCTGAGACAGTTGTTTGGTTTAGTGTGTGAATCAGAGAGGCAAATCTGGTCTTAGACATGACAGCTTTGGGGAATGTGCACAGTTTTACTCGGAGGATACAAGTGATTGTAAGGAATGTATTATCTATGAATTGACATGGAATACATTGTCTAACCAACTGTTTGTCTTCCATCCTTGTCATGTGGTTAAAACTTCATGAAATGTAAGCAGGACACTCAGTAAGTTTTTTAAAGAGGTGTTTTCACTGGTAAAATGTGTGCAAAAGGACCCAACACAAGTGTTGCCTCTTTGCATGTTGGCCCCACTTGAATAGTGTTTGAGCACACAACCCAGTGTGTGGGTCTTCTGCTGTTTACAAGTGAGCTGGAAAGGAAATTTCCTCTAACTCTGCACCATTTTTCCTGTGTTTGGAGTTATCTTCATTTTTTTGTATTGCCTCTTCTTGAGGCCCACTTGTTCCTTTGGATTGGCTAAAAAGAAAATCCTTTTCTGCCCTGGTCATTAAAAGCCAACTTTAAACATTTGTATATGGGTTGGCGGAACCTTCTTGGCAGCTGATCTTTATAATGCGTGGATCTCCTCCTTGGGAGATTCTTTACCTTGTAAGTTTCTGTGCAGGGGCATAGTCTCATACGATGGACTTTTGCATAAGCTAGAGTGCTGTTGGGGGGAGGGGGAAGTAGGAGGGGAGGTGGAAGGGGGAGGAAGGTCTTGGCCTCTGCTTCAAGAAGTACATCTGGATCTTGTTTTTGGTAAAAGTCTGATCACTTTGGGGTTGATCTGGTTCCTGGAATCAGATTGTAGAGTAAGACCTATTGGCCTCATGCCAGATCCTTTTCATGGGAGGTTGTCTAACTTTCAGGCTATCAATTCACCTGCACTGCTGTTGCCAGATTCTGGTGCATGCAAAAAGAACAATTGATGGACAGAATACTGAGCAATGTCAAACATTCACCCCAGTACAGAGATCCAGGCCTAACTCCATCTTTTTTTTGCTCCCCATGCCATTCCAGTTTAAACCCAGCCATATGCAAATCGGTCTTGACACTGCTCCCCATGGAAACAGTCCAGCCCGAACTGCCAGGCGAGGTCCTCCCTGGACCGGGAAACAAGCATCCTGGGACCGGGTTTCGGGGTATCACCTCATCAGCCAGGCTAGCTTGACTCCAGTGGTATGGATAGCACGGGACCCATGTGTGGGCATACCCTTCCCTCTCGAGGTGACAAATGCAAAAAGCACAATTTATGGACTGAATGCTGAGCAATGTCAAACATTCACCCCATTACAGAGATCTGGGCCTAAATCCATAGTTTTTTTGCTCACCATGCCTTTCCAGTTTAAACCCAGCCATGTGCAAATCAGTCTTGACCCTGCGCACCATGGGAACAGTCCAGCCCGAACTGCCAGGCCAGGTCCTCCCTGGACTGGAAACGAGCATCTTGGCAGTTCGGGCTGGACTGTTCCCATGAGGAGCAGGGTCAAGACTGATTTGCATATGGCTGGGTTCAAACTGGGGTGGAGTAGTGAGCAATAGAACGATGGATTTAGCACAGATCTCTTGACTGGGGGTGAATGGTTGATTTGTTAATCATTCCGTCCATCATTTGTTGCTGCAGCAGGTTCTGGTGCAGTAGCACTTGGCAGTCCAGAATGATCCAAGCCTCTCATTAATAGTGTACAATAGTTTTTTTGGGGGAAAAAACCTATTACGAGAACTATACATATCCAAAAACTAAAGCACAGGTATATTGTATTATATGCAATATGCGCATGGAAGGAAAAAAGTATTAGAAACCCAGGCTCATTCCAGGAGATCTGAATGTGGCCATAAATCTCACTTCTGTTACAATGTGTCCTTCCATGTTCAGCTTCCTCAACCACTAGTCTACGTTTTTCCACTTCAGTTTGTTTATAATCTGTAATCTCCAGCTTCTTTTACCTGTCATTTGTTAGCTACCACTCTCTCTGCTTTTACCTCTTGTGTTCTTGATCAGTTCTAGTCATCCTCTCATGGTTCGTATGCCTCCATCTTTGGTGCTGTTTGTATGGTATAGCCTATTTCTTTCTCGACTCAGTTGATACCCTTTTTAGGTCGAGCCTAGAGTAGCGCGCAAGCGCTGCTCTGGCGAAGACTTTATGTAGGGGCTTCAAAAAGCTGACCAGACGCTCGTGCGTCATGGCCTTTTCCTTGCGGTTACCCGCACAGCCGCCATCTGTTTCCAATTATCGTGCCCAGACGCGGGCGCGATAATTGAAAACACATGGCGGCGTGCGGGTAACCGCATGCAAAAGGCCATGGTGCACGAGCGTGTGGTCAGCTCAGCAGGCTGCCGCGCTCGCTCGCCCCCGCTCCTCTCTTCCCCGCTCCTCTCTTGTTGGTAATAGCCATTGCTGCACTTAACGAATCTACATGAAACTTCACAGAAAACATTTTCAGTTTTGTTCACTATATGAAGATTTACGCACATTGATAAAGAAATTAAGTTATATCCGTAAGTGCCCACAGAACGTTTTGTATATGATGAGACCCCCATGCTATTTTTTGCCATTGGATAGCGCATAAGCACCTAAAGATAACAGCACTGCATTTCACCTATGTAGAGAGCACTTTCTTCTGTGGGAATTTGGGACACACCGCTGTTGTGCTGGCCCGAAATGGATCACCGTGGCCTCCAACCCCATAGCGTTTGCAACCAGCGCTGTTGCAGTACTGCTGTGGTTCCGGTGCTGTTCCAGGCTGCCATCACTGCGCCTGGCCCACTCGTTGAGGCGGGTGGGCTCCAGTGTACGGCAGGGCAGGGTGGTTAGGCCGGTGGGAGGTGGTGGCAGCTGCAGCTGGCACTGGAATGCGCACTGTGGAGGGCTGTCAGCCTGTCTGGCTGGCTGCAGGGGCCCATGATCCTTGATTCACTTTGACCCGGGCTCCGGACCTGGTTTTGGAAGTTCTTTGGGACTCTTCTTTTGGCCATCTATCTGTGGCAGCTCTTGAGCTGCAGGGTGTGGATTGTAAAGCGGATTTCAAAGTCTAAGTTTAAGCTATTCACAAGCAGGCTAAACGCTGGCTGAAAATTTTGAGGCCATTAAACTTGGAGTACTGCAGCTCGAGGCCACCACTTGCCACTATTTGCCATCAGAAACGGCCCTTTGTTTTGTGTGGGTTGAGGCGGCGGCTACAGCAAGACCAGGGGGAGGAGGTAAGTGGTTAGCTGTGGACACTGTTGCTGTACTGTGCTGTTGCTGTGCTGCAGTGCTTCTTTTTTCTCTCCTGCAAATACTTTGTGGAGGTCTACTGACTGACTACCTGTTACTGTGGATCATTTCTATACAAAATAGTAAAGAAAAGCTTACTGGGCCAAAAGGGGAAGGAAAAGGTTCCAGGCAGGACCCCTTCCATCTGCACGTATCTTACATCGGCTATGAGAGCCTTCTCTGCCGAAATTAACCTGGTTGAAAATCATATTGAGGCTGTTCAAAGACAAATTGATGATCCAGCACTTTTAACTAATATTTTCCCATTTCCCATGAGTATGAAAAAAGATGTAACTATATCTGCTACTGCTGAGCATTCAGGCCAACTACTGTGTGTATCTCCTAGCAAGTCTGTTAAAAAGCAAACCAAGCGGAAATCAAAGAACCTTTGCGTTTTTCATAGTGACATGAATGAGATCACCACAGATTCACTAAACTCTTTCCCCCTGAAAAAAACCCTCCTCACAAAAGGAAGATGGGTGAAGGAAAAGTGTCTGGCCAGCCCCTGGATAATCCCTCAATTACCTGTCAGCCAGCCGTGTGTAAAAGCAACTCAAATAACACCTCTAAGAAATGCTGTCAGTTAGCCATTGCTGCCAATGAAAAGTGGTTATCAACCTTCTGGGAGGACATGATGGGTCAGGTGAAGTGCCTAGTAGACAAAATCCAGGCCCTAACAGTGGTAGTACAAGGAGAGACAGGCCTGACTGGAAAAAGTATCAGCCTGTTCTAAATCCCAAGTCACTAACCAGAGCGACAGAGATAACCCCCAGAATACCCAGAGCCCCCATGTTGCAGGTCGCAGAACTCAAGCGCCACCTACTTAAGCCAGTATGTCACGGGTTACCTACAGGAATATGCCTGTTCATACAACTTCTCGGAAGGCTGCGCATACAGTTACCGAAAGTTGATCAATGAATCTACATCTTCCGCCAGAAAGTAACCTATACACAATTTTAGAAGGGGGTACACCGCTAGCTGAATGGTCCTCAGAGGACTGTCAAAGCCTCGCAAACAAAGCTGCACATTGGTGCAGGATTAACACGGGTTGTCGTTTTGACTTGGTGGACAAAATTAATATGGCAGGTAGAGTGAACTGGGTCGGTCCCTCAAGAAAAACCACACAGGGAGACTGTGTGGTCCTGAATTTTAGAGACCCAGGGCTGGTGCACTATTTGTTGACATGCCTGAATTCTCTCATCTTGGGATGACATCACCTTGGGAACAACGCTCACATACTAATTGTAACAGTGAAAACGTTGTATATGTCATCAAGTGTCCATGCCAACTTCTATATATAGGCATGACTAGCAGAAAAATAAAAACACGAATAGGTGAGCATAGAAGCACGATTAGGAGGGCTATTACAGCCACTAAACTCACTGCTCACTATCTTGAACATAAACACAGTGACACAGATATTCAATGGACAGTCATTGAGAAAGTGAGTGGCACAAGTAACCTCAGCAGTAGATTACTGGAACGTGAGCAACGTTGGGTTTACCGTTTGAAGACACACGTTATCGGCCTTAATGATTCCATTCCGTGGAATCAAATATATAGGAGGTAACATTTGTGTGTCCTTCTTTACTTTGGTTGATCATTCTTCCCACATTGCATTGATTCCCACATTGCATTGACTCCTAGATGTAACACAGCACGGTAGTTGCTGATACTTTAACAGCAATAGCCCTTAATACTAGGACTAGCAATACTGGGTGTCTCAATAAAGGTTTCCAATTTGTTTTGATACTAGAATGCCCTGATTTGGATTGATGAATTAAACTTATTTCACCAATGTTGGGTTGCCAATAGGTTCAGTATTTTACAATCGAGTCCGTTTGTTTTCAGCTTTGGCCACCAGACACTAGCCCTTTAAATGGTGATGTGCTTATAGAATGGGCTTTCGTTCGTTACACAACTTGGCACTCTGTTTATACTTTACACGGGCCGCGACGGCATCTGTTGGATGACGCGCACACTGATGTGTGTTCTAGTCTATCCAGTACAGCTCTTTTTTAACAAACTCGTTAATATACTACATTTCCCAGCATCCTTTCACTAATATGACGCTGCGCGACGGCGCCTGACCTGTAGACACACACACGTGATCTCTCCAATTAGTTCAGTTGAATTAATTATGGCGCGCCCATTAGAAGTATTTAAACCCCGTATACATGGCGTCTCCACACCAAGACCCGTGGGACCCGCACCGAGTAGGTGAGAGAGCGGGGAGGACCCTTGATGACGTGAGTAATTCGAATACTGAATGGCATTACAGGTATGTGCGCGCTGTTATACATGCAGTGTGAGTATCTTCCTCGGCTCACAAACTTTGGTGTTTTTATCTTTTTATCTTTTCCTTTCTGGTGCGTTACTGCTTGCCAATTTGCAGTGTGTGACAACAGGGCTACCCCTTACTCTGCGAGGTACCCGGAGAAGAGTTCCCTCGCCCATATCTGGGTAAGGGTATAAATCTGAATGTTGCGTGTGAAAGACTAAAACACGATGATTGATAGCAGCCTAGTGCTGTAGTGTGAGAGTGACACGGGTGTATACACTTTGAGACCACAAACACGAGAGTGTGTAAATCAATAGGATGCGACAAATATCGCCACTACACCATACTATGCCACCTATGAGAGTGTGGTAAAAATTAAACTATATATGTGTGTAATAACCACGGATTCGCGTGGTTACAAGAGATGATGGTTTGTTGACACCAAGTTAATGACACTGGTGCCCTGGCCAGCACATCACTATTGGGAAGTAATTTCATGTACTCTTTGAGTAATATATGTTGTTGGCCCTGTTTGTCTTTGTTTGTCTTTACAGATGGAGCGTTAACAGGATCAAGAAGATAAATTATCTTCAAATTAATTAAGGAGCAGCTATCTGCCCTTAAAGAAACAGCAGTGTAGGGTATTTCCTCTTGCGCTGTCCAGGGAGGTTATATTGTTGCCCTGAAGAAAGTCCGGGACCGTCATGGCCCTAGTAGGACTGAAACATGTCGGCTGAAGGGTCATAGGACCATAAATACTCCTTTTCTGACCCCTGTTTACATATTTTTAATAACCCTAACGAATCCAATATTAAAGGGATACTGGGATTTGTTGGAGGTTTTTTAATTTCTTTTCCCCCTGGTCTTATTATTCCTAAGAGCTCCCTGAAAATACGGTCGAGCCCACCCTGACTTTTAGGCGTTAGGGTGACCCGATGATGAAGCATGACACCACTAGGGTGTGTGAGGGTATTTAAAACAAAAGGAATGGTTTCCTTCCCCACTCCATAGTGGGTCTCTTCATCTCAGGACTTCCCATCTATACCTTTGTTATGACGCGGGTATCATCTTCGCTTCTAAGGAGTACTTTATGTGGTACAGTGAATTCTCTCACACCTTCTATCCAACATATCAGGGCCCATCTGTTAGGGTACTTTTACGGCCCAAATATGTGATAATAGGCTGTCATATCCAAATTTGAGAACTTACCAAGGTCATGCTCTTGGGCCACCCGTAGTCCTTTCTAATCGCTTTGAAGCGATTTCTACCCTTACTAAAAACGACGGACTGCCTGACACCGCGGCAATAGAGCAAGATCCTAACTGCGCAGCCCTAGGCAAAAAACTTTTGAGTCCCTTTCACAGCAAAAGATAAACCAAACTACTACCACTTCTAAAAGAAGGCATGGACAGAGGTTGCACGTGATATTATGGAACATCGCTGGGATTCAGCAGAAGCTGACCAATCAGGATTGGGTATCCTTTATACGTACATTCGATATTGTACGCTCTCAGGAGATCTGGGCTACCGGGCTAATGCACATTGATGGTTTAAATTTTATTGCTCTCCAACAATCCCGTCACCAGCAGGGAGGTAGGGTCTGGCTGTTTTTATATCGGTTGAATTTGAGAACCTCCGCATCAAAGTACTAAAGGTTAAGCCATGCTACTTGATTTTACATATTTTTTTCGTCCAATCAAGTTAATTATTCTGCTACATTTTATTTTGACTTCTTTTCAGTGCAACCTGTGGGCATCATAATGGAATTGGTGGAGATATTGTAAAGTCATTCAAGTGCCATATAACAATTATTTGGGTTGGCGATTTTAATATTGAACAATGTGTTCTTAGTAACAACCGTATCTTTGGAGTCACTGATGCAAGGGAAAATGCAAGTCATTTTACACACACGGCATATGGAGATGCATTACACACAAATATTTTCATAAATATGTTTTTTCCCTCTAACTATAAGACTCAAAATACTACCCACATTTGTAGGTAGAGGCAAGGGCAGCACGATTGATTTTGTTCTAATCTCCAAAGATCTTACCCAGAAATTATTAAAGTATGAGGTGCGCCCCCTACCATATAGTGATCACAACCCGATTAGTTTATGCTTGGGCATCCACTCGCTTTTGGGGTTTAGTGATGCACCAGATCACAAGGATCACTTTTACGCCAACCAGGGAGTACAGATTAAATGAGATTGTATCGACCCATGTAAATTCCTAGAAGATTTAGTAACAGAAGCCAGTCAGCACATTTCTCAATGCCTCTCCCTTGTTAGTGACCCAGGAATATTTGAGATCGTTACATAGCAATCTGTGAGAAAGCCCGACTGCTAACAAATACCAGGCCCCCTAACGATCATATACATCACCCTTGGTTTAATTCGGACTGTACTTCAGCCTTAAAAGCTCTTTAAAAAGCCACCAACATAACCCTGCTCAATATAGAGGCAGTACGATCAGCCAGGAAATGCTATAAAAAAGCACTATAAATGAGGAAAAGGGAAATTAGGGCTAAAGCCTGGGTAGATCAAGATAAAGCGGCCCATCTAAAAGACAGTGGGAGGTTATCAACCAACGTTTTTTTTTTGCAGAGACACCCCCCCCCCACTCCAAATGGAATTAAATGCAGCGGTTTAGTACAGGAGTGTGTAAGTCACTTTTCCACATTTTTTAACCCTAATGACCAACTTGATGAACCCCACATGGAACCAGAAATTGATCCACTCTTTTTTGTGACTTCTGGCTAAGAGAATTTATCGATGTAACAGCAGCTACCAAAGCTATCCAGAGCGCTGCACCTGGTAATGCCCCAGGCCCTGATGGAGTCCCCATTGACATGCTAATAACGAAATTGGAATTCTGGGGCCCGTTCGTGACTGACTATAAAGCAGTTGTGAAGGGGGCCCCAAATAACACTTGGAGGGAATCCACTTTAGTGCCTATATTCAAACAAGCATTTGCAATGCAATAGGTCTCGCATTTACGCGAGTTTGAGCTATTGACATTGCAAATAACAATGGCTTTTATTTTTGTTTTTAAAACATAAATAAAAGGCATTGTCATTTACAATGCAATAGCTTAAACTCGCGTAAATGCGAGACCTATTGCATTGCAAATGCTTGTTTTCTCAGTGTCCTGTGTCAGGGTAGCACCTGCTAATGAGAAAGGAAAGGGCTCCCCTTCTTTGTTGTGGAATTCAGCAGAAGACCCTTCTATTCATAAAAACACAACCGTAAAAACAAAAGGGACAGTTCTTTAACTGGACCAGTATTATCGTTTTCATTGGATGAATTTTGACAGTACAAACACTGCAATCATTAAACCTTTGGATTTTTCCCTGGATTGGGGCATGGTTTTCTTTTCTACCTCTTTAACGAAGCCCACTGACCCCATTACATTTCCTTTCATTGCAAGATTGTGGTTTGGCAGCATTTTTTTTCCCTCGCTACTTACACCTCCAATTGTTTTTCAACCTATGTTCAGATCTGCAGACCTGTGGTTTGCACTTTTTACCTAATTGCGATCTTTGGTCTATCTCTATCATGCCAGCTACATCTGTAGGTTCTTCACACATCTCTAACGTTTGCTGATCATCACTCCAGTCCCTGTGAATTTTGGAATCAAAATGGCGATGAAATTCACGTTTTAAACATTTTGGTTGTTGAAAGTCTTTTTTATAAACCTAACAAATTAGTGCAACCAAAGCAGTCTATTGATTAGCAGTCACCCTCCACATGGACCAGTTCACACTCTGAACCTTCGGTGCCAAAAACTTTGGAAGTCGTGTATCAGGCTCTGAAAGGGTAAGCCTTTTATGTTTAAGGGAAACCTATTAGCCCAGTCTACTGTAGGTACAATAGGTTTCGAAAGGCAAATATTTGCACACCTACTTTCACTAGTACAGGAAAAGGTAACAAAGGCATTGAAACACAAGGAAAAGATAAGCTATTGCAATGTAGGTCTCTTCCTGAGACAAATCAGTTCATCCAATCTTCACCTGCTACTATCTGGAGAAGTGGAGCAACATCGACAAATGCGCTGGGTTTCTTCCCCAAGAAGCAGAAGATATCTTTCCCAAAACTGTGCAATTGTTTCCCTAACTGGCAGTACCTTTAGTACCCTCTGTGTCCCTAGTAAATGTTGCCCCTAGTACCTAGGGTCTGAGGTACTAAAGAGGGTCTCTAAGGGCTGCAACATGAATTGTGCCTCGCTAAGGGAGTCCCTCACCAAACTCATGAAAAACTGCCATTGCAAGCTGCGTGTTTTGGTGCAGACAAAAGTGAAAACATGCCATGAGACACATCCCTTTGTTTTACTCAGTCATACAAACTGCAATTCATGGGGAGTCATCTATGTGATTAAGTGTCCCTGCAGTTTTTTATATGTTCAGTTGACGACCTGCAAAGTACGCATCAGGATTGTTGAACATAAGAGCTCTACAAGATGTAGAAAATTCAACACTAAACTCACTAGATAGACACTTCTTGAAAACTGGCCATACAGAAAATGACCTCAATTGGGTGGTGCTAGACAGACCCGACTACTCCACCAAAATGGGCCAGTTAGATACCATACTATTCTGGCGAGAACAGTGGTGGGTCTTTAGACTCAGAAATCACCAAAGAGGCTTAAATGATGACATCCCTTGGTCCTCCCTATGATACCTCTGTCCCTTACATTACATTTTCTCAAATTGAACCCTGAAAGACATGACTATCTTTTTTGTGTCCTAATAGCATTTTTATAACAAACAGGAGGATGTTTATTAAGAAGCCCCCCTTTGTCTCGTTTTGCATAAATTTGACATCCCCTCATGTGAGATACAGAGCCAGTGTACTACATGTTCCATAATCCCCTGTTTAGGATAATCATCGAGCCAGCTGGCCACTCATCAGAAGCTTCTTTATAGCCTCCTGGCATACACCTCCCCCTTCCATGGCAGTGCAGGTCCTTATATCTTTTATCAATATATAACAGTCCACCTAGGGGCTGGACTGGCAGCTATTTACGAACTAGGGAATCAGAGACTACTTTTTCCATGATTCCTTTGATGCACTTCCGGTTCGTACCACCGCTGGAAGTTAAATAGACCGGAATACCAACTAGTCTACCTCCCGCAAGCTCTACACAAGAGGAAGCATACAGAAGCAGTGCAGGTATTTACATTTAATTTCTGAAGGGCATACTGCGGTGGCCTGGGGCTGTCCGTGACCCACTGTCTCAGCCCGCTTTCCCGGCAGGGCTCTGCCCGGACTGTCAGCACGGTGTGGGTCTGATACGTGACCCTTTAGCAAGATGTCCGTGAGCGCTCTGTGCTACTACGTTAACCCCCATGGCTATCGGGTGCATTGTGGTGGATACACAATGGGACCAAAGAGCTGTTGTAAGATGATTGTTTGCATAACAAGGCTCTTACAAGATGGATGCACGATGAAGCAGGGGCTAGCATGGATACATTTTAACCAGCCAGTGACATATGATGTTTACTCGCTTTAGCACTCCCAAGCTAGGGCGGTGATATCCTACGATCAAAATTTTTTAAGGACCTGGTTTAAAAAATGGTCTGATGTTCTGTAGATTTGGCATACGATACATGGAGAGCCTTTTCTGAACATCTTTTCATCTCTACACTTAGATGACCCTATGCCAATACTTACATAGTACTTATATATGACATTTTTCAAACCAGACACAGTCTCTATCTATATTGTCTCTCATTTACCTTTTTTGAATGGTTTAAAAAAGGAAACAAGTACTTGTACCATAGTTACAATTTATAGTCCTGTTGAGCCATAATTTGGAAATCTGGAACACAGCTTATTTTAATTGTGTCTGTTTTGTGTATATATACAGCTCTGTACTTCAGGTGGAGACTGTTGATGGTTGAGCAGATTGTTTTTACACACGCTCATGGTAAGGATTTACCTAGGCTCACTCGTATTATATGGTTCTTTGGCATGAGTGCTGGATTGTTGTTGATGGTCACTGGTGACACTAGAGTTTAAGTTGTCACAGGAGTAACTATCTGTTTATTTTTTAGTGGACCTTACTCCTGTGATAGGGTCACCAGAATAGTCACCAAGTTGACTGTATGGCTAGTATTTATAATTCTCTGAACACAGTAGCAGGGTGACATACATACCTTGGCCTTGACGAATGCCTTTGAACTTTTTCAAGCTTTTCTTGACAGAAACATGTTGACCACTTTAGATAGTGCAATTATAGCAACCCTTTTCTACTAATTTTTTAACTCTATCCAATGGGGCCCCAGAATAAAGGACAATTTTCGCCCATCATGAGATAGTTTTCGATTACACTCCTTTCACTAGTTTTGCACTCTGCCCCTCACTCCTATACATTGACATTGCTCATCTTTATAGCAAAACACCTCCGTTCCTCCCCTTGGGGAGTTGTAGCCCACACTGGGTTCCTTGCGCTCCCAGTTTGAGGAGGGAACCCAATGATGAAGCATGTCACCTTCTGGTGAGTTAGGGTTCTCGTCCTAATAGTGCAGTGCTCCATCTTGGCCTTGTCAGTTCCTTCCTTTCATACCCATCCACCTACATAGTGTGCTATAATATACACAACCCTGTGTGTCATGTCTCCTAACACTGCCTGCCTGTAAGTCACCCCAAAAGCAGGGCTTACAGCCCTAAAGCAGGGGGTCTTATATTACAGGTGAGGACATATCTGCATGAGCTGGTCAGTTCCATTACTGCCAGTACAAGTGAACATGGAAGCCATTTTGAAATATGTGCTGGACACTGGTGAAAACTAGTTTCCCAGCTACATGATGGCTTCACTGAAAATAGGGATGTTTGGTATCAAACTTCTCGTATTAATAAACCCACACTGATTTCAGTGTTGGATTTATTAATACATGCCCCCTGAGGGCACCTTAGAGGTGCCCCCTGAAAACCTATTGGCTACTGGTGTGCTGACTGACTGGTTTTCTCCAGCCTGCCACACGAGACAAATATCTGAACCCAAGGGGGTGGGCCACTGCTCTCAGGAGGTCAGAAACTAAGCCTGCTCAGGCAGAGGGTGTTACACCCCCCCCCATGATGACCTGCAAATTAACATTCCAAGGCAGGGGCGTCTTTGGTATGCAAATCTAGCTTCTCTCACAGGAGAGGATGCTGTCCCCCTTTGTCCAGAGCCCTTTGGCACCTGGACAGATGGGAAAATTAGATAGTCAGATAGACGTGTCCACCCCCAGGCTAGTTCCTACCCCTAAGGTGGGCTGCCTGAAGAGGAGGCAACTTTTCAGAGCTAGCCATCTTGATGATGGCAAACTTAGGAACTCTGGCACAGGGTTATGCCCCCTTTCCACAGGAAGTGGTCATATAGGGAGTGTACTGACCCCAAGGGTCAGTAGCCTTTTGGCTACTAACCTATACTCCCCTAGATCCAATATTTAGGGGAGCCCCTGGCACCATAAAAACAGATCCTGCTGACCTACGAAGGAGGACACTGAAGAGCCGCAAAAGCAAACACTGACGAAGAGCAACCGACTTGACCCCAGCCCTGCCAGCCTGTCTGCTGTTCCCTGCCAAATTTCATCAAAGTAGTCTCGTCCTGCAAGCTGTTGTGCCTCCAAAGCCTGGGGGACTGCCTGCTTTCAGTAAAGATTTAAGGACTCCACTGTATCCTACAGGCACCCCTAGAAGAGCCGCGAGGACTCCGGAACTGCCAAAACCAGACGCCTCCAAACACCACCGCACCCGAGCCCCCCAGCCTGAGTCGAAGTGGGCCAACGGTGTCAGCGTGGTCTCTAAGCCCTCAAGTGACAGAATCCACTTTGGTTTTGCCCCTCGTGAACTCCAGCTGACTGCAGCCTCTGTGTGCAGGCCCCCTCAACCACGAGTGCTTACGGATGAAGAAACTCAACACCTAAAAGACCCTCTGCAACTGCCCGCCCTGGCCTGAGGAGAAGAGAACCATTGGTGTCCCCATGTCCCTTAGCATCGCAAGACTTGAACCCACTGGTTGGTTCAGCTCGACTGCCCCCCGTGTCCCAACCTGCTGCCTCTTATCATGCAGGACGATCCCCATTGACTAACATTGGGCTCCCGATGCTGTATTGCACCACTGCACCTGGTCACCCTAGAGCAGCTGGAGGTGACCTCCTGGTGCTGCCTTGGACCTTGCCCCATACTTACCATAAGTCCAGGAGATTGGTCTTGTAAGTCGCTGTACTTTACCTCAATGCCATACTTATTTTTTCTCCCTCAGGATAACATTGCATCGTCTGAAAAATGCACTGTCGACTTTTTAAACGTAAAAGTATTTCTCATGCAAACATACTTACCTGATCGTATTGATTCTGGTGCCTAAACATATATAAAGATACGTGTTATTTTGTAAATTGGTGTGGATCTTCTTATTGGTTTTGTGTGCATAATTTATTGACTATTGTGTGTATTTGCAGATGTCTAACACTCCTCTGTGATGAACTTAAGGCTGCTTGACCACACTACCCCGTAGAAGAGCACCTTGGGATTGCTAGATTAAGCCCCTGTCCACTCGTAAGGGAATACCTGGACTCTTTGCATAGTATACCTCTTTTTGGTATACTGTATAAAGAGCCAGCTTCTTACTCTGTTTCCAGCTGCTTCAAAACAACGCTAGCTTAGTTCATGGCTTAGGGTGTAGAAAAGCATAGCTCAGATCATGGTACTTGCGTTCAACTTCACAGGAGGAGGTGCTAGATTAACCCTTTGCTATCAAACGTCTGTTTTCTCCAGTGACTGACATAATCCTGGAAATTTGCAAAACACATGTGGTAATGTATAGATGTTAAAGTTGCATTAGCTTCATCCAACAAAATGGTATCTGCAACCTCGGCTTTCAAAATATTTTCAGACGAGAAATATTGAAAGAAAAGTAGTTCTTCTAGTGCTTTTTCAAGGAAGGTCAAACAAGTGTGGATTTTTTTAAACAATCTGATTGTCCAAGGGGCAGGATGTTTCAAAATCTAATTATGTTAAAAAAAAAAAAAATCACTTAACCTTTTTAGTGCCATGCAATGAGTTGACAGAATATGGAAACTTCCTCAAATTAGAGCTCTGATATTAGTCTCTCTGATTTATGTTGGAGCTCCTATTGGGGTTTGGACTCTAGCAAGGTTCGATTCAACATCAGAGTATGATTGTTTGAAAGGGAAAACAAAATCCTTGGTGTTGACAGCCAACAACCCCAAACGCACAGAGCAGGTTCTTGATGCCAAGATAGCACAGCTGACGAAGAAAAAAACAGAACTTTGGGGAAGATTTAGCTGCTCATAAGACTGGGAAGACATTATATATAAAAAGGCATAGAGAAGATACTGAACGTATCAAACAAAAATACAAAAAATAAATCCCCTGTTTCACCACTGTGTCCGGAGGAGGAACAGATAGAAAAACATCTTCCTCTGAAGATAACTGGTAGTCCTGAGATTAAAAACTCCGAAAATGAGCTTTAATATGAAGGAAAATGAAGAACGAATTTTGCAGGATGTTGAGGCAGATCCTCCTCATGAGGTTGCCCTTCACCCAGGTAGACCTTCCCCTGCAAATGCTACACTATATCAGAATATGGTTAAATTAAAAGGGCAGCAGACAAGTATGGAGTCCAGATGGATGTAGAGTAGGAGATTCTAGCTTCTTGCTTAAGACATTAATTGCACAGCACGGAAAACATCAAAATCTTCCAAGGCTGCCAGCAATAATTTAGCAACGTAGAAAGGTGTTAGTAACAGCTAGAGCTATCATGCCACAGACTGAGGGATAAAACACAAGGCGTCAGTGCAAGATGCACAATATATTAAAACACATATGGAGGCAGATTCCTTGATTGTAGCAACAGCAATAAACAACCACTCGCCGGCCACCGCTGCAAAAGGACAGCAAAATAGTAGAGGCAGTAGGGAGCAAAATCAAAGACATAGCAACCTCTTGGTTGTGTGTACCAAACTCTGACATTTTAAATAGATAAGCACATCAAAGATTAGGAGAGGTTGAAGAATGAAACTTTTCCCAGAACACCAGCAAGAGAGAGGGAAAACTGTTTTTGTGGTAGGGAAGAATATTTCAGACATCTGTTTGAAATCAGAACTAGACTTTGCAGACACAGCTAGCGGCAACTAAAATCAACAGTCTTGAGGTATTTATGGCTGCGTATTTCAGGATTTAAGCAAAAGTGCAAGCTAACATCCTTGATATGCCATTTACTGGTAAGAATCTGTTTGGTCCTCTGGGTAGATCAATCTTTAGAGAAAATGAGAAAAGCAAATGAAACTCAATAGAAATGTGGACATTGCGCATGAGAGGATCTTTCAGAAGGGTTTCCTGGGATCATAGGAAGGCAACCCTACATTTCACAATTTTAAAGGCAAATACAAAGCAGATCTCCAACAAACCGGCTCATGGCAACAAACTATAAATTCAAACCAATTTTTTCAAGGTAGAGGCCAAGCCCCAAGATTATCCACCTCAGACTAAATTACTCCTCCGCATTGCCACTAAATGCAACACCAGTGGGAGACAAAATAATAATTCACTTCGTTCCAAGGTGACATTTCATAATGGTCAAAGGGATACTTACTGTAATCAAATACAGATAATGCTTAGTTTCTGAAGAAATCTCCTACAATGAAATTAAAAAAAATCGAAGTTACACAAAAAAAACAACTAGACCGATTACACAATTGTGCAAGAACTACTTTGGAAGGATGCAATTGAAAAGTGCTATTATAGGAACAAGACACAAGAGTATACTCTGTGTACTTTCCAATTCCCAAACAAGACTTGACTTTAAGACCTAGATCGAACCTGTGCTATTCAAACTGGTTTATCAAGACATAGTGGTTCATTACCACTTCAGAGTTCTATTCTTGGGCATTACGCCTACTCCAAGATTTTTTGCAAAACATTTGCGGCAGTAGTGGCAAATTTGAGGCTTCAAACAGTTTTGTGTATACCTGGCAGGTGAAGAGTTTGTTCCAGTAATGCCAAAAAGACATCCATACATCTGTGGATTCTCTTTCAGCTTGTGTTCATGGTGAACATAAAGAAATCCTCTCCAACGCCAGAAAACATGAAAACTTCCCTGTGGGCTACATTAGATACTTCAGTGTGTTTAGCCAAAAGTATAATAAGGAAAGTAAAGGCATTACAGGAACTGATTCCCCTTTATCTGACATGTTGGTATCTGACAGTGAGGAATGTAATGAAACTTTAAATGATGGCCTCTTGTATTCATCTGATTCCAAATATTTATGTGGCAAATTCATGAATGATTAAGCAACCAGTGGGTACAAGCGCAAGGCAATTTGATTGATCTAGTGCTTGTTACAAGCAAATAAAAAAAAATATATATAATGGTGGAACAAAGAGCACATGACAAAGGGGAGACGGTATCAATTACCTGCCCTTCAGGCTATCCTGAAAGATGCGTCACATCAGAAATGGGGTGACCTTAACAGCAGTCTGAAAGTCTGACGCAAATGGTCAGAGAACGAGACAGTAAGAGAAACTATGGAGTCAAAAACTGTTTCCAGCCCAAGAAGCTTTTCAAAGACAAATAGCATACAAAGTTGTGCATTTTCTAACGGACAACACAAGAATGTTTAATCTCAAGAAGCAAGAGGGAATTGCCTTTTCTGCTTTCAGTTAGCACAAGAGATCTGGAAACGTGATTTCTTTTGCAGTTGCCCACATGGTAGACTAGGTGTAGATAAAGTGCAGGCGATTGTTGAAGCAGACAGAGGGCGAGTGGTTGAAAAGATTCAGCAGTCCATCATCTTGTTGTGTTTGCTAAGCAGACAATAAGACCTATGAATTGGAATTAAAATGATTGGTACTGGATGTCATTTTCAACACGCGGGAAAAGCCAATCCTTGTTCCTTTTGAAACAAGCGAAAATCCATAGGCTTTGTACCCAGGCATTTCATCTACAGTCCAAGGGGAGTGCACTGTGGATACGTTGGTATGGGAAATATGCATGCACATTTACTTGGCCAATTAGCAATACTGTAATAAGATGAAAATATTCATGATGACTAAAACTAGTGACAACCAGATGGCCATGTCAAATACGTTACTCATCTCATGGCGATCTCCAACCAAAATGTAATCGAAATTCTGTCAAACAAGGATGTTCTTTCAATGGAGGAAAGATTTTTCATTCCGAACACAGGCTGTACAACTGGAGACGTGGCTCATAAGCTGGTGCACTTTCGGCAAATAATTCTGCTAGATAAATGTATGGCTGTTAAATAGGCAAGAAAGCCATCAAACAGGAAATGTTATGAAGTAAAGTGGTATAGTTTTGATTGATGTGCAAGAAACTATGCTTTAGAAAGATTAACTAGTGAAATAGTAAATCTTCTTATCTTGACATACCTACTGAAGCAGGACTTAGTTATCCATTGATATGAGTACATTTATCAGCTCGTGCAGTTTATACGAAAGGTACACAACCAAAACAAATCTTAGCAATACCAGTCATTAAACAGTTTCTGGAAAGATCTAAAAAGGCTATATCCCTCACATGAAGTTCCACCACCTCAGAAGAACCCAAATCTCGTTCTAGTGTGCCTATTGAAAGCACCCTTTGAACCATTGCATAGGACTACATCAAAGTATTTTACATTAAAGGCAGCTTCTCTAGTAGTTAATTCATCTTTAATTCAATTTAATGAGTTAAAAGTACTAACAGTTAAGAAGGTATACTTAATTGTTCATAAATATAAAGTAGAGATGAGAACAAACCCCACTTTAATTAGGAGAATTAAAAACAGAAAAAATTAAGCCATTGTTCATGCACATGCTCCCCAAGGACTAGAGATACTCGTAATAAGGGGCCCTTTAACACAGTAAATTGTACCGAAAATTCAGTTTTGAATTGGCAAACAAATTGGACATTAAATCTGAAAGAGACACGTTAGTGACAGATTCCTTACCTTAGAATATCCCCAGGCGTCAGGCTGGATCCGGAAAGTTTTGCGTAGCAGTACCCCTGCGCGTCGGTAGGCGGCGTGCAGCTCCGCGTCCTTCGTCGGCGTCGTGATCGCCGGGATGACGTCGCGGCCAGTACTTAGACGCCGCCAATGCGCGCTGGCGTCAGTTCTTTCTTTTTCCGCGCCAGTAAGCGCAGATCCGGATTGAGCAGTGCCCCAGTCATTTTTTGACAGAGTATTTTTTGAGACTTTTTTTGTCCAAGTTTTCGAGTCGTTTCGACTCCAAGGTGTCAGTAGGGATGCCCGGCTTCAAGCCATGCGAGGTCTGTAATCGCATGATGTCGATTACGGATCCGCACCGAGAGTGTCTCTTCTGCCTGGGGCGCGGACACGACCCCACGTCGTGCCCCGAGTGTCGGTCCCTCGCCCCGAAGGCTTTGCGAGAGCGGTCTCGAAAGCTTCTCGAGGCCCGGCACTCGGTTCCGCGCCGATCTAGGTCCCGGGAGAGGTCGAGGGGCCGGTCGCGGAGCCGTCGTCATTCGTTGGGGTCGAAGTCTTCGTCTTCAGGTAAGGCGAAGCACAAGAGGTCTAAGAAGTGTCGCTCTAAGACCTCCCCTCGCCGGTCTCACGACTCGGCTGAGGGTCCTGTTGGTACCGCCCCCGCGGCTCCGGGAGTACCCGATGAGCCGACGCCAGCCTTTCCCGCCTGTTCCGGGTCCGACGTTGACTCCGGCCGACATCCAGAACTTCTTGTCGGCCATGGCTCGCATCTTCGGGCCTAAGGGTTACCCCGGTGCGCCTTCGGGCCCCGCGGGCCCCAGTGTGGGTCCTCCTTCGGCATCGCCGGCGGCTCCGCGCCGCAGGACCCCCTCGGATGCAGGCCTGGATCCCGGTCGACGCCGGTTGACCTCACAACACCTCCACCGGTGCCGACCTCCCCGGTACCGCTCACGGCGCCGTCCGAGGTCCCGGGCGACGCCGTCCCCAGGTTCTCCCCGGAACCGGACACGGAGCCGGATCGACGTCGGCCGACGCCGATTCCGACGCCGATGGGACTTTTCTTCCCTCATGTCCGCCCTCCATATTTTTCACCTGTTTTGGAGGACGGGGAGGACTGGGAGGGGTCGTAAGACCCTCTCACAGCCCAATGTGAGCCCTATCAGGACTGGGCAGAGGAACTGGGTGATGCCAGTGGCCTGGACACCTCTCCAGACCTTGGCATGCTGTCTCCTCCTTCCGTGGCTACGGAGGAGGGAGCAAGTTATGCAACGGTGTTG
Organism: Calotriton arnoldi; assembly: GCA_963921515.1. NCBI lineage: Eukaryota > Metazoa > Chordata > Amphibia > Caudata > Salamandridae > Calotriton > Calotriton arnoldi. Next base: position 1,568,863 of record CAWUFW010002295.1, read on the forward strand.
CGTAGGGCGCGGCCGCGGCCGTGCGCCTCGAGCTCCCTACAGTGGCTGTAAGGACTAACCTCCTGACGAAAGTGCTTCAGCCGGCGGCTACCTCCTCGGAGCCACTGCTGCTGTTCAACGACGCACTTTCTGACGTTCTTTTGGGCACCTGGTCCAGGCCCACCACAGGGGCTCCTGTGGACAGGAACGTAGCCCGACGCCATCACCCGGCCCCGGGCGACCCCTTGTTCCTCTCACAACACCCCACCCCCGAGAGCTTGGTTGTCCAAGCCTCTACCTCTCAAAGCGCCTTCCCTACGGCTCCGCCGGACAGGGAATCCCAAAACTGGACCAATTTGGGAAGAAGGTTTTTCTTCCTCCAGTGCTGGCTTGCGGTCCGTGAACACCGCTTGCCTTTTGGGCCGTTATTCCCACTCTGTGGGATTCGGTGGCGCAGGTGCTGCCTAAGTGTCCTGAGGAGGTCCAGACACTACTCACCCGTGTTATTGCAGACGGGAGAGACGCAGCGAAGTTCACAATCCGATGTGGCCTAGACACCGCTGACTCGCTGGGCAGATCGCTTGCTACGGCAGTGGCGCTTCGCCGTCACGCCTGGCTGAGGACCACTGGTTTCTCGGGCGATGTCCAAAAAACCCTTATGCAAAACACACAAGATGATGGACGGAATGCTGCACATTGGCAAACATTCACCCCCAGTCACAGATCTGGGATTAATCCATCGTTATTTTGCTTCACCACGCCACCCCAGTTCAGACATAGCCATATGCAAATCAGTCTTGACCCTGTGCCTCATGGGAACAGTCCAGACCGAACTGCCAAGCCATGTCTTCCCTGGACCGGAATCAAGCATCCTAGGACCAGTTTCAGGCTATCAGCCTTCATCAGCCAGGATAGCTTGACTCCAGTGGCGTAGTGAGCACGGGACCCACGTCTGGGCATACCCTTCCCACTTAGGGCGAAATGCAAAACACACAAGATGATGGACGGAATGCTGCACATTGGCAAACATTCACCCCCAGTCACAGATCTGGGTTTAATCCATCGTTATTTTGCTTCACCACGCCACCCCAGTTCAGACATAGCCATATGCAAATCAGTCTTGACCCTGTGCCTCATGGGAACAGTCCAGACCGAACTGCCAAGCCATGTCTTCCCTGGACCGGAATCAAGCATCCTAGGACCGGTTTCAGGCTATCAGCCTTCATCAGCCAGGATAGCTTGACTCCAGTGGCGTAGTGAGCGCGTGGACCCACGTCTGGGCATACCCTTCCCACTTGAGGCGAAATGCAAAACACACAAGATGATGGACGGAATGTTGCACATTGGCAAACATTCACTCCCAGTCACAGATCTGGGTTTAATCCATCGTTATTTTGCTTCACCACGCCACCCCAGTTCAGACATAGCCATATGCAAATCAGTCTTGACCCTGTGCCTCATGGGAACAGTCCAGACCGAACTGCCAAGCCATGTCTTCCCTGGACCGGAATCAAGCATCCTAGGACCGGTTTCAGGCTATCAGCCTTCATCAGCCAGGATAGCTTGACTCCAGTGGCGTAGTGAAGCACGAGACCCACGTCTGGGCATACCCTTCCCACTTGGGTGAAATGCAAAACACACAAGATGATGGACGGAATGCTGCACATTGGCAAACATTCACCCCAGTTACAGATCTGGGTTTAATCCATCGTTATTTTGCTTCACCACGCCACCCCAGTTCAGACATAGCCATATGCAAATCAGTCTTGACCCTGTGCCTCATGGGAACAGTCCAGACCGAACTGCCAAGCCATGTCTTCCCTGGACCGGAATCAAGCATCCTAGGACCGGTTTCAGGCTATCAGCCTTCATCAGCCAGGATAGCTTGACTCCAGTGGCGTAGTGAGCACGGGACCCACGTGCAAAACACACAAGATGATGGACGTGGGTCCCGTGCTCACTCACGCCACTGGAGTCAAGCTATCCTGGCTGATGAGGGCTGATAGCCTGAAACCGGTCCTAGGATGCTTGATTCCGGTCCAGGAAGACATGGCTTAGCAGTTCGGTCTGGACTGTTCCCATGAGGCATAGGGTCAAGACTGATTTGCATATGGCTATGTCTGAACTGGGGTGGCGTGGTGAAGCAAAATAACGATGGCTTAAACCCAGATCTGTGACTGGGGGTGAATGTTTGCCAATGTGCAACATTCCGTCCATCATCTTGTGTGTTTTGCATTTCGCCCAAGTGGAAGGGTATGCCCAGACGTGGTCCCGTCGCTCACTACGCCACTGCAGTCAAGCTATCCTGGCTTATGAGGGCTGATAGCCTGAAACCGGTCCTAGGATGCTTGATTCCGGTCCAGGGAAGACATGGCTTGGCAGTTCGGTCTGGACTGTTCCATGAGGCACAGGGTCAAGACTGATTTGCATATGGCTATGTCTGAACTGGGGTGGCGTGGTGAAGCAAAATAGCGATGGCTAAACCAGATCTGTGACTGGGGTGAATGTTTGCCAATGTGCAACATTCCGTCCATCATCTTGTGTGTTTTGCATTTCGCCCTAAGTGGAAGGTATGCCCAGACGTGGGTCCCGTGCTCACTACGCCACTGGAGTCAAGCTATCCTGGCTGATGAGGGCTGATAGCCTGAAACCGGTCCTAGGATGCTTGATTCCGGTCCAGGGAAGACATGGCTTGGCAGTTCGGTCTGGACTGTTCCCATGAGGCACAGGGTCAAGACTGATTTGCATATGGCTATGTCTGAACTAGGGTGGCGTGGTGAAACAAATAACGATGGATTAAACCCAGATCTGTGACTGGGGGTGAATGTTTGACAATGTGCAGCATTCCGTCCATCATCTTGTGTGTTTTGCATTTCGCCCTAAGTGGGAAGGGTATGCCCAGACGTGGGTCCCGTGCTCACTACGCCACTGGAGTCAAGCTATCCTGGCTGATGAGGGCTGATATCCTGAAACCGGTCCTAGGATGCTTGATTCCGGTCCAGGGAAGACATGGCTTGGCAGTTCGGTCTGGACTGTTCCCATGAGGCACAGGGTCAAGACTGATTTGCATATGGCTATGTCTGAACTGGGGTGGCGTGGTGAAGCAAAATAACGATTAAACCCAGATCTGTGACTGGGGGTGAATGTTTGCCAATGTGCAACATTCCGTCCATCATCTTGTGTGTTTTGCAAAACACCCTTATGGACATGTCCTTCGATGGTATCCGCCTTTTTGGAAATAAGGCAGACAGCGCGCTGGAGCACTTTAAGGACTCGCGTGCTACGGCTAAGTCCTTGGGCCTCTCTGCCTCGCGCCCTCCGCAGCAGTCTGCTTTTCGCCCCTTTCGTGGCCACGGAAGGGGCGCCCAGTCACGTCCATTGCCCAGCCACCGGCCTGCGCAGCAAGCGCCTTCGTGTGGCCGAGGACGTGGCTCCGGCCGAGGCGGGTCGGGTAACCAGCGTGCGGGTCAGGCCACCACCTCTGCCCCGTCCGCGGCCTCCAAGCCCTCCTAGTCCATCCTTTCAGGTCCACAGCACGCCAGTGGGGGGCAGGGTCCGCCATCACCTTCACCACTGGCGTACCATCACATCGGACAAGTGGGTCTTGGATATTGTCCGAAGGGGCTACTCCCTCCCCTTCGAGACTACCCCCCCCAGCCATGCCACCTCAATGCCACCGAATGTCAGGGGATCATTTGGTGCTTCTTCAAAAGGAAGTTGCGGCCCTCTTGGCCAAGAGGGCCATCAAGCGCGTTCCGACCCCAGAAGTAGGGCGTGGTTGTTACGCCCACTACTTTCTGGTGCCCAAAAAGGACAAGGAGGACATGCGTCCTATCTTCGACCTCCGGAACGTCAATCGCTTCCTCCGGAAGGAGAAGTTCAAGATGCTCACCCTAGCTCAGGTCTTGACTGCCCTCGACCCTGGAGACTGGATGGTAGCGTTGGACTTGCAGGACGCATATTTTCACATCCCCGTACTGCCGGCCCACCGGCGTTACCTGCGGTTCACGGTAGGCCTCGAGCATTTTCAGTTCACCGTGCTCCCCTTTGGCCTTACTAGCGCCCTCGGGTGTTCACGAAAGTGATGGCGGTGGTCGCAGCTCATCTGCGCCGGGCAGGGGTTCCAGTCTTCCCCTACCTCGACGACTGGTTGCTGAAGGCGGGCTCGTCCCAGGCAGTCGTCTCCCACCTCCAGACTACGGCCGAACTCCTGCACTCGCTGGGGTTCTCCATCAACGTGCCGAAGTCGCACCTGATTCCTTCTCCACAGCTCCTTTTCATCGGAGCAGTTCTGGACACAACGCAGTTTCGGGCCTATCATCCCGAACGGCGAGTCCGGGATATTCAGGCTATAATTCCGATCTTTCAGCCTCTATCCTGGGTTTCGGTACGGATGACCCTGAGGCTGCTGGGCCTCATGGCCTCCTGCATCCTGCTGGTCGATCATGCCAGATGGCATATGCGGGCTCTGCAGTAGGACCTGAAGTTCCAGTGGGCGCAGCATCAGGGGAACCTGTCCGATTACGTCCAGATCTCGGAGGGGACTGCACGACAGTTGCAGTGGTGGCTTTCGAACCGGCAGTGGGTCACGGGCAGATCCCTCTCCCTTCCCCAGCCAGAGCACACAGTTGTGACGGATGCGTCCCTTCTGGGATGGGGCGGTCACATGGGAGAGGCGGAGATCAGAGGCCTCTGGTCTCTGGCGGCGTCCCGGCTCCATATCAACCTTCTGGAGCTCCGGGCGATCCGACTTGCACTAAAGGCATTCCTTCCCTCTGTCAAGGGGAAGGTAGTGCAGGTGTTCACAGACAACACCACCGCCATGTGGTACTGCAACAAACAAGGCGGGGTGGGGTCATGGACCCTATGTCAGGAGGCTCTGCGTCTCTGGACATGGCTGGAACATCAGGGCATTTTCCTGATGGTTCAACACCTGGCAGGTTCCCTGAACGCCAGGGCGGACGAACTCCGCCGCAGGTGCATGATGGATCATGAATGGCGTCTTCACTCGGAGGTGGCGCAAGGACTCTTTCTACAGTGGGGAGAGCCTTGGTTAGATCTATTCGCCACCGAAGAAAACGCGCAATGTCATCAGTTCTGCGCGTTGGAATTTCCAAGGCGGCACTCGCTAGGCGACGTTTTTCGTTACGAGTCGAATTGCGGTCTGTTGTACGCCTTTCCGCCTATACCACTTCTACCCAGAGTGTTGAAGAAGATTCGGCGCGACCAGGCCCAAGTCATTCTTGTGGCTCCGGACTGGGCTCGAAGAGTTTGGTATCCCGAGCTGTATGAGCATCGATCCCCCGATCCGTCTGCCTCTTCGGGAGGATCTTCTGTCGCAGCAGCAGGGGACGGTCCTTCACCTGAACCTGTCCAGTCTCCACCTCCTTGCGTGGAGATTGAGCGGCGGCAGTTGATTCCTTTCGACCTGCCTCCCGAAGTTTGTGATGTGATTCTGGCAGCCAGGCGTCCCTCCACTAAGGTGGTATACACCTGCAGGTGGAACAAGTTTGTGGCATGGTGCACAGCAAAGGCTGTGAATCCCCTTTCTGCCCCTCTTTCTGAGATTCTTCTGTTCCTTCTTTCTCTGGCCCAACAGGGTTCTGCCCTGGGTACCATCAAGGGCTACCTTTGTGCAATCTCGGCCTTTCTCAGGCTTCCTGATCAGCCCTCCCTTTTCAAGTCCCCGGTTGTTAACAGGTTTCTTAAAGGCATTACACACCTTTTTCCCTCCTGTTCCGTTTGTGATGCCTCAGTGGGACTTGAACTTGGTTCTTACCTTTTAATGTGCGCTCCCTTTGAGTCTCTCCATAACTGTCCTCTTCGTCTTCTCACTCTGAAGACAGCCTTTCTGGTGGCTATCACCTCCGCTCGGCGGGTGAGTGAGCTCCAGGCTCTTTCTTGTAAGCCCCCCTTTCTGTCTGTTCATCCAGACAAGGTTGTTCTTAGGACGCGTCCGTCCTTCTTGCCAAAGGTGGTTACTGCCTTCCACATTGGGCAGACCATCACTTTGCCCACCTTCTTTCCGCCTCCGCATCCTTCCAGAGAGGAAGAGAGGCTCCACCGTCTGGACCCAAAACGTGCGATTTCCTTCTATCTGAACCGCGCTCAACAGTTCCGGGTGGACGACCAGCTCTTTGTTGGCTACGTGGGCGCCAAAAAAGGTCGGGCGGTACACAAGCGGACCATCTCCCGCTGGGTTGTCTTGTGTATCAAAGCCTGCTATTCTTTGGCTAAGAAGGAGCCCCCTGTTGGGCTACGTGCCCATTCCACCAGGGCGACAGCCGCCACCACGGCTTTGGGACGTGGTGTCCCATTGCAGGACATTTGTCAGGCAGCTACGTGGGCCTCGCTGCACACGTTTACCAAGCATTACTGCCTTGACAGCCAAGTCCGGAGAGACGGCTTCTTTGGCCGTTCTGTTCTCCGAGACTTCCTTGTCTGATCTTTGTTCGCAGACCCACCACCGGGGTTGGTATTGCTGGGGTATCTATTCTAAGGTAAGGAATCTGTCACTAATGTGTCTCTTTCAGATGCACAAGTTACTAATTTGTGTAACGATATATCTGTAAGAGACAGTAGTTAGTGACAGATTCCTTACCGCCCCACCCATCCTCCCAGTTCTGCAAACTGATTTCTAGGGTTAAGGTCATCCCTTTCAGGGCCCTAGTTTTCAGACACCAGTGTCCGTTTCTTGCATGGCTCTGCGTTTCTGGCGCGGAAAGTCGTGTACAGAACTGACGTCAGCGCGCGTGGGCGGCGGCTAAGTACTGGCCGCGACGTCATCCCGGCGATCATGACGCCGACGACGGACGCGGAGCCGCACGACGCCGCCATACGACGCGCAGGGGTACTGCTACGCAAAACTTTCCGGATCCAGCCTGACGCCTGGGGATATTCTAAGGTAAGGAATCTGTCACTAACTACTGTCTCTTACAGATATATCGTTACACAAGTTAGTAACTTGTGCATCAAAGGCACATGCTACAAGAAAGAATGGGGCTTCATCTGATTTATTTTTTGGGAGTGGTTGGGGGAAGAATGTGTCCTTAAAAACCCTTAGCACTGCTGTAACGTGGTCTTCTAGACGCACATTACAAAACATTACTATAGAGATGTCCCAGCAGGAAAGGGAGGCATTAATAAGTTGTGAGAAAGTGCCTCTTTTGACATGGTTACCATGGTATCCCTGAATATACACAGAAAACCAGAAGCCTCTAGTTCCTTCTAGCCAGCGATCTGATCCCAATAGTTATTTAAGCAGCTATTGTTGTCTGGGTGATGTTAAGACTATGGGGTGTTTGCAATCAGTTCCTGACTTCCTGAGCAAACATCTAAGTTTGCTTTGCAAACAATGAGCCAGACTTTAAGGTTGTGAGCTATTGCCTCTTTTTTTACATGGTTATCCCCAACATTTTGCCTGGTATTGATGTGGTTTCAGTTGTAGTGCACAGGGCCCCTGCCAACCAGGTCCCCTGTGCCAGTGCTTCTTCCCTAAACATATCTCCAATTGGGACGTCTGCCCCTTGTAAGTTTCTAATCAGTGGTACCTTGGGAACCCAGGGCCTGGAGGCTGAAGAGGGTCACCTGGGACCCCCTTACTAGGACCATGCCACTCCCCCCTGCAGCTTGTATGCCCCTGTGAGGTGAAAAACGAAAAAGTCGACAAGGCACCCTGCCTGGGTGCGATGCCAGCCAGCTCTGCCTGAAGGTATAGGTAAGTCACCCCTCTAGTAGGCCTTACAGCCCTAAGGCAGGGTGCACTATACCATAGGTAAGGGCCTATCTGCATGAGTAGATCTGCCCCTACAATACCTAAGTCAATTCTTAAATATTCAAAGTGCCAGGGAAGCCATAAGGAGTACATTGGCTGGACACTCGGCAGCTTGAGTTCCCCAGCACCATGATGGCTTCACCGAAACCAGGAGTGTTTGGTACCAAACAACTCCTTGTAATAAATCCACACTGATGCCAGTGTGAGATTTATTAAAACGTACTCGGAGGGCACCTCTGAGCTGCCCCCTGAAAGCTTACTGACCACTGGTGTGGTCACTGACTGGCTTTAGGCAGCCTGCCACACACAGACAAGTTTCTGGACCTCTCGGTGGAGAGCCTCTGTTCTCTGGGACCAGAAACAATGCACATCTGGGCAGAGGTGTCACACCTTCCCCGGGATGGGCCCAGTGCTCGAAGAGGAAGCTTCAAAGGCCTGCTGCCTTTGTAATGCGAACCCCAGCCACTGTTTCTAGCAGCAGATGGCAGCCCCCAGTTTACACCCCCCCTTTAGGCGGGAAAACAGGTGGGAAAACTTAGAAAGGCTAGGAGACGTGCCCACCTTTGCCAACTCCACCCCTCAGGTGGAGGAGGAGAAGTTAAGTACACTTTTCAATCCCCTCCGTCTTGAAGATGAGGGGACTCCTCCAATCAGGACTAGGACTATGCCTCCTCCCACAGGAGGGTGGCATAATGGAGGGTGTAGTCACCCCAGGTAAGGTGCCCACTGGCCCTACCTGCTACCCCTCTAAAATGTCAATTAATCTAGTATTTTGGAGGCTCCCTCAGACCTTGTTGTTAGTTACCTAAGGAGGACGAAGAAGACTGACTTGACCCCAGCCCTACCGACCTGTCTCCAGCTTCCAAGACCCTGCGAGAAGACAACGCCTGCATCCAGTGACTCCCAGAAACCCCAGGAAGACTGCCTGAACTTGGAGAAAGACCAGAACTCCAGAGGACAACAGTTCTGTCCCCAAGAAACCAACACCAAGGACTCTGGTGCCCTGCAGATCTGTGAGTCCTGCCCATTCTGCACCAGACGCCGCTGGCCCGTGTCCAGGTGGACCACTGACCCAGAACAGGTTCCCCAGTGATCCTGACCTCAAGTTCAGCATTGGCTGACCCCGGACTCAATGATGATGCCTGCAGTCTGAATCCGGAGGCTTCCCCTGACCTCGACTGGCTCCGGTAAGAAGACTCCGACGTCGAAAGCCACCCCCTGTACCCAAAGCCCCTGGGCCTTGGTCAGCTGAACTGACGGTACCCCTACCCCCCCCCCCAACCCCTTAAATCTCTCCTTACTTCTGCTGTTGTTGGTCTCCTCCCGGTAACCTCCTGTTTGTCGAAAGCATAATCCTCATTGAAAAGCTTGGGCGCCCCACGCTGAAGTTACACCCTGCACCCGGCCGCCTCTGTGCTACTGGTGGTGTACGTTTGGTACTGCTTTGTGGACCCCCCTTGCCAACAGCTTGGCCCCCCTGCAACCGATATACTTACCTGTAAGCAGTGTGGCTTTGCGCACTACCAGTGTCCATTGAAACGCATTGGGCTGAACTCTGATTCGGACCTCTGCACCCAGCTGCTGGTGGTGTAGTTTTGGTACTCCCCTGATCCTTGCCCCTTGCTGGCCAGGGGATAACATTGAACTGTTCAGAAGTTGCACTGTCGACTTTTTAAAGTGAAAAGCATTTTTTAGTTAAAAACATACTTGCCTTATTGCGAAGATCTTGGTCTTAAAATAAAGTACAAACAAAGCTTATTTTTATAAAATTGGTTTGGATCTCCTTTTTGAGTCGTGTGTCCATTATTGGTCAATCTTGTGCAATAAATGTCTCTCACTCCTCTGTGTTAGGCCTTAGGCTGCTCGCCCACACTACCACTAATAGAGCACTTTGGGTTTTACATTGAGCCCTGTTCACTTTTGGGGAACCCCTGAACTCTGTGCTCGGTATAACCAAATACAGAGTCCGCTTCCTACATAAGTCGAACAATTTTAAAGCAGTTGTTTATCGCTACTCCCTCTTCAAAAAGTCCACCCCTTGGGAAATACCACTACATATAATGTATGCATAGCACATGAATATAAAATATATTTCAATCTGTAGAAGGAACAAGTTACTTAGATAGAAAAATGTTTTTTTGCAGCTAAACGCTCTTCTAGATCTATGTGATCCTCCCACCTCCTTGGTGAATGAGGGGGGTATGTGCCAAAGAGGATAAAAATGGAATACTAATACCATGTCCACCCATGTCAATGCCCAAACGAGGAAAAATACTGAGAACACCACCTGAAACACCCACTACATGATGGAATAAATGCACAAGTGACTCTAGAAGAACATGATGCTGAAAGACTATTTATTACAAATTTGTAACTGGTATGGTATGCACTAATTATGATTGCTGGCTTAAGACTTTTTTTTTCTCTACAGGGGCGAATTACAAAAGTTCTAAACATGAAGCCTCCAGAGGTAAGTACATTGTAAGCCAGTTAAGAGTCTTGTGGGTTTTATTAACAATATAAATTACAGTTTAGTACTGTAATGTTGAACATGTTCACAGAGAGCTATGTCCAACAAAGGGGCTCTCTTGATCAGCATTGGGTTCTGAAGCTTGAGCATCTTATCCTGAATTTCCAGTTTTTAAATGAAGGGCTTCCAAGAATTTAAATCTATAATTTCACCATGCATGGGGGAACAACACCTTGCACTGTTTCTGGATTCAGTTTGGGTTGAGAAAACTGTCAAAAAACAAAGTTGTGTTTTTATATCCTTCTTTCCCATGGGTGATTATTGGATGGGCAAGTAGAGAGATGCAATATCCAAGGAAGTGCAAGCCGTTTTGTTTCAGTCTGGAATGGTTCACCCTTCCCTGTGGCCGTGTAGTGGAGATACATTTCTGGAGATTTGACTGGAGCACTGGTAACTTGGGAAGTGATGTATAACAATAAGTGTATTTTATTCTCAGTTTATCTACAGATCTTAAGCATAGAAAATAACCATTCCTTCATAGAGTTCAAATAGCCTTCGGCATTAGGGTGCACCTTCATCCTCAGACAGTTTCTCTCTCCTCCTTTTGTAAATCTCTACCCATGCCTTGCTGTGATATATGCTAATACTCAACCATTTTAAGTAAAGGGCTCAGCTGCCACCTGAAGCTAGGCCTTGGCTGCATAAATACCCAAAATAATTCTAAAAATATATAAAATGTAACGCACTTTTCGATTTCTGAGGTATTGAATCCCCTGCAACCTTGTGGACTTTTACAAAATATGTTCATACTGAGGTCTTTTCATATGTATTTGGTCACTGAGCAGATTGAGGCTTTTCTTTGTGGTAATCTGAAGCATTAGGCTATTCTTTGTCTGCTGCAAGTATTGTGTGTGTTTTCTCTGTGGTTGACCTTGAGAGGGTCTTTTTGTTTGTCGCTCGGTCTGCTCCTCCCAGTACTGAGCAGAGACCCTAGGATGCATCCTTGTTTATAACTTCCAATGGTTAGAGAAATCTTTCCAGAGACCCCACCTCGAAACTGTGGACTTCATTGTAAAGCACCAGACGTTGGCTAGTTTCAGGACTATTTCTGTGGTATCCCTTAGTGTTCATGGGCTCGAAAGACTGGACAGTAGAGAAGGTGGACCATCCTTCCCAGCAGTTTTGGATATTAGTTGGCTATGTTACATGCAGTCCTAAAGGTTCCTTTAGCATCTCTGATGTCTTGGACACCGTACAAATGTACCTTCAGTGGGAGGATGGATGCTTCCTTTACTTTGTGGCCGTTCTTCCAGAAATGTATAAGTTAATAGAAGAAATTTTGAAATGATGAGATCAGTCTACCAGTTAATGTGTAAGAACAGTAATAGTAAAAAATGCTAGAAATGTGGCCTAGCGCTAGAGTTTGCGACTTAGGATCTAGGGAGCTACATTAGATTCCTGGCCTCTGCTCAACATCCTGTGATGCTGGACAGACCATTTAATCTCCCTGTGCCTAAAAGGAAAAAAGTTTAACCTCTTCTCTTGTAAAACTTTCTCTTTGCCAAGATTGGTCTATTATAACGGCAAAAAAGAAAACCTGTTTCTCTAATTACACATAGGTTACAATAAGAAAATACTTTTAATGGTCCTTAAAGTTATTTTATTTTTTTAAGATGCTGACAGTGGGTGATATTAATTGTATGTAGTGTATTGCCAGAGTGGAAGAATTTTCAATGATTTTTTTTGTTTAGCTGAAGATTTTAATTTACCTGTAAATCTATTTTTTATGAATTAAGATTTTAGCAATGATTGAAGAAGCAGCAGGTACCAGGATGTATGAGTGCAAGAAGCTTGCTGCTCAGAAAACCATAGAGAAGAAAGAAGCTAAGCTGAAAGAAATCCACACGGTAAAATATTTTGTTTTTTTATTTTTGATGTTTTGTTCACTCTTGTGCTTGCGTGATGGCAAAGAATTTAGTTTTTGGTTGCTTTCGCAATAGGTGGCTTTTCAGGTGCTTGCTGAAATGTTCACTTTTGCTAATATATTCTGGCTGCTGTTGGGGGGGCTCCAAGGAGCTAGATGTGTTTAAACTCTGATGCTTACAGCTATTGTGTGTGGCTAGAATTGCAACGTAAAGTAGTGTATGAGCTGCTGCCTAAAAGTGTGCTAACACTTAGAAGAGGCGAAAAGGGGGCATTTTGATGAGTCTAGAGACAAATTTGTCTTTCATGTACCCATTTGGATAAGGTGAGTACAGCATTACATGTAAAGGCATTCCATGGCATCTAGATAAACGTTAAGCCATGTTGAGCGGCAGGGGAAGCCTTCCTAATAGTCCTGTCTCTCTCCAATGCCAGGGTCATGCTAAAAATCATCTTATTGTGAGTTAACATTGTGAAAGGGTGAAGTCTTGCCATCCGTCCACCCCAGACAGCGTTTTCATACCTGCCGACTGTTAAATGTTTTTTTCCACTATATATATTTTTTTAAGGTCTGGCTTTCGGCGTGACCTTTGTAATATACATACTTATAGTGGATTTCTGCCAGCCCTTTTCATCCATAGGTATGCTGTAGTGTCAAAAAGAAGGGGAAAGAATATTTTTGTATTTACAAAAATAAGAAACCTTTGATTCAAAAACAAATAATAAGCGCCACATTTAAAGTAGATTAATGTAGCACCTATAGTCCTGCCTTCTGTCTAGGTGTGTATTTATTCTATGTGATATTTCAGTTTGTAGTCCGCAGCATGCACCAACAGCTTACAGGGAACATTCAAAGCCCAAATATATTAAGAACTTGAAAGCCTTAGTACAGAAATCTTGTACGTTTGGCACATCGGTTTTACAGTTTCATGTGGGCACTCAATTCATTGTAATTGTAAATCAGCCTCTTATTGGTCAGTCCAAAGAGCTATAAATGTTATCAGGTCAGGCTGCATCAGCTCCCATTTAATGCCTCTTCACAATAATTTCTCTCTGCGTTCCTCTCTGCCACAGGATGACAAGAAAACATTGCTATGAAGTAGCTTTTAGTTTTTGCCATAATAGTTTACACTACCTGCGCAGGAGACCTTGCCTGGTTACTCTTTCCTTGTTCACTCAACATTGCTGTTATTTTAAGTGTTAAAAGCAACCAATTCTTGCCCTTAAACAGTATCCAAAGTCATACAATTAATGTTCTGCTTATGCTGCTACAGTCTCCACAAGACATTAAATTGAAGTCCTAAAAATTAGCTTGCCTTTCACAAATAAAGGAGGACATTGGACCAAGGTCTCAGGGTAACTGAAAAAACAGGAAAAAAAATGTAATCTAATGGCTACATCAGTTGACAATTTGTCATTTGTAAATTCTTAGAAATATTAAGCAATAAAAGCTCATTACCATAAACCAAAAATGGAAAACAAATTTAGTAAAAACTCAAATTAATAGAAAAATAGTTTATTAAACTCCTAGAACCGCTAGCTAATTTACTAATAAAATACTGTTTAAATTGCATTTAAATGTGTACCGTATAGCTTACCCTGCCTGGTTAGGGGACTTAATGTTAAAGCAGAAATAAAGAGGTAATCTGACAAAGGTGGAGGGAGGCAGGTTGAGGAAGAGGGTTAAGAGAAAGAATTAGATTTGAGAAGGGGGCACCCACGTAAAAAAGACCATACTGGAGTGGGAGTTTTAAAAATGTGTAAAGGGGCTGTGGAGTGGTGCAGCCACAAAAAAAGTTGCTTAGGAGGAGGGCAGAGGCCATTGGAGGGAAACTGATATTGGGAAGGGAAGAAGAAAATAGAGGGAGTTTGATGGTGTAATAAGCTGGAGGAATGTTTTAAAAATAAAGTGGGTGCATCCAGTGACAGGATGGAAAGGGTAAAAGGGAAAAGTATCCATGCAGTCCTTTAGGAAAAAATCAACAGAGGTACTATTTTCAAGATTATTTCCTTTTACACAAAAAAGCATCTGAATGGCAATTTCGAAAATAGATATTTTGTGAATTATTTTTACCAAATAGTGAATTTCATTCATCTTGAAAATTTCAATTAAACATTTCAGGAGAAAAGCAACTAGAAATCCACACAAAGCAAATAAGATTATTCTGAGAAAATGCACTGGTCTTGTCGAACTTTGTAAAGTTTGGTGCTTTGTATCACAAAGTAGGTGTGTTCATTTCTGTGCAAACCCTGTTTTATATTCATTTTTTAGCATTTAGCCACCACACTGGCATCTTGTTGGAGCATCTGCCTGACCTTGTGATTTGTGGTCTGTCACTCTGGTTTTGTTTTTAACCTAAATTAAAGAATTGAGTAAGTTGTGCAGCAGGAGTTACTAGTTGTATCAAGAAGGCTTTGTTCTCCTTGTGTGATTCCCTCTTCTGGCTTCCAAGACTGGCAACATAGTGCTTATCTGTTACTAGGCACAGATTCTGGCAAAATGTGGCACCTCCCGATGGCCTGTATTTAATAAGCGGGGAATTCACGCATTGGATCTTTCATTGATGGAGCTGCCATGGGTTTGGGAATACCAGCAACTGATTAATTTTACATTGAAACATGCACTATTCCAGGCACTTCCTTTTACAATGCAGCCAAACTGGTGGTCTTTTTGCCAATGTCTCTGAATGAACTTCAGAAACAGATCAATATCCCTTTCAGTAACTACATCTGAGTCTTCTGAAGTCCTGGGAACCTTGCCAATGAAAATGGTGAACTAGCATTTGAAAACCAAGCATCTGTCATGGAAAAATGGATTGGTTCCCCAGGGCACCTCTCTAGCACCCAATCAATTGTTTTTTATTTTATTTTTGTTTATAGATTTAAACATACATCAGAAATGCAGCTTGCATGACACCTCCTGCTATTAGACGTGGCACAATTACATTTCATCATTGTTCTTATACAATTAATTACATTTATCACATTGTGTAATTCTACATCAAAACCACCGCCCTGTCCCCTATTGTCTGCACCTTTACTCCTCCTCATTCGAGGACTCTGCCTCCCTTCGTGACATATAATGTCTCTAAGGTTCCCAGAAGTCCCTGGGCATGCTTTTTGGTGCAGTATTTCACAATAGTCATCCATCCTTGCATTACAATATGCCATATATTTTAGCCATGCCTCTGCCGTCGGAGCTTTGGAGGCCATTCAATGTATTGCTACCTGCCTCTTTGCTAATCGGGTGATGGAGACCAATCTATGTGCCCCCTTTGGAATGCCAACATTGCTGGAGATGGTTTGATATCCTGTTCTACCATTTCGCCAGTGATTCAAACATTATTTTCCAGAAGTTGACCAACTCTGGGCAATTCCAGGCAATATGTAAAAAGGCCACCTTTATGGCCTAGCGTTTTTTGCATTTGACAATTCTACCTAGGTTAATCATAGCTATACGCTCTGTTGTATAATATAATTGATGTAGCATCTTAAACTGTATCCACTTATATCTGTAATTAGATGGGATACCTTTGACTTGCACACAGCTGTATTGCCAATATTTTTCTGACAAACATTTTTCTGATACCCGTCTGAACAAACACTCCTCTGCCGCCCCAGAAATAATCATCTCTTCCCAAACATGGTTCTTTATAGACATGATCGAAGATTTTGCGAGTGGAAAGGTATTTTGAGGGTGCTGAGCCTCTGGTGCCCCATCCAGAAATAACTGGTTTCCTGAAACTTTAAAGTACCTCCCCTGCTCATATGTCCCTCCTCATAGAAAGCCCTTCTTTTACATTTTATGGGCTGTCTGCCTCCAGTCCTGTCCACACATATAGCTATGGTAGGATGGAAATTAAAGGGAAAATGAGTGGTTTAGAACATTCAAATACTAGAATATCAATCGCTGTATTGCCACCAGTTATATTGGCAAAGGTCCTAGCACATTGCCTTTAGACTAAATTGATGGATGTAGTCTCCAACTGGTAAAGAGTTCTTGTCAGAGTCCAAAACATTTATCAAAATATTGTAGATAAGGTTGTTGAGCAGATTTAGTAACGCACAATCTCAGTTCTGGAAGTATGCCAATTAGTATGTGCCAACCTTTTGGCACAACCTACGCCCTAGCTTGTTGATCTCAGGTATTCACATTGTAAAAACTCTGGTGTTGTTGCATTGTCCTTTTTGACTTTTTCTGTAAATTCCTGTTGAAGGCAAGTGAGATGATTGAATATAGCTAAAATATTTTGTGATGTTAATGTAAATGTTTCACCACCCTTTGCTTTGTGTTTTCAGATTTTGGAAGAGGAAATTACGCCGACATTACAGAAACTGAAAGAGGTATCCAATCGCAATAAAAATGTTTCTAGTTGGTTAATGTGATGGCATTCTTTCTATGTATACGCTGCTATAGGATGCAGATTTTGAAAGTTGGTGTTGTGAATGCCTTGGCATTTTAGTATGTCTGGGTGCTGACTTTCAAACTTTGCAAAATTTACCAACTGTAAAGCTGTTTACGTAAAAAAAAACTAAAATTATTTTTAAATAAGACATCTAAAGTGTTTCTAGACAGTGCACATTTTTTGGCAATTAAATGAAAGGCTACCACAGCATGACTGGTTTCACATTACATACCCCTGTTGGTCATCCTTGATTTGAAAGGGAGTTGGAATATAGGGCTCTAAAAACAATGGTCTCTGCTTTTCCTCTGTATTCTAGTGAGGCATAGCGATTTGAAAAACTGTAATAAAACAGAAATAATGGAAACCACCTTAAGGTACCCACCTAAAAAAAAAAACGGCGATCACTTTCATCGGTCCAGAATCCCTACCCGTTAGACAATCGAGCTATTCTACTTGTCACGCACCACTCTGTATGTGTGTGTATATGTATGTGTGTATATGTATGTATGTTATCTACTGGCGGTCGCCAGTAGATAGTTAGGACCTATTTTCCATAGGAAATCCGCAACATTCTATTCCCAATAACTTTGGTGCTGGTTGACGAATCTTCACGAAATTTTCAAAACTTATGGCCCGCTCCGATCCTGAAAGTCTCTGGGTGATTCGTCAAGTGGGGGCCGAGAAAAAAGGGGGGGGGTCCCAAAACGTGCTTTCCCCATGCAATTTTCCATAGGAACCTTTAGTCGCAGCTACAGCCCGAACTGCTGAACGGAATTACACCAAATTTGGCAAAAAGGTAGCCCTTGGTTCAGAGTCGTGCCTTTTGGTTAAATGGTGTTAATCCGTTCAGTAGTTCCTGAGAAAATCAAAAGTAAAATCACATATATATCTATGGCCGCGGAGGGTCCGCGCACCCTGAGCGCACCCTCCCGATCACGAGCTGTATGCTACTTGGCTGTCAACACTCCAAACCAGGAAGTGTTGGCAGCCATCTTGTTCCTCGGTAGAATCGAGGCACAAGAAACAAGTGCGCAAAACGCAAAAAGGGGGCAGGGTAGAAACTCCCTGACCCCCTAGGCCTCCTTAGGGGGTCCCACAAGGACCCACAGGGCCCAAAAAAAAATCGTCAGGATGCGTGCAGGGTGCGCGGATCCTGCAGTGAAAAAAAAAAAAACGAAGCGCGGGCTCCCGCGCTTCGTTATTTGGCCCCCGGGTGAGCCAAGTCCCGGGGGCATGAGGGGTTTATAAAAATGAGTGGGGGGGCCTCTAAGGCCCCCCCAAGCCCCGGGGACCGCCACCCCCCGGGGCTTTCAATTAAAAATGGTGCGGGAGGGCACTCGGACCTCCCGCAGCCCCGGGGACCGCCACCCCCCGGGGCTTTGCACATGTTGGGAAGGGGGCCGCGCGGCCCCCCTCCTGGAGCCCTTGATGGCCCTGGGGACCACCACCCCCCAGGGCCGGCTCCTGCAGTGTCCCGGGGTGCTCACCCCCGGGACACTGTAGTTTGCTATGGCAGGACGGGAGCCTCGCGGCTCCCGTCCTGTCATAGCAAACTGCTTTGGTTTTTGGAAGAGAGATCAGGAAACCTGCTTTCTCTTCCAAAGACGATTGCTTTTCCACACGGGGAGCTGCATCTTAGCAGCTCCCCATGTGAAAAAGCAATGCCGGCTCCCGAGGGACGCGGGGAGCCGGAGTGTCACATCTTGAACATTAGAAATTTGGAAAATGGCAAATATATTCCACGTGTGGACGAAAAAGTACAAGATGGTTAAATTTGAAAAGTTGATGGCATACACGGAGTAGATTGATGATTTTTAAGGAAGATTACAATGCCAACTAGGCGACATTGAGCTGTGCGATTGGTGGGGGCGAGATGTCGCCCCTTCTTTAAAGTTGATATTGGCGACCCCCCCATGGTCCCCAACGGAGAGGGCCGGCCCCGGGGGATGGGGTCCCCGGGGCCATAAGTAGCCTGAGGAGGGGGGCAACGCAGCCCTCCTCCAAAAGATTTAAAAAAAAAAAAAAAAGCCAAGCCCCGGGGGATGGGGTCCCCGGGGCAGATTAAGGCCTCGGGAGGGGGGCCACGCGGCCCCCTTCCAAATGTTTTGGATTAAAAAAAAAAAAATTAGGGGGCAGGCCCTGGGGGATGGGGTCCCCAGGGCAAATAAAGTACAAAAAGAAGGGGGGCCACACAGCCTTAATCCCCCAACTTAAAACACGCCACAGGGCATGTTTGCACACATGTCACCTCAGGCCCCGCCCCCTCCTTGCAGCAGTCTGCAAACGCGCCCCCTGGCGCGTTTGCAGATGGGGAACGAATTCCCCTTGAATACTGGGGGTCCCTGGGGCCAACTAGCCCACCAGGTACCTCCAGTAAGCGCCACAGAGCTGCGTTGCAGAGAGGTGTAAAAGGGGCGTGGCCTCGGACCACCTCTCTGCAACGCAGGGCTGTGGCGCTTACTGGAAGTACCTGGTGGGCTAGTTGGGCCCCAGGGACCCTCAGGATTCAAGGTGACCTAATCCACGCAAATTAAAACGCGCCACGGGGCGCGTTTGCACAGTGGTGAAGGGAGGGGGCGGGGCCTGAGGTGACATGTGTGCAAACACGCCCTGTGGAGTGTTTTAAGTTGGGGTATTAAGTCCCCTTGAATCCTGAGGGTCCCTGGGGTCCAACTAGCCCACCAGGTACCTCCAGTAAGCGCCACAGAGCTGCGTTGCAGAGAGGTGTAAAAAGGGGCGTGGCCTCGGAACGCCTCTCTGCAACTCAGCTCTGTGGTCCTAACTGTAGGTACCTGGGGGGCTAGTTGGGCCCCAGGGACCCTCAGGATTCAAGGGGACTTAATCCCGCAACTTAAAACACTCCACGGGGCGCGTTTGCACACGTCACCTCAGGCCCCCCCTCCCTTCACCACTGTGCAAACGCGCCCTGTAGCGCGTTTTAAGAGGTAGTTTTAATCCCCCTGCCCTATTATGTACTAGGGATTTACAGAGGAGGTCATGCTAATCACAGCGGTACCCCAACGCATAGTGTTCCCTAGTGTATGTAGGTGTTTTCACTGTATTCTAAGTGTCTTTTAGCATAGCACTGGCTCTGGTTAGTCAGTCAGTTACCACCAGTACCCGTCTGAAAAAGTTGTGGGCACAGGATGATTTTGCAACAAGGCCTCTTTCTGCTCCTCTGTTGGTTCTTTCTGCACATCTTTTGCTTCTTCTTGCACTTTTCTTCGTCTTTGTGGACTTCTGTTGCTTCTTTCTGCATTTCTTTTGCTTCTTTCTGTGCGTTTTTTCTTCTTTCTTCACATGTCCTACCTCTGTAGGCATAGTTAGAAACTAGCATTTAAAAAACCTTTGGAATTCACTTAAAAAACCATAGGTTTCAGGCACGTTATAGTTAGAAATTAGCATTTAAAAAACCTTTGAAATTCACTGAAAAAACCATAGGTTTCAGGCACGTTATAGTTAGAAATTAGCATTTAAAAAACCTTTGAAATTCACTGAAAAAAACCATAGGTTTTAGGGAAAGTTATAGTTAGTTGGACATTGCACTCGTACAAAACCTGTGAAATTCCCCCGTTATAGTTAGTTCAGCTAACTATAACTCGCGCCCCCGCAATGCACTGCTGATGACATCACATATGACATCACTGATGACATCATCCATGTGATAATTTCATGCATCTTCTCACACCCTAATATAACTTTTGATACACCCACTCTAAATTACAGACTGCCATTCTCAAAACCATACACACTCCAGCACCAATAACTACATACCCACTCACTGATTCGTAGGTCTACACACACATCCACTCACTCACCCGTACAGTCACTCATACTTACGGTCACTCAGTACAGGACTATCATATGCACTCTTACTCCTATATAGACACTCAAACACCGCCACTCATCCATAGAGGTACTCGCACACCTAGTCAGTCATGCAAATAATTAATCACACTGCCATTTACTCACCTATACAGTTATACACACACCAGCTCACTTACTCATACAAATACTAGCACATTCTTACGCTCTTATACAATCACTGATACAAGCACACACTCATCCATACAGCCACTCTCACAATCACTCACTCTCACATATAGTCATTTATATACTCCAACACTCACATATACTACCTTTCACATATGTAGTTACTTACACATATACCTCTAAGATATACATTCACTCACTAACACACCCACCCACCCATACAGTCCATCACAGATGCACTCTTGAAACCATGCACCCAGTGAATCACCCACTCACACATCTATGCACAGAGTCACACACACCCCACCCACACAAACACTCAGGCACCCATACAGATACTCAGACAACCAATCAATAACTCATATAGACACTTATGTAGTTATTCACAAACCCATACAGTCACTTACACACCAACAGACAGACGGATACAGAGATTCACACAGTTTAGTCACTAACACATGCATTCAGTAAGATACGTTTAATCACTCACTTATAGACTCAGTCACGCACCTACTAAATCATCCATTCAGACACTTATACACCCACTCATTCTTCAATACGCCTTTCCCTATATATATTAAACATTTTTAAACTTTACAGAAACAGTCACTGGATGATGTCATCAGTGATGTCATCAGTGATGTCATCAGTGATGTCACTGACCATGTCATGAGTGATGTAATATGTGACGTTATCAGCAGTGCATTGCGGGGGCGCGAGTTATAGTTAGCTGAACTAACTATAACTGGGGAATTTCACAGGTTTTGTACGAGTGCAATGTCCAACTAACTATAACTTTCCCTAAAACCTATGGTTTTTTCAGTGAATATATATATATGTATGTGTATATATACACCCCCCCCCCCCAACAGTACAAACCTTAGAACTAATTTTATCAACACACTCTGCAATCCTACATGCTTCGACAGGAAACATCAAACAACACAACCTAGGTTTTTTAAAACATTTTCTGAATTGGTTTTTCGCACATCAAAACAAACACAGTAAACAGTGCACTCACAGTTCACCCCCAGTAGTCCTCCAGTCCCTCCCGAGTTCCTCCACCAGGCCTGTAAGCCTTTTCCACGTACACTTTTAATCACGAAAGTTTGACATAAACCCACGTCCATGCATGAGCAACGGCCAGCATATAGATGACATATGAGGGATGAGAATGTGCAATCTAACACAAATTTATCTGGAAATGCATTCCTCGGGACCCAGCAAATAATTTGAGACACTATCCTGTCACTTCCCAATTTTAGCTTCTCAGGTGGCCTCTTTCAATAGTCTACAGACCCTCGAGCCTAATAAGAACGTAACCAAAAATAAAATCTTAGACCTTATGACCATCTCCTCCATTCAGCACACCCACTCCACATTCCATGGAGACTTCAACCTTGGTGGTGAGTAAAGCACTGAGACAATGAAGTGCTCCCTCCACACGATTCTCAATAATCTGGATAGCAATCAGTTCATATCTGAACCCACCAGTTCAAAAGGCAACACCCTCAATTTTATCATGGACAGACTCTCACCATCAATTCTCTGCAAAACTCAGTGCCCCAGGAATGGGCAAACCACTTTTCCTACTCCTTAATCACACCTGCGCGTTCAGGGAACACAAAAAACCCAATACATCTATATTCTGTTCAAACACTTCTTCACGGATGCCACTGAAGAAATCGGTGCACTTATCAACATGTACACTAATACTCTGAAAAAACGGATGGAACTGCACCTTAAAAAGCTCTATCCTCAGCACCATAGTACAAGAACAGACTCTTAAAGAAGAACCTTATGCACCTTATGCAGAAGACAGAAATATAGCCAGACCAATGCCTTTCTTGACCTCACCAAACTCAACTCTGCCAGTTCATCTCTGGAACTCCATAGCTACATAACTACCTTCAACTCTGCAACTAACAAAAGCAAATTACTCTTGACCGCTATCAAACACTGTATCAGTTCACTCCCAGACCCTCCAGTCCAACAATCTGTTGATAAGTGCAATCTTCTTCATTGAGTGTATTAAAAAGAAATCTGATTCCACCAGTCTCTCTAATTCCCCCATCGTTTCGCCCTCATGTAGGCCTTCTCCTCGCACGCTGAACTCATTGGTATCGAGACACTCAAGTCTCACTTCTTGGAAGATGATTCCTAGCATCATACATTGTGCTATCACCTCATGGTGTTCCCTTCAATCCCTGCCCCTCACCTAAGGTCGTTGGCTTCCCTGACTTAAAGAACCCGGCCTGATGACCTCAATAGAAAGCATATCTTCCCTTCATGAAGAAGCCTACTATCGATCCAGACATTCTTGCCAATTACCACCTACCTTTCCTTGGGTAAAATTGAAAAATCTACTTCCAGGAATGGATCACTTGAAACCTTTCCATTAGGGTGATTTATGGGTGTGACTTATGCTGAATGTTTGAATGATTTATATTGTTAACACGTCACTGCAAAAGATCAGGGAGCTATATTTATTAGGTAAATGCACTTTATTAGTGACTAAGTGCGCAATGTTTTATTACTCGTTCAGCTAATTGTTCCTTTTTATCCAGCAGTACTTTGTGTCTGGGGGCTTAGCACTCCACACACAGATTTGAAAAATGGAACTACATATCCCAGAATGCTATTGAAATAAAATACCAGGGCTTACTCAAGACGTTGCATGACATGGGACAGCAGGGTCAGTTGGAAGATGAACATCTTCAATGATGTGTCCTATGTTTATTCAAATCCCTCTTCTGTCAGGCAACATCAAGCATATCAGCTGCCTTCCACTGCTGAAAGGTTGGATGTATTTGCAAACTCTGGTAATAACATTGCTTGTACTGCCTTTTTGCTTTGGTCTGACTTTTCCCCCTTTTTGTCACGTAGGAACGTTCTTCCTATTTGGAGTATCAGAAGATCATGCGAGAGATTGAGCATTTGAGTCGTCTCTATGTTGCTTATCAGTTTGTTTGTGCTGAAGAGACTAAGGTGCGCTCTGCTGAGGAGCTAAAGGAGATGCAGGATAACATTGTGAAGCTGCAGGAGTCTATGGTGGAAAATGAGAGAAAGGTGAAAGAACTCGGCAAAGAAATTGCGGAATTGGAAAAGAAAAGAGATGGGGTAAGTAATAGAAGACATTTTGAGTAACCTTCGTAGAAAAGGCCCCCCCATGCCTAATTATGTGAAAAACGCAGTATTGTATTGTAATTGCATTTATATAGCGCTTTCTACCCCTGACGAGGCCTCCAAGCGCTTTTTCGGCGAGTAGCACGCTACTCCGGAACCCATAAAGGATTAGTGTTGAATTAATATAGTGAAATATGAAAGTAATTTGAGTGGTGGATAGGTAGCTGCACAACCAGGTCCCCCGTGCCAGTGTTTCTGCCCTAAAACATGTCCACAATAGGTACATCTGCCCCCTGTAAGTCTCTAGTCAGTGGTACCCTGGGTACCTAGGGCCTGGGAGCTGAAGAGGGTCCCCTTGCAAACCCCCCCCCCCCTCTTTGGAACCATGCCACTGTAGCTTGCATGACACTGTGAGGTAGAAAACGACAAAGTTTACATAGCACTCTGCCTGGGTGCCATGTTAAATGCAAAAAGAACAATTGATGGACAGAATGCTGTGCAATGTCTAACATTCACCCCAGTGCAGAGTTCTGGGCCTAAGTCCGTCGTTTTTTTGCTCCCCATGCCTTTGCAGTTCAGACCCAGGCATATGCAAATCAGTCTTCACCCTGTGCCCCATGGGAACAGTCCAGCCCGAACTGCCAGGCCAGGTCCTCCCTGGACTGGAAACAAGCATCCTGGGACCGGTTACGGGGCATCTCCCCTCATCAGCCAGGTTAGCTTGACTCCAGTGGCATGGAGAGCATGGAACCCACGTCTGGGCATACCCGTCCCACCCGGGGTGACAAATGCAAAAAGAACAATTGATGGACAGAATACTGCACAATGTCAAATATTAACCCCAGTACAGAGATCTGGGCCTAAATTACTCTTTTTTTTTTTTTTTTTTTTTTTTTTCATGCTAGCCAGCACTGTCTGAAGGAATAGGTAAGTCACCCCTCTAGCTGGCCTTACAGCCTTAAGGCAGGATGCACTATACCACAGGTGAGGGCATATCTGCATGAGCAGATAGGCCCCTTAAAATATCAGGGTCCATTCCTTAATGTTGTACTTGCCAGTGAAGCCATACATGGGCTGTAAACTGGACAACTCGAGTTCCACAGCACCATGATGGCTTCACTGAACCCAGGGGTGTTTGGTACCAAACTACTCCTCTCAAACTGATGCCAGTGTGAGATTAATTGTACCATGTATCCAGAGGGCACCTCAGAGGCGCCCCCTGAAAACCTACCAACCCTGGTGTGGGCTCTGACCGGCTGTAGGCAGCCAGCCTCCACCAGACATGTTTCTGGACCCCTGAGTGGAAAGCCCCTGCTCTCTGCCCAGGATGTGCAGTGTTTCTGGTCCCAGAGGTGTCACATTCTGCCCCCAGGATGTGCCCGTGCTTTAAGGGGAAGCCTCAAAGGCCTGCCGCCTTTGTAATTTGACCCCCACCCTCTGCTGCTAGCAGCATCTGGCAGCCCCTGGTTTACACCCTCACTTTGGGCGGGAGAACCGGCGGGAAACCTGGAAGAATAGGAGGTGTGCCCACATCTGCCAACTCCACCCCTAAGGTGGGGGAGACGAGGTGAAGCACAACTTTCAGTCTCTGCCATCTTGAAGATGGGGGACCCCTCCAATCAGGGCTATGCCCCTTCCCACAGGAGGGTGGCATAATGGAGGGTGTAGTCATCCCAGGTTTGGTGCCCATTGGCCCCACCTGCTACTCCCCTAAACACCCCTAAGTTTAGTATTTAGGTGGCTCCCCCAGACCTGGAAACTAGATCAGCAACGACCTAAGAAGAAAGAAAACATCCCTGCAGAGAATACAGAAGATGACGACTGCCTTGGCCCCAGCCCTACTGGACTGTCTCCAGCTTCAACTAACCTGCAAACTGTCTTGCAGCCAGAGACCTTGGAAAACCCTGGGAGGACGGCTGCCTTCAAAGAGACTCTAATCTCCTGGGGACAGCGGCCCTGTCCAGAAGAAATCTCTTCAAGAACCCCGGATCCAGGCGGATCTGCGTCTCCTGTCCACTCTGCACCCGACACCCATGGCCTGAGTCTGATTGGCTCACCTGTGCAGTGAAGTCTTCCCAGCAATCCTGACCCCGAGCCCAGCGTTGGCTGACCTCTCCTGATCTCCACGGTGGCGCCTGCATGTTGAATCCAGAATCTTCGCCAAACCGCGACCGGCTCTGGTAAGAAGACTCTGTTGTCTAAAGGCACTCCTGCACCCAAAGCCCCTGGGCCTTGGTGAGATGAACCAACGGTGCCCCTATGACCCCTGACATCTCTACTTAGCTCTGCTTGCATTGGTCTCCCTCCTGCAACCTCCGGTGCAACGCCTGCAGCCTGTTTGCCAAAAGAAGAATCTCCATTGCAAAGCGTTGGGCAGCAGAAGCTGAAATTGCACTCTGCTGCCCCGTGCCACTGGTTTGGTGCAGCTTTGTGGGCCCCCCGTGCTTAACCTAAACCCCAAAGCTTGACCCCTACAACCGATTTACCTACCTGCAAGCAGTTTGA
Source organism: Calotriton arnoldi (assembly GCA_963921515.1). NCBI lineage: Eukaryota > Metazoa > Chordata > Amphibia > Caudata > Salamandridae > Calotriton > Calotriton arnoldi. Next base: position 1,595,039 of record CAWUFW010002295.1, read on the forward strand.
CTTCATGCACACCCCAGTCTCCTTTGAAACGCATTGGGCCGAACTCTGATTTTGACTTCTGCACCCGGCAGTCCCTGTGCCGCTGGTGGTGCAGTTTTGGTACTCACCTGACCCTTGCCCCTTGCTGACCTTTGGTCTTGAAGACTGGAATTGGAAGTGTGATACTTACCTGTTTAACCGCGATATTGTTTTCCCCACAGGATAACAAACTGTTCAGAAAATATTGTAAGTCTCGATTTTTAAAAGTGAAAAGTATTTTTATTTAAAAACTTACTTGCCTTATTGCGAAGATATTGGTCTTAAAATAAAATATAAAGTATATTTTTCTAAAATTAGTGTGGCTCTCCTATTTGAGTTGTGTGTCCATTATTGGTCATTGTTGTGCAATAAATGTCTTACACCTCTGTTAGGCCTAATGCTGCTTGCCCACACTACCACTAGTAGAGCACTTTGGGTTTTACATTTTGCCCCTTACACTTTTGGGGAACCCCTGAACTCTCTGCATGGTATAACCATCTAGTGCAGGCCTTGAAAAATCATAAAAATGTTACTAGACCTGCAGGTCTAGTGACTTAAATATTCTACTTGACCTATTTGTAATGCTCTTGACCCATAAACTGGTATCAAATGATGTGATCGTGGACAAATAATTGAATTCTTTGAACCGCCATTTTCTTCTTTATCACATATGAAAGCACCTTCAAATGTGCGAGTTCGGCTTGTCTGCTATACAAAAAACTCTTTTGTTTGATTTAATAGACTAAACTTTTTTTCCATATATAATGCAAATCTAGCCACATATAGGATACACATGACTCCTGACTTGCCGCTTAGTTTCTTAACAGCATTTTCACGAGGGCGGTGGCAGGAATTGTTCTCAAATCCTGTTTAAAAACTATCACTTTTAATAAATACATAACTAAAGCATGAGACCTGCAGACCTTGCTTTGTGGCCCCATCACCTTCAGGAGCAGCCTCCTAATCACTTTCGGAGGACAGTGGGGCACTTGGCTGTTCCTCTCCGGGCCGTGCAGGGCTGCCACAATAGCACTGGTTGTGGCACACCTGCAGTCGGTCTCACTGGCATCCACACCCAGCTGGCGGCCTGTGATTTGTGGAGGACCGCGAGAGGCTGCGCCTAGGCACAGACTGCGGAGCCCACCTTTGCTCAATGCCGAGCATCCCTCACAGCCCTGATTGGGGCAAATCCTACTCAGCAGCCGTGCCGCTCCATAGTGCCTCTCCGTGGCCAGCTGCGTGAGTGATGCAGTGGTCCGCGGGAGGCCAGGCCTCAAAGGAATGTTCTTTCCGCATGGCGTGGACTGCAGCGCCCAGTGAGGAGAGAAATGCATCACCACTGCTGCCCTGTTTGGGAAAAAACACACCTCAGCAGCTGCCCTGCATCACCGTGACCCCAATCGGGCCTGTTAGACTTTGGACAGCTGCCTTTCTACCTCGGGGGCGAGGTTGACGCTGACACATCCTCCTGCAGAACTTAGACCGACTAACACATCACCACTGATGATGGGGCTGAGGCCTGGGTGAGCGTCATGTGGGGGCCTCTACAACTTTCTGCATCGGTAGCCAGACAATTTGCGGCCTACCTGGTCATCTTCATTTGGATGGGTGCTCCTTAGACATTGCTCATTGCTGCTTCTTCCCCCATGGGGGCCTGCTTCTTTGCTCCCACGCCACCCAGTGGTACTGCTAATGCGGCGACACTGCCGGCCCACCGGTCCGGAGGGGACTGTGGGTGACGTCAGGATCCGGGTCCTGCTTTCACCCACCCACTCCCCCGGTCTACTGCTCCCTTCCGTCCCCTGAGACGAGGCTTAGGGGCAACAACTTGATGGGCTTGCTTGGGGGTAGTGCTCTGCTGCGCTTGGGGTCCATCGGGTACTTGGTCCTGGTCACTGGCTGTGCCCCTCTAGCCTCCACACCTCGGAGTACAGGACCTTGCACCTCCCTGCTCACTTTGGCCTCCCCATCGCCATATCGAAGTCCATTAGGCAACTCCTGTTTATGGAGGCTGTGACTAGGAAACTGACTAAGTTTGGGAAGGACCCAGACTCTTTCTCGTCCTCCACGCTGGAGTTCATTCTGAGAGAGCTCGGAACTCTTAAGACAATGCTCCCGGAGGTGGCAGAGAACACCTTCCAAACCTCGGCGGACACGCACAGTATCCAGCACTCCATTTCATTTTTGAATGCCAGGCTGCGCATGGTTGAACCCTGTTTGGGCCAGATCGAGGAGAAGATAGCAGTCTTTATCGACTGGGAACAAGACCATTGGCACCTTCAGAAGAAAATAGTGCAGCTGGAGGACCTGTCCAGCAGTGACAATGTTCGGAAACCTGTGGTGCCAGAAAAGATGGAAGGGGACGGCATCATGGAGTTTCTGGCTGACTTTCTGCTGGCTGTCACATCCCCCTCTACCCCCCCTTGGAGTTCCAGAGGGTATACAGGATACAACTGTGCCGGCGGCCGCTGACTGAAGATCCGAGACAAATCATCACATGCTTCCTGAGACATCAGCAGGCCAGTCAAGTGATTGAAGCGGCAAAGAAGAATGGGCTCTTCCAACACAACAGGCTTAAGATTTTTCTGTCTAACGACATCTCCCCAGAAACCCAGGACACTCACAGACTCTTATAGACTCACAGACTCTTATAGACTCACAGACTCTTATAGACTCACAGACTCTTATAGACTCACAGACTCTTATAGACTCACAGACTCTTATAGACTCACAGACTCTTATAGACTCACAGACTCTTATAGACTCACAGACTCTTATAGACTCACAGACTCTTATAGACTCACAGACTCTTATAGACTCACAGACTCTTATAGACTCACAGACTCTTATAGACTCACAGACTCTTATAGACTCACAGACTCTTATAGACTCACAGACTCTTATAGACTCACAGACTCTTATAGACTCACAGACTCTTATAGACTCACAGACTCTTATAGACTCACAGACTCTTATAGACTCACAGACTCTTATAGACTCACAGACTCTTATAGACTCACAGACTCTTATAGACTCACAGACTCTTATAGACTCACAGACTCTTATAGACTCACAGACTCTTAGACTCACAGACTCTTATAGACTCACAGACTCTTATAGACTCACAGACTCTTATAGACTCACAGACTCTTATAGACTCACAGACTCTTATAGACTCACAGACTCTTATAGACTCACAGACTCTTATAGACTCACAGACTCTTATAGACTCACAGACTCTTATAGACTCACAGACTCTTATAGACTCACAGACTCTTATAGACTCACAGACTCTTATAGACTCACAGACTCTTATAGACTCACAGACTCTTATAGACTCACAGACTCTTATAGACTCACAGACTCTTATAGACTCAGACTCTTATAGACTCAGACTCTTATAGACTCAGACTCTTATAGACTCAGACTCTTATAGACTCAGACTTATAGACTCAGACTCTCTTATAGACTCACAGACTCTTATAGACTCACAGACTCTTATAGACTCACAGACTCTTATAGACTCACAGACTCTTATAGACTCACAGACTCTTATAGACTCACAGACTCTTATAGACTCACAGACTCTTATAGACTCACAGACTCTTATAGACTCACAGACTCTTATAGACTCACAGACTCTTATAGACTCACAGACTCTTATAGACTCACAGACTCTTATAGACTCACAGACTCTTATAGACTCACAGACTCTTATAGACTCACAGACTCTTATAGACTCACAGACTCTTATAGACTCACAGACTCTTATAGACTCACAGACTCTTATAGACTCACAGACTCTTATAGACTCACAGACTCTTATAGACTCACAGACTCTTATAGACTCACAGACTCTTATAGACTCACAGACTCTTATAGACTCACAGACTCTTATAGACTCACAGACTCTTATAGACTCACAGACTCTTATAGACTCACAGACTCTTATAGACTCACAGACTCTTATAGACTCACAGACTCTTATAGACTCACAGACTCTTATAGACTCACAGACTCTTATAGACTCACAGACTCTTATAGACTCACAGACTCTTATAGACTCACAGACTCTTATAGACTCACAGACTCTTATAGACTCACAGACTCTTATGACTCTTAGACTCTTAGACTCTTAGACTCTTAGACTCTTAGACTCTTAGACTCTTATAGACTCTTATAGACTCTTATAGACTCTTATAGACTCTTATAGACTCTTATAGACTCTTAGACTCTTAGACTCTTAGACTCTTAGACTCTTAGACTCTTAGACTCTTAGACTCTTAGACTCTTAGACTCTTAGACTCTTAGACTCTTAGACTCTTAGACTCTTAGACTCTTAGACTCTTAGACTCTTAGACTCTTAGACTCTTAGACTCTTAGACTCTTATAGACTCTTATAGACTCTTATAGACTCATACTCTTATAGACTCATACTCTCTTATAGACTCTTATAGACTCATACTCTTATAGACTCTTATAGACTCATACTCTTATAGACTCATACTCTCTTATAGACTCACAGACTCTTATAGACTCACAGACTCTTATAGACTCACAGACTCTTATAGACTCACAGACTCTTATAGACTCACAGACTCTTATAGACTCACAGACTCTTATAGACTCACAGACTCTTATAGACTCACAGACTCTTATAGACTCACAGACTCTTATAGACTCACAGACTCTTATAGACTCACAGACTCTTATAGACTCACAGACTCTTATAGACTCACAGACTCTTATAGACTCACAGACTCTTATAGACTCACAGACTCTTATAGACTCACAGACTCTTATAGACTCACAGACTCTTATAGACTCACAGACTCTTATAGACTCACAGACTCTTATAGACTCAGACTCTTATAGACTCAGACTCTTATAGACTCATACTCTTATAGACTCATACTCTTATAGACTCACAGACTCTTATAGACTCACACTCTTATAGACTCACAGACTCTTATAGACTCATACTCTTATAGACTCAGACTCTTATAGACTCATACTCTTATAGACTCAGACTCTTATAGACTCATACTCTTATAGACTCATACTCTTATAGACTCATACTCTTATAGACTCATACTCTTATAGACTCACAGACTCTTATAGACTCACAGACTCTTATAGACTCACAGACTCTTATAGACTCACAGACTCTTATAGACTCACAGACTCTTACAGACTCACAGACTCTTATAGACTCACAGACTCTTATAGACTCACAGACTCTTATAGACTCACAGACTCTTATAGACTCACAGACTCTTATAGACTCACAGACTCTTATAGACTCACAGACTCTTATAGACTCACAGACTCTTATAGACTCACAGACTCTTATAGACTCACAGACTCTTATAGACTCACAGACTCTTATAGACTCACAGACTCTTATAGACTCACAGACTCTTATAGACTCACAGACTCTTATAGACTCACAGACTCTTATAGACTCACAGACTCTTATAGACTCACAGACTCTTATAGACTCACAGACTCTTAGACTCTTAGACTCTTAGACTCTTAGACTCTTAGACTCTTAGACTCTTAGACTCTTAGACTCTTAGACTCTTAGACTCTTAGACTCTTAGACTCTTAGACTCTTAGACTCTTAGACTCTTAGACTCTTAGACTCTTAGACTCTTAGACTCTTATAGACTCTTAGACTCTTATAGACTCTTAGACTCTTATAGACTCTTAGACTCTTATAGACTCTTAGACTCTTATAGACTCATACTCTTATAGACTCATACTCTCTTATAGACTCTTATAGACTCATACTCTTATAGACTCTTATAGACTCATACTCTTATAGACTCATACTCTCTTATAGACTCACAGACTCTTATAGACTCACAGACTCTTATAGACTCACAGACTCTTATAGACTCACAGACTCTTATAGACTCACAGACTCTTATAGACTCACAGACTCTTATAGACTCACAGACTCTTATAGACTCACAGACTCTTATAGACTCACAGACTCTTATAGACTCACAGACTCTTATAGACTCACAGACTCTTATAGACTCACAGACTCTTATAGACTCACAGACTCTTATAGACTCACAGACTCTTATAGACTCACAGACTCTTATAGACTCACAGACTCTTATAGACTCACAGACTCTTATAGACTCACAGACTCTTATAGACTCACAGACTCTTATAGACTCACAGACTCTTATAGACTCACAGACTCTTATAGACTCACAGACTCTTATAGACTCACAGACTCTTATAGACTCACAGACTCTTATAGACTCACAGACTCTTATAGACTCACAGACTCTTATAGACTCACAGACTCTTATAGACTCACAGACTCTTATAGACTCACAGACTCTTATAGACTCACAGACTCTTATAGACTCACAGACTCTTATAGACTCACAGACTCTTATAGACTCACAGACTCTTATAGACTCACAGACTCTTATAGACTCACAGACTCTTATAGACTCACAGACTCTTATAGACTCACAGACTCTTAGACTCTTAGACTCTTAGACTCTTAGACTCTTAGACTCTTAGACTCTTAGACTCTTAGACTCTTAGACTCTTATAGACTCTTATAGACTCTTATAGACTCTTATAGACTCTTATAGACTCTTAGACTCTTAGACTCTTAGACTCTTAGACTCTTAGACTCTTAGACTCTTAGACTCTTAGACTCTTAGACTCTTATAGACTCTTAGACTCTTATAGACTCTTAGACTCTTATAGACTCATACTCTTATAGACTCATACTCTCTTATAGACTCTTATAGACTCATACTCTTATAGACTCTTATAGACTCATACTCTTATAGACTCATACTCTCTTATAGACTCACAGACTCTTATAGACTCACAGACTCTTATAGACTCACAGACTCTTATAGACTCACAGACTCTTATAGACTCACAGACTCTTATAGACTCACAGACTCTTATAGACTCACAGACTCTTATAGACTCACAGACTCTTATAGACTCACAGACTCTTATAGACTCACAGACTCTTATAGACTCACAGACTCTTATAGACTCACAGACTCTTATAGACTCACAGACTCTTATAGACTCACAGACTCTTATAGACTCACAGACTCTTATAGACTCACAGACTCTTATAGACTCACAGACTCTTATAGACTCACAGACTCTTATAGACTCACAGACTCTTATAGACTCACAGACTCTTATAGACTCACAGACTCTTATAGACTCACAGACTCTTATAGACTCACAGACTCTTATAGACTCACAGACTCTTATAGACTCAGACTCTTATAGACTCAGACTCTTATAGACTCATACTCTTATAGACTCATACTCTTATAGACTCATACTCTTATAGACTCAGACTCTTATAGACTCACACTCTTATAGACTCACAGACTCTTATAGACTCATACTCTTATAGACTCAGACTCTTATAGACTCATACTCTTATAGACTCAGACTCTTATAGACTCAGACTCTTATAGACTCATACTCTTATAGACTCATACTCTTATAGACTCACAGACTCTTATAGACTCACAGACTCTTATAGACTCACAGACTCTTATAGACTCACAGACTCTTATAGACTCACAGACTCTTATAGACTCACAGACTCTTATAGACTCACAGACTCTTATAGACTCACAGACTCTTATAGACTCACAGACTCTTATAGACTCACAGACTCTTATAGACTCACAGACTCTTATAGACTCACAGACTCTTATAGACTCACAGACTCTTATAGACTCACAGACTCTTATAGACTCACAGACTCTTATAGACTCACAGACTCTTATAGACTCACAGACTCTTATAGACTCACAGACTCTTATAGACTCACAGACTCTTATAGACTCACAGACTCTTATAGACTCACAGACTCTTATAGACTCACAGACTCTTATAGACTCACAGACTCTTAGACTCACAGACTCTTAGACTCTTAGACTCTTAGGGCCATATGCATGAAAACATTTTCCCATAGACACAGAATGGGCAAAACCCTTTGATGCATCTGGCCCTAAGACTCTTAGACTCTTAGACTCTTAGACTCTTAGACTCACAGACTCTTATAGACTCACAGACTCTTATAGACTCACAGACTCTTATAGACTCACAGACTCTTATAGACTCACAGACTCTTATAGACTCACAGACTCTTATAGACTCACAGACTCTTATAGACTCACAGACTCTTATAGACTCACAGACTCTTATAGACTCACAGACTCTTATAGACTCACAGACTCTTATAGACTCACAGACTCTTATAGACTCACAGACTCTTATAGACTCACAGACTCTTATAGACTCACAGACTCTTATAGACTCACAGACTCTTATAGACTCACAGACTCTTATAGACTCACAGACTCTTATAGACTCAGACTCTTATAGACTCAGACTCTTATAGACTCAGACTCTTATAGACTCACAGACTCTTATAGACTCACAGACTCTTATAGACTCATACTCTTATAGACTCATAGACTCTTATAGACTCATACTCTTATAGACTCATACTCTTATAGACTCATACTCTTATAGACTCATACTCTTATAGACTCAGACTCTTATAGACTCAGACTCTTATAGACTCATACTCTTATAGACTCATACTCTTATAGACTCATACTCTTATAGACTCATACTCTTATAGACTCAGACTCTTATAGACTCAGACTCTTATAGACTCACAGACTCTTATAGACTCACAGACTCTTATAGACTCACAGACTCTTATAGACTCACAGACTCTTATAGACTCACAGACTCTTATAGACTCACAGACTCTTATAGACTCACAGACTCTTATAGACTCACAGACTCTTATAGACTCACAGACTCTTATAGACTCACAGACTCTTATAGACTCACAGACTCTTATAGACTCACAGACTCTTATAGACTCACAGACTCTTATAGACTCACAGACTCTTATAGACTCACAGACTCTTATAGACTCACAGACTCTTATAGACTCACAGACTCTTATAGACTCACAGACTCTTATAGACTCACAGACTCTTATAGACTCACAGACTCTTATAGACTCACAGACTCTTATAGACTCACAGACTCTTATAGACTCACAGACTCTTATAGACTCACAGACTCTTATAGACTCACAGACTCTTATAGACTCACAGACTCTTATAGACTCACAGACTCTTATAGACTCACAGACTCTTATAGACTCACAGACTCTTATAGACTCACAGACTCTTATAGACTCACAGACTCTTATAGACTCACAGACTCTTATAGACTCACAGACTCTTATAGACTCACAGACTCTTATAGACTCACAGACTCTTATAGACTCACAGACTCTTATAGACTCACAGACTCTTATAGACTCACAGACTCTTATAGACTCACAGACTCTTATAGACTCACAGACTCTTATAGACTCACAGACTCTTATAGACTCACAGACTCTTATAGACTCACAGACTCTTATAGACTCACAGACTCTTATAGACTCACAGACTCTTATAGACTCACAGACTCTTATAGACTCTTAGACTCTTAGACTCTTAGACTCTTAGACTCTTAGGGGCACATGCATCAAGGTAGGCTTTTGCGATTCCTTAATTGCGATTATTAAGGAATCGCAATTAAGGAATCGCAAAAGCCTATGCATGTAGGAATCGCTATAAAAATAGCGATTCCTAAACATTCCTTAATTGCGACTCGCTAATTGCGAGTCGCAATTAAGGAATACCTCCCCATTAATTCCTATGGGCCTAGAGGCCCATAGGAATGAATGGGAAGACATTCTCAATTAGCGATTCGCAATTAGAGAATCGCAAATTGAGAATGCAATTTCAAGGGTGCCAGGGTGTCAAAATGACACCCTGTTGCACCCTGAAATTGTGATGTGCACCCATGTTGCGCACACACATGCCCCAAGGGCATGTGTGTGTGTAACCTAAAACTTAAAAAAATGCATTTTAGAGCATTTTTCGAAGGTTTTGCAAATTACAGACAAGTTTGATTTGTCTGTAATTTGCGGTCCCAAATAGCGAAATCGCTATTTGAAAGTGCTTCTAGCATTGCATTTAAGGAATCGCAAATTGCGATTCCTTAAATGCAATCGCAATTTAGGAATTCGCAATTAATTGCGAATTCTTAAATTGCGCATAGGAAACACTTTCATGCATCTCCAAAGGCCAATTTGCGATCGCAAACGGCCGATTTTTGCGATTCGCACCGTTTGCGATCGCAAAAACCTTTGATGCATGTGCCCCTTAGACTCTTAGACTCTTAGACTCTTAGACTCTTAGACTCTTAGACTCTTAGACTCTTATAGACTCTTAGACTCTTATAGACTCATACTCTCTTATAGACTCATACTCTTATAGACTCATACTCTTATAGACTCATACTCTTATAGACTCATACTCTTATAGACTCATACTCTTATAGACTCATACTCTTATAGACTCACAGACTCTTATAGACTCACAGACTCTTATAGACTCACAGACTCTTATAGACTCACAGACTCTTATAGACTCAGACTCTTATAGACTCACAGACTCTTATAGACTCATAGACTCTTATAGACTCAGACTCATAGACTCATAGACTCATAGACTCATAGACTTATAGACTCTTATAGACTCATACTCTTATAGACTCATACTCTCTTATAGACTCTTATAGACTCATACTCTTATAGACTCATACTCTTATAGACTCATACTCTCTTATAGACTCATAGACTCTTATAGACTCATAGACTCATAGACTCATAGACTCTTATAGACTCATAGACTCTTATAGACTCATAGACTCATAGACTCTTATAGACTCATAGACTCTTATAGACTCATAGACTCTTATAGACTCATATAGACTCATAGACTCTCATAGACTCATATAGACTCATAGACTCTTATAGACTCTTATAGACTCTTATAGACTCTTATAGACTCTTATAGACTCTTATAGACTCTTATAGACTCTTATAGACTCTTATAGACTCTTATAGACTCTTATAGACTCTTATAGACTCTTATAGACTCATAGCCGCATAGAGACTCATAGCCGCATAGAGACTCATAGACCCTTATAGACACTCATACTCATGGACTCTCCCTGGTCTCTGCCAACTTGGCATTCGCTATAGCCTCCTGGACCTGGTGGTCATGCTGATAATCCACGGCAACATATCTACGGAATATCACGATCCGGGTCAGCTGAAGGGTATCTACATGTGGGAATGTCCACTGACAGTTGTAGGAAAGTGGGTTTCTGTTGCAGTAACCCCCCCACTTTTTGCCTGATAACTGATGCACTTTTCCTTGGTGTGCCCTGGATCCCTGCCAATCAGGTACCCAGGGCCTGTGTTCCTTCCCTAAAAACTGTAGTAAGCCTAAACCCAATTGGCATCTCTGGCCACAGGTAAGCCCCTGGTAAATGGTACCCTAGGTACCCAGGGCACTGTGACCAGAGAAGACCCCTAAGGGCTGCAGCACTTATTGTGCCACCCTTAGAAGCCCTGTACCCTGACACACACACACACACTGCCCTTGCAGGCTGAGTGTCTTGGTGCAGAACAAAACAGAGAGTCGACATGGCACACATCCCTGTGTGCCATGCCCACAAACACACTGCCCTGGCATACCTCAGTCACCCCTCTAGCTGGGTGCCTTATGCCAGTGGTGAGGGTACAGGTGCATGAGCCCTGTGCCCCTACAGTACCCAGGTCCATTCCTGGGCACTGTAAGTGCAGTGCTGCCATTCCGAGTATATGGTGCTGGGAGGTCGTCAGCACGAACTCCACAGCACCATGATGGCTGCACTGAAGACTGAGAAGTTTGGTATCAAATTCCTCAGCACAGTAAACCCACACTGATGCCAGTGTGGGATTTACTGTAAAATGCACGACAGAGGGCAACTTAGAGTTGCCCCCTGAACCTAACCTACAATCCACGTCTTGTCTGAGGGGCAGCCTAGGATGCCACACAGCAGACATGTTGCTGGACCCCTGGGTAGAGAGCCATCCGCTCTCCTGGGCCTGCAACATTGCACGTCCTGGGCGAGGTGCTAGGCCTCCTCCCCCAGGATGGGCAGGGGGAAGCTTCAAAGGCATTCCGCCTTTCTGAGCTTCCCCAGACCACTTGCTGTACTCAGCAACTGGCCCCCACCGGTTCTTCCCCCCATCCTGGCGGGAAAACTGGCGGGAAACACCAAGGGAGGAAAGGAGGTGTGCCAGCCTCTGCCAACGCCACCCCTCAGGTGGGGGAGGCGAGGTGAAGCACATCTCCGGGCTCTCGCCATCTTGAAGATGGGGAGCCCTGCCCAATCGGGACTAGGCTCCTGCCCCCTCCCACAGGAGAGTGGCAGGATAGGGGTGTACCCACCCCCAGGGCAGGGACCCATTGGTCCCTGCCCTTTACCTACCTGTAACGCCCCTAAATCTAGTATTTAGGGGCACCCTGAACCTTCCTTCCTCAGATTCCCGCAACCTAAGAAGAAAAAGGACGAAAGAAGACGCCCAGCAGAGGAGACTGCAGAGAACAACTGACTTGGCCCCAGCCCTACCGGCCCGTCTGCAGTTTCCAGAGATCCTGCGCCAAAAATAGTCTTGTCCTGCAGCCAGCGACCTCCAGAACCCCAGGGAGGACTGACTGCCTTCAACAAAGACCGGATCTCCTGTGAACAGCAGCTCTGTTCAAAAGAAACACCAAACAAAGACTCCAAGCCTGCTGAGGAAAAAGAAACCCGACGCCTGGAACCACCACTGCACCCGTCGCCTACAGCCCGAGTTCAAGTGGCCCACCGGTCCAGGCGAGGTCCCCCAGCTCTCCAGAGTCCGAGTCCACCGTGGGTTGACCCCTCCAGGACTCCCCAACGTCGCCTGCAGCCTCTGCACGGAGACCCCCCCCCCCCCCAACCGCTAGTGGCCCAGTAAGGTGAAATCCGACCTCAAAAGACACCCCTGCATCCAGCCGCCCTGCTCCCTGGAGAAAGGAACCCGGGGTGCACCTACGTCCCCGAGCCCTCCAACTTACCTGCCCAGCTGTTGGTTCCTCCTGGAAGTCTTCCTGGACCGAGCCTGCAGCTGAAAACCAAAACCGAAAATCTCCATTGAAATCAACAGGGCACCCGACCTCAAAACAGCACCCTGCACCCGGCCGCCCTAGTGCCGCTGAGGGTGCCCCTTCTGTGCTAACTTGGTCCCCAACGTGCCCTGAGCTTAACCCTAGGAGCTTTGCTCCCACAACCCCGTGGCCTGCTTGCCAGCCGCCACCAACCGGAGTCCCCCTATCCTCCATAGGATAACATTGGGCCTCAACACTCTGCACCTGGCCGCCCTAGTGCCGCTGAGGGTGCAACAACAGTGCATCACTGACCCTGGGAGACCCATGAGTCTAACCCCAGAACCCTAACTCAAAAGACAGATTACTTACCTCGAAACCGATAACTCGTTTTTCCTCATAGGATAACATTGATACTTTTCCTTCCAAAAAGTTTCTAAGTGTCGACTTTTGAAAACTAAGAATATTCCTTAAAAATCGCACAAATAACCTAACCGAATTTTCTCAACTGTTTGCAGGAAAGGTCCCAGTGCTGAACCTAGGTGTCCAGAACTGAGTAACAAAAGTAATTAAAAAGTAACTTACCTGTGAATTGAATTTCCTTCCATAGGATAACATTGGTGGTTCTTTGTGAAAAAGTTTCTAAGTGTCAACTTTTGAAATACAAGAATATTCTTTAAAAATCGTACAAACTACAAAAACGTAATTACTTACCTGTTTTAAGTAAATATCCCAGTGCTGAATCTAGGAGTCCAGCACTGGATTACAAAAGTAACGTTAAAGTAACTTACCGGCGAATTGAATTTCCTTCCATAGGATAACATGGACTGGTTTTTGCTTGGAAATTCTTCTAAGTGTCGAGTTTTGAGACTTTAAAATATTCACCTAAAATCAGCCGAATTACGAAAACGAATTTACTCACCTGCTATCAGGAGAGATCCCAGTGCTGGATCTTGGTGCCCAGCACTGACCCTAAAAAGTAATCACAACTGTACTTACCGGTAACTTGAATTTCCTTCCATAGGACAACATTGCCTGGTTTTTGCTGAAAAAAAGTTTCTAAGTGTCGATTTTGCAAACTTACAAATAATCGTTAAAAATCGCCTGTATAAAAAAACCCACATTCCTTCAACTGTTTACAGGAGATGCACCAGTGCTGGATCCAGGATCCAACACTGAGTAAGAAAAAGTAATCACAACTGTACTTACTGGTAACTTGAATTCCTTCCATAGGATAACATTGCCTGGTTTTTGCTGAAAAAGTTTCTAAGTGTCAACTTTTAAAATACAATAATATTCCTTAAAAATCACAACTGTAACCAAAACGTTTTTACTCAACTGTTTACAGGAGATGTCCCAGGACTGAATCTAGGATCCAGTCCTGTGGTTAGAAAAGTAATCCAAAAAGTAATCTATTGCATTTAACCAGAAATTCCCATTGAGCTCAATGTATAATTGTATTTAAAATTGTGTTGCATATTGCAACAACTGTAACTATTGCATTCAAAAGTCTATTGCCTATTGAACAGAATTTAACTAAAGCATCTCATTCTGAGAAAGTATATTTTGACACCTATTGTTGGTTCTAAAATAAAACAACTATATTTTTATATACAAACCATTGGCCTAGAGTTCAGTTCTTGAGTGTGTGGCTTCATTTGCTGACTGAGTGTGTACAACAAATGCTTTACACTGTCCTCTGATACTGCCTTACTGCTCGACCAAGCTACCACTTTAGAGAGTAAGGTTATATCTAACTTTAGCCTCTGCCAAACCTCTGGGGACTGTGTACTCTGTGCACACTGAACCTTACTTTGGTGCAGTATATACAGAGCCACTTTCTTACAACAGTGAACTCTGCTCCGCCACGGATCCTGCCGGTGCCCTGCCTCTGCCCGGACCACTAGGCCGCTGGGGACCCTCTCCGAGTGCCAGCGGCTGGAGGAAGTCACTAGGCAGTGTTCAGGTGGCCCCAAGCCTCGCCTTCCCAGTAGGGAGCCACATTCGAAGGACAAGTCCCGATCTCCCCTGAAGTCCTCTATTTCTGCAGAAGAAACCTCTTGCTCCTGAGCTCCCGCTGGCGCAGGCCCGTCTGCCAAACACCGCACCACACACTCTTGTACATTAATGGCCTCCTACACATGCCCCCTCCCTGGCCCATCTCGCTCACTGTTGCCCTCATAGTAGACACTCAGACGCTGCGCACACACTGTTTACATCACACCCTGTAGGTTTCGGGGATCCTGTTTGCTGCACCACAGCACCCTGGCTGCCCCCCTCTGGCCCGACCACAGTAAGTCTCCTTCCCCTTGTCAGCGGTTTTTTCTCAGCCTGTACAGGTTTCCCTTTTCCTCTTGCCCCCTCAACCCCCCTTTTTTTGTAGACCTTAGGCCCCCTTTCCCGGGAATTCTTCTTAGACAGCATCTGGGAGGGTCTATCGTCCTGCCCCATCCCTTGCTGGTGATTTTATTGAATGTGAATGGGCTCGCCCACTAAACAAAATGCCAGAAAATCTTTCGTTTTACTCGCTCCCTGAGGCCTGACATAGCCCTCCTGCGGGAGACCCATATCTCGGATGGGCAGATTCAAAAGCTCTGCCGGGACTGGGTGGGGCCCGGGAATACCATGCGTGCCAGGTTTAGCCAGGGGTGAGGGAGCCTCCCTCTACCAAACTTTACTGCAAAGGCCATACTGCTGTCGATCAGCCCTTGCACCATGCCACCACAGACTGGGCCTTCTCCATGATCTGGTCTCTGACTTCTCCCTGACTGAACCCTGGAAGTTGCTCCACCCCACTTTGAGGGGCTACACCTCCGGAGTGCATGGCACCAAGTCTAGAATTGATTGTTTCGTCCTGAACGCTGCCCTGGTCGGCTATTTGGCGGATGCAGCCATAGTTGCCTCTTGGGTTTTCGGATCATTACGCGATCCAACTCTGACTCGATATGGGTGACCTTTGCCCACCCCAATCCAACTGGTGCCTTAGTCTCTCGTATTACAAGGCCCCCCACAGACAGGAAGCGGTTACTCTTATCTCTGCACCTTCTTAGACCTTAACGAATGGTCGATAGACTCACCGGATACCCTATGGGCGGCAGAGAAGGCCACTGTCGTCGGGGGGGGGGGGCAGAAACACGAGGCCTCATGCCAGCAGCTCCTGAGTCTACCTTTAACTCTCTCACCACCCAATACTCTGTCTCACTCGCCGGCTACGTTGTGGGCTTTGCTGGAGGCCAAGCACAACACACTGTCTACCTCTAAGACAGAAACTGCTCTGTTCCGTCTTCAGCAACGCCATTACGAACGTGGGAAAAGGTGGGTCCCCTTTTGGCACTGCCGTTGCGGCAGCATGACTCCTCACGTGTCACCCACCCTCTTGACATCTTGAAGTCTTTCAGGACTTCCTATGAGGCCTTATACTCCTTGGAAACCATGTGTAATCTTAACAACTTTGCGGCCTTTCTGGTTCGCAATGTCACACCACGTCTCAGCTGGCCAGAGCTTGGCTTTAGAGGCTGACCAGGACATACTAGCTTCCCCGCTTTGCAAGGTGTACTCTGAGGCTGCACCCCTGCATAGCACACTTGCTGATGCCAACAGGCCTCCATTACTCTTTTTCTTAAACCTGGTAAGGATCCGTTAAATTGTTCCAGCTACTCCCCGATCTCCTTACTAAACGTCCACACAAAAGTTCTAGCTGAAGTGTTGGGCAACAGGCTCAGGTGGGTTATCCTCTCCTTAGTACACAAGGACCAGTTCTGGTTTGTCGCTCGTTGCACATCGGCATCCCATCCTAGTCTTCTGTTGTACATCCTCTGGATAGTTCGGCATAATGACGATGAAAAGCTTTCATTATCTCTGGATGCCGAGAAGGCCTCCGACCGGGTGGAATGGATCGGTCTTTTTCAAGAGCTGCAGAGCTCTGGGATGGGCCCCGTTTTTTCGAGCCAGATTCGGAGGCTGTATTACCACCCCACAGCCACTGGAACCCCTGGCGATTGCCATACGAGCATATGGCAATCGCCAGGGGTTCCAGTCCTAGACATTCACGGCATTCACCTCCCTAGGGGGGGAAAACACTCTCTATACGCAGATGACATTCTAGTCACCCTCACCCACCCTGCTACCTCACTGCGGGCCCTCATGACTTTGATTACACATTTCACTTCCCTTTCCAGGTATAAGATAAACTGGGTCAAAAGCGAGGCCTTCCCCCTTACAACCCGCACACCTCCAACTGTCATCCAAGCTTCCTTTTCAATGGTCCTTCTTGTCTAAGTGGTACCTTGGAATTTTAGTCACTCAGGGCCTCCGTGACTAGGGTGGAATGCAATGTGGACCCCCTTCACACGTTCAGAAAGGTCAATTTGGCTCACTGGTCCCAGCTTATCTTCTCCCTATGGGGGAACACCCAAATGCTCAAGATGAATGTGAGTCCCCGGTTGAACTATGTATTTAGCATGCTCCCACTCTAGATGCTCTGGAGAAGACCCTGAAAACATTTTTGTGGGGTGGCCGGAAGCTGCAACTGAAATTGAAGAAGCTCTATGCCGCCACAGAGAAGGGCTGTATGCGGCTACAGCCATCCGTTGCTGTTGGTTGCCATCCCAGTTGGCACCCCATAAATACGTTATCCACACCACTCTGACACACCTGAGGCGACCCAGAAAAGAGGACCACAGCTGAACCCAACTGGTCCAAAGTGTTGCACACTGGAGCCGCGCCCAGACTAATCACTTCTCACCCTGTTCTGGCCATGACAATTCATCCCCTTGTGGTGTATCGTCTCTCTGTTGATTGCTGGACGGAGCCCAACTGGAGAGTAGAGAGCGAGAGAGAGAGCAAATGAATCAGCCACCTTCCACTTTTATACAAAGCAGTGGTAGCGGAAAATAAGATACATCCTTCAAGCCTTGAACTAGTAGTTGGGGGATGGTTAATTCCAGCAGGCCACTGGGCAGAGAGGAGAAGATGTATTTAACCCCCACGCCCTTATACTTTTCCTTCAAAGCATTGAGAGATTTCTTTTAAATGGACTCTCGCCCTTGAACAATGTCCTGGCTCTTAATAAAACAAATGATTAAATAATAGGAAAAAGAAATTTAAGCAAGCGAGGCCACATGATGATAGGCATTTTCCCATCTCAAATATATTTTGGGGAAAAAAAGTTTAAAGTGACATAAGTGGGTATGGTAATGTTATCTTAACGTTAAAAAACTGCGAAAAAACAGAAAAAAACAAAGGTTAAAGTGGTTTATAGTTGGGTGAAAATGTCAGTTAAAACATAGCATTTTAAACTCAAACACTGGAATTCACCAGTTATAGTTTACTGAGCTAACTAGATGTTGTGCCCCTCCATACTCCATGTCATATTTAATGATGCCATTGAACTTGTCATGAGTGGTGCAATCTGAGAGGTCCTAAGGAAGTCACGATGGAGTACAAGTTCTAGTTGATTTCAGTATTTTTATTTGTTTAAAATGTTAAGTTTTAAATGACCTGCTTTGACCAGCCAATTGGAGCGCTTGCTCTACATAGCCCCCTCAGCCAATAAAAACCATTCAAATTTGTGAATTCAAGCCCCACTGTCAATATATCTAAACATTTTTAACCTTAATTTCTCCAAATCTACTGACCGGATTTAAACCACATCACAAAAGCACGCTTTCTGAATCAATATCTAGCTTTCCGCCAAATTTGCTATAATACCCTTCAGTCTGTTTTTCCAAGAAGGAGTTGAGGTGGATTCGTCAAACGACGACAAAATATAAACTATGTCTCGTACCCTTAAGTAACTATAACTCACGTCCTCGTCATGCACTGCTAATTGCCCCACATATTACATCACTCATGACATGATCTATGACATCACTCATAGCATCCCTGCAGCACTTTAAAAGAAATAATTGATGACAAGACTGTGTATGGCGGGGAAGTGAATTATAATTACTTTAGGACACGAGTTATAGTTAATATAGATAACTACCACTGGTGAATTTCAGTGTTGTTTTTGGTTTAAAACGTTAAGTTGTCACTGAAATTTTAACCTAACTAACGTTACTTCTTTGTTTTTTCCCAGTGAAAATGTGTGTGTATATGTATGTCTCTCTCTGTCTCGCTCTCTGTCTCAAGGATAAACCTTATTGAATGTTTGCCAGCAGTTTCAAAGCTTGGATTTCATAGAGGAGGCCTTACCTGTAATTCAGTGCTGAAATCATTTCTTTGTTTTTAATTAAAAAAAAGAAGAAATAAAAATGTTTGAAATGAGAAAGCTGCTGTCAGCATTAATTTCCTCGCGTATAAATTTCATCTTTGCAGGCCCATGTTTGATGCATATGTTATGTTATACGACATTTATAGCGCGCACGGATACTCAGGAGTGTCCCGGCGCGGAAACCAATTTGAAGGAGACAGAAGGGCGTGTACCGAGGCTGGATGTTAATTAAAGAGCAAGGTTTTTAACTGCTTTTTAAACAGCCTAAGGTCTTGGGTGTTTCGCAGCTCGTAGGGAAGGGCATTCCAGGCCTTGGCCGACTTGAATGAATACATCTGCCTATGAATCATTCCCAGTGCGTGAAAATAAATACAAATGCAGGACCAGATCTGCAGAAAGTTAATGTCCCATTTTTTCTATGTCTTGTTAAACCTACTCTGTAGTGCCAATGTAGTATAAAATCAAAGCACATTTTAGAATTTTTCAAATTACTTTAAAATGCTCTATGCATTTTAAAGTTGACTTATAGGAATATACGTTATATTTAACATATTTTAAATATTAGCATTTTATCCCCAGCAAAAACGCGCATTCTCAATCTGTGGCAAACAATGAAAAGTAAACTGATGGCTCTTAAATGCTCAAACTCTTTCTAAAGCGTACTAAAATCAATGAATAACGTGATATAAAAATACATAATGTGATATGGGCCTATCTTGCCATTTCTGGGTTCAAGTGACATTTATAAATCACTCTGCCTTTGGCCTTGTTCATAAATGCCACCAGATCACCTCAAGGGCGATGAAGGGGGGGTGGGGGATGGGTGGGTGGGTGTGTGTGTGTGTGTGTGTGTGTGTGTGTGTGTGTGTGTACACACATATGTGTATATATGTATGTGTGTGTATATATATATATATATGTGTGTGTGTATATATATATATATGTGTGTGTGTGTGGGTGTGTGTGTGTGTATATATATATATATATATTTATTTATCACCTACTGGCGGTCGCCAGTAGGTAGTTAGTTAGAACCTAGTTTCCATAGGAAAAGCATTTTTTGATTTGCTAATATCTTTGGCGTCGTTTAACGAATCTTTGTGAAATTCTCCAAAAAAAGGTCTATCCAGGTCAGCTCCTAGCCTGAAAGTTTGGGGGTGATTCGTCAAGCGGGGGCGGAGAAAAAAGGGGGGTCCCAAAAAGTGTTTTTCGTGTGTTCATTTCCATAGGAAATTTTGAGACAGGCTACAGCCCGAACTGCTGAACGGAATTACACCAAGTTTGGCAGAAAGGTAGCTCTTTGTTCAGATAGCTACCTTTTTTTTAAATGGTGTAAATCCGTTCAGTAGTCGCTGAGAAATTCAAAAAATAAGAGTAAAAAAATCAATTTCCCATAGGAAACTTTAGGCAAGGCGACAGCCCGAACTGCTGAACGGAATTACACCAAATTTGGCAAAAAGGTAGTGCTTGGTTCAGAAAGTGACCTTTTTTTTTAAATGGTGTAAATCCGTTCAGTAGTTTTTGAGATATTAAAGAAAAAAAAATATATATATGTTGGCGGAGCCTAATCCCCGAGCACGAGCTTGCCTCTGATTGGCTGCCAACACTTCAAACCAGGAAGTGTTGGCAGCCATCTTGTGCTCGGAGGGAGGGAGAAAGAAAAGGTGAGGAAAAAGATAAAAAAACAAGAAAAGGGGCAGGGTAGAAACACCCTGACCCCCCAGGCCTGCTCAGGGGGTCCCACAAGGACCCCCAGGGCCAAAAAAAAGCATTTAAAAAAAAAATAATTCGCTGAAATTCGCGCTGGGGTCGCAAATCCCGCCGAATTTTAAAAAACAAATGAAGCGCGGGCTCCCGCGCTTCATTTAATTGAGGCCCCCGGGTGGGCCAGGTCCCGGGGGCATTTCCACCAAATATATGCGGGGGCCCGCCACCCCCCCGGGGCTTGGTTAACATTATGTGCGGGAGGGCACTCGGCCCTCCCGCAGCCCCGGGGACCGCCACCCCCCTGGGCTTGCTTAAAATTATGTGCGGGAGGGCTCTCTGCCCTCCCGCAGCCCCGGGGACCGCCATCCCCCGGGGCTTGCTTAAAATTATGTGCTTCGTTTTTAATGTGTGGGGGGGGGGCTCCAAGGCCCCCCCCACACGCCCCGGGGACCGCCACCTCCCCGGGGCACTAAAATGCAAATGCGGGGCTCTGTTACGGACCCCCGAGCCCGGGGACCACCACCTCCCCGGGGCTTCAATCACATTGGGAGGGGGGCCACGCGGCCCCCCTCCTGGAGCCCTTGATGGTCCTGGGGACCGCCACCCCCCAGGGCCGGCTCCTGCAGTGTCCCGGGGTGCCCACCCCCGGGACACTGCTGTTTGCTATGGCAGGGCGGGAGCCGTGCGGCTCCCGCCCTGTCATAGCAAACTTGCTTTGGATTTTGGAAGCGAGAGCAGGGAACAGTGTTGCCAGATTTTTTCACAACTTTCAAGCCCAAAAGCAACGGAAAAGTAGCCCAAAATAGCCCAATGTTGCCACTCCATTAACTTACGTGTAGCCTGACTACAACATTCAAAAATATACTTCTATTTCATGGATTATATGTTTAGAACCCACATTAATCAGATTACCTACATTTTGTACACTAAAATCAAAGTTGGTCTGTCAGGAAAACTGTCACTCACTTGATATCGCATGGTGTGGAACAAGCTGCCCAAACATTTTCTGGGTCCAATTTTGAGGACTGCAACTGCGGAAACGTTCTTCTTGGGAAAAGTGCACTTCAGCATGAAGTTCCTTTTGCATACTCACGTCAGGCCCCCCAGAGTAACGGCAATATAGGCCAATGCTCCATGTTTTTTCACACTTGTTTTAATGCTCCAAGAGCAATGCTGAACATCTCTTTACATACGCAAATTACGTATGTTTCATACTTTTTGGTACTCATCAGAAGAGAGCAGTCCATGGCATGGGGTGCAGAGCTTGCTGCTTGATGTTCCTATGAGCTAATACCCGATAACATAATTTTTCTTGCAGATTGCATATGTTTGCAAAAAATGAATACATTAAAAAAAATTGCATGCTTGCTCGTGCCAAGCCTGTTGGCTTTAACAATCCTTGCTTCAATTGCAGCTGCAAATGAGACAGCAAGATGAAAAAACTAATTTTGAAATAGAAAACTCTGGATTGAAGCAAGTCCTACTACTTAAATTATGAAGGTACTGTGCCAAGGTCTGGCGGTAATTTGTGTGGCACAGTTTGGGACTTCCATAATGTGGAATAGGTAACGTAATGTCAGACTGTGGCACTCAGGTTGCAAGGCGTTGTTGCCAAGACAAAGGTCAACGCTGCGCTACATGAGAAAATATAGCACAGCTACAGCTTGTGCTTAGTTTCTGACAAAAAGACTGTTGGGCGGTTAATGAAAAGCTTCGCATCACATAGAATCGAGGCCTCTGGACCATGAAGTGTACATACAGGCAAATTCCAAGAGTAACCGTACGATGGCTGCACTCTCAGCAGTGCCGTGACCTGAAAAGACCATGCCTTTCTTCTCTCCTGAATTCTGGTGACAGCACCTTAAATGTTTACTGCCTTAAAGACGTATACTATCATTAGTGCAGTAGGTGCAGTGCCACCGGGGCCCGTGGGTGTGAGAGGCCTACTTCACTCCAATTAGGGGTGAGAAGCCTTTCCTCCATGAGTTCGCCCATCTCACGGGCCACAGTGGTTGCAAGAACCTACCTACCTTATGACCCTTCTGCTTACAGGAAAGGGTGTTTTAACCCACAAACTCACCACAATGTGAAAGGAACACGATTTTTAAAGTGTGCCAAGCTTAATACAAAACATAAACCTCAAATGAAGGTCTGCGTGCATTACAAACCTGCCAAATAAGCTAGGAACTACAAAGACACTAACAACGAAGTATGAACGATTAACACTTGGACATTCACATTGCCAATAGCCCCACCTCCAACAAATGTGAGAACAATTGAATTCCAATGCTTGTTCCACACAGCTAACGCGGTTCTGTGTGCGCGGCGAGGTAACATGAAGTCTTGTGGCCTGATGAAAGAAAAATGGTACGAAGGCAAAGAAAAATGGTACGAAGGTGCCTGCAGGCGATTCATAGCTGCCAAGGTTTCAGATTGCTTAAGTGTGACATTTTCAAATTTTTGGGGTAATTATGAGTAGACATTCAACGACTACGGGTGACACTTTCTCATGAACAAAAATCAAGTGAAGAAGATGAGGGAAACATATAAACATCAGAAATTACAGCCATTCCAGCAACAAGAAACTCTATGAAGATCTTAAATCTATTTCAAAGCACCAGAAATGGAAGGACACTATCCGATATGGAAAATAGACTGCATAGTTGCCACGTTTTAAGAGTGCTTAGGTGAGCCATTTTCAAGGTTTCAGAGTACTTATGAATGACCTACAAATACTAATGGTATGACACTAAGGGTGACACTTAGAGCAAAATCAAGAAATTAAGTACATGGAAACATAAAACAAAAGAAATTACACTGATTTGAGCAAAGACGAACTATAAAAAGAACTGCTGCAGAGCACCTGATCCTACTGTAAAATGATCGTATGCCCACAATCTACTCACATTCTACATGAGTTTACTCTTGTGATCACTACTACTGCTTGCGAAACCACAGACAAATTGCACGAACACCGTGACAGGAAGCTAGTCGAGTATTTCATATGATTTTGCGTTGGCCCTGCCAGCGTAGCAGCAATGTGTTTGTGAGGGCCCAGCAGGATTTGTAAAAAAAAACTGATCCTGTCTGGTGCTAGTCACGCGCTGACCAATGACAGAACCAGGCAGGCTGCTGAGGCATGAGTACATTAAAAGGAGCCTGCCCTGCCAATAAACGAGTATTTCATACCGTGGGCGGTGCCTAAGCCTATTTTTTATAATCATCAATGTTATTGTTGAGTGTGATTGAGGAATGGCGTCAGGGGAATATGCGCGCTGGTATAATGCAAATAGAAAACACCTCACTCCACCTACTCTTTTCTCTTCTGCCCCCACTTACTCTCTGTGCCTTCTGTTCCCCTCCCAGTGCTGCTCTGCGTCTCCGTCCCTGTGTGTGTTTCCCTCATCCCTTCCTGACCCCCTGTATCCCACCCCTCTGTGTGCTCATCTGCCGCCCTGGCATCCCTCTCATTACCCTGTGTTTTGTTATCACTCCCTACTGTTCCTGTGTACTCATATGCCACTTATCGCCGCCCCAGCATTTCTCTGTTCTCAGCCCTCTCCTTGCCTTCATCACCCCTCCCTGCCCCCGTGTTCCACTCCTATGTGCACACATCTGTCACCCCAACATCCTTCTGTTCTTATCCCCTCCTTGCCCTGTATTTTAATCACACCGTCCTGTGTTCTACTCTGTGTGCTCATCTGCCCCCTCACCCCTCTAGTCATCCCTCTTTTTGCCCTGTGTTTTCATCACCCCTTCCTGCCCCCAGTGTTGCACTCTGTGTGCTCATCTGCCACTCCTCGCCTCCCCTATTACCCTCTGTTCTCATCCTTTTCCTTGCCTGGTGTTCTCCCCCTTTTTGCCCCCTGTGCTCCACTTCTCAGTGCACACATCTGCCACCCTCTGTTCTCGCCCTCTCCTTGTCCTGTGTTTTCATCAATCCTTCCTGTCCCCTGTTTTCCACTATGTGCGCTTGTCTACCACTCCTCGCTGCCCCCTGCACCCCTCTGTTCTCACCCCTCTCCTTGTCCTGTGTTTTCATCACTCCTTCCTGTCCCCTGTTTTCCACTATGTGCGCTTGTCTACCGCTCCTCGCGGCCCCCTGCACCCCTCTCCTTGCCATGTATTTTCATCACCCCTTCCTGCCCCCGTGTTCCACTCCGTGTGCTCATCTGACGCCCCAGTCATCCCTCTTATTGCCCAGTGTTTTCATCACCCCTGTGCCCCGGCTCTTTCCCAACTACACTAAGCCCTACAGCTGAGCTGGAACCTCCGATGTCACCATACCTGCTGCTGCTGCATGCGCATGGGGGCGGGCCGCTAATGTGCCTGACACGCCCATCATTGAGCTGATCTGACCCAGGATTGGGTCAAACGAACTCCAAGGCAGGTCGGAACATTACTGGGGGCAGGTCAGAGGTCACTGCAGGTCTTGCAGGACCCTAATCGGAAAGAAGCTTCCCGCCCGCTTTATGATTTATGGCCCTGCCGGTGTTACTTGTGGGCAGGGGCCGCAGGGCACAGAGCCACAGACGCACCTAAAATTAGGAAAGAGGTGTGGCATGCAAGGCAACCATGGGCTGCAGCGCGGCGGCGCCGCACAAAGCCTTGAATCCGCCGCACACTGGGCGGATTCTAGCCCAAGTTTTGGTAGCCCGCCCAACACGATTTTTTCTCGCACAATCGGGCAAAATATCGCCCAATTGTGCGAGAACTAGCCCAATCTGGCAACCCTGGCAGGGCAACCTGCTCTCTCTTCCAAAATCCAAAGCAGATTGCTTTTCCACACGGGGAGCTGCATGTCGGCAGCTCCCCATGTGGAAAAGCAATGCCGGCTCCTGCAGGACGTGGGGAGCCGGCGGGACCGTGGGGGCATTGGGGCTCCCCCCACGGTCCCCAACGGATAGGGCCTGCCCCAGGGGATGGGGTCCCCGGGGCTAGAAGTGGCCCGGGAGGGGGGCCACGCGGCCCCCCTCCCCCCCAAAAATAATATATATATATATATATATATATCAATATATCGGCCCCGGGGGATGGGGTCCCTGGGGCCAATAGAGGCCTCAGGAGGGGGGCCACGCAGCCCCCCTCCTTAAAAAAATTAAATAAAAGTGGCAATGCCCCGGAGGATGGGGTCCCCGGGGCCAGAATTGGCCACGAAAGGGGGGCCCACGTGGCCCTCTTCCCGTTTAGATTTTTTTTTAAAGGGGTCAGGCCCTGGGGGATGGGGTCCCCAGGGCCCAAAAAAGGAAAAGGGGGGCCACACAGCCCCCTTCTAAAAAAATAAATAAAATTAAAATAAAAACACTGTGGCGCGTTTTAAGTTGGGGTATTAATTCCCCTTCAATACTGGGGTCTCTGGGGCCAACTAGCCCACCAGGTACCTCCAGTATGCGCCACAGGGCTGCCTTGCAGAGAGGTGGTCCGAGGCCACGCCTCTTTGAACACCTCTCTGCAACGCAGCTCTGTGGCACTTACTGGAGGTACCTGGTGGGCTAGTTGGACCCCAGGGACCCTCAGGATTCAAGGGGACTTAATCCC
The DNA here is from genome assembly GCA_963921515.1 of Calotriton arnoldi. Taxonomy (NCBI): domain Eukaryota; kingdom Metazoa; phylum Chordata; class Amphibia; order Caudata; family Salamandridae; genus Calotriton; species Calotriton arnoldi. Next base: position 1,621,577 of record CAWUFW010002295.1, read on the forward strand.
CCAACTTAAAACGCGCCACGGGCGCGTTTGCACAGTGGTGCAGGGAGGGGGCGGGGCCTGATATGGCAAGTTTGCAAATGAGCCCCCTGGCGCGTAGTAACTTGGGGATTAAGTCCCTTCAATCCTGAGGGTCCCTGGGGCCAACTAGCCCACCAGGTACCTTCAGTTTGCGCCACAGAGCTGCGTTGCAGAGAGGTGTAAAAGGGGCGTGGCCTCAGACCACCTCTCTGCAACGCAGCTCTGTGGCGCAAATTGAAGGTACATGGTGGGCTAGTTGGCCCCCAGGGACCCTCAGTATTGGAGGGGACTTAATCCCCCAACGTAGAACGCACCAGCGGGCGCGTTTGCAGAGTGCTGCAGGGAGAGGGTGGGGCCTGAAATAACAAGTTAGCAATTCTGCTGTGTGGGATTTACTGGAGGTAATAAAAGGGGTAGTTTGCCACCAAGGTTGACGTTGGGGGCTAACTATCCCTCCTGTTACGTCCGCTAAATCCCACACAGTGGGATTGCTAAAAGGTGTTTGAAGGCCACGCTCACCTTTCTCCACCACTCTGCAAACGCGACTGCTATGTTATAGATAGAAATTAGCATTTAAAAAACCTTAGAAATTCACTGAAAAACCATAGGTTTCAGGGATGTTATAGTTAGTTGACATTTCACTCGTATAAAACCATAGAAATTCCCCGTTATAGTTAGTTCAGCTAAGTATAACTCGCGCTCCGCAATGCACTGCTGATGACGTCACATATTACATCATTCATGACATGGTCAGTGACATCACTGACATCACTGATGTATGTGTCTCTGGATGATGTCATCAGTGATGTCATTTGAGATGTCATCAGTGATGTCACTGACCATGTCATGAATGATGTAATATGTGACGTCATCAGCAGTGCATTGCGGGGGCGCGAGTTATACTTAGCTGAACTAACTATAACGGGGAATTTCTATGGTTTTATACGAGTGAAATGTCCAACTAACTATAACATCCCTGAAACCTATGGTTTTTTCAGTGATATATATATATATATATATATATATATATATATATATATATATATATATATATATATATTCTAGACCCTGTTCCCTTGAAAAAGGTTAAATGGCCGCACTCCACGAGTGGTGAAATAGTTTGTCTATTCACATAGCTGTGAAATTGCGCTGCACTAAACACAGTTTGTAAATAACACAATTATTAGTACACAGTCAAGCTTAATATTTGAATGCACATGTATTGTTACTTTTATAAGCAAGTCCTGGCATCACCGATTGCTCATCAGCAGTCATAGAAAATAGTGTTTACATTTGTATGTAGTGAATGCCTAATTAAAAGTGAGCACAATAAAAAGGGATGTAGGACTTGGTAGTTGTAACCTGTGAGCAACGTCTATGTAGACCGAAACACATCAGGTGCGTCTTCTAATTGCTGAAACTCTGTGAATGAACAGAATACTTCACCACTCATGGAGTGCTGCCATTGGTTCTTTATCAAGAGAACAGAGTGGAGAATTTTTTAGCGGTTTGGCCTGCACCGTCATGGTGAAAGTAAAGTGCACCTCACACGTCAAACATGAACAACTAGGTCGGAGGACATATATCTATCTCCACAATAAGCTATCCACTAGTGGATATTTGGGCACATGCCATTGTTTCTGATATTTACTTTTAACCGCAGATTCTTTAACATTTGAATATTCCCCAGGATTTTGACTGGATCCAGAACCTTGTCAATCAGTACCCCCTGTGCACAGTTAGATTGTGTCCTGTGACTCCATTTTTTCACTCCAGAAGTGACGTGCTCAACTGATTTGCACAGGCTGACGTCCGTTCCTTTCTTTTTGCACCATTACTCTAATCTGGAGCTACCCCATGTCTCTTCACAATACCCTTACCGCCAAGAAATTGTTAAAAATCCTGGGGCTCATGTACAAGATTTTGACGCACTGCAGCGCAGCAAGCCTTCCTTTTGCGCTGCCGTGCGCCAAAATAAAAGGGCAGGAATGTGCCGTATCTACAAGATACAGTGCATTCCTGTCCTCCTCCCCTGCGCCGGCGCACAAACCGAAGCCATGCGCCAGTGCATACACCATTGTGTCATTTTGCAAGGGTGCCTGCGCTGAAGGGATGATTGTTTTTGTGCAGGAAGGTGTCCCTTCCTGCACAAAAACAATCATTAAAGGCATTTTCCTCTTTCTATGCGTGCTGCAGAATCAGGAAAGAGGAAAAAACAAGGAGAAGTAAAAGTATTTCTCCTCGTTGCGCCTCCTTACGCCTCCCCTGGGGAGGCATAGGATTCTGACGCATTCCCAGGTTTACAAAATGTTGTAAATCTGGGAATGCGTTGCATGGATGTTGCGTGGGAGCACCCACAGTAACACCTATGGAACGCCCCATTCACGCAGTTATGCCTGAAAGGGAAACATTTACAAGGCCATGAAAAGTCACCCAGGGTAACTTTAGTTGGCCTTGTAAATCTGGGGAAACCCATTACGCTGCCTGTGCGTCAATAAAAGTGCCGCACCGGTGGCGCTATGGGCTTGTAAATAAGGCCCCCAGTGTGCAAGGGGAAATGCCCCTTCCCAAGACTAAGGCATTTAAACCTTGTAGAGACTGTCTTAAGCAAATGTCTGTGACTGATCCCCATCAAGTTTGCTTGTGGTGTGTGGGGATCCGTACACGACTCCAAACCTGCAGTGACTGCGCCCTAATGAATCCCCAGGCCATCTGGGTCGGTAAGGCAAAGCTCTAAGTTGCAAAGCACAGAAAGACTACGCAGTGATGGGTTGAAGTAGAAGCGGAGGTCCCATTCCAACTCTGTCATTTGAGGCTGATCATCGTTGCGATCTAAGTCAGGCAAGTTGAAGAAAAAACATAGTCCATGTGGGATTTGGCACCTTCCTGATGCTCTTGAACTGCAGAGAATGCGCGGGGGAGGAGGGTCAACGAGACACCCGGTCTCAGTCCCAAAGCCATTCTCCTTTGGAGCAGTTTTCTGACCCTGGTCTTGAAGTTATCCGAATTTCTGGGGTCATCTGTGACGCCTCCGCACATCAATCAAAACTTTTTTATTTTTTTAATTTTTTTTTAACATTTCCGGCGCTCACTGGCCTCCGGGCCCCAAGGAATTGCAAGCACCTCCACCAGGAATTCTGCCTGCTGGTCCATCCTCTGCTCCAGTTGGACCTGCTATAGGCTCCACACCGGCTTAGTTGCTTACTCTGATCCTGGCTCCATGACCCAAGCCAAAAACTGGAGTATCGATGCTAATGTCTGCACAGTACGAACAAGTGCCCCTTTGTGCTTTTCAGCTCGGAGTCAATGCCACTTAGACTGAGGCCAAGCCCTAATCTACTTGGGCCACAGCCTTTGGGTAACCCATCATACTCTGATACTCTGCCCCTGCCTGAAGGAAGGTATCAAACTCTGCATACTTTATTTGGAACAGATTTTGATAATGATGCATATGATGCTAGGGATTCATTTGTCCAGCCATATACGGAGGACAAGTGGTATTGGGACCTTCAGGATAAACCGGGGGTCTGAATATCGCCAGACACTGTACTACTTTTGCCTCTGTGTCCTTTCACTGAAGAAAGGGCCTCCTTCACAATGGTCATTGGAAGGGCAGCAGAGGTTCTTGACCTTCAGTTAAAACTATGGAGATGAAGTGAACAACTGAACTGCTTCCACCTGGGCAAACAAATACTGAGCATCTTCACCTGTTTAATGAAGCCTCACAGACACACTTCTCGTGGCTTGGGCACAATTCTGTTCCGTACCTCCAGTAAACAGACAGTAAACACAACGCCATCGTCCAGCCTGAGGTGATCTGGACCTTTTGACTCTGCAACCCTCTTGTGCCTAGTTGTTTAGGACTCTACGAGCAAGCGAAACCTTAATGCTTTCCATTCCACACCACCTGACAGGGAATCTAAATGCATCAAAACCTTTGGGAGGCACATGTTTTTATCAACCAGTTTGGCACTGTTTTGTTAATGCCAACGGCCTCGTAGGGTGTTGTACTTGTGCTATTAGGGACTCGTCGCACAACTCTTACCCAGTGTCCCTGAAGATGTCTCATCCTTGCGTAGGTGTAGGAGGCTGGCTTAGTATATGGTGCACACTTATTCAAGTGAAGCACCCTGCACTAATCCAGACAACCCTTATGGTGATTTTAGTGGTCTTAGACAACCTTAAAGCTCTCCAAGTAGTAGCTGTGGAGAGCAGCCTTCAGGCTTAGTCCAAAAGGAGTATAAAGCAGCTTGTTTTACCAGTACTAATCGTACGGTGTAGGTTAAGTGAAAAAGAAACACACAGTGTAGTTATAAAAATACGCATTTATTATAAACAATCCCTAACATATTGGTATATCTCCTACCCGGAGATCTAATCACAATACACACAATAGTTCAATAGTAGAACAGGTAAGTAGCACAAATATAGAGTGGTCTCCAGGGGGAGACCAAGCCATATATTAATAAAGTGGAATATGAACCGTGACCGAAGTAGAGACTGGACCAAGATGACTTGGAAGAACTGGGGTCCCATGGAACCACCCAAGGTAAATACCCAGGAACCACACTGAGGCAGTGTGCAGAGTGGAAACACAACTGCATGCTCAATACAAGTCAATGGGGAAGTTGCGGTTTTCAAGAAGGACCCTTCCCAGAGGACCCTGAAGAAACCCCGTGGAAGATGGAAGGTTGGAGAGTCACCCCACCCGTGGATACCCCAGGAACCAAGATACCCACACCAGGGAAGCCGGGTGCATAGGTGTGAAGTGACGTCGGAAACAGCCGTAGACCACAATGGAGGACTTCAGTGAAGATGCTGCTGGCGATGAAGGTGAAAGAGTCCGGTGGAATCCAAGGGTGGATTCTTGAAGTACCTGCAAGCAGAGAGGACAGAGTCCATGCCACTCGGGAGTGACCAGGAGGCACTGAAGACCAATGACCACCTATGAACGAAGAAGCAGGAGAGTTGACGGTGACCTTGTCGCTACAGCTGTGTGGAGCAGGCTTTGTTGTGGAAGACCAGCAGCCATTCACGAGCTGTCCCACGTCGGAAGTCGAGAGCTAGGGTGTCGGTGTCCGGTGGGAGAACCAGCAAGCCTTGCAGCAGTAACAGACCAGGAAAGCGAAGAAGGTGCACTGTCGGGACCAGCAAGGTCCAAGGGACTCGCCAAACACAGGAGAGTCAGAGCAGGCCTGAGCAAGCAGGGGAGCCCACTGGAGCCAAAGAAGACCTTCAAGAGGATCCACAAGCCAAAGTCACAGGAGTTGCAAGAGGACCTCAAGCAGCTCACCACGAATGCAGGCCCACGGTGCAGAGGATGTGGTGAAGATCAATATCTTGGTAGCAGGAGAGGCTGGAGCTTCTTGGAGCCCAATGATCTCTGGATAAGAGAGTCAACAAGCCTTGGCAACGGCAAGTCGACGCGGTGCTCCAGCGGTTTCAACAAGGGATACCGACTTCAAACTGACTGTGAAGACAGGTCAGGCCTCAAGGGGGTTGCAGAACCACCACTAGTGTTGCTGAGCCTTTCGGAGTCTGTGGGACTTCAGGAGCAACAGACCGGTCAGCTTAGGTGTGTTGCATGCAGATGCAGGGGAGTGACTTTCACTCCCAGGGAGATTACTTTGGGTGTCTTTGATGCCCACAGGCCTGGAGAAGAACCTGTTTGGAGCATAGGCACAGCTGATGCAGAAGACTGGCAGGACGACGAGACCAGGAGCAGCAGGAGTCTTCCAGATGCAGTCTCTGTTCCCAAAGCGAAGTCCAGCGAAAGAAGTCCGTGCCCAGACGGTTGAAGATGAAGTGGTTTTGGATCTGAATCTTGTCCCGCGACGAATCTGAAGAGCCACCCAGGGGTAAGCCCTTAAGTACCCAAAGGAAAGCGTTGGGACAATTCAAGGGTCTCTCCCAGAGGAGGGGCTGGACAGAGCGGAGGATACTCCCATGTCCATTGTCCAGTTTTGCACAGAGCAGGGGCCAACGGCTCCCTGAACTGGTTCCAACTGGAGTATGCATGGATGGCACAAAATGTGCCCTTCAAAGCAAATGTGCCCTTCAAAGCAGTCTGGTGGCACTGGCAAGCCCCCCTACCCCAGCCCAATACACTAAGTCCTGTCTGGGAGGTGGTTACACCTCCCTGTGACGGGAAACCTATTGTTCTACCTTCCCCTGCTCTAGCTTGGCTCAGCCGCAGGAGGGCAGCATCGTATCTGTGGTCGGCAGCAGCACTAGCTTGCCCTGAAAGGCTGGTGCCGGGAATACAGGGGGGCTCCCTAGGGGAGCCCCCCAGTACATAGGATCCTACATCCAACACTGGAATCGGCGTTGGATTCCAACATCTTTGATACCACACATGACCTGTTTCGGTGCAGCCAATATATAGTTAGACATCTCGTAATTGACTTGATGTCCACTATATGTATGAAATTGCTGAAAGTACTTACAAAGCCTGGAGAATCGACTCCTGGGTTTGTAGGGGGTGTCCTGCTCATGCAGGGCACCCTCACACTTAGTACCAAGCACCCTGCATTCAGGATTGGAAGACCTTCCTTAGGGATGACTTTTAGGTTTTAAGTGCAGTGTCGTCAGATATAAGGAAACTTATATCTTTTGTGAGTGGTGCTAGCACCAGCTCACACAAGCTGCAATGGCAGGCCTGTAGTCACAGTTTGAGTGGTCTTTAATGGGTGACATAATAAATGCTGCAGCCCATGGGAGACCCCTGGTGTACCTATGCCCTGGGTACCTTAGTACCATATACTAGGGACTTGGAAGGGTACACCAGTAGCCAATTAGGAAGGTACCAAAGTACTTACCATGTCCAATTTATGGAGATAGCACAGTGACTGGGGTCCTGATTCGCAGGATCCCAGTCAGACTAGTCAGAAACAGCACACCAGGCAAAAAGTGGGGGTAACCATGCTAGAAGGACCCTACCTTCCTACAGCAGGCTATCCAGAGTGGTCTTGACACAGCAAAATGTACAATCTGCTGTGTTTTGGACACTACAGATTGCCTAGACAGGACAATTGGCACCAGTGTTGCTCTTAGGAGGCATGCCTAGATGAGGTCCTCTGGCATCTCCACCGACGTCCTGTCCACATCAATGTAAATGTTTTTCAATGGCTCATCTTTTTGGTGGGAAGGAAGATTTGGCCCGTGGGCTCTTTAAGAATAGTAGGGTCAAGGTGCGCTCATTGGGGCTGTCCACCCCCCATGTCAGCTGAACCAACCGTTTTGCCCCCTTCATGGCTATGTTAGTGGGTTCCAATATCGCAGTCAAGCCTGCCCAGCAAACCCAACAGCCTTTTTGTGGCTGTGGTACCCACTGACTAAGTCGACAACAGGGGCGACATGCAGCACAGTCACCCACCCTTCCTGCTGCCTCAAAACCTGTTTAGCTTGTCCTTTGAGCACACAGCCACCCTGTCGGAGACAGGATCTGGTATTTTCTGCCCAGATGGCAGGTGATTACATCGGGCAAGTTAGTCCTACAAATTGTCCGGCGGGCTTATGCCCTACCATTTCTTGTCTCACCCCCGCACACCGCCCCTTTTCACCTTCCACTATCCACAGAATGGCTCAAGAAGGGTCATCTGTTCTTCTTGCAGCAGGAAGTGCGATTCACTATGGGGCAGGTGCGTTTTCAGTTCGCTTTGCCCTGCTTTGGCCTCAGCAGTATCTCTCTGAAATTTACAAAAGTGATGATGGTGGTTGCTTCACATCTTCGAAGGTCAGGTGTTCCGGTCTTACCTTACCTCGGTGACTGGCTGTTGAAGGCAGGCTCGCCCCAGGCAGTAGTCCGCTTCATCTACACTACGACTGATCTCATTTTGTTGGGGTTCGCTATAAACATGGGGTGAAGTCTCACCTGACTTCTTCAGATGCTGCCTTCATCAGAGCCATCCTGATCACGATGCGCTTTCGTGATGCGTTTTTTTGAAGTTTGGCACATTTGTTTCCACCTCTCCCTTTGTCATGCCACAGGAGTACCTTAACTTGGTCATCACCTTTGTGATTTATACTTCATTTGAACCACTGTCCTCTACGCCTTCTTACCCTCAAAGCAGTGTTCATTGCAATAATATCGGTGCAGGTAGAGAGTAAGCTACAAGCCCTCAACGTCAACCTTCCTTACACTACTTTGCTAGATGAGCCTGCCCTGAGAACTTGAGCTTCCTTTTTTCTGTAAGTGGTGACTCACCCTATTGGTATTCTTCGCTACACTTCACCCCTCTGAGAGGAGAGACTATACCTGCTGGTTCTTGAAAGGGTTCTTAGCTTTTACATCAATCGAACCAGGGAACATTGTGTAGATCATCTATTTGCGGGATTCGCTGAAAGAAGGTTAAAACTGTGCACAATAGAACCATTTCTTGATGGATTGTGTTCTGCATTTAAAGTTGCTACGCTCTGGCCAAAGAGCAACCCTACGGAAAGTTTGCGGGTTCATTACACCAGACTTGAGGCTGCTACCACTGCTTTGGCATGCGGAGTGCTGTTCTCGATATTTGCCGGGTGGCTATGTGGGTGTCACTCCATTCGTTCTTGAAGCATTGCTGTCTGGACAGCCAGGGTCCTGAAGGACTATTCAATTTGGGCCAGTTCACAGACCCACCACCTGGGAGGTACTGCTTTGGTATCTATTCGAAAGGTGAGGGATCTGCTGTAAGAAGTATATATCAAAAGAGCAAATTTCGTACCACTCTTTCTAGTAGGTACTGTATCTAACCATAGCTTCCTCTCTGACCTTCCCATCCTCTCTGTTCCGTGAACTGGGCTGTTTTCCTACTAAAAAGGTCCCAAGTGTAGAGATCTGCACACTAGTGAAAGCCAATTTGCTGTTGGGCTCTGCGGTGGGGAGGACGGGGGCGGGGTTCAACTGGTGTTGGTGCTTGGAAGTGGTGCCTATGTGTGGGTCCGCGTGTCCCTTCCGGAGCAGAACGGCATCATTGCAAAGGTGAACACCGTCATCTACTGGCACATAGGGGTACTGCTTGAAACACTTGCCAATCCAGTCTGGCGCTTGGGGAATATTCAAATGGTGAGGAATTTGCGGTTAGAGTATCTACTTGAAAGAGCATTACCGAAGGTTAGTAACTTGTTCAATATAGTGGTATAGATAAAATTCATACAGTTAGGGCATTAAGGTGTGGATGGTAATTTCCAGAACTTTGTTGAAGATATTGAAGCATTACAGATTGTTGAATAATGTAGAATGTAGAGGTTTCCCACTTGATGGTGGTTTATCTCAGACTGATGTTATAAGTATGGATCTAAGTGTATGCCTGTGCACCCATGTCAGGAAAGTGTGTAGTGTATTTTATTAAACGACAGATGATTATCGATAGGGCCTAACTGAAGGTGTATTTTCAGTGGCAAATGTATTTTTGTCAACCTCTTAACAAAAAATTGCGGGGCGAGTGAAGTCTTTAATTGGATAATCCTATTAAGATGAATAGAAAATTGTCCACTGTTGTAGCGTTTTGAATTACTTGCAAGTTCACAAACTTTATAGGATGGTGTATCAATGACTGTATAATGCCATTTGACATGTGATCAGTGATATCATTTAATTTCAGGAGTAGCCCTGGGCGGTGAACTTCGCTCCGCTCGCGGAGTTTTTTGCACTCTGCGGAGCTCGCGGAATGCAGAAAACTACGCTTCGCGATGTGCAGTGGAGTTTTTTCCCCCACTCGCGATCGCGAACAGTAAGTTCACGATCACGAACAGTAAGTTCGTGAGCTGCCGCTCGGGTAGAATTTCTACCCGAGCGGCAGGAATACCAGCACAAACTGCAGTTCGCACTGCACTCTGCCACGCGCCGAACTTCGCAGAGGTTTTTTGTAACTTCGCGTAGTTCCGCGTAGCAAAACTCCGCGAACTACGCCCAGGCCTAGTCATGAGTCGATGTGATGTCACACACAATGCTTGACAGAGTGCAAGTTATAGTTAACCCAGTGAACTATAACTGGTGAATTTCAGTGTTTTTAAACATTAGTTTGTAAATTATTCAAACAGCTAACTATAACGTGAGTTTAACATTTTTTTTTTCAGTGAATTACTAGGGTTTTTAAAAATATAATCCAATATCTTATTACACCAAATCTGGCAGAAAGTTAGAACTTTAATCTGAAAGGGTGCATTTTGTTATCTGGTATAAATCCGTTCAGCTGTTTCGAGGAATGTGTAAATCAATCAAGGATGAATTTATGATTAACTAAATGCACATTTAGTTTGAGCAGCATGATAAAGTATTACTTGAATGGATTATTTTTTTTCTTCTAATATCTCTTTATTAACATTTTCAAGCATATAAAGAGAGAACATTATGCAGTATGGTTACAGTAGCTCTAGGAGAAGAGCATCCTAATTACAAAGGATCCAGGGATTTGAGTCTTGTACAACACAGTGGGGCACAAAGGAGTGATGGGGGTAAAGCCTTGAGGGGGAGGGAGGGGTGCACCGGAGAACACAGCGTATATTAGCATTTAATCTAAGTCCTGAATGTCTTTTCCATTGTTATTGATTTCTGAAGAGTTTGTAGAAGGTAGATAACTACTTGAAAGGGCATCCCACCATTCTTTAACTGGTTATTCTGGGAGTTTTACCAACAGTGAGATAATATTATAAAAGCTGAACACAGTGAGGGCTGGAGGGAAATCTTAACACCAAGTGACAACTGGACAGGCTGTGCAGAACATCCCAAATTCTAACCGTAGGCTACTGGGAATGGAGGCACTTAGCCTTTGCTCGCTGAGCTCATCTGTGCAACTGGCCTTGAGCGACAAGAATAGCAGGCCTTCCTATTATATTAAACATAAGCCCTTTTGTTCTAACGTGTATTTGGGTGTGAACCATCTAAAACTGGAATGGGGTAGAATTGCGATGAACGTATGCCTTCAATCCTGTTGGAGTTCTTCCCTTTATTTACTATTTAATCAAACCTTTCTGCTGCCATTTTATTTGTCTTTATTGTGGTTACAACTCATATTGTTTGCACTAGATTAGGATTTCGATTTTAAAATAAATCTTTAAAATGGATTTCTTGTTTTCTAGTGCTCTTCAGTGTGTTATTAATGAATGAGGGCTTAAAGTTCCTTTTACTATCCCTGAAATTTCTCATGAGAGTCATTGTTAGCAAAATCACAGCTCACTCAAACCTTGGTGAGTGGGTTGTTCGGTGGTTGCAGACCAACTAGTTTCTGTCTCTGGTTGGCACATTGACAGATTCCTGAGTGCCAGGGGGTCTAGAAAACCAAACGCTGATATTCTACAGCAATCTTGAAAACATATTGGGTTTACGGCCCCTACTGCTTGCTCCTCCCATCTTGCAACCAGCCAAGGAGGCAGTCATTATTACTCTTGGGCAGGGCAAGCAGTGCTTATTGCCCACAAGTGCCAGCGCAGTTGTCATGCATCAAGTATCGCCCTAAAAAATTAAAATGGGGCCAAAACAGCTGACAACTGTGACAATAGTAAGCATGCTATATCTAAACAAAGGCTTGCAAAAATATAAAAGCCATACATCTATTTACAAATCAAAATGCCATTAGTAACCAAAATGTAAAGTGAAGTTAAAGTTCAGGCGTGTCAGCAGCTTCAACACAATCTAAAAGAACAGAAATTCACTTAGCCTTTCACCCGCCTTATTCTCACTTAAAATTAACTCTCAAACCCAGAATGCACCACTTTCAACTGCAAATGTTACACGTACAGTATTATGTCCTGATGTACAAGCGCCCATTACCTCGCCATTAGAGAAGACCTAGACATCCACATTTTCACAGACAACGCCTTTATCTACAATTCAGTGCAGAAAGTATTATTGCATACTGCCATGTAATGAGCACACCATAATGTACCATTATACCTCCTAACTAACAACTGAGCACTGATTTCCATAATCGTTTTTTGCTTTTACAGAACACTCCAGCTTCTAAATAGCGCCAACTTGCACACACATCCACGTTCAGTCTCTTGTTAGCATCTCTATTTTCTCTTCCACAAATGATCATGGGTGGGAGTTAAGGTGAAATGAGCATGGCAGTGGGTGGGTCAGAGCTTAAGGTGATAACTAGTGAATTTAATGTCTTTTTATGCATTGTACTCTAGCACTATTACGCACACACGTCTCAAGTTCCTTTTTCAGGTTTTTTTTCAGAGAATCTTAGTAGAAAGTTTTACTTAAAAAAATAACTGTTTGGAATTATATTTATTATACTGGTGTAAATATGCTGCCTCAACTTGAAATTCTCCACCTACACCATCCTCCAAGAGTAGGCATTGCCTGCTCCATCTTGCTGCTCCATGAATACCAAAGCCATAAACAAAATAATTTGAAATGTATTAAGCTTGAAATAGTAACTACTTATTGTGCTTTCAAGGACAACAGCAATAGAAGTTAGAATAATTGCCCAGAGAACTGTGCCTATGGCATCTAGCAAAATCACTTTATATTTTTTTTCTCTGACCCCCTTGCCTACTTTTAGTCTACATATATATTTAGGAAACCCCAAACCAACATTAAATATACTGTTTTCTCTGCACCTTGTGTAGCAGGCCATGTTATCGCCCCAACACATTTCTGGCACTGTTTGCAAAATCTACTGATTTACTCACCGATTGATAGAAAACATTTGTTCTACCATTTGCCAATATTTTAAGTGCAGGCACGGCAAAAATATTTGAAATTGCTTAGGGCCTCAGCAAAGAGGGGGTGTTGCAAAATAGATAGAGATCAGTGCCGTAATCCCCCCTGGGATGTGTGGGTTTATCCACCAGTACCCCGAGCACAGTGAGCCACTTCAGATTGCTTTTACTAGAACTCAGCGAGTCATGGGCTGTGACGCACCACATTCAGTACAAACTGGTACTCCACAACAGCATTGGCCATGGGATTGGTTGAAGAATCCAGAACTTCAAAAGTTGGTGGTACTTCAAATGGCTTTTATCGGACCTCAGCGAAGCATGGACCACTGTCCACATTCAAAATGAACAGGTATACTTAACAATAGCAGTGGCAAAGGGATTGGTTGCAGGATCCAGAACTTTAAAAGTTGGTGGTACTTGGCCTGGTTCTGGGCTACCCTGCTACTTTGTTCTTTTGTCCTGCCGTTTTTCTTTCATCGACTGGACTTGGCAATCTGAGTCCACAGGAAGCGCTCTGTATTTTTACTGTCATTCAACAGTAGGGTACTATGCTCTTCTGGTTGACGGGTGGTGTTCTCTTTCTTGAACTGCAGAGCGTGCCAGGAACCATTTTCACTCATAATTTGATTCAGATGTACACAACTGATAAACTTCTCCCCAGTGAAATTGCCTGAGATAAAATGATAGAATGAGTTTTCTAGGTAAATTGAAAAATAATTTTTCAAGATCTGATGAAATATTCCTTCCATCTATTTACCACAGGAAATTGGTGGTGTACTCCGTGGATTGGAAGAAGCTCTAACAGAAGTCCAGAGAGAAGACACAAAAGCTCAGAGTGCCCTTGATCTGAAAAAGCAAAATATGAAAGGGGAAGAAAAGAAGCGTAAAGAAATAGTGAAAAGCATGGAAGAGGTAAATAATTGCTCCTGCCCTAAGGCAAAAATATTAACAGGTGTGCAAGTAAAAAATAAGAATCTGTTTTGATCTTTGAGATTTACCTTGAGTTTCTAAAGGGGTAGTGATTCCCTTCTTATTTACAAAGGCTATGAGTGTGTATGTCCAAGTCCCTATTCCACAGAGTCGTGTCTGGTTCTTTTGCGCAGAGGGTCTTGTGCAAAAAGAACCAGACATGAGTCTGTAGAATAGGGACTTACACCTGGGACTTGAGGGTCTAACTCTTGGGTGAGATAGATGTAGACAGGCAGACAGAAGAGACAAGTAGACCAATATACAAATAGATAGGTAAGCTCCTGGGTAGCTCAGTGTTGCAATGCACATCTATGTTGTACCAGTTACCAGTGAAGTATAGCTCTGCTGTGTGCAGGAGGTGTGAGGCAGCTCTGCTGTCTGTTTGCTGAGGTATCAGTTTGTCTGCACTGAGTGATCAGCTAGCTTAGTGGGGAATGATGCCCCAACAGGGCATGTTTCAACCTCTTGTGCTTGGGCCAGAAACACACAAGCACAAAAGCATACATGCACACATACCTTAATTAGTGGCCTTGCTTCTCCACAGTGGTTTAGAATACCCACATTCAGAGTCAGCTGCACTTGCTTCCTGGTCCCAAAGGCAACATTAACTTTTATTTATGGATTTATTTTTTTTATAAAAAGGAAAAGGGGGTGAGGTTGTTCAACACTTTTATTATGTAACTTATTAAGACAGCAGGAAGTGTGATAGTTGCATTAATTACATTACACATTCTACAAACAAAATTATATCAGCCCATATTGGGATAGTCAGTACTGTGATATCCTTAAAGAATACTTTTGCTTCAACTCATTTTTCCTTTGTCCTTAGCCATCCCTATTAGTTTGGGAATATTGTCACACTCACCGTAACTGCACTAATGCTGCATGTTTAAGGGGGGGGGGGGTGGGGGGGAGCATCAAAGATTAAAGTAGGCAGTCTGGAAATGCTGCAGGAGTAAAGGGGTAGTCTTTTGGAAGACGGGACAGATGTTAATGTGTACACTTTAAGATGGTATAAAGGGGTTGATACAATTGAGAGCAGTATGGTATACTGTGTTCCGCTTAGTGGAATTCATTCTGGATGATGGTAGTACCTTTTGATGCCCATGCATGTAATGGGATTAAGTGTCCCAAGTCTTCAGGAATTTTGTTTTGCCAGCGGTTATGGGAACCCATGTTGCCAGATTTCTGATTGCAAGGATATTTTCTCTTAGGGTCAATGTTTAATGCCTGTGCTATTGATGCCATTGCTATAGTTTTAATTGCAGAGAATAGGGCTGTGTGAATCCTTCACTTAGAGCAGGACGCTTCTAGGAAATGGATGGCAGCAGTGAACAGTCATGTGCATGGAGAAGAGTGATGGATTTGAGTGTTGGACTGAAGTTACTGTATCTGCCTCCCTTATGGAATCAATCAATGACCTCAAAGCGGTTCTGGCAGTGACTCCACTCTGTCAAGCTTTCAAGAAGTCAGAAAGTTTTTTTAATGTCCTTTGTACCGCTTCGCATTGGACTGATTATTGATCCATATCATACCCAATATGTCGACCAACACCCCTAAATCAGACAGTGCTGCAGCTAACAAGGGTAGGAAATGGTGTGCCCATGTTAAGTAGAAAAAGAAAAGCTTGGGAGCCAAATGACCAAGTAGTAGGATTGTTTAGTTTAGTGTAGTGGTCATTCTTCACAACTTTCGTGAGTTTGTTGTAATCGGCAGGTATGTAATGCTAAAAGCAGTTCTAAAACAGGAGTTCACCCAAAATGTCTTAAAGGTAACACTTTAGAGGCAGCCCCTTACTAATGAAACATAACGACCAACCAGCCCTCTGTGCAGTGAGGCCAGGAACAAATTTTAATTTCTGATAAGAACCACATATTAAGCTGACAACTGAATTTGCTTCAACAAACAATAGATTTCAAAGTAATATGAGAGAAATCAACAATTTGGCTCATAACGCAAAGATGCCATGGCCAGCCAATACCATTTTGACAACTTGGGTGTAATCAAGAAGTAAGCTGAGGAAGAGCATCACTCTTTTAGGGGCTAGGTTGTTTTGATGTGTTTCTGAAGAAACCAAAGAGAATGACCACATGGTTGATCATGGACTCTACACAATGTTTTAAATAAGATGTGTTCTTTTGAACGAGGCCAGTATAGGGAACAGAAAAGAGGCGGAACATGGCTAAATCTTTGTGCTTTCTTGACCAGAGGAACTTCCTGATTTTGCATAAGTTAGTTAACCAAACAAAGGTACACAAAGTGTGCATAGTTAATTCATTAGCCAAAAATGAAAAACCAATTACTGGAAAAACAAGTAGAATTTACTTAATAATAAACAAGAAATAAATGTTGACCCCGTAGTGTAACCTGGATAAGTAACATTGTTTTGAAATTAGCTGGAGGCAACGGTGGTAGGAGGCAGGGAAAGGGTTTAACAGAGCAACAAGGGTAGGAAATGGTGTGCCCATGTTAAGTAGAAAAAGAAAAGCTTGGGAGCCAAATGACATTGAATATGAACTATTTTTCAAAATAGGCGGAAGGAGGGAGTTTGGGAATGTCCCCCTCAAAAAGAAATACTAGAGTGGAAGGGGGAGCAGGAGTGAGATGGAATGTGGGAACTGTAAAGTAACCAGCGATAAGAGTAAAGAGGATGTAGGAGGGTAATACCCCCTGAAGAGTGATTTAAGATTAAAAAAGGAAACTTTACGCAGTGACTGGATGTGGTAGTAGAAGGATCTTTCCAATCCTTGTAGAAAAAGCACAAGAAATACAATTTTTTCAATATTAATGATATTTAAACTTTCAAAAAACAAAAGAATGTGTCAAAGAATAGATTTGTGTGACTTGGTTTCCTCCAAATTTAAATACCATTCAACTTGAAACTTTCAATTAAACGTCTAGATGGAATGGTTTCTCAGTACTGGACTCTATGAATACTTTTTTCTATGAAATCATAGTCGTGAGAGCAGAACCCCTTGAGATCACAACTTCTAGTATAATATTTGTGGCTGACAAAGGCTGGAACTGTTAAATGTGCAAATCTGTACAGAATTGAACAAAGCAGGTGGTACCATATATTTTTGTTGTGTGAAGTAATACCTGATCAGTGAGCACATCGCTCATTTGACAGCGCCAGCTGCCTCCTAGCTGTTGATAGTCCGGAGTGAGAGTTTCACCAGTCATTTGTTGCATACGACGGGGTATGTGAGAGGACACTTGTTTTCAGTCGGGTATGTCGGTTGAGCAACTTCTCCCAATAGCGAGCTCAATCTCAGAATGGTTGCGGACAACTTGGAGATATTCATTACATCAGCCAGTTGAGAGCCGAAAATGTCCTAAAAAGCTAAGCATTTTACTGGTTTAACTGCTTTTAGTACTGATTGTTTAATCTTCTCATTTATTTTGTTTCCAAACAAACCTAAATTGTTTCAGACCATTCGGTATTTTGGAGCGGTAGGCAACATGTACTAGATCAAATACATTTATGATGTGCCATGGTGTTAAGTTTCAAAGTTTTTTTCAATCTATAAAGTTAAAGGGTATACTGCAAATCTTTCAGTGGTAGTAAATGAGAGGGCAAAGTTGCAGTTCTGTGTTGTCTTTAGATTATAAAGCATGTTGACACCTAGATAGAAATGCTGTTTTTGCATATTAAGTGTGTGGGCACCTTTTATAGAGATGCAGCTGTTGGTTGTTTTTTGACAGGCAGGATCACAGATGTATTTGACTTTAACTTCATAGCAGAGATTGGTCATATTCTGATAAGAGGGGCAGTATATGCTTACCCATTGGGTAACATTCTGATGGACTCATGGGAGCTACAAAGCATGGTCCCACCCCTCCTTATGGACAATAATATTGTGGCTTTCAACATCGAGACAGAAGTCTATAACAGTTGGAGCTTCTTGGAAGACCTGGGTCAATTTAAAGGAAGTGGTTAAAATTAATTGCTGGTGAAAGTACAAGGGCAGGCATTTCTTTTCTGGAGGCTATTAAGGGCTTCATCCAATTTGTCTTGTTATGGCGAGGCTGCATGTATTTTCCAGTCTTCAGCCGTAAACTGGGAAGGTTTAATATAGGAAAATATTTAGAGTGTATCTGGAGTAAGAGCTTCTGCATACAATACATGTTTTCAACTCCTAAAACTGAGTGTTAATCTCAGAAGGGCTTGTGGCATCATGCTGGATAATGTATCCTATAAAATTAGCCCATTTGACTATACCAGCCTTTTTTTGGGGGGGGGGGGCAGTTTCTGTCAAAGAATGACTTGGAAGGTTTTTTTTTTTTTTGTTATTGAAAATTATTTTTTGCAAAATCGAAATTTGTTACAAGGCAGAACAAGATAAAATGCAAGACAGAAGGAGCGTCACAGTGCGGTCTCCATGTGGCCACGTTTATGGTAGTATAGTATTAAAAGACAGTGTGTCATAGTAAGCACAGTGGGGGGGATGTGGGGGAAGCGCATGTATGATGCGAGGGTCGTGCAGCGGCATCACTAGGAGAGCGTACTTTACATTGCAAGGAATTGTCTAGGTAAAGATTTAGAGCGCTCACAGCTTGGGAGGTATAAAGCAGGTGTGTTCCAGTCGAGTAAAATAGTCAAGCTGTGGTTGCCAGATGCGAGCAAATTTAGTCTGTGTGTGCAATTTTGTGTGATGAGTGCTCCATAGCCATGACGTGCCACAAGCGTGTGAACCGCTGAGAAATGGGGGGAGCAGAACGCTTCTTCCAGTCAAGTGCTATGAGCTGCTTAGCTACTCCTAACTCGGCTGATGACACGCCAGTCAGTGTGAGTTATCGCCTCCGCTCTAAGGGGCGTATGCCTAGGACAGCTGTGTTGTAGGAAGACAGGAGAGGAAAGTCTATCATGTTTTTAATATGGCCGAGGACTTCCTTCCAGTAAGTTGTTATGAAGGAGCATGACCACCATATGTGGTAGAAGTTTACGTGGGCTGTGCCACAGCACCAGCAGAGGTCCGATGTAGCAGGGTAAATTGCATGGAGACTGGTTGACATGTAGTACCATTGGTTCATCAGTTTGTATGCTGTCTCGCGCTGGGGCATGCTTCTGTAGGTTTAAAGGATGTCTCTCCAGTGTGTTTCCCAATGCTTCTGGGAGATGCCCTTAGCAGTATTGTCATGCCATTGTGATTTGGTATGGGTGGGTCTTTACCTACCTTCAAACAGATTGTGCAATGTGTGGCATTCGCACTCCCCCCAGCTGGTAAATGAGTGCGCTTCAAGAGCAGGCGTAAAGTCTGGGCTACGGACCAAGGGGGTGTTTGAGGATGGGAATGTAGTCAATAGCATTGAAGAAGATTAGGCCAGAGTGCTTGTACTGGGGTGTCTTGAAGGGCACTCAGCTCAAAGTACTTCGTGATCCCCTTTTGGATCTCCACCACATCAACTGGGACCGGAGCAAGTGCGGGGAAGCACCAGCGCGGTCAAAGCTGCCCGGCCCATATTAGTTCCACATGAGCATAATCGGAGATGTCCGAGATAGTGAGGGACTACAAATTGCGAAGCAAGGAGTTGGTGAGAGAGAGCTAGTCTGTGTGATTAATAGATATGGACATGTTATCAAAAGGAATAGTTGCGTGTGTCAGAGGGTCTGTAGCGCCATGCATATTCCAACCCCAAGTCAGTGAGGGCCTGTTTAAGTAAAGCGGACATTGCCCTGTACCCTGGAAGGAAGCAAGCACTACTATGATTGATCTCAGGGTCCTAGACTAGGTTAAAGTTGCCTCCCCCCCCTCCCCCTAACACGTTCTTCTCACCCATGAGCTGTTCACGCAGGAATTTTCAAAGGTAGACGTCTTGCGCCTGGTTAGAGGCGTAAACATTTAGTAGGGTAATCGGGTAGATGCCTCCGGGGGGGGGGGGAGGGTGGTTTAAATACCGGCCCTCCTTGTCTCGTACTGTGCTCAGAATCTTGGTGCAAAAAAGAGCCTTGCGCTGGATTGCCACCCGCTGTTTCGGTAGCTGCATGTGCCCAAAAGCATGTCAGCTATTTCGGGTGATACATGTGGTGGGAGTCGTCCTGTAGGAGATGGGTCTCTTGAAGGAAGATGACATCAGGATTTTACAAGAGGAGGTAGCGCCAGATTTGTTGACGTTTGGTAGGCGAATTCAAGTCCCGGACATTAAGGGAGAGCAATTTATTGTGTTGGGCAGTAGCCATAGCGTGGGGGAGTGGACATAGCATCTGTGTCGCCGGATGCTCATAGGAAGGTGTCGTTGAGCACAGACCCCAGATGACCCTGCCAGGGAGCATTCTCTAACCTCTTGGGGACCGTGCACTGGTGCGGGGGCTTTGACCAGCTGAGGCCAGAAGGGCAGGTGTTGAGGCGTCGGGGAGGTGATGTCAAGAAGGTAGAGGCCTTGGGGTGTGGTGCAGAAGCCAGAAAGTATGGGGGGGGGGGGAATCTTCCGCGGGATTATAACTGACCTAGAATTGAAAAATAGCATAGAAAAAACACATAACAATAGGCCAACAGAGCCTAACCGCTCCATTCAAGCCCTGAGACAGGTGATATGGAATCGCGCAGGTCTCTCCGGAGACATCACTCTCCTGAAGGTTGAATGGAGGGGGTTCGGCAGCCAGAATTGTTTGCCCATCTGGTGGGTGAGGCTGTGTCCCCTCACCCAAAGTTGCGGGTGAGTGTGTCATCAAGTCTGTCTGACCTTCCGGACCCCCGTTGTCGGCAGAAGATAGGGACCTAGCCCCAGATCTAGTAAAGCTCCATCAGGTTGGTGCACAGTTGTCGTTCAGCTCAAAGAGCAGTCGCAGAGAGGAATCATTGTGTGGCCGGAAGGGGGGGATCCATTTAGAGCGTTTTGAGTGGCAAGCCCAGAGTAAGAGGCGGCGTTCCCCAAGCTCCCTCGAAGGGCTGGAGCAGGGTCGGGTTTGATGCCAGGATTGAAAGGCAAGAGTCAGTCCATTTACAAGATTGCTGCTGCTTACTTTAATGCGAGTATTGAAATAGGAGAGGTTATCAGAGTTATATGGAACTCAGGGCAGAGGCGGCCAGGTAGGGCCCTGATCCATGTTTCGGAGGTGTTGAATGATGTCTTTTTTGGTTTCCTGGGATGCTGCATCTTGGCTTAGTTTGTCCAGGCGGCGAATCCGCACTTTGGACCAGATGGGACGCAGCGACTCCCGCTTGGGCGAACGGGGCGCCGTCATGGCTTCAGGCCAGTTGGGAGCCCCAGGAGCTGCTGTGCTTCGGTTAGAGATCGGAGAAAGCGATGTCTGCCCTCCTACATGAAGATGATGGCGAATGGATGTCCCCACTGATTACAAATGTTGAACTCTCTTAGTTTGTCAGTGATAGGCCGGAACTCCCTCTGCTGACGCAGGGTGACGGGAGAAAGGTCCTGGAACAGCTGAATAGTATGCCCACGGAAGACCAGGTCGGTCCGTGACGCCTTCAGGGTGACTTCCTTGTCCGTGAAAAAGTTGACCGGCGCCAGGATGTCCGCAATGGAATCAGGTCGACCTTGGACGAATGTGACTGGGTTGCCCTGTCCAGAACCGGGGGAGGAGTGCCGTCATCTCCACAGATCCTCTGCAAGAGTTCCACTGTAAAGGGAGGGCTATCACTGCCCTCTGTTCCTCTAGGCACACCCCCCCACACACAACCCCCCGAATGCGGATGTTCCGCCGATCCCTTTTTCAAGGTCCTCCTGCTTTGCTTGGAGCTCAATATTTTGTTCCAGTTACGTCAACCTGCGCCATAGCATTTATTAATCTTCCAATCGGGCGTTCACAGTGCGTACTAGGTCGTCCAGCGGTCCCCAATCTCATGACCCTCCCGCTGGATGTCTTGAATGCACAATTTGACGTCCATTCTCGGGGAGCTAATTTCAGAGTGAATTTCATGCAAGAAGCAGTCCATATAATACTGAGTTACGGGCGCCGTCAAATTACCGCCTGCCGCATTGACAGGGAAAGATTCAACAGTTCCTTTATTCCGAAGCGAGGTGACTGGATTAGCCCTAGCAGAGCCAATGGGAGTGTCCTTGGCAGACATGTAGCGAGGCATGGTGATCACCACCAGGACGTTTAGGACTGGCAGTGGCGGTGTCTGTTTCAAGCCGGGTCCTGGCGCCCTTGGGAATGGCATGCTCAGTATGAATGCCGAGGCAATGTGGCAGCATCCGCCCAGCCGGGCATCCTGGACCATGGTTCGACAGTCCCCGGCTGGTTGATCAGGGTCCCCTCTGCAACAGACCAGGGCTCATCCCCTAGTCCCTCCTTGGAGACAATTGAGAGGTCAGGCAAGAAGGGCCAAGGGGGCAACCCAGGCCCCCTGTGCATTTAGCAGAGCGTCTCCAGAGTTTTCAACCCTCTCAGTCAGTTCAAGCGGGCCTACACTCCATGTTCTCAGCACCCCGCAGAGGGCAAGCAAGATATAGGCGAAAGCGGGGCCTCTCACATCTCACAACCTCTCCAGTGTGATCTGACTCCCCTCCATCTGCTTTTCACAGGCAAGGCTCCCGGTCCCCGAGCTGTTAAGTCTAGGGGAGCCAGAAGTCTCCCGTCCCTCTTGCTTCAAGCGGGCCTACACTCCATGTTCTCAGCACCCCGCAGAGGGCAAGCAAGATATAGGCGAAAGCGGGGCCTCTCACATCTCACAACCTCTCCAGTGTGATCTGACTCCCCTCCATCTGCTTTTCACAGGCAAGGCTCCCGGTCCCCGAGCTGTTAAGTCTAGGGGAGCCAGAAGTCTCCCGTCCCTCTTGCGGCACCCTCCGCTCCCCAGGTGTAGGTTCAATTAGGAGGGCCCCAAGGCGGCTAGCGCGGGCCTCAGGAATTCACCATCATCCATGGGCCATCACAGGGAGGTGGCAAAGCCCTTTACCAGCACACCGTCTCCTCCCCCTCCCCATAGACATCAGGGCTCAATCACTCACCAGGATGAGGCCCAGGAAGAAGAACTGGTAGATGGCCATGAGCTGCCTCCATCTGCCGGGGCCCCATGCAGCTCACCTCCCCAGATCAGGGCCGCGCCGACAGCCACCGCAGGTCTCGGGCAGGTTTGCCAATTACCTAACGGTTAGGAGATACAGGGGAGCCACTGTGATCCAGTGAAGTTGGAGCTCAGGCCATAGAGTAGGTTGGAACTGGGCGATTTGTCTCCCCCCTCTGCCAGTGGTCCTTACAGATGAGGCGCCGTCCACACAGGGTGGCGAGCATTGTGATTCAACCCACATGGCCTACAGTGTGCCGGGCTCCCAGGCTAAAGAACAGTTCCCGGCCCTATTGACGGATTAACCCCCCCCCCCCCCCTCCCTCCAGAGGCACGGTACAGCAGGCGCTCGCCGGCTGAAGCTGCAGGGTCCCTCACCTGCCCTCCGGGCCGCCTCTCCTCACCCGCTTCAGGGAGCTGGCCCAAAGAGGCCCGCCATGACCAGTTCCAAGATGGCGGCCTTACTGGGTGCAAGCTGTTGTTGGTGGTCGCAGCTCGCTGTCAGGGCAGTTGCGGAGACGGGCCTCATTGCTGGACAGCTGCAGCAAGTTGCAGGGTGGACCCAGTCCAGGTGGTCCGTCTTGCGCCATCTTCGGGCTGGTCGGTTGCAGCATTCCGGGCACAAGATGGTAGGTCCCTATACTCTATACAGGCCGCTGGCAGCG
Source organism: Calotriton arnoldi (assembly GCA_963921515.1). NCBI lineage: Eukaryota > Metazoa > Chordata > Amphibia > Caudata > Salamandridae > Calotriton > Calotriton arnoldi. The sequence goes on from CAWUFW010002295.1 coordinate 1,644,855, forward strand.
CTCTGTGGCCCGGACCGCCGTCACCGGAGTCAGTGTTCCCCCCTCCCCGTTGTGCAGGGGGATTGCACACCGGTTAGCTTTGCTTAGTTCGGGCACAGTTGTGGTGCTGAGAGGATGCTGGAAGGCCAGCGGGGGTCCAAAGCTAAGACCAGATGCATCTTACCCCATGGTCCGCTAGGCCACGCCCCGACTTTTAGAACTTTAAAACATTTCTCTGCTTTACTGTTTTTAGGTGATTGTTTATTGAGATCCTTAAGAACCCCTTGCTTATGGTGCATCATGAGATGCCAAATTGTTGCCACTACTTTTTGTTCGCAGTACCTGAATGTTTTGACTTTGCCCGTCTGTCTTGTTTGCCAAAAGCTTCTTGATACTGTCTTCAGGTCATCTGAATAGATGGTTGTTGGTACCTCCTTATCAAAAGCTAACTGCCAGCATTTCTTTATTCTCTTCTTAACCATCTGTAAACTCCGGTTAGTTGAACCTAGCCAGATCAAAATGCAGTCTGGGAGGCAGTTGTGTGAGGTCTGTGTAAGCCTTGAAAAATCATATAAGTGTTACCAGACCTACAGATCTAGTGACCTGGATAATCTACTCAACCTAACTAATGCCTGTGACCCATAAATTGGTCTCAAATTGTGTGATCCTAAGCAAATGTTTTATTTCACTGAGTGGCTTTTTTTTCATTCACACGAGAGCACCTTCAAATATGTGAGTTCAGCCTGTTTGCTGTACAAAAATGCTTTTGTTTGAATTAATAGACTAAATCTTTGCTCCATGTTTAAGAATCTACCCTACATATAGAGTACACATGACTTGCCTCTTAGCTCACTAATGGCATTGTCATTGGGGCATGAGTGCTCCTCAGGTCATGTATAAAAACTCAATTGTATGGAGTATACTACTAAAGCGTGATCTGGTAGCGCACTGTCATTTACACACAGCACAGTTTCCATTGAAATGGCCACAAACATTCCCACTGACATGCAGTTTTACTGATAAAACGATATAGCATACAAACGTTAATGTGTGGAAATCACATTTCATCAAATATTTATAATTTGCATATCACTAAGTAAAGTGTTCTGATTTGTTTTGATCCTATTAAGATCTTTGTTTCAATCACACTTTCGAATTACAAAAATGTGCTTCCTAACTGCTGATATATTTTGAAAAATATCTGAAGTTCATTTGCAAGCTATTTAAATGCTTTAGAAAAAACTGACTGCCTTTCATTTCACACTCCCTGTGCTTCAGCACGATTGTCTGACAGTTCACTTTACAAATTCCTCTAACTTTGCAGTCAGAGAAAGAGAAGAAGCAATTTGTAAGAAGACATACACTGAAATTTGATCTGTTTGAACGCATTGCAAGATTTAAAGGCATCTTTAGTGCTAGTTTCTTTTCTGAAAGTACAGCGTGCTTTGCCAGTTCAAGCTTTGTCGCCAGAATGGGCCAATAGGCCCTAAAAATAACTTGCACTGATGAAATCTGACCCGCCGCAACGATTGGGTGATTAAAAGAGAACCAAACTGTGGTGTGATCTGATGTAGTACAAAGATAGGTGATTTGTTGTCATATATCATTCAGTAAATGCATCCCAACTCTCTAGAGGTCTAGCTTAAAGTTATTATGCACACTGAAGTTAATAATAATTTCAATCTAAAGGCGTTATCCGGTGCTGAATAATAATGTTGGCCCCTCGAGGTCTGTCATTGCATAAATTTGCCCACACACTGTCAGATGGTTTGCAAAGGCAAGCTCATGTACGTCCATCTTGGTTCCTTATCCAATTTTGAATTTAGCATCACACTGAAGTCCTCCCATGTCTATTTTAGAAATCTTGTTAAACTATTACTGTACTCTTTAGATCTTTAACTCAGTTAACAATGGGCAAATGCCACATCAAGGATGATGATGTTGCAATAAGCCCTACATACTCCATGCTAAAGTTGCTCTTGAGAACCTTTTCATACTGGATGGTCCTTTGAATCCACCATGTTTGTGTCATAATCCAAATTTTAGCCAGGGCCAGTAAATACTCTGTGCTTTTGCTTTTTCTGTCCTCTAGTTGATTAAACAATCTTTTTATCTAATATAAACCTCTTCATAGAAGGTAGACACACCTCTATACACCCTGGACAGGTTCCTAGCTATATTAATGTTTTATTTGGATATTTGCCTTTACCCCCACCATAAGAAACCTTTGTTCTGCCTCTCAATGCTTTTAACTAACAAATTAAAAGGATTGAGACGCAGGATCGGGCTGTATGATTCTCAATAGGCCACAGCCCTCTACCAATAAAGAAAGCCTTCACAGGCCAAAATTCAAAGTCAAAACCATAAAGGTTTATTCACATTTAAGAATCATTACAGAGCGCAAAAACTTAATAGTTAGTCAAATTGAAATTGGCAACAATAATCATCAAATAGTACCATTTACGAGAGGTAACAACATAAGGCAGACCTCCAGAGCAAGTAGCCTGACCCAAATTATAGTTAATCAAGAGGTTAAGCATAAATCTGCTCAGTTCAAAAGTCAAGGAGAAACTAAATATAAATCAGCAAGCAGAATGACAGACTTCTCAGTTTGTAAGGCCAGAAAAGTATATGTATAACTCATTAAGCAGACCAACACAGAGTCTGCACAGTTCAAAAGATGGTAGAAATCTGACATACATTCCAAAAAGGGCACATTTGTAGGTTTCAGATCATGAAAGGCACCCTCGACATGGCGAGATCGTACAACATCAGTCTGTACTAATAATGTAACTTGCTCACAAACCATTAGTAAAACAAGAAAATATGATGCTTCAAATAAGAAATAATTAGGAACACCTGCGTTCATGCAAAATTATAATAAGGCGTACATAGGGAATAATGTGACATTTATGCAACAAGTGTAAACAATGCACAGTGCAACTGTTTAGAGCCTTTAATATGTTGCTGATGCAGGAACACTGCACATGACTTCCTTCTTGAGTAACACAAATTAATACATTTCAACTCCGCAAATAAACACTACCACAAAATGATTTTGTGATCATTTTTCTGGAGCTCCTGTTACTAACTTAATATCCTTGTGATTAAGTATTTAATAATGGACATGACCACCTTTTTATGATCAGAAAGGAAGAATATGGAACATGGAAAATGTTCCTACTCGCATTTCTTTTCTATGTGCACTATAAAATAGACAGCTAGAGGGTAGTACTAATTTTCCTAGTTCATAAAAGTGTTCTGATGGTTAAGTACATTTTGTTCCCCACAAGGATTCCAAGACTTTGGTGGCCAAGGAGAAGGAGGTAAAGAAAATAACAGACAACTTGAGCTCCATGCAGGAAGCTGGTCAGAAAGATGCAGATGCGTTGACTGCCGCTCAGCAACACTTCAATGCTGTCTCTGCTGGCCTGTCCACCAATGAAGATGGAGAGGAAGCAACACTTGCTGGGCAGATGATGACCTGCAAGAATGACATCAGTAAAGCAGAAACTGAAGCCAAACAGGTACTTCTCCAATAATTGTTATATTGCTTGCTGTTGTATCATTTTACACAACCATAGAGTTGCATGAAGGAGCTGGAGGAAAAAGGGAAAGGGTAGATGAAAAGCAAGCACAAAGTGTAGGCTGAAGACGTGTAAATGTAATCTTCCCCCAAAATACTTCTCATTGGATGGTGTGTTGTGGATAGTTGACATTAGGCATCTCATCAGCAGTTAATGAGGGAGAATGGCAGTGGCACTTAGGTGCCATGGGGAGATTGGGAGTAGGGGAGAATGGAAGAAGATATAAATAGGGTTTGAAAGGTATTGGGATCAGAACTTGGCAGTTAGAAGTAAATACACGCTGTAACATCAGCTGGGTGGTAACAGTGAACTTATGTGAGGCATGACACAGGCCAACCCCTCCTGAGATGTGAATAATCATACCCATCTGAAAGAGACAATTCGTTATGGATTCCTCACCTTAAAATTACCCCCAAGCGTCAGACTGGATTCCAGAGAATTTTTCTTCAGCAGTACCCTTGCGCGTCGGTAGATGGCGTCGGTCGACTCTGCGTTGGTCGTTGGTGCCGTGGTCGCCGGATTGACGTCACGGTATCTACTTAGACGCCGCCCCTGCGCGCTGACGTCAGTTCTTTCTTTTTCCGCGCCAGCCAGCACAGATCCAGAGAGAGCGGTACCTCGAGTCACTTTTTGACTCTCTTTTTGCGACTTTTGTCGACATCTTTTCGAGTCGTTCGACTCCTGGTGCACGTAGGGATGTCTCGTCCTCGAACCGGCTTCAAGACTTGCGACACTTGTCGCAAATTGATGTCGGTTACGGACCCGCACCTTGTGTGCCTCTGGTGTTTGGAGCACGACCACGACCCGAAGTTGTGCTCCGACTGCCGGGCCATGAACTCGAAGTCTTTGCTGGAGCGGTCCCGAAAGCTTCTCGAGGCCCGGCAGTCCGCTCCGCGCCGCTCGAGGTCTTGGTCGAGAGGGAGGTCGCGGGACCATCACCACCACTCATCGTCGAAGTCTTCGTCTTCGGGTAAGTCGAAGCACAAAAAGAAGTCGAAGGAACATCATCGCTCTTCGTGTTTTCCCCGTCCGTCGGCCGACGCGGGTAGCGGAAGGTAGTCATCCGGCTCCGCCCGCAGAGCCTGTTGGGTCGACCCCAAACCTCCCTCCCTTCTCGGGAGCCGGGGTGACCCCTGCCCAACTTCGTAGTTTTTACAAAGTCCTCCACTCGATCTTTGGGCAGCCCGACTCGACTGGGGGTTCTAGGCTTTCAATGGTGGCTCAGGTGTCGCAGGGCCCCCAGGGATCCAGGCCTGGATCCCAATCGGCGCCGGTCGAACTCGTGACACCTCCGGCGCCCGTTGTGTCCCCAGCCGACGTCGACCCCGGCCTCCCCCTCAATGTGGACACTGAGCAGGAACCGGCGTCGACCGGCGCCGACCGGTACTTTTGTTCCACTGTTCTCCCCTGGTGTTCCCGATCGCTCTGAGTGGCTATCAGAGGAGGGCGAGGAGGACTGGGAGGGGTCTGTGGACCCTCTGGCAGACCAGTTAGAAGAACCAGACTGGAGAGAGGAGTTGGGTGAGGCCAGTGGTCTGGACACCTCCCCAGACCTTGGCATGCTATCTCCTCCTACCGTGGCTACGGAGGAGGGTGCATCATACGCAGTGGTGTTGCGTAGGGAGGCTGAGACCTTAAATCTTGAGCTTCCTACGGTGGCGGTCAGGACTAACCTCCTGACTGAGGTGCTTCAACCGGCAGCAGCCTCTTCAGAGACCCTGCTGTCGTTCAATTAGGCCCTCACGGACATCCTTTTGGGCACTTGGTCCAAGCCCAACACGGGCTCCTGTGGATAGGATGATTGCCCGACGCCACCGCCCAGCCCCGGGCGACCCCATTTTCCTCTCCCAACACCGAGAGCATGGTGGTCCAAGCCTCGACTTCTAAGGGTGTATTCCCTACCGCACCACCTGATAGGGAATCCAAGAAGCTGGACCACCTTGGGAAGATGTTTTCTTCCTTCAGCTTAGGACTGGGGTCGGTGAACACCGTCGTGGGTCTGGGGACCAGCGGGCGGGCCAGTCCACCAGCGCCCCCTCTGCAGCAGCCTCCAAGCCCTCCTAGTCCCACCTTTCAGGGCCACCATTCGCCAGTGGGCGGCAGGATTCGCCATCACCTCCCCCACTGGCTCAACATCACGTCGGGCAGGTGGGTTTTGCAGATAGTCCGAAGGGGTTACTCCCTCCCCTTCGAGACTACCCCTCCATCCATGCCACCTCATTTCCATCGCATGTCGGAGGATCACTTGGCCCTTCTCCAACAGGAAGTTACGGCTCTCTTGGCCAAGGGAGCCATCGACCGAGTTCCTGCCCCAGAAGTAGGTCGGGGTTGTTATTCCCACTACTTTCTGGTGCCCAAGAAGGACCAAGACCTGCGTCCTATCTTGGATCTCAGGAACGTCAACCGTTTCCTCCGGAAGGAGAAGTTCAAAATGTTGACACTGACTCAGGTCCTGTCTGCCGTCGACCCTGGAGACTGGATGGTAGCGTTGGACTTGCAGGATGCTTATTTTCACATCCCTGTCCTGCTGGCCCATCGGCGTTACCTACGGTTCACGGTAGGCCACGAGCACTTTCAGTTTACCGTGCTCCCATTTGGCCTTACCAGCGCTCCTCAGGTGTTCACGAAAGTGATGGCGGTGGTTGCAGCTCATCTGCGCAGATCAGGGGTTCCAGTCTTCCCCTATCTCGACGACTGGCTGTTGGAGGCGGGCTCGCCCCAGGCTGTCGTCTCCCACCTCCAGACTACGGCCGACCTCCTGCATTCGCTGGGGTTCACCATCAACGTGCCGAAGTCACACCTGATTGCCTCTCAGAAGCTTCTTTTCATCGGAGCAGTTCTGGACGCAGCGCAGTTTCGGGCTTATCATCCCGAGCAGCGAGTCCAGGATATTCGTGCTATGATTCCGATCTGTCAGCCTCTATCCCAGGTTTCGGTCAGAATGACCCTGAGCCTTCAGGGCCCTAGTTTTGTGCACCAGTGGTCAGTGTCTTGGATGGCTCTGCGCTTCTGGCGTGGAATGTCGTGTAAAGAACTGACAGCGCGCAGGGGCGGCGTCTAAGTAGATACCGCGACGTCATTCCGGCGACCTCGACGCCAACGACTAACGCGGAGTCGACAGACGCCACCTACCGACGCGCAGGGGTAGTGCTGAAGAAAAATTCTCCGCATCCAGTCTGATGCCTGGGGGTAATTCTAAGGTGAGGAATCCATAACTAATCTATGTCTCTTACAGATATATCGTTACCGAAGGTAAGTAACTTGTTCTTCAGACATCCCTTACTCATAAATTAAATGTATCATCACAGTTTCATAGACTGTTGGAGGACTGGAGAATTAGAGGCTATTGGGTTATCTCCTACCGTTTACTTGGATTCTCTGTCTCCACAAGGATTGGATGATGATTTAATGATATTGAAGGTTTGGTCATCCCCTACCTAGCTGTACTGGGGCTGGACTTCTGGAGCTTGTGGATTCACACTGTTTCACTGGCCGCTCCAATGTAGCACCTGTGCTGCTAGCCCATTGGGGACTTGAGATGACTGAGTACACCGTGTGCTGAATCTAATCTGTTTTCTTCCAGGGTTTCAGGTGCAATAGCAAGGAGAAAGATTAGCAGAACTCAGCTGCCTGGGCTGGGAGAAACACATGAATTTATCTTTTCCATCCATCCTAACCTTTTCATATGACCTGCGGATACGTACTTGATTGGGCTCTAAAATTCATATGTGGACTATGTCCTAAATAAGAATTCTTTCTACACTGTTAGAGATGCGTCCTTCACTCCTCTTTCACATAAATGCCCACCCAGTTGGTGCCAGAAAATCTCTCCTCCTTGTACACCCAGTGTTTGCATGCCTTGTGTTGGGCCACACACCGGTTTGCAATGGCTAGATGTATGATATCACTAAAATACATGCATAGACACCTACAACTAACAAGTCCTGTTTTGAAGACTGGTGGGTGGCTCAGTGAAGTAATTTTTCTAACGGCGGAGGGGTTCACCTTTAAAGTGGCAGCTCATTCTTATTGAATGGCAAGCAGGGGTAAGTGTATGCAGGGGAGCTTGCTTAGATCTCACAAGGCAGTGTTGAGAAATGAATTTTATATGTATAGAGTGAGTGCTGGAACATAGACATATGTGGCAGTAATTCGTTTTCCCCACATATCTACAACCTGGAGTCTTTAACTTTGTGCTGCACAAAGTACGTGTTAACTTAGCCCAGGCACTGTTTCATATGGTGTCCGGGGTTGTGAAATAGGGGTTTGTGCCTGCTTTTTGCACACCTGGTACAATTTATCACAGAAAGCACCTGCAGAAGCTTATAAGGCTCATTTTGTAATATGGATTGCGCTGCTGTGATCCCAAGGGTCATTCTCATTTGCAAAGAGGTGTGGCCCATGCATTTGAGGGGCATGTTTTTTCCTTTGTACCTGCACTGTATTGCAGGGCCAAAGAACGGTCTGGAGTCACACTGATTGTGTCATATGAGGTAGTGCACAGCCGATTGGACTTTGGGGACGGTAATGGGGGACACAAGGACATCCTAGGCATTTCCTCCCCTTGTAGGTGGGTGCAGTCGCAGACTGGCGGTATAACTAATTGTTTCTTTTTTTTTGGCACACTACCAGTCTGAATCGAGCACGCCAATTTAAGGGTCGAAAATGACGCAGATCCGGAATATGTGTCCAAAGTGTAATATGGTCAAGTTGGATGATTTGTTTTTCAAACTTTATGCTGTCATTCTTATAGGCTCAAATGAAATTGAAGCATGCTCAACAAGAATTGAAAACCAAACAAGCCGAAGTTAAGAAAATGGATAACGGCTACAAGAAGGATAATGAAACATTTGAAGCGGTGAAAAAGGTCAAAGAGAAACTGGAAGCGGAAATGAAAAAGTTGAACTATGAAGGTCTGTCTGTGTTGTCAATTGCCTTGTAAATTTGTTCACTTTTTATTTTTCCAAGTATGTTGTTTCATAATGGTGGTTTAGCTTACATCATAAAAGGCATAAAAGGTACTACGAGGCCACTGTTAATGTGAGTAAAGGAGGCAGAGCTGTCTCAGATCTATTGTTCCTTACAGCTTTGATATAAAAGGGCGACAAACCCTCACCACATATGGTGGCTTACGTCCTCATCCGGTCTGTTTCTTCACTAAGGAACAATATAGTCATTCAGTGTGGGCTCACTCAAAGCTATATAGGTGGTTGTGTGTGTGGTTTTTTTTTGTTTGTGAACTCTATGATGAATTGATGACTCTTTCTCCAGGAAGCAACCCATATTTCTGTGTTGATTGACTTCTGTGTCAGAAAATAGTTGTCAAATTCGATTTAGTCTTTATTGATACTTTCCTGCCACAGTAAAAACAGGCTAGTGTTCTGGGATATTGAAGGTTTTTGCTGTATGCCAATATATTTCTGCCTCTTACTGGTTCTACCAGTAATAGGCATTCATCAAGGCACTGACCCTAATGTCTTGATCCCTACTCTGGACCCTGTAGTGAGGTGTGATTAGCAAGGATTGAAAGGATAAATATGACTGGTTACGCAGAATACCAGGCATCGGAGAGACTTTATCCTGAAAAGGCTTAATGGACTGTTTTAATTGTATGTTTGCTCCCTGAGGAGGAAGAAACTGGCCAGCATTAAGGCAGTGTGGACCACTGAATGTGATAAGTACATGGGTGGTTTTTTTCCCCGGTCCTTGCTAGTAAGGTATGCTAGTAGCTGTATATCATTAGGTTCATCATTAAGATGACTCATCTCAGAATTACTCATTAACATGGAATTGTACAATTTTGCTCTGATGTTTTATTGGATAACCTTAAATTGAATACACTGTTCTGTATTTAATTGTTTGTCAGCCTCATTATATTTTGCTACATGGAAAAAAAGCAAAATAGGTTAATATTGTTCTTCAGTCGTTCATTGTTCTGGATGTCAAACATAGGAAGCAGTTTGGGTATCAGACACACAAGTTATAATACTGGCTTATTTGTTTCAAGCAATACTTTTGTTTATCCTGAATACTAGTTGATATAATTTGTTTTTTGTTTCCTCACTAGCAAAATGTAAGGCTGATTACCTTCATTACATTCAGATGTTAATACATTTGTTTTAACATTGCTTTTCTTCAATTGTGCAATCAGCCTCTTCATTTTAGTACTCCTTTCTCAGTAATAATACAATTTCAGCCACATTGTTAACATTTTCCTCAAGGAAAATTGAGGAAATCAAAAGATTGTTTTAAAAAAATATTATTTGCAGAGTCAAGTTCTTTTTGAGGTAGTACTTTCGTAGTCTACACTCATGCAGAGACACTTCATGATTAACCTTGGATTTTAGCTGTGGGTCTTTGAAGAAACCATTGGTACACAGCAAAAGGCTTTCTGACTTAAAACACAATGAACTACAGTAAATGTACAAGAGTATGTCAAACTAACTGAACTTTACTTTTTTGCAATTTTAGATGGTAAGGAAGAAACATTGTTGGAAAGACGGAAAGAACTGTCTCGGACTGTCCATCAGCTGAGGGAGTCTTACGAGTCACTGATGGCTAGATTTCCAAATCTGCGATTTGAATACAGGTAATACACTTGAAAAGATAAGTTAAGGTTATCTGAGATTGGTGCAGTGAGTAAACTAGATAGTCTAGTTTAAAAAGCACTGCCAATTTGACAAACCCCCCTCACCCAAGTCTACAGCGTAACTTCGCATGAAATGCATTTGGTCCTGAAGGACAATGTTGTTGCAGTTGTCAGACAAAGGACAATTATTAAAAGGTAGAAAAATCCTTGCAGTACTTGTAGCTTAATTAATAAAGATGTTATCAAGCGTATCGCATTAGAATTTTGAAGATCTATGCAACATCAGAACTCTAGTACAGATTCAATCAATCAATCAATCATGTCACTTATAAAGCGCACTACATACCCGCGAGGGTCTCCAGGCGCTGGGGGAAGAGGGGGGTGGTGCTGCTACTGATTGAAGAGCCAGGTCTTGAGGAGTCTTCTGAAGGCCAGTAGGTCTTGGCACACAACAGACCATTGTTATTTTTTTTATTAGAAAATGAATGAGTTTCAGCAGTCGAGTGCATTGACTTCACTTGCCTCCCTCAAAGTGTGCTGATCTTCATTAGTAAAATGTTTGTTTTAAAGTAGGTAAAATGTGTACGGAGTCTGTTTTGCTGTGAATTGGAAGGCACTAACCACTGGAGTAATTATCAGTTAAGATTAGTACTATGAGGTGGTGCCAATTGTATCTTAACTTTTTAAGGTAAAATTGCACATTTTGCTGGCAGATCCTGCTGCGTGTGTTGACACTCTTAAGATCATCTAGATTGGCTGTCTACAACAAAATGTTTTTTGCTCAGCACAAACTAAGTTTTAACGAAAAGGTCCAGACACATCTCTGACCACATTACACATCAGTAGGTCTTCCCCCATATTTAAAAGAATTTCAGTTCCTTCTTGTGTGGTTGCAACCAGTGCTCGTTATGTTATATACCATCCCTCCTAGTCAGTGGAGTACCAGACATTATCTGGACCAAAACCTAAAACGAGGTAGCATCTAGTTACTAGATTCTAGTACATATGTTCACATGTGAAAAATACTTCCTAACACTTGGGATGTGAACTATCTACTGCATGTCATCAGTTTTAGTGATTTGGAACTCATATATTTTGCTTGCTATGTAGATTTCTTAACTTTTTTTGAATGCATTTAATGGCTAACCAGCCTCAAGCACTATGTCTAATATATGGGTCATTTTTGCACCTCATACTTGAGAAAGGCATTCCCTGGATTGCAATCACATTAATCCTTGCCCAAGTAAGTTTTTACTAGCCTTAGTGCGCAAATAAAATTACATGGGACTGTAGAAGTTCTTGTGAAATTAGAGATTTATGGCCTCATTTACAGTCTCAACAATGAGAAGGCTACAGAAAATAGTCTGGTTTCCCAATGACATTTGAAGTTGATGGAACCAATGCACTGAGGTCATAAACCGGAAAAAAGAAAAAATGTTACCTGGTGGTCAGAATACTCCTAGTACATTCATTTTTTGTTTTCACTTTGTAGATTTGTTTGTTTAATAAAGGAAAAAAATGGTTTCCTGGCCTCCATGATGTGGCAGCTCATTCAACATTGTAGTTTCACCAAAAGTATTCTCGCTGTGTTAGCAAACAAATTTCTGACAAACATTCTTCACTAACTTGATGGGAAACTCTGAATTTGATGTTCAGTTGTAAACTTGTGTGATGATGTTCTCACGTATGCCAGCGTTTTGTAACTACTTTTACAATTAATGAACCATTTTGTTTCAATTGAAGGGATCCTGAAAAGAACTGGGACTCGAACCGTGTTAAGGGGCTTGTTGCTTCTCTGATCTCTGTCAAAGAATTATCTACAGCAACTGCTCTAGAAGTGGTAGCCGGAGGACGCCTTTACAATGTTGTGGTTGATACAGAGGTGGGTACTTTGACCATATAGCATGCATGGAAATTTCCACCTGTTTTTGAATGAAAATAATCTGATTGATAAGACACAAAACTTTGCTAACTTCTAATTTGATCTGTTGGTATTGCTGCCAAGTTATGGTAGTGCCTTAAATCGTCCTAAGACTATATAGGGAGCACATGAGCCTCTGTTTTCAGAAATCTTATCTAGTCTGGCTTCTTGATGAGAATGAGTTCTTTCGTTCTTTATGTAGGCAGAGGTGTTTTCACTTGTATCTTTGCGCTTTGGATGAGCAAACTATTTTCACTTTGTTAAATTGACCTTCAATCAGTGGAGAGTAACTTGGGATTGTGCAGACTATTTGGGAGTATACATGCATTCCTATTAGTGTATAATTGTCTGCCTTCCATATCACTTTTTAATTTAATGCAGAGTTCGAAAGATATGCCTTTCTTAAAGGAGAATGTGATATATTCTAGAGGATCTATGGCTTCTGTCTGTTATGGTTCAGTTCTTATTGCAATATGAAATGCGTTTATTTTTTGCTAATATCCTTTGACGTGTTAGATGAATGTTCATGTGATTTGGCAGTAACTTAGCCCCTCCACATATGGTTTTCAAATTTGGTGAATATTGGTCATGATGGTTCAAAGTTACTTTAAGAAATCTACTTTACGCCTCTGTATTTGGAGTCAAGGGAAGGTACGGGTAGAAAGGTTGCATCAAGGAGAGGAACTTAGCTCATCCTGTGGGTGCCCTCTCTGTTTCTCTGGGTGAAGGTCAGTTTTTCTCTAGCTGCTGGTCCCAGCTCGGTACAGGAGGCTTTTGAGAAGGGAACAGCTTCTCAGTGTAAGAATCGTCGTCGTCCTCATCGGAGAATGCATGGTGGGCATGTCTGACCTTTAGTCATTTGGATCAGAAACAGTTGAATGATGATTACTCGAATTGCTCTGCTTACCTACTAAATAAGTACTGGGCTGACTAACATTCCTCCTCTTGTAGTACTTGTTCCTGGATGCCTTGCAAGCCAAACTGAATGTCAGAGACCCCCTTCCTGCAGTCCCACTTCAACTTTTCCTCCCAATTTGTAGCTCCCCATGCATTAGATCCAGGTTCTCTGTCACCAACCCCTCTGACCCCTCCAGATTCGCCAAGAATAGAACTGATGCCTCCATGCCATTTCGTGCCTACACCAGCAAGACCGGTAGGAAGGGTGATGCTCCTGGGCTGCTGCAATACTTAAAGCACACAATCACCCACCTATCAGACGGGGGAACCGCAAGCACCCCCACTAAACCGTTAAAGGCTCTGTTCTTAGATACACCACCACCTCTGGCAGAGAATGAAAGCATCCATGGACTGCTGACAGCCTCCACTCTCCCATCAAAGCTGTCTTGCCTCATCATGCAGGCTCAAGTAATCTACAAAAGTAACATTAAGCCAGGTGGCTACATGTCTAGAGAAAAAATATAAAGCTCCCAATTACAATAGAACCCTTATCTATAGCAACCCATCAGCTCAGTCTGTTATGTTCATAGCAGTGTCCCTGGAGAGCAAGGTTTCATCCTCTTATGGTGAAGTTATTGAAGAAAGATACATAATTCCAAGGTACTGTCAGTCAGGCATGCCGATTTCTGTCCCATCATGGGGAAGTACAGCTTGCACATATTGCACAAGATTGACACCCCCTTTGTCCCAAGTAGGTTCATGCTTAACCTGGGCTAAAGAGAAAGTGAGAGAATTTGGTGATGTCCATGGACCTCTTTGATTCCAGGACCTTAAACCTTAATCTTTCCATGTGCTGAAGTCTTCACTTTTGAAGCCTGAAGACCGAGAGAAACCTTAGACTTCAAGTTTAGTGGGAACTTCATATCCTCCAACTGGTTACTTCGCCACAATCTTCTTTTTTTTAGTTTAACAAGGCATTTCAGTACTTCATGGCTACAGTTCTGCTGGCTGCTTCACCTTTCTAAGGTTCAGAGTCAAGTTCAATTGAAAGGGCTTCAGGGGAAGCACCTTACAATCCCCTTTGCCTCAGGAGAATCTAAGAAGTCTGTGCCATCACCAGGGTTCCGCTACCTTCATTTGCTCCATCGCTGGAGGCCCACTCCTCTGTAAGGAAGGCTTTCTACCCTTGCCACCAATTAATGACAACCGCGAATCGAAAATGAGGCCTTTTGGTGGTATGAGATGTCTCTGCTCTACTGTTCTGCCTTTAGACTGCTTGTAGGCCTCCCATTCAGCAGCCAAAGAACGTCTGGACGATATTCTTTGGCTGTTTTCTTTAGGACTTCTACAGCTGGTTCCATGCTTTTGAAGGGGGCTGAGTTATAACTGAGTGTTTCATTGGAATAAGGATGGAGAATAAGCAGGATAATAGAGGATATTTCATGGAATAGGAATAGATGACTGGCACGGTTTGGTGGGCTTGCAGGACATTTACTTGTACTTGTCCAACAAGAACACAGGCATTAACTCGTTGTTGTTGTGGATAACCAAATTTGAGTACAGACACTACCTTCTGGCTTAAACAAGAATCCAATATTCTTGCTCCATTATCACCTATTCTGTGGGCGCTTAAGGCCTACTGCTACCCTTTCCACTCAAAATAATCACTGGTACCATTATAGACGATTCTGTTCCTCTAGCCCATTCAAACTCTTAAAGACCTTACTTGCCTCAAAGGCAAACACTGTCCATTTGCTTGACAGTATATTACTTTCTGAAAAATATCACTGTAACAGCCAAGTAGCTCAAGAGATTTCTAGGCCTTAAATAGTGTGATGCATTGGGTGTGGCCCCCATCTCTAGATCTGCATGTCTCTCCTGCACTTCCTCTTGGTATCAGTTGGTGAAAAGCCAGCCAAAGCCTCTGCCAATTTACTTGCTTATAGTGCACACTCAAACATCTCTTGTTTGAGCTCCCTTCCATCTACTGCAATTGCACATAGCCGTTTCAGTGCAAGGCTCACAGCAGGCATCTCTCCATCTGTGCCTTGAAAGTCAAATTAGTTTCTCTCCATACATATTTTTAAGCTAAAGGTGGTCTATCTGGTTTAGATTAGGTTGATATAGACAGTACCATAGTAAGTTTTCTATTTTTGGAAGCAAGGGGATTGTTCCTCCTTGCAAATTTGTGGCAGACAATTGTGCTGTGATAATCTGCCATTTATAAAGCCAGGTTCCTGCTGGACTCTCTTTTGCGGAGGTTATCAGCTAGAGAGCAGACCGCATTGGCAGGTGTCATCGTGGGGCTCACTAGTGGGAAATTTGCAGGAAAGCCCTCCATCTTTGAGGCCTGGGTGCATTCAGGCCTTAAACCATGAGCAGACTCCGGAGCAAGCCTCAAATTATAGGCCAATATCCTTGCTCCCCCTTTTCTCGAAGGTCTTGGAAAAGTATGTTAATAGGGTCATTACCACTTATGCCGAAGCCAATCTAGTTCTCCACCAGAGTCAGTCCGGTTTCAGGTCGAATTTCAGTACGGAAACCGCGCTTCTTGAGGTCTCGGAAACTATTAAAGAGACCCTAGACCAGGGAGGGAAGGCTGTGCTGATTCTCTTGGACTTATCAGCGGCCTTCGATACCGTGCCCCATGATTTACTTCTTCGGAGGCTTCAAGAATGCGGCTGTGGGGGCACGGTACTTCGATGGTTTACCTCGTTTCTGGACAATCGCCAGCAAACTGTGTGGTCCCCTCCTTTTGCAGCACCCATCCTCCCCCTCAAGGTGGGGGTCCCGCAGGGCTCAATCCTTAGTCCTACACTTTTTAATTTGTATATGTCCCCCCTGGCGCTTCTGGCAGAAGCTCACGGAGCGAAAATTGTATCTTATGCGGATGATACGCAACTGCTCTTCACATGTGACAAGAAGTCAGACTTCAGAGGTGAGGCCTGCCTCTCCGAGGTGTTTTCCTGGTTCCAACTTCACCAACTTAAGTGTAATTCTGATAAATCAGAGATTATACTCTTTGGCCTTCCTTTAGACAATGTGTGGCGGAATTGGTGGCCACAGGACTTGTCCCCCACCCCCTCCCCCCCAGCACCTCGGTCAAGACTGTCAAAAATTTGGGAGTCAGGATGGAGGATAACCTATCCATGAACTCCCAAATACAAGCTGTGGTGGGCTCTTGTTTTGGAGTGCTTAAAATGCTTAGACAGGTCCTGCCCCTTTTGCCGGTAGCACATAGACAAACGGTGGTCCAGGCGTTAGTCTTATCCAGGTTGGGCTACGTCAATAGTCTTTACCTGGGAATCCCTGACTACATGTTGACTAGACTACAGGTGGTCCAGAATGCTGCGGCAAGGGCCATTCTTATGTTAGGGCCCAGAACTAGGATGTCTGCCCATTTGAAATCCTTGCATTGGCTTCCGATCCGTAAAAGGATTATGTTTAAAGCCATGGTTCTAACATTTAAATCCCTTCATGGGATGGGGGCCCCCTACCTCAGAAAGAGATTTCAATTCTACTCCCCACGTCGTGTTCTGAGGTCGGCCGCACTTCAGTTGGCTAGCATCCCTAAATTTTCTTATGCTCGCATTGGGGGCCGCTCTTTCCAGGTGCAAGCAGCACGACTCTGGAATAGTCTCCCCCTGGCACTTAGACAGATGCAGGACCTTCTCCCCTTTAGAAAGTCATTGAAGACCTGGCTTTTTCAGTCATAGTGTGACTTGTGCAAGATAGTGCTCACGATTAGCCCCACCCAGAATTTGCAGCGCCGGGACACTCTATTGAGTAGCCGTGCGCTTTATAAGTCTCTAATAACATAACATAACAGGCATTGCCACCACCAAAACTACAGATGCAAGCAGTATACCTCCTCGGTTGGGTTCCCTTGAGAATTCTTAATTAATGGAGGTTCCTCTATGCCTTCCTTCTGATGGTCCTCCAGAATGTGTGGGAGCACCTAATTCTCAGTGGTGGCTCATGCATGGTCAATTGTGGTTCTGTTATCCCCTGGCCACCTTCAGAGGCTGATCATCAGCCTTTCCCAGAACCACATAGGACAGACTTTCTCTCTCTAGATGGATGAAGGGGGGAGTGTTACATCCCTCCCTGTCATTGCTCAGCTTGAGTGGCTAGTTCCAGAAGAGTTATCCTTTGTTCATTTCTGCCTCTTGCTAGAGTATCTGGTCAATGTGCAGATTGCCAGAAAGTTGTTCACAAGAGCACAGTAAAAGTCCAAGTGACTGGGTCTCTGCCATTGGTCCTTGCCAAAGGAAAGGAACTTTGTGTTACCGAAACTAGAGAGATTAATCCTTCTTCACTGCTATTAAGGTTGTGCAATGTCGATGAGTATGCTAGACTAGCTCCGTGTAGAGGTCTTGTGGTTTCTCCGCTTGGCTCTATCCAGACTGATGCACAAACCTCTTTATTCCATTTTCCCTCTGAAATTAGAATCACTTGGAATGCTTCCTTGCTGTTCATGATAACTTATTTCTAGAGGAATTACTGTGTTTCTCTAATTCAGACATGTGTGCCTTGAATGTTTCACTCGTATTTGTGGAACTAAGATGTCCTTAGGATCCATCCTGTTTTTGTTCCTAAAGTGTTGATTACGTTTGCTTAAAATGTGAAGCGCTTTCTCTCTACTTTTTCTACCCCCACATGCCTCTTTGGCTATGCAGATGGTGGCCAACTTCGATATCAGGCACCTTGGCGTTTAATTGCATAGAGCTGTTGATAAGCGCACCATCTCTAGATTTGTTACAAAGGCTAAGTAAGATTTTGTCAAGCCTTTAAGGTCCATCAGTTAAGAAATCCTGTTTTGTGAAGGAGGGAAACCTTGGCAGATATACAGAAAATAGTTGTAGACCTTTATGTAAAAACTGTAATGCCTGCATCCTTTAAGTTTCATCTTACTAGTAGGAGGAGCTAAAATGACGGACTGAGCGGACACTTAGCCCACTCACGGGCTAACTACTGCCACCCTTGATGATGCGCTGAGGCCTCTAACAGCATCATTTTAAGCCCCTACTAACCGAGAGCAATGACCAGGACGTGCGGAAGAAAATTGATGAGTGGTTAGAACCAGACAAAGCTGATTTTTCACTTGGGGCTCCTAGCAAGCCCAAAAACAAGATGGTGGACTCGCTGAAATAGCTCAGCCTCTATAAAGAATGAAGCGGCTCCGATGGTAAGTTCTTTGCCTGTCGTTGGTGGGGCATTAAATGAGTCGGCAGGGTCTCCTGGGTACACCAAAACAACTACGCAGATAGAGGGTAGGGCTATGATGAGCGGCCTGCCAGAGATGTGAATATCTGTACAAATGGGCCTAAGGAGTATCTGAGGCTGTTGCGGATGACCCAATTTCATGCCATCTTGCAACTGAGTGGAGAAAGGCAACGAAGAAATAGATCAGTCTCTGCGATGGACGAGGCAACTCTGGCAGCGAGCTTCTTGTCTGTCGACGGGGGTGGTGTCAGCGAGAGCTCCCCATCTACACAACTGTGTAGATGAGGGAGAAAACCATGGGCTTCCAGGAGATCTAAACACTTCTGCAACATACATGAAAATAGACGTGACTGATGCAGTCAGCCTACGCTCATGCCCCTTCCGCCCCACAGAAGGGAGCAAGGCTGAGATTACTTTGCCTTTGGAAATAGATTGAGATACAAGACAAGACTTTTCTGCCAAGTAGCTGCAATATCAGTGATCATAATCTTCACCTTATATAGCATGCAAAAGGGTGTTATCTCATAACAGCAACATATTTACTACTTTTAGATATGGGAGGATTCCCATCTACAAGCTGCTTTCCACAGGTGGTCCCTGCTTTATCAATGGCATGGAGCCCCAAAAGAGACTGAGGAAAGCTAGAAGAACCACAAATGACCCAGAGATCTCTCTGTGATAGAGGCAGTATCTACATATTGAGTAGAAAATGCACTGCATCATGCTGAAGCGATGGGATGTGGGTGTCCATTGCCATAAACTTGCACACAGGCTAAAGCAACTAGAAAATAGAAGGGTAATGCAGGCAAGAAAAGCAAAATTCTTCCTAAAAGCAAAGCTTTTACCCTCGTTTTTAGGTCTCGCCTACGCAGCGCGCATGCGCTGCTTAGGAAAAGACCTTTAGAAATCGATTCCGTTTTGCTGCCAAAAACGTGCACGCATTGCATTGCTTTGAATGGCAACGCGTGCACGTTTGGCGATTCCCTTGCGGGAGCGAGCTTTCAAACCATCTGTTTGTAATTAACAGATGGTTCCTGCTCGCTCCCGCAAGGGAAACAGGCGCAGGCCCCCTCCTCTCTCCCCTCGTCTTTTTTTTTACCTTCAGCGCGTGGCTCGCGCGCTTGTTTAATGTAGTGACCTTTTCTTAACGTTCAATACACTATGCCATCTTTTTATAATAATACGCAAATCCCTGGGCATGGCAAGCAAAACATTTTTACAAATAACAAGCTTTACACTTTCGAAAAGTCACACCAAAATAAATCCAAGAAACTTGCTCAAGTTTAATGTATTAGCAGTATTTCAGAAACGCTGCTCCGTTTTAAAGGGTTCTTATTCCAAACACAGGTCCACACTGCCACCGTGTGACAGAAAGAAAACAACGTTTTGAGCCACTTTAATAACTGGTGTCAAAGCTATTGTAATGCAATGTAAAGGATGTAAAACCCATAATACATTTTATAAAGGCACAAAGAGCCTCCAAATAAGCAGGAAACCAACTCTAAGAAGCCTCATTACGTACAAGCTGGTTAATAATTACCGACATCGGAATTATGATTTTATCCCCGTTAAATTCTGGCACGTTAAACTTAAACCTAAAGAATTTAAAGGGAGAAAAATGCCCAGCAAACACCAGGACAGGTACATTTTGGCGCAGCAAGCATCAAAACCACCTGTTATATGCCCCCATTTTAGGGAAAAACTGCTCTCATAAATAACGCACCCCACATTTTTACTTTTCTGGTGCAATAAATATTGCACCTAACACCGGGCAACTCTTAATCAGGGACTCTTCGGGGGTTTCCAGTTAATTGCCTTTTTGCCATGTGGCATCATCTACTGAGCACGTGAAGCGACCAACAGATTGACGTCTGCCAACTCACGCATTCATCGGAATAAAATAAGCGGCACATTCAAAGACTTTTCAGCCAGTTAAGGTGCAGACAATTACTGAAAACTTGTTCCGTCAGTAACCCAAAGATGTTGAAAAATCTGGTGTTGCACGTACAATCTATTTTACTTCATTTAGTTAGGTTAAGCAAGGTCTGATTTATTCACCAAAACAACTTACCTTCCACAGGTGTTTCTGGATGAGAGTGTAGTCTTCATGGAAGAGAGCAATGCATCGGTACCAACAAGTACTGTACATAGTTAAAATAAACGTTGCAATGCTGAATTCAGTCAGACAAAAAATATTACGTCAGCCCTTTCAAGGCTATTCAAATAACAATACAGTACACAGCGTGGTAGAAGGTAAGATGTGATTTGTTGGAATACCACAGCATAGACATGACCCATCACTGGCTGGGTCCGAATGCAACTCAAGCCACCATCAAGCAACAAAGTGGGGAATTTCAGTCTGTCAATTATCTTTTAAAAAACGATTTTTTTTTAGGACAAAACTGGCTCTAATCTTGTGCTGCAAACCATTGGAAATGGAAAAATGAATGTCTTTACACTAGCAATGAGTCATACCAAATGTGTGTAGGAAGGTCTTCTGACTGAGCTAGACCATTAAATGTGTCATGGAGCGACCATCAAAGGCCGATGATAACAGAAGGGAGCCAAGGAAAGCAGAAAGGTGGTATCCCTCGCTGCCCTTATGCAGGGCTTTGAGAGGGGTGAAAAAAGTGCTTTGGGCCTCTATAAGAAGCTTGCCTATGTAATTAAGGGTGTGGCTTAAGTAGGTACACTAAATATCTGTGATTCCTGTAGTGTGCCACCCCACCGCTTTTTAGGTCGAGCCACACAATTGCCCAACTAATAATTCCTATCCAACCCACATAATTCCATTACACACCACATACATAACATATAGGTAAAGAAATTGTCATTTACAGCGCCAATAGCTGTAACTCAAGCAAATGCAAAACCTATCGCATTTCTAATGCTTGTTTAATGGGGTGGTTCAGTTGTACATAATGCCTTCCTGGTTATATATAAGGTAACAAAAATGCTTATAACACTTTCTATTATAACTTTCCAACATGCTGCACAGCAGGCACACTGCTCTACACCATGGCTTAAAGACATTGGCAAAGCCAATAGCTCTGGCTAAACACTTACAAGATCCCAAAGGCGAGACCTATTGGCTATGCCAATGCTTCTTATTAATAGTGATATTCCGGCAGTAAGACTGCTCTGGTAGGTGTCATTGTTTTATTGATACTAGAGGAAATTCTAACTTCAGGGAAGCAAGTGGCACAACTCTTAATAAATCTATTTTGGAATTGAAGAGTAGAAAAGCCATTTGTGAATTAAAGGATGGGAAATTTGCCACTGTAGCTTTCCTCGTGTTAGCCCTATGAATTTTTACCAGATGATTGTTACCTGGATTGACCGTGGTTATTAACACTGCTACCACTAATAAGGATTTTCCAATTGATGACAAAATCTCATATTGCACTCTTAAAGTACCCTGGCAGACTCTATGTAATGTGGTGGCTACAGTTCAATATCCTTAACTTGAATGCCAGGCCTATTACTAAAATATAGGCTGCTATATTAGAGTCTGTTATCATGGAACTCGTTCATCATGACTAAGATGAAGTCTTTAAAAAGAAAGTGGGTTACTAATGATGAACCTGGTCTATTTTAGTAAAACCAAATTGGATCATCTCCTCCTGAGTATAGATGCAGAAAAAACTATGATAATGGACAATAAAACGAATTAAATGAAGTTCTTTTAGAATTAATTTTGGTGGCAACTTAATTTCTAGTTTGATGAATTTGTATACCCATTTGGTGATTCTCATCTGCATTCCAGTTATACACCTATTGGCAAAGGCACCAGACAAAGCAATCCCCTATTCTTATTTGATTTGGCATTAGGACCTCTTGCAATTGAAGTTCGCGAAAATAATGTACATGGGGTTTTTGTGTTTAAAAGTATACAAAGTGTTTTTGTATGTGGATGATGTGCTCTTATTCTCACCCGTAAAGTCCTGAATAAGCCTTTGCTTCAGGTCACATAGTTTGGTGCTGTTTCTGCGTAATTAATTGGATTAAGTCTAGTTTAATGCTCTTAATCAGAACGCTTCACACATTAGACTACAAACATCTTTGGATGAGAAGCAAAAACACATATGGTGACGGCACAGAATCTGGCTAGATTTAAAGAAAATGTAAGGGATCAGCTGAGCGTAATTCTGTCACCGAACAAAAATTATCAAAGCTGCATAACTTTTGTTCCTGTAATGTAAGACTAATTATTAGTGATTGTGCTATTATGCATCACAAATTGTTCGAGTTGATGTATTCCCTTAACATGGGAGGGTAGGGGTTTATAATAACCAGCCTTAAACAGTGTGGGTTTTTCTATTCTAAATTTCAGGTTACTGGTAAGAAACTGTTGGAAAAAGGAGACCTTAAGAGACGATACACTATAATTCCATTGAACAAAATATCTGCCAGATGTCTAGGTGCTGATACGATTAAGGCAGCCAAAAACTTGGTAAGTGTTTGTTTTTGTAAGTAAACATTGCTTTTGTATTTGAATAATTACTAAATAATTTATAAGTTGCTGTGTGTTATGTCTGGTTTGATATTTTGTAGTAGTTCATAGCTGACAACGTTTACCAGGCAGGATAGTTGACTAATCTGATTCACATGTGTAAGTTTAATTATAGCTACTTAATGATTTTTGTAAAATCCCACTTATGCTTGACATTTATCAAGTTATACACTATATCAAAAGATACCCTATATCAAAAGATAAAAAAATCCATGTTGTGATCATGAAGACATGTATAATGACAACAGAGAACAAATTTAAAAGATGAAAGTGCTGGTGTTGAGGTTGGCATTAGTCACAGAATCTAAAAATTAGTTGGGGGACTTCGGAATACCCCACAGTCAAATTAAGG
Organism: Calotriton arnoldi; assembly: GCA_963921515.1. NCBI lineage: Eukaryota > Metazoa > Chordata > Amphibia > Caudata > Salamandridae > Calotriton > Calotriton arnoldi. Next base: position 1,667,919 of record CAWUFW010002295.1, read on the forward strand.
TATCCTATTATGTCAGCAATGTCATTACTACGTCCATACATCAAACAGCTCTACTGTTTTAAGTGCATTCCTTCCTAAACATAGCAATTCTAGTTGTTCACTTTTATCTGACTGGAAAATTACTTGTTACAGGTGAGCTTTTATAGCACTTTTAGGAAGTTCTAAATTGTGCCAAGTAGCCTTACAATTGTGCTGTTTAAGTATGACTGCAGGATATTTTTTAAGCCTCTGTCCATTTTGCTAAACTCTTTCCGAATTAGTGCAGCTAGTGAGTCCACTGGGCTATTTTCTGTGTCTTATATAGGTAGCCTCTTTTAGTCTTGGGAAGTATTGTGGCGTCTTTAAACTGACGCCTAGTATTTTGTGCAATCCAAATCCTTCAGTTCAGTCCAATGTGCCTCTGTAATTATGGCTGAACACTACTGCGCAATACAACAGTGCTGATACTACCTAGACATTAATTGTTTTTAATAACCGTGTGATCGTCTGAGCAGAAAATAACCTTTTGGATTGTTTCAACTTATTTGTAAGATCTTTCTTTCATACATGAAAGATTCATAAGGTGCGTTGTGAGGATTGTGATGTATTATATGGTGAGGTTGAGAGTCATCACCCTGCAATACATTCACAAAACCGTCTTGAGTCCAGTCAGGCTCGTTTGTAAAACCTCTTGCTCAACCCTGGGTAGCTGTGGCTTTGAGCAGCAAGGCTTAAACAAAGGAATTGGTGTTAAGCATATAGAAGCACCAAACAATAGCAAACAAGCATTGATAAATGTGAAGTTTGAAAAGTTTTGAAGAGTTGTGTTTGGCTACTCTGGCCTGGATTGGGCGGCCAATTCCGACAGGAAGGTGGTCCGGGAGGCAAATAAGGAATATCAGGACAGTTACTTGGTCACCAAAGTAGTCTCAAGTCCAGTTGTACACCCAAAGACCGCCGTAGTCTTCAGTGGAATCGGCCTGATGCTGAAGATACAGGATGCTCTGGGTGCTGTGTGGTCGACGGGGGTCTTCCTGGAATTATTCCTGGGTCCACGGGAGAGGTGAGGCGGCTTTGTCCACAGGAGTCGGTGTCTTTCGAATTCCTCTTTGAGCCAGTAGAAGTCCAATGACCGCTGGGCTACCAGTCTCTGGTCACAGCAGGTCCAGCGGTTTCCTTTAGCGCAGCCTATGTCCTCTTTGGGTGAACAATTCGTACTCTTGCGACTCTCCCTTGTCCGGCAGAAACCGGTGCAACTTTTAAGCACCTAGTGATGATCTTCATAGCTGCTCGTCGGCGGTCAGTGTTTGTTCTTTAGAAGTGGTTACTGATGGGTCGGGCTACTTCATCTTTTAGCACCAGTGCCACAAAAGTTAAAGTCAGCATTGACTCTTGGTGTTAACCTTTTTTGTCTGTAGCGACTTTTCCAAGAGCCAGGCACCACAGGCACAATCTTCTTTTTACTAGCCCAAGAAGCAGCAGGTGCAGTCCAGCAGCTGGTGCAGCTTCTCTTGCCAGGTACAGGGGTCAGCAGGGCAGTCCTTCCTCGGTCCTTTCTCCAATCCAGCGGTGCTCTGAGATTCAGGGTGCCATATTTATGCCCAGAAAGTTCCCTGGAGGAACGATGCAGTCGCTAGACAATGGGCTACCAGGAACTCTACCGCCTTATTACGACTTCCAGATATGTGGGGCATCTAGCAATCCCAAAGTGCTCTATTCTGCCCACTCTCAAGATATCTGAACCCTTCCTTCGCTGTGAGAATTGTGGTAGAACACCCTAGAGTGGGAGCAATCAATCAAAGTATTTGTAAAGCGCTGCTTATCACCCCGGGGGTTAACCAGGCACTGTGCTGCCGGTCTCAGTCGAAGAGCCAGGTCTTGAGTCCCTTCCTGAAGGGGTTGAGCGAGGGCGAGGTGCGTAGGAGGAGAGGGAGGGTTTTCCATGCTTTGGCAGCGAGGCGAGAAAAGGAGCGTTCTCCGGGGCGGCGGATGAGTGGCGTCTGGGCGAGGTGTGCGAAGCGCAGGTTCCTGGGGGTTGGTGGAAGGTCAGGCAGTAGTTCAGGTAGTGCGGTCCAATGTTGTGGAGGGCTTTGTAGGAGTGAGTCAGGACCTTGAACTGGCATCTCTTGTGAAAGGGGAGCCAGTGGAGGTCTTTGAGGTGACGGGTGATGTGCTCTCTTGGGCAGGTTGAGGATCAGCCTGGCTGCTACGTACTGTATCGTCTGGTGTCTTTGCATGAGTTCAGAGGTTGTGCCAGCATAGAGTGTGTTGCCGTAACAGAGTTGACTGGTGATGAGGGCTTGTGTCACCGTTTTCCTGGTGCTGGTGGAGGAGCCACCTGAAGATTTTTCGGAGTATGCGGATGGTGTTGAAGCATGCAGATGCAACGGCGTTGACTTGGCATCTCATGGAGAGTTGGCTGTCTAGTACAATGTCAAGGTTGCGTGCGTGGTCTTTCAGTGTGGGAGTGGGACCGAGCTCCATCGGCCACCAGGATTTGTTCCAGAGGGAGGTGTCTGCCAAACATCAGGACTTCCGTCTTGTCAGTGCTAAGCTTGAGGCAGTTGTCGCTACATTCTTCATGCAGTTGTGGAAGCTGGTCTTTGTCTGAAAAGCCTGAGGAAAGAACAGGTTGGCAACTGGTTTCCCCTCTGTTCTCACTGTCAGCGTGTCTACCTGAACAAAGAGGCAGCCCCTCTCCAGTGTGGATGCCGTTTTCCCATCAAAGCTGGCTTCTCCTGTGAAGCTCGCCCTTTGGGCCAACACTGTGACTTCCTGCGAGGGGGCAGTAACGCCTCCCTCTGCAGCAGGAGTCTATTGTTGTAGGGTTGGCGAGTTGTTCACACTACTCCCCAGGAGGGGAGAAGGCTGTCTGGTAGCCAGCAACTGCGAGTGGTCACTGGAAAAAACTGGGCAATTATGGCAACTTTCCAAGAGTTGCCTTTGCTTAATAGTGACCTTAAATTCGACTTGGGCATCAGTCTGGTTTAATGCCACGATTAATTTGATACCTTGAAGTACCCATTTTGGTAGGCCCATTCAGAAGTCAGCACAGCTGAAGGGCCAGTGTGTAACTCTATACTAGCCAGTGGGCCCACCGTGTTGGCAAGAGTAAAAACAATTTAGGGTTTTTACTGTTAGGGCATATAAAGATAAAAATGTATGTCCTACTTAAGAATACATAGCTGCCTGCCTTAAGGCTTGATAGGCATTCCCTAGGGGAGATTTACATATATTGTTAAGGGACGTGTAGTCTTTGCCATTAGATTAAAAGGCAAAGTCGAACTAACAGTTGAAAACTGCTCTTCCAGGCTGCAGTGGCAGTCTGGAGCTATTTTGTACTGTTGTAAAACACAGGGTGACATGACCAGTGCTGCAGCCCTGGAGGACACTTGGCGCCATATACTAGGAACTTGTAAGCAAGTTAACTTATTCCAATTGGGGGTAGCCAATTCAACATACACTTTGTAAAGGGTTAGACCACTAACACTGAGGTCTGGTTAGCAGGCCTCAGTGCCCGCTTGAGTCGAAAAACCAGCACCATCCATCCAAAACTTTAGGGATGATCATGCATAAAGATGCGTACTCCAGTTTCAAAAGCAGTCTATAATAACCGTTCTAATTTACACCCATCGGTGAGCCAATTAAAATAGTTGTTTTTCCTTATGTCGATGGATGTAACTTTGGTATGCTTATAAATAGTTTTTGCTTTATCGCGTACAGGGTTCTGTAATCTTTGGGGGCCAGTAGGTATTTGTTCCAAAATTACAAGGTCATCAGCATAGAATAACACAGGTATCTGAAAGAGACACGTTCGTGATAGATTCCTTACCTTAGAATATCCCCAGGCGTCAGACTGGATCCGGAAAGTTTTTTCGTCAGCAGTACCCCTGCGCATCGGTAGGTGGCATCGTGCGGCTCCGCGTTCGTCGTAGGCGCCGAGATGACGTCACGGAGACTACTTAGGCGCCACCCATGCGCGCTGACGTCGGTTCTTTCTTTTTCCGCGCCAGCAAGCGCAGATCCGGTTAGAGCACGTACCTTAGTCACTTTTTGACTAGTTGTTTTTTGGGACTTTTGTCTCTAATTTCTATATTTTGACTCCTGGTGCCACGTAGGGATGCCTGGTTTTAAAACCTGCGGGGCCTGCCGCCATACGATGTCGGTGCCGACCCCCATGGCGTCTGTCTCTACTGTCTAGAGCCTGACCATGACTCCCAGTCATGGCCAGTCGGAACATGGCTCCGAAGGCTTTGCGGGAGCGGTCCCGAAAGCTGCTGGAGGCCCGACAGTTGTCTCCGCGCCGTTCCAGGTCCAGGGGTCGCTCGAGGAACCGACCACGGAGTCGCCATCATCGCTCCTCAGGGTCCAAGTCTTCGCCCTCGGATTCGGGTAAGCGACGTCATAAAAAGGTCAAAGAAGCGCGTATGCTCTCCGACCTCCCCTCGTCGGTCTTCTGACGCGGACGAGGGGACCCAGGGGTCTTTCCCCCGCGGCTCCGTTGGACCCGGTCAGTCCCGCGGCCTACCCGCCATACCCGGGTCGGTCGGCGACTCCGGCCCAGGAGCAAGAGTTTCTTGCTGCCATGGACCGCCTTTTCGGGCCTAGGCTCCCGCCGGTGCGCCTTCGGGCCCGCCGGTCCCTTTTGGAGGCCCTTGGTTGCCGGCGGCTCCGGCCCCCTTCCTGGCGCCGCCCTGGGTGCCGTTCGGCCCACCTCCGCCCTTGCCTGCGTTTCCAGCTTGGAACCCGGATTGGGCCTTGGAGCCGGAGCGGCGCCAATCGGCGCCTTGCCCGGCGCCGGTGGAGCATTTCTTTTCCCCTGTGCCTCCCTCGCCGTTGCAGCCTGTGCCTCGGGCTGTTGGGGAAGAGGAGGACTGGGAGGGGTCGGAGGACCCTCTTGCACGGCAGTGTGAGTCCGAACAGGAGTGGGCAGAAGACTCAGAGGATGCCAGTGGCCTTGACCTCTCCTCTGAGCCTGGGTTTGTGTCTCCTCCCACTCTCATGGAGGAAGGCGCAACCTACACTGTGGTGCTCCGTAGAGCAGCTGAGGCTCTTGGCCTTGAATTGCCTACTGTTGCCCTCCAAACTAACCTCCTTACTGAGGTGCTTCAGCCTACAGCAAGTTCTGTGGAACCTCTGCTTCCGTTCAATGAGGCCTTGATGGATGTTTTGATGGGTACCTGGTCTAGGCCAGCCACAGGGGTCCCTGTAGATAAAAATGTGGCCAGACGTCACTGTGCCTTTCTGACAACTCATCCGACACCGGAGAGCCTGGTCATTCAGGCTTCCACTTCCCAAACAGCATTCCCTACCGCTCCGCCGGATAAGGAATCCAAAAAGCTGGAGCAGCTTGGCAAAAGGTTGTTTTCCTCTGCCAGCCTGGGGCTGCGGTCGGTCAACACCACATGCCTCTTGGGCCGCTATTCTCCCGCTGTGTGGGACACGGTGGCGCAAACTCTGCCCCAGTGCCCCGAAGAGGTTCGGGCTGTGCTTTCCCAAGCTGTTGTAGAGGGGAAGGATGCCGCGAAGTTCGCCATTCGGTGTGGGTTGGACACCGCGGACTCTTTGGGAAGAGCCATCTCCACGACAGTGACCTTGCGGCGACATGCCTGGCTGCGGTCCACTGGGTTTTCGGGGGATGTCCAGAGTTCCCTCATGGACATGCCTTTTGATGGTACTCGCCTTTTTGGCGATAAGGCAGACAGTGCGCTGGAGTGTTTTAAGGACTCTCTGGCTACAGCCAAGTCCTTGGGTCTCTCCACCTCCCGCCCAGCCACGTCTACTTTTCGTTCCTTTCGTGGCCGCGGCAGGGGCGCCTCTACACGTCCGTTCCAAAGGCCTGCGCAGAACCAGCCTCAGCGTGGCCGCGGGCGCGGTGGCCGCCGTGGCGGCACAGGGGGCCAGCGTGCGGGTCAGCCCACCTCCGCTCCCGCAGCATCCGCCTCAAAGCCTTCCTAGTCCGCGCTTTGGGGTGCACCCCACGCCGGTGGGCGGCAGGATTCAACATCACCTCCCCCACTGGCGCTCTGTCACTTCGGACATCTGGGTGCTACAAATCATCCGAAGGGGCTATTCCCTCCCCTTCGAGTCTGCCCCCCCCATCCATGCCAGCTCAGTTCCACCGCATGTCGGGGGATCACTTAACGCTTCTCCAACAGGAAGTCACGGCCCTCTTGGCCAAGGGGGCCATCGAGCGCGTTCCTTGGCCAGAAGTAGGACATGGATGTTATTCCCACTTCTTTCTGGTCCCCAAGAAGGACAAGGGGGGCTTGCGCCCCATCTTGGACCTCCGGAACGTCAATCGCTTCCTCCGAAAGGAGAAGTTCAAGATGTTGACTCTGGCTCAAGTCTTAGCTGCCCTCGACCCTGGAGACTGGATGGTAGCGTTGGACTTGCAGGACGCATATTTTCACATTCCCGTCCTGCCGGCCCACCGTCGTTACCTGCTGTTCACAGTAGGCCAGGAGCATTTTCAGTTTACCGTGCTCCCCTTCGGCCTTACAGGCGCCCCTCGGGTGTTCACGAAAGAGATGGCGGTGGTCGCAGCTCATCTGCGCAGGTCAGGGGTGTCAGTCTTCCCCTACCTCGACGACTGGTTGTTGAAGGCGGGCTCGCCCCAGGCAGTCGTCACCCACCTTCAGACTACGGCCGACCTCCTGCAGTTGCTGGGGTTCTCCATCAACGTGCCAAAGTCGCACCTGAGTCCTTCTCAGAAGCTCCCCTTCATCCGAGCGGTTCTGGATTCGACGCAGTTTCGGGTTTATCCTCCCGATCAGCGAGTCCGGGATATTCAGGCTATGATTCCCATCTTTCAGCCTCTATCCCGGGTTTCAGTCAGGATGACCCTCCGGCTCCTGGGCCTGATGGCCTCCTGCATTCTGCTAGTGCAACATGCCAGGTGGCATATGCGGGCTCTGCAGTGGGACCTGAAGTTCCAGTGGGCGCAGCATCAGGGCAACCTGTCTGATCTTGTCCAGATCTCGGAGGGCACTGCACGACAATTGCAGTGGTGGCTCACGAATCGCGATTGGGTCAATGACAGATCCCTCTCCCTTCCCCAACCGGAGCACACAGTGGTGACGGATGCGTCCCTCCTGGGATGGGGCGGCCACCTGGGAGAGGCGGAGATCAGAGGCCTCTGGTCTCCGGAGGAGTCCCGGCTCCATATAAATCTTTTGGAGCTGCGGGCGATCCGACTTGCACTGAAGGCATTCCTTCCCTCTGTCCGGGGAAGTGTAGTGCAGGTGTTCATGGACAACACCACCGCCATGTGGTATTGCAACAAACAGGGCGGGGTGGGGTCGTGGGCCCTATGTCAGGAGGCTCTGCGCCTCTGGACATGGCTGGAACATCAAGGTATTACCTTGGTGGTTCAACACCTGGCAGGTTCTCTGAACGCCAGGGCCGACTAACTCAGCCGCCGGTGCTTGATGGATCACGAATGGCGTCTGAACTTGGACGTGGCGCAAGGTCTCTTTCTGCAGTGGGGAGAGCCTTGGTTAGATCTATTCGCCACCGAAGAGAACGCGCAATGTCATCAGTTCTGCGCGTTGGAATTTCCAAGGCGGCAGTCGCTCGGCGACGCTTTTTGTCGCGAGTGGAGCTGCGGTCTGTTGGACGCCTTTCCGCCTATACCACTTCTGCCCAGAGTGCTGAAGAAGATTCGGCGCGACAGGGCCCAAGTCATCCTTGTGGCTCCGGATTGGGCACGAAGATACTGGTATCCCGAGCTACTCAACATGGCGATCGATCCCCCGAACCGACTGCCTCTTCGGGAGGATCTTCTGTCGCAGCAGCAGGGGACGGTCCTCCACCCGAACCTGTCCAGCCTCCACCTCCATGCGTGGAGATTGAGCGGCGACAGTTGACAGCTTTCGATCTTCCTCCCGAAGTTTGTGATGTCATTCTGGCAGCCAGGCGTCCCTCCACTAAAACGGTATACGCCTGCAGGTTGAACAAGTTTGTGGCATGGTGCACAGCAAAGTCTGTGGATCCCCTTTCTGCCCCTCTTTCTCAGGTCCTTCTGTTCCTACTATCCTTGGCCCAGCAGGGCTCTGCTCTGGGCACTGTCAAAGGTTATCTTTCGGCCATCTCCGCCTTTCTCAGGCTTCCAGATCAGCCTTCTCTCTTTAAGTCCCCGGTTGTTAACCGTTTCCTCAAAGGCATTACACACACGTTTCCTCCCGTGCCTTTCATAATGCCTCAATGGGACTTAAATCTTGTCTTGACCTATCTCATGTGCGCTCCCTTCGAGCCCCTTCATAACTGTCCTTTACGTCTTCTTACTCCGAAGACTGCTTTCCTGGTAGCTATCACCTCTGCCAGGAGAGTGAGTGAGCTCCAGGCTCTTTCTTCTAAACCTCCTTTCCTTTCTGTTCATCCGGACAAGGTGGTTTTAAGGACCCGTCCTTCTTTCTTGCCAAAGGTTGTCACGCCCTTCCACATCGGGCAGACCATCACTTTGCCCACTTTCTTTCCGCATCCTTCAAAAGAGGAAGAGAGGCTCCATCGTCTGGACCCAAAACGTGCGCTCTCGTTCTATCTAAAGCGCACACAACAGTTCCGGGTGGATGACCAGCTCTTTGTTGGCTACGTGGGTGCCAAAAAAGGTCGGGCCGTGCACAAACGCACCATCTCTTGGTGGGTCGTTTTGTGCATCAAAGCATGTTACTCCTTGGCTAAAAGGAGCCTCCTGTGGGGCTGCGTGCCCATTCTACCAGGGCAACAGCAGCCACTACTGCCTTGGGACGCGGCGTTCCCTTGCAGGATATTTGTCAGGCAGCCACGTGGGCCTCGCTGCACAATTTACCAAACATTACTGCCTTGACAGTCAAGTCCGGAGAGACGGCTTCTTTGGCCGTTCTGTTCTCCGTGACTTTCTGGTGTAATCTATTCGCAGACCCACCACCGGGGTTGGTATTGCTGGGGTATCTATTCTAAGGTAAGGAATATATCACTAACGTGTCTCTTTCAGATGCACAAGTTACTACTTGTGTAACGATATATCTGTAAGAGACATTAGTTAGTGATAGATTCCTTACCGCCCCTCCCATCCTCCCCATTCTGCGAACTGATTCTAGGGTTAAGGTCATCCCTTTCAGGGCCCTAGTTTCATGGCACCAGTGGTCAGTTTCTTGCATGGCTCTGCGTTCCTGGCGCGGAAAGTCGTGTACAGAACTGGCGTCAGCGCGCATGGGTGGCGCCTAAGTAGTCTCCGTGACGTCATCTCGGCGCCTACGACGCCAGCGACGAATGCGGAGCCGCACGACGCCACCTACCGACGCGCAGGGGTACTGCTGACGAAAAAACTTTCCGGATCCAGTCTGACGCCTGGGGATATTCTAAGGTAAGGAATCTATCACTAACTAATGTCTCTTACAGATATATCGTTATACAAGTAGTAACTTGTGCATGCGACTTCCTCCAAAACGAGGGGGAAAAAATTGCCTTCTCAAGATGAGTATATACAACAAAAGGATGGGTAGAGCCCATATAACCCTCTAGATAATGAATCACAATACATAATTATTAACACTGGAAAGTTCACAAAGAAATATATAATGGGTGAAAGGGCAGGGCTCGAAAAATCATAAAAATTGCACCAGACCTGCAGGTCTAGTAATGTGAAACATCTACTCGACCTAACTGAAATGCACTTGACCTCTGACTCTGAAAGTTGAGCAAATGTGACAAAGTAACAATATTTAAAAGCATTTTTATTGCTCATTCACTTTGTTAGCAATAAAGATGCCTTTAAATCTTGCTATCTTGTCACATTTGATCTGCTTGCAGAGGTCAAGTGTCAGTTTGTCTTCCTACTCGCCAGCAAGGGCGAATAGGACCTAAAAATAGCTCGGCAAGTGGATTTTTCGAGCCCTGAAGGGGTGTCCACAAGAGACATATGCTAAAGGCCCTCTTTGGGCAACAATGGAGAAACCGTCTGCAGGAACCAACACTGATTCATTATAGATCAACTGAAAATACTCTCAAATTAATTGAGTCCACCATTAATTGTATGGTCTAATCCCAAGTGGGTTCCTTTGTTTCCTTTGGATGAATGGTGTTGGTCCTGAATGATGAAAGTCGACTCGTTTCGGCCTCCAAGTATGGCCTCCTCAGGACAAGCGGGACCAGAATCACCCAATCTAAAGTCGAACAAACTGACATAAGCAACTTTCCATAAAGGAAACTCTGAGTTGCTGCGGGTGCTGAGGCTGGTGCGAAAAGGGAACAAATGCACATGCAGGGTGCTGAAAACATGCATTCCTCATAGTTGTAAATTATGACTCACCAAGCAATCAAAACTTGAATGGCTGCTTCGACCATGTAAATAGGCGGTAGGGATCGCTTTCCCAGGGGTCCCTACCGCTTCTACAACACAGGCGCACTCACACCGAGGCTCTGCCGAGTGATTGTGGAACGCGCTCGCAACCTATTATTGCTTCGTGATAACTTGTTTACCTACTCCGCCTTCTCAAGATGAGTGGCTCGGTCCACCACAAACATATTAAAAAACAGGGGTCTAATATGCACCCCTGTTTCCATATTCTATTCCAATGCTGGCATTAATCTGTTGAGTCAGAGAACCATTGGTGTTTGTCTGACCCAAGGCACATTTCTCGGAGTGCAAGTCTGTTGTCATGGATAGAGAGGGCAGGTATAAGCACGTTTTCTCTAGCGTGCCCCATAAAAGAAAATGATCAGTCTTGTTGAACGCTGCACTGTAATTGATAAAAAAAAAAGAATTGCAGTCTTTTGTTGGTCTCATTTGAAACCAGCACAAACAATGTATTGACACTCTCTGCAGTTGAGGCTCCTTTATGAAATTCAGTCTGTACAACCGGTATTCTATCCTTCCTAGCTGTCCATTCTTCCAGATATAAGGAGAGCACTTTATAGCTTGCTGTCAACATTCGGTAAAGCTATTAGTAAGAAGTTGGCCTTTTTGTGAATTGGTACTATTTTTCTACATTGCCAAAATGGTGGAACCTTCAAGGTTCTGGAGACTACTGGAGTCTGTAGACTGTGACCAAAATGCTGGTTGGCCTAGATGTATTTACTAATTTTACAATGAATTCACATGACCACTTATACATAAGGCCACACGTAGGCTTTACCCTTCCTCTTTGAATGGTTGATGTAAAGCCATATTGCGCAGTTAGATGTGACAACTAAATTTACATGCTGATAAAGCTATGAACATTTGTCTTACTCCTAAACGTACCAGTGACCAATACTTTGTTATTGTTTTGTTGCTCCCACAAAATCGCCCATTGGTGTTATTGAAAGGCTCAATGTGTATGAGTTACTATAGCACAGTATTTATGCCTTGATTTTGAGATGGTCTGCTTTTTATCTGTGGCTTTCAGGAACTTAGCAGCTGTTTTTGATCTGTGTGCTAAAGAGACTTTCTCGTTTACAATAATTATTAAACCATCTTAGAATGTTAACATCTTGCTGGATAACTCTGTTTAACTTTAGTAAAAGGAAGCCTACAGCAGAGAAAGTTTTCCCACTCAGCTATTTATTTCCAATCCCCAGGATATTGATGTTCTACCAAAATACTTTGTTCTGTTTCATTCGCTCATTCTCGGACTTTATAGGTCAGATTAACTGACCATTTAATCCTTTTCTGCCAGTTCAGTGGGACATAATCTCAAATTGATGACCAGTAGTAAAAGCAATTTGCACAATGGACCAGCATGCATTTGAGAGGACGATGATCACTCAATAAGTGGTTTAAAACAAATAAATAATGTAAAATTCTGATCCAAGGTGCCTGGATCAATAATTAGTCTAAAACATTCGTCCCATTACGAGCTATATGGAACACACTATACATGTTCGACCTTGACAAAATGATACAATTATGTCATGAACGAATCGGCATTGGTGGCCTAAAGGCATATATATTTGTGTGTGTGAATGTAGGAGCTATGTTTCAGTACAGTCCCCTTAAAAGAGATCCACCACTCTGCAAAATATTTGCAGCTGTGGTACATATCCACTACTGTAAAAAGTATGCTCTTCCTTCCTTCCCTAAGAGTGTTGCACATCACTGTGGTGCTACCATCAACCCTATGGGTTAGAATTAAATAATTTTTAGTTGTACAAAGTTAAAGCTCCACCAGGATACAGGAACACAAAACAAGTATGTAATCTGAATGGTTCTAAAGTGTGCACAGTGTACGGCCATCACCATTGATTGTAATGTGTGTAAAAATATGCAGACATTTGTACAAACAATTGTTGACCATTTTAAATATGTATACTAGTCTTATTCTATTACACCTCATGAAATAGGCTTCATTGTTGTTTGGTAACCACAATAGTTCCAGGTTGATTCAATGATTTAAGCCTTTGCCATTTTAATCTGATTTGTACACTGAGATTACGGTATCTTTGTACTTGCCCTGAGTTCTGTTTGCATTATATTGAACTGTATAGTAAATGCAATGCAGTTGTTTCATGCTGGATATGAAAAAATAGAAATTTCATACACTAAATGTTTTGTTTTAGGTCGGTGCGGACAATGTGCATCTGGCCCTTTCATTAGTTGGATTTGAAGCTGACCTGCGGAAGGCAATGGAATATGTGTTTGGGACAACACTGGTTTGCGACAGCCTAGATAATGCCAAGAAAGTAACTTTTGATAAAAGAGTGATGACTAAGACCGTCACACTTGGAGGAGATACTTTTGATCCTCAGGGAACTTTGAGCGGAGGTAATCTCATCACTGTTTTCTGCCATTATTAGAAAGAATTAGTTGGGTAATGGAGTAGCAAAAAGCTATTAGCAGCTCAATTCTGTATCTATGTAAATCCAGAAATTCATTATTAGGCTTCACTATGTAATCTGTTTATTTGCTACAAACAATGATAATTTTTTGACTGTTTATTCAGGCCTCCAGTCTATTTGGAGCCATGAAATGCAGACTCTCCTTTCAACTTATTGCTCTTTCTGGAATGGATAGTGTGTTTAGTTGACATGTTGCATCCAGCGAAAAAAACTCTTGATTTGATCATTTTACTTGAGCTGCTATATTGTGACCATTGTAAAAGCTGTGTGACACATAGTTGGACAAGGGCATGAGTTTCTAGAGGTAGCTTGATTGTGAATTGGGTGTGACATTTTCTGAAGCTTTTTGGACAAAACATTGAGGGGAGGGAGTGTTGGGTACAAAGTAGGATTTTAACAGTCTTAAGGTAGTATCTTAAACTTGAACATTTTAAGTTCTCTCATACTGTAAATTAATGCTTTTATCAGTGCAAATGAATGAATCTCCAGCTTGTTTCTTTCTTTAAATAAGTGGTGGAGAATTAACTTTTTTTAATTGTATACTTGCACAGGCAGACTTCATGGTAGGTTGGATTCCGGCACAGTTGGCGGGTGGCTTGTCGGGCAGCATCAGACGTTCTAATATCTGCTTAGCCCATCCTGCCCTCAGATTTGCTAGCTTAAAGTGAAATTTACTTGTAGACCAGTTGAGCTCTCAGGTTGTAGTAACTTTCCACAAACATTTACATTTTAAAAAATTTGAATGTATACCTTTTCTGGAGCTCTGATGCAGTCACCCTGGCAGCGCAATACACTATACAAAGATAAAGAATACTAAACTTACCAAAAAAGTAGTAGAGAGAGTCCATAGTATAATACCAAAGTGAAACAGCAAGCCAAGACATCTACAAAACCATGTACATGTGACGCACTTCCCCCAAGTAGAAATCCCCCACAAGAGTCCAATGTGTTGAGTATTATACTCATGCGGTGTGCACCTCCACCACTCCTGCTGTTTCCAGAGAGCAGTCACCAAGGCCAATGTTAAGTCAATCGCAAATGTGGATTGCACCACCAGTTCCAAATTCCAACGTAAATGAGTCCATCCGCGTCCTTGTTGGTGTAACTTTGTTACACCAACAAGGACGTGGATAATGGCGGTCTCACTCTGATGCGGCGCGGCACAGGAGCCGAGTAACACTAGAACGTACCCTAGATACAGGAGGGACTAGTTCTAACCAAAAGATATACACTGTGGTACAGTTACCAAACAGTGTTGCTTTGAATGTCATCGGTTCTTTGAACAAACTACCTAAATAATACGCCCTGAGGAAGTCCACGGAAGTTGGACGAAACGCGTTGGCTGTTTCAACTAAAATTTTGAAGTAAAGAATAAAGCAACTTTTTGATACAAATATTGGATGGACTCATTTATGTTGGAATTTGGAACTGGTGGTGCAATCCACATTTGCGATTGACTTAACAAGAGTCCATAGTATCTAGGACTAATTCCCAAACAATTCTGAAAGTTTGCTTCCCAAAGTTTCATTATAGTTGTGTTTGCAGAAAAGGGCAAGTCTTGTTTTTTCTTATGATTTTATAGATGATAATAGTGAAGATGGTAGGGGTAGAGTAGGAAGGTGGTGGCATGTCATATCAGATTCAGGGTGCAAATTGATGGGGACATGAATGAATGTGAGTATGGGTAAGGGAATATGATCTGACCAGCAGCAAGAGGAAAAAAGTACAGAGGAGGTGCAGAGTTCAAGGGAGATTGAGAGAGTGTTATACACTTCGAAATTCTGCTGAGTAGGTTGCAAATGTTTTACATGGAAACTACAGATCTGTTTCAGTCTTGTAATATAAAATAATTTTGCTTTTATTCATACCTATATTTTAAAATTTAATTTGAAATTGATGTCTGTAGGAAGCTGCGTTTGTTACAGTACCCCCCACCCCCCCACTTTTTGCCAGACTACTGTCCCTGCCAATCCGGTTCCCAGGGCCTGTGTTCTTTCCTAAAACTGTACCTTGTACCCCCAATCTGAAAGAGACACGTTAGTGATAGATTCCTTACCTTAGAATATCCCCAGGCGTCAGGCTGGATCCGGAAAGTTTTGCGTAGCAGTACCCTTGCGCGTCGGTAGGCGGCGTCGTGCGGCTCCGCGTCCGTCGTCGGCGTCGTGATCGCCGGGATGACGTCGCGGGCAGTACTTAGACGCCGCCCCTGCGCGCTGACGTCAGTTCTTCTTTTTCCGCGCCAGCAAGCGCAGATCCGGGAAGAGCAGTGCCCTGGTCAATTTTTGACCATACTTTTTGGTGATTTTTTCACTGTTTTTTCCATCTTTAAGGTGTCGTAGGGATGCCCGGCTTCAAGCGATGCGGCGCCTGTGCGCGGATGATGTCCGTCACCGACCCGCATTGGGAGTGTCTCTTCTGCCTCGGCCGAGGCCACGACACCGAGTCTTGTCCCGAATGCCAGGCCCTCAACCCGAAAGCTTTGCGAGAGCGGTCTCGAAAGCTCCTCGAGGCCCGGCATTCGGCTCCACGGAGGCCCCGGTCGCGTGAGAGGTCCAGGGGTCGCTCGCGGAGTGCACACCGGTCGTCGGCGTCGAAGTCTTCTTCGTCCGGTAAGTCTAAGCACAAGAAGTCCAAGAAGCATCGTCGCTCTCGGACTTCGCCTCGCCGATCTCGCGACTCGGCTGAGGCCCCTCCCGGCACCGTCCCCGCCCCGCGGCCCCGGACTTGCCTGTGGAGTCGCCCCCGTCCTACCCGCCCTTCCCGGGTTCGGGGGCGGATCCGGCCAAGGTACAGGAGTTCCTGTCGGCCATGGCCCGCCTCTTCGGGCCTTCAGGCCCCTCCGGTGCGCCTTCGGGCCCCGCGGGCCCTGATGGGGTTGCTCCGGCGTCGCCGGCGGCTCCGGCCCCGGCGTCGCCCGGGACTCCAGCCTCGATCCCGGCTCCGGCTTCGGCCCCGGCCTCGATCCCGGCTCCACAACCCCCATCGACGCCGGTCGACCTCACGACACCTCCGCCGGCGCCGATGTCTCCGGTGCCGTTCTCGACGCCGCCCTGGGCTCCGGGCGGCGTCGTCCCCCAGTTCCTTCCGGCTCCGGACATGGACCCGGAGCGACGTCGCTCGACGCCGGCTCCGGCGCCGATGGGCCCTTGGGTCCCAAATGTCCCTCCTCCTCCTTATTTTGAACCAGAGGAGGACCAGGAGGACTGGGAGGGGTCTGATGACCCTCTGACTCGCAACTGTCAGTATGATGAGGACTGGACAGAGAGTCTAGGGGAGGCCAGTGGTCTGGATACTTCTCCTGACACTGGCATGCTGTCTCCTCCCGTGGCTACGGAGGAGGGGGCCAATTTTGGTACGGTGTTGCGTAGGGCTGCTGGGGCCTTACGTCTCCAACTCCCTACTTTGACGGTCAAGCCTAACATCTTGACAGAGGTGCTTCAGCCGGCAGCCTCCTCTACGGAGACTGTGCTGCCGTTTAACGACGCCCTCACAGACGTTCTTTTGGGCGCCTGGTCCAAGCCCAACACAGGGGCTCCTGTGGATCGGAACGTGTCACGACGCCATCGCCCAGCTCCGGGCGACCCCCTGTTTCTTTCTGTCCACCCCACTCCTGAGAGCTTGGTTGTCCAAGCCTCCGCTTCCCAAACCGCCTTCCCTACCGCTCCTCCGGATAGGGAATCCAAACGCCTGGATCAGTTTGGGAAGAAAGGTTTTTCTTCCTCCAGTGCTGGCTTGCGGTCCGTTAACACCGCTTGTCTTTTGGGCCGCTATACCCACTCTCTGTGGGATTCGGTGGCGGATGTTTTGCCCCAGTGCCCTGAGGAGGTCCAGGCACTGCTTTCCCGCGCCATTGCGGAAGGAAGGGATGCGGCCAAATACACTATCCGTTGTGGCCTTGACACCGCCGACTCGCTGGGCAGGTCGATTGCAACGACGGTGGCGCTCCGCCGCCACGCCTGGCTGAGAACCACTGGTTTTTCAGGGGATGTCCAGAATACTCTCATGGACATGCCCTTTGATGGAGTCGGTCTTTTGGGTCCAAAGCAGACCATGCGTTGGAGCGCTTTAAGGACTCACGGGCTACTGCCAAGTCCCTGGGCCTTTCTGCTACACGCCCTCCGCTGCCTTCTGCTTTTCGCCCCTATCGTGGCCACGGTAGGGGCGCCCTTCACGTCAGCAGCCCAGCCACCGGCCCGCGCAGCAGGCGTCTTCGCGTGGCCGAGGACGTGGATTCCGCCGTGGCGGATCGGGCAACCAGCGTGCGGGTCAGGCCACCACCTCCAACCCGTCCGCGGCCTCCAAGCCCTCCTAGTCCCTCCTTTCAGGTGCACGGCACGCCAGTAGGGGGCAGGGTCCGCCATCACCTTCCCCACTGGCGCACCATCACCTCGGACAGGTGGGTCTTGGACATTGTCCGAAGGGGCTACTCCCTCCCCTTCGAGACCACCCCCCAGCCATGCCACCTCAACTCCACCGCATGTCAGGGGATCACTTGGTGCTTCTACAGAAGGAAGTCACGGCCCTCTTGACCAAGAGGGCCATCGAGCATGTTCCGACCCCAGAAGTAGGGCGTGGTTGCTACTCCCACTACTTTCTGGTGCCCAAAAAGGACAAGGAGGACATGCGTCCTATCTTGGACCTCCGGAACGTCAATCGCTTCCTCCGGAAGGAGAAGTTCAAGATGCTCACCCTAGCTCAGGTCTTGACTGCCCTCGACCCTGGAGACTGGTTGGTAGCGTTGGACTTGCAGGACGCATATTTCCACATCCCCGTCCTGCCGGCCCACCGGCGTTACCTTCGGTTCACGGTAGGCCACGAGCATTTTCAGTTCACCGTGCTCCCCTTTGGCCTTACAAGTGCCCCTCGGGTGTTCACGAAAGTGATGGCGGTGGTCGCGGCTCATCTGCGCCGGGCAGGGGTTTCAGTCTTCCCCTACCTCGACGACTGGCTGCTGAAGGCGGGCTCGTCCCAGGCAGTCGTCTCCCACCTCCAGACTACGGCCGAACTCCTGCACTCGCTGGGGTTCTCCATCAATGTGCCGAAGTCGCATCTGATTCCTTCTCCACAGCTCCTTTTCATCGGAGCAGTTCTGGACACGACGCAGTTTCGGGCCTATCCTCCCGAACGGCGAGTCCGGGATATTCAGGCTATGATTCCGATCTTTCGGCCTTTATCCTGGGTTTCGGTAAGGATGACCCTGAGGCTGCTGGGCCTCATGGCCTCCTGCATCCTGCTGGTCAATCATGCCAGATGGCATATGCGGGCTCTGCAGTGGGACCTGAAGTTCCAGTGGGCGCAGCACCAGGGCAACCTGTCCGATCACGTCCAGATCTCGGAGGGGACTGCAAAACAGTTGCAGTGGTGGCTCTCGAACCGGCAATGGGTCATGGGCAGATCCCTCTCCCTTCCCCAGCCAGAGCATACAGTTGTGACGGACGCGTCCCTTCTGGGATGGGGCGGTCACTTGGGAGAGGCGGAGATCAGAGGCCTCTGGTCTCCGGCGGAGTCCCGGCTCCATATCAACCTTCTGGAGCTCCGGGCGATCCGGCTTGCACTCAAGGCATTCCTTCCCTCTGTCAAAGGGAAGGTAGTGCAGGTGTTCACAGACAACACCACCGCCATGTGGTACTGCAACAAACAGGGCGGGGTGGGGTCTTGGACCCTTTGTCAGGAGGCTCTGCGCCTCTGGACATGGCTGGAACATCAGGGCATGTTCCTGATGGTTCAACACCTGGCAGGTTCTCTGAACGCCAGGGCGGACGAACTCAGCCGCAGGTGCATGATGGATCACGAATGGCGTCTTCACTCGGAAGTGGCGCAAGGACTCTTTCTACAGTGGGGAGAGCCTTGGTTAGATCTATTCGCCACCGCAGAGAACGCGCAATGTCATCAGTTCTGCGCGTTGGAATTTCCAAGGCGGCACTCGCTCGGCGACGCTTTCGTCGCGAGTGGAGTTGCGGTCTGTTGTACGCCTTTCCGCCTATACCACTTCTACCCAGAGTGTTGAAGAAGATTCGGCACGACCGGGCCCAAGTCATTCTTGTGGCTCCGGACTGGGCTCGAAGAGTTTGGTATCCCGAGCTACTCAATATGAGCATAGATCCCCGATCCGTCTGCCTCTTCGGGAGGATCTTCTGTCGCAGCAGCAGGGGACGGTCCTCCACCCGAACCTGTCCAGTCTACACCTGCTTGCGTGGAGATTGAGCGGCGGCAGTTGATTCCTTTCGACTTGCCTCCCGAAGTTTGTGATGTGATTCTGGCAGCCAGGCGTCCCTCCACTAAGGTGGTATACGCCTGCAGGTGGAACAAATTTGTGGCATGGTGCACAGCAAAGGCTGTGGATCCCCTTTCTGCCCCTCTTTCTGAGGTCCTTCTGTTCCTTCTCTCTCTGGCCCAACAGGGTTCTGCCCTGGGTACCATCAAGGGTTATCTTTGTGCTATCTCGGCCTTCCTCAGGCTCCCTGATCAGCCCTCCCTTTTCAAGTCCCCTGTTGTTAACAGGTTCTTAAAAGGCATTACTCACCTCTTCCCTCCTGTTCCGTTTGTAATGCCTCAGTGGGACTTGAACTTGGTTCTTACCTTTTTAATGTGCGCTCCCTTTGAGCCTCTGCATAACTGTCCTCTTCGTCTTCTGACTCTAAAGGCAGCCTTTCTGGTGGCCATCACCTCCGCTCGGCGGGTGAGTGAGCTCCAGGCTCTTTCTTGCAAACCTCCCTTTCTGTCTGTTCATCCAGACAAGGTTGTTCTTCGGACGCGTCCGTCCTTCTTGCCAAAGGTGGTTACTGCTTTCCACATTGGGCAGACCATCACTTTGCCCACCTTCTTTCCGCCTCCGCATCCTTCCAGAGAGGAAGAGAGGCTCCACCGTCTGGACCCAAAACGTGCGCTCTCCTTCTATATCGACCGCACAAAACACTTCCGGGTGGATGACCAGCTCTTTGTTGGCTACGTGGGCGCCAAAAGGTCGGGCGGTGCACAAGAGGACCATCTCCCGCTGGGTTACCTTGTGCATCAAGACCTGCTATTCTTTGGCTAAGAAGGAGCCTCCTGTTGGGCTGCGTGCCCATTCCACCAGGGCAACGGCTGCTACCACGGCCTTGGGCCGCGGTGTTCCGCTGCCGGTTATCTGTCAGGCAGCTACGTGGGCCTCGCTGCACACGTTTACTAAGCATTACTGCCTTGACAGTCAGGTCCGGAGGGACGGCTTCTTTGGCCGTTCTGTCCTCCAGGACTTCCTTGTCTGATCTTTGTTCGCAGACCCACCACCGGGGTTGGTATTGCTGGGGTATCTATTCTAAGGTAAGGAATCTATCACTAACGTGTCTCTTTCAGATGCACAAGTTACTAACTTGTGTAACGATATATCTGTAAGAGACAGTAGTTAGTGATAGATTCCTTACCGCCCCACCCATCCTCCCCGTTCTGCGAACTGATTTCTAGGGTTAAGGACATCCCTTTCAGGGCCCTAGTATTTTTCAGACACCTGTGTCAGCTTCTTGCATGGCTCTGCGTTCCTGGCGCGGAAAGTCGTGTACAGAACTGACGTCAGCGCGCAGGGGCGGCGTCTAAGTACTGCCCGCGACGTCATCCCGGCGATCACGACGCCGACGACGGACGCGGAGCCGCACGACGCCGCCTACCGACGCGCAAGGGTACTGCTACGCAAAACTTTCCGGATCCAGCCTGACGCCTGGGGATATTCTAAGGTAAGGAATCTATCACTAACTACTGTCTCTTACAGATATATCGTTACACAAGTTAGTAACTTGTGCATCGGCACCTTTCTGGCCACACGTCAGCCCCTTGTAAAAGGTACTGTGGGTACCAAGGGCACTGTGGCCAGGAAAGGCCTCTAAGGGCTGCAGCGCTTACTGTGCCACCCTTAGAGGCCATGTACCTTTACACACACGCACTGCCATTGCAGGCTGCGTGTTTTGGTGCAGAACAAAGTGAAGAGTCAACATGGCACACATCCCTGTGTGCCATGCCTACAACCCACTGCCCTGACATAGGTCAGTCACCCCTCTAGCTGGGTGCACTATACCAGTGGTGAGGGTACAGGTGCATGAGCCCTGTACCCCTACAGTGTCTAGACCAATTCTTAGACATTGTAAGTGCAGTAATACCATTAAGAGTATATGGTGCTGGGAGTTTGTCATTACAAACTCCACAGCACCATAATGGTTTTACTGAAAACTGGGAAGTTTGGTATCAAACTTCTCAGCACATTAAACCCACACTGATGCCAGTGTGGGATTTAATGAAAAATGCACTCAGAAGGCGTCTTAGAGATGCCCCCTGAAAAACGACTAGCCTCTGGTGGGTTCCCTGACTGGTACACACCAGCCTGTCACCACGAGACATGTTTCTGGACCCCTGGGGTGGGAGCCTTCACTCCCTAAGCCCAGAAACAAAGCCTTTCCTGGGCGGAGGTGTTCACATCTCCTCCAGGCCAGGAAGAGCCATCTGTGGCAGGGGAGCTTCAAATGCCTTGATGCCTTTGTGTTTTTTTTGTGTTTTTTTTCAGTCCTCATATCATCTCCAGATATTGGAATAAGCACCATTGCGGTATCTGGGGTCCACGTGCTCCAAAATTTGGATTTTCTTCTTTAAGCATGTTAGGTGGGCTACCTCGAATCTGTCTTGCTGCCATTGCCCAATTGCTTTAAGAAGATGTAATCATTGGACGAATAAATTTGCTTAGAAGCTCAGCATATCCCAAATGTCGCCACCCTCCTTTCGCTCGCCTTGCCATCTATCTTCTCAAAAAAGGACACAGAATTTCTCCACGCTTGCCAGGAGGGTGGAGAGGCTTGAGTCCATAATTTGCATATTTCTCTTCTCGCAATTAAGATTAAATAGAATGTTAAATTTCTTTGCTTTGTGTTTACGAATAAGCACCCCACATCCTGTTGCCTTATCCCAAACATGAATAAGATCGTGCTTATCTCCATGGTAGTGCCCACTGAGAGGAGACCGTCTTACCCACGGAAAGCCAGAACTCTTCCAATTTAGGACAGGTGGCGAACATGTGCATATTGTCCGACTCGTTGTTTACCCAACGTTTGCATTTAGGAGCACCATTACCCCTTATTTTCATGCCAGCAGTCTCCCACAGCATTCTCCCTTCACTATATCACTGGCTCTAACTTCCCACTGTTGTGACGCCTTCTCTTCTGACTTTACTCTAAATTTCATTTGTAATTCCTCAAGGGTTGCCTCTTTCCCCATTCTCTCCTCCTTGCTCAGTACGTCCATTTTTAATAGCTTTTCTATTTTCGCCATATCTTCCTCTAGTCCAAGGAGTTCCGCTTTTTCTTCTCTAGCCCAGTTGATCGATAAACTTTTGAGAATCCCCCTAGACCAAGCCTTGTATGCGTCCCAGACTATATTCGGGGGGGCTGATGTCATATTCCAAGAGAAGAACTCCTCTATTCCCAGAGCTAACTTGGTCACGATCCCTTCTCTAAGTAAGATCCTTCTGTTAACTGTCCACCTCCTTTCCTCTATTGAATCTGCCAATTCCACTTTTACCATGAAGAACAGATGGTCCTAGACCTGTTATGTAAGAACGCAAAAAGTCAGACACACTTTTTAGTGGGTGCTGGCCAAATAATCAACAGCTGGTAATCAATACAATATAGATCACGAATTAATCGATGATTAGCACCCTGAAAGAGAAAAGGAGAAAACACACCCACATTCTATTTTATCAAAATGTATTTACTTTTTATTCTTAACAATGCGAAAAGTTGGTAAAGACATTACCACATATATTTGAGAATTTGAGTAGGTTGCTCAAAGGAAAAGGTGTAAGGAGAAGAAAGTGCTCGTGCTTAAAATAGGAAAAGGGAAAATAACAGGCTGTAGAAAGTCAAATTAGTATCCATTTGATGACGATACTGGTTATCTAATGCAACAAAAACCAGTATAATGAGACCTGTCCATAATATAATTCATAAATCAACTCAATGATCTTTTTTTATGTGCATAAATGCACCATCTGGCGACAGTGCAGGGTGATATGGTATGGTACAGGTCCTTGCTGGGGGGGGGGGGGGATGCGTCGACGTTTCAACCCAACTTGTGCGTAGAGGGTAATTTAAAACCTCCGCTTGCAGGTCTTCATCAGGACAAAAGGGGAGGTGAGGCAACCTAAGAGGTGAAAATAAAATTAATGGCGCGCATTGTGTATGTAAAGCCATATTGTTCAATGAGATGTGAGTACTAACCTATTCCTGGTGCCGAGGATGGGCAGGCCAGGTCACTATTCCCGTAGGTGAATAGTCTATAAGAAGGATAGAAAGTGAGTCAAACTCTACTTGAATGAATACTGTTACTCCAAAGAAAGGGTGCAAGGGAAGAACACTTACCCGCACAATGCGGAGTGTAAAGAGCATCTAATTTGATGGGATGTCAAAAGTGGACTTTGCAGAAGCTCTGATATGAGTTGTCAACGCGGGTAATGAAAACCCAAGAGTAAATCCTAAAGGGAGTTGAATTAATCCATTTTCCTGCAGAATAATAAATAATGGGGAACCTATAAGTACCTAGTGGTAAAATCAAAGAAGCAACAGAATGTGCGTCTAATCACACCGGCGTGTGACCCCGCTTGAGGCATACCTATTCTTGTCTCACAGCGCTCGGAGAAAGTCAACTGCTCCGTCGAATCCAAAACGGGGACTGACAAGGGCGCCCGGTACTTAAGGTAAATATGCCGGTGCCGCGTCGCGCGTGCACTCATTAGAATGCGACGGCGTGCGTCGCCCAGGGAGAAGTGCTTAACTGTGAAAAGCCGCGGGTGAAGACAGACTCACGGTGAAGTTTGGAAATTAAGCCTCGTTAATCCTGATCTTTCAAGGACTACATGCAGGATGGCGATCTGTTTAAAAACCAGCAGTGTGGATGCGAGTCACCAAGGGAGACAGACTAGGGCATCCACGGCGATTCAGTGAAAGAACCGCAACAAACGTATAAATTGTTTCACGGAGATACTAGTCTAAAGGGCGTGAACATTACAGTTATACATGAACAAACAGTGCATAGTGAATAACATTGGTACATTGTACAAAGTCACGATGTGAAATAAATTTAAATACATAAATATAATAAATACAGAAAGATCTGATAAATGGAACATTTACATTGGCCAATGGAAAATGAAAAGTATATACATGGGTAGCCAAACATAAACACAATTATATGTGGCTACATATGAAGTGAATTGATTGTGATTATACAGGTATGCCTACGTAGGTATGCACGTAGATGACTCCATGCCGCTATGCAGTGAATTTGAATGTGTAAACATGATGTACAAAGGGGTGCACTAGAACATCTGATGTTAACAAAAAAAGGGGGGGCTGATGTATACAACAAAAGGGTATTTACATATACCGTATGGAAGAAGGAAAATATATACATAAATGACCGACCTGAATAAATGTCAGAGTAACAGACATAGTATATTACAAAGCGTGCAAATCATAACATCAGCCATTATTGAGAGTAGCTGCCTGTCTGGCAATCTCCTCATATTCGTTCAAACCCCTTGATGTAGTGTCAAAAGTATGTATCCATTTACACTCTCTGAAGTTGAGGGTATGAGCGAAATTGCCACCCCTGGGATTGATGTTGACTTTTTCAATTACCCACCAGTTGAGACTTTCAGCTGGGTATCCGAAAGTTAGGATATGTTAAACTAAGGGGGCACCCTGGACCTTACAGCATATTCGACTACAATGTTGTATACGTGTCTTGATTTTCTGTGTAGTCTGACCAATATATAAGAAATCACAAGGGCATGCAATCGCATATATAACTCCTGAAGTGTTACAGTTGGTGTGGTCTCTCATGGTATGAGTATATCCATTGTGCGTAAAGCTTTTTATTTCCTTGGTCATGGAGCGTGCCTTGCAGCCACCACATTTAAAATGACCCTTGGTCGATGGTATGTTCCAAAGGGACAATTGGGTGTTGCTGGGAGGTGCGGGGAGCAGAGATTTTACCAAGTGGTCCCTTATACTCTTGCCTTTTTTAAATGCATGCATAGGTGGATCAAGAATACCTGTGTCATCGGCCACCAGGTGCCAATGCCAGTTGATCGTCTTCCTGATCACATTACTCTTAGTGCAAAAAGTTGTGACTCATGTCAAGCGGTCATGTTGATTAGTCTCTCTCTGTCTGGGTTCTAGGAGGAATTCCCTATGACAGAACCAGGCCCGTTTGCGGGCTATTTTGAGGAGACTCAAAGGGTAACCCCTTTCAGTCAAACAAATCATAAGATCAGTTGATTCCAGGAAATAGTCGTGTTTCATGGTGCAGTTCCTTCTAATCCTGAGGAACTGACCGAAAGGCAGATTGTGTCGGAGACTACGTGGATGGTGGCTTGAGTACCTCAAAAGGGTATTTCTTACACTAGCCTTCCTGTAAAGGGTAGTGTAGAACTTCCACTTGTCTGCCCTGATTATGATATCCAGGAAATGTATCTCCTTTGTGTTGTACTCTAATGAAAACTGGATATCATTGGTCCTTTCGTTGAGCCAAACATGGAAGGTGTTAAGTTGTTCCTCACTCCCTTGCCATATCATGACCACATCGTTGATGTAACGACGCCAGATATCTATGCTTCCTCTGAAGGGATTCAAGTCCTTCAACACGTGGCTGTGTTCGTAATTGTCCATGTAGATGATGGCCAAATCTGGAGCAAAACTTGCTCCCATGGCCACCCCCATGGTCTGAAGGTAGTAACTGCCCTGGAAAACGAAAATGTTTTTTGTCATAGCTATTTCCAGTAAGTTTATTATGAACTCTGTAGGGCCCTGGAAGGGTCTTGGTCTGTTATCCAGGACCGTTTTGATGACATCAAGGACCGGCCTCTGGGGGATGCTGGTATACAGTGACGTGATGTCCATTGTTACCAATATTTTCTCGCTTGGATTGTAAGAAAGATTGTCCACCAGTTTAATTACTTCCATTGTGTCCCTCAAATATGCAGCGGTACTTTCAGCAATTGGTTTTAGAAGGAAGTCAATATATTTACATAAAGGTTCAAGAATGGACCCACATCCTGAAATGATGGGTCTCCCCGGTGGATTGGACATACGTTTGTGAATTTTAGGTAGTGTATATATGGTGGGCATCATGGGCTGTGAGTTATTAAGGTAGTCATGTTCATGTTTTCTCAGGAAACCTAATAGTCCTACCTTGGTGGTGCTCTTAATCATCGCCGCTATTTCTCTCGTGGGATCCGCTCTCAATTTCATATAGTTGTCTGCTACGCCTAGCTGGTCAAGAATCTCACGCTTATAGTCAGAGGTGTTTTGAATGACTATAGCCCCTCCTTGTCAGCAGGTTTTATGACAAAAGTATTTTTCTTGAGCGATTCAAGTGCTAGACACTCAGGCTTTGAGATGTTAAATTTGACATATTCTCTATTGGTCAGAGATTGCATAACGTCACTCAGCACCACTTGCTCAAACGCCAGTATTTTATGGGACATTAACTGGGATGGCGGGGTGAAATTGGAGGGTGGTCGTAGGCCCGTGTTGGAAAAGATGGGATTGTAGGGGATTTTAATAAAATAATGCTTAAGGCGTACCTTCCTGAAAAAATGGTGTAGTTCCATTTTCAGGTTGAAGTTGTTTGGTAAGGTTGTCGGAATAAAGGAGGCCCTTGTGGAGTATCTGTTCCTCCTCTGGTGTCAGGACATATCCCGATAGATTAACCACAGGGTTCTCTGTTGTAATGGGGAGGTTATTTACCATCTGTAGTGCTGGCGTCGCGTTTGAATTTCTCCTTGGGATTCTGGTTGGAAATGTACTTGTTTCCTGGCCCTACCTCTGTTCCATGTCGGTTGTCTCAAACCCCTGGGGCGTGCCCAGGGTTGTCCCCTCCCCCCGAGTTCTGACCATTGTCCCTCGCCTAAAAAAACTGTTCTGGTTCTCAATGTATGGATATCCCTGTGTGTGTGTTCCTGCACTGGTGCCTGGTCTTTCTGTCTCGCTGTCTGGACCACCAGCAACAGAGGAATCGGAGAAAGTGGTATATCTCCTATAACCCCCACGCCCTCTGCTCGAAAGTCTGCCTTGAGTTTCTTGTTGGTAATATCCCTCCTGCAGATAGGGATATGTCACTTTTTTATCGTAGAGTTTGATATCTCTAGCTAGTTTGTCTAGTTTGTTGGTTTGTGTGTACGTATCGAAGTCCTTTATAGTTCTTTCAAGACGTTCTAATGCTTCCTTGGCATTAGTAAGTGCTTTGTCATCAGCAATCTCTTTCTTAATGTCAGCAATTTCTTTCATCAACCTCTTTACTTCCTCAAGTGCTGTCTCAATCCCGAGCACCATCCAGTGGCGGGAGCAATTATTGGAGACAAAACTGAAGTTTTCTTTGAACTTAGGAATGAGCCCGCAATTTTTGTTGACAATCCCAATCTGTAGCCCCACAGGAATGATATTGGCCTGAAGGTATTTGGTCAGTACGTGGCCGTGTAGTCTGGTGCGAATAAGCTTTTTTTCAAGTCGTTCTACTTTGCTTATTTTGTCGTTTAATGTAAGATCTATGCCGTGGGTGGATGCATCTAGGAAGCTGTTCCCCGTCTGGTCTTGTAATAGTCTGTCAATATAATCTTCGCTATACGACAAAGTCTCTCTCTCAGACATGTCCTGTGTGAATGTTATCACGACCAGGACAATTTTAAACATGTGTAGATATACAACACACAGTATTAACAACACAAAACCATTCAAATAGGTACAATGTACAAAAAACCACAAGTGAAAACACACAATATACAGTATTTACAGTACAGAACAATCCAAATATGTACACTGTACAAAAAACCCTCGCAGGTGAAACCTGCTCAAGATAACCATTACAAACTAATGGGGAAACCCAAACATAGTCATAGGACCTGGGTATAGTATACTATGAAGAACAGATGGTCCCAGACCTGTTATGTAAGAACGCAAAAAGTCAGACAAACTTTTTAGTGGGTGCTGGCCAAATAATCAATAGCTGGTAATCAATACAATATAGATCACAAATTAATCGATTATTAGCACCCTGAAAGAGAAAAGGAGAAAACACACCCACATTCTATTTTTAGGTCTCGCTGAGCCAGCGCATGCGCTGCTCTGCGAGAAATTTAGTGAGTGGCTTTTTAGGTCTCGCTGCCGGAGGCTTTTGCTGGCCTCAAGCTTGCGTGCACGCGCGCAGCCGCCATGTGGGTTTCTGTCAAGGCTCATTAAGCCTTGCGTGCCTGCTCTCTGCTCTCACTACCCCCGCCCTTCTCCCCCTCCCTCATCGTCAGTTACGGGGCTACAGCTTGTTCTCTTTCCTTCTATGCTCCTCCACCCCCTGCTCTTTGCTCTCACTACCCCCTCCCTTCTACTACCCCCTCCCTTCTCCCTCCTCGTCAGTTACCGGGCTACAGCTTGTTCCTTTTTGAACCTATTCTCTTCCGTTCTGCCTACCTCTCTCCGCTCATTCGTACTTTGTGCCCTCCCTATAACTTTCTTAACTTGTGTACACCTCTTTTATCTCTTTCGTTTTTTCATCCCCCCTTCATTGGTTCTCACTCTACTCCATTCACAATACCAATCTACTTCGTTGCATCGCTTCACTACACATCATTCTCCCCTCCTGCATTTTTCTGTCTCTCTCCTGTCTCTCTCTGTCTGCCTCTACGCTCGATTCCGCCTCTTCTCTCTGCTCCTTGAATCTCTCCCATTCTTTTTCTGACTCCGTACCTTTCCTTTGCCTCCCTTCTTCTGGGCGTCTCTCTCTGTACATCGTTCTGTATCGCTTTCTACCCTTCTTTAAATTATATCGCTCCCTGTTGACCTGTTTATTCAGCCCCCCTAGTGCCTGTCTCCAGTGTCTATCCAGGTTCTCCCATTATTGCCCCCTCCCCGAGCCTGTGAATCTCACCCTCTGCTGCTCTCTTACTCGCACTGCCGTTTCTCCTCCCTACCCAGATATCTGACAGAGACACGTTAGTGCCAGATTCCTTACCTTAGAATATCCCCAGGCGTCAGGCTGGATCCGGAATGTTTTGCGTAGCAGTACCCTTGCGCGTCGGTAGGCGGCGGCTCCGCGTCCGTCGTCGGGATCGCCGGATGACGTCGCGGCCAGTACTTAGACGCTGCCCATGCGCGCTGACGTTAGTTCTTCTTTTTCCGCGCCAGCAAGCGCAGATCCGGGAAGAGCAGTGCCCTAGTCATTTTTTGACTAAGTTGTTTGTGATTTTTATCACTGTTTTTTCTCGAGTCGTTCGACTCCGACGGTGTCAGTAGGGATGCCCGGCTTCAAGCCATGCGACGCCTGTGGTCGGATGATGTTGATCACGGACCCGCATCGAGACTGTCTCTACTGCCTCGGACGCGACCACGACTCCAAGTCGTGCCCCGACTGCCGGGCCTTGCATCCGAAGGCTTTGCGAGAGCGGTCTCGAAAGCTCCTCGAGGTCCGGCAGTCGGCTCCGCGCCAACCCAAGCCTCGGTCACGTGAGAGGTCGAGGGGCCGGTCGCGGAGTCCTCATCGGTCGTCGGGGTCCAAGTCTTCGCACTCCTCCGGTAAGTCGAAGCACAAGAAGTCGAAGAAGCGTCATCGCTCGACGACTTCCCCTCGCCGGTCTCGCGACTCGGCTGAGGGTCCTGTCTGCACTGTCCCTGCGGCTCCGGGAGTGCCTGTGGAGCCGCCGTCGCATTACCCGCCTTTCCCGGGTTCGGCAGCGACTCCGGCCGAAATACAGGAATTCCTGTCGGCCATCAATCAATCAATCACAGAATTTGTAAAGCGCACTACTTACCCGCGAGGGTCTCAAGGCGCTGGGGAAAAAAAAAGGGGGGGGTGCTGCTACTGGTCGAACAACCAGGTCTTGAGTAGCCTCCTGAAGGTCAGCAGGTCTTGGGTCTGTCGTAGGCTTAGTGGAAGGGTGTTCCAGGTCTTGGCGGCGAGGTGGGAGAAGGATCTGCCGCCGGTGGTGGTTCTTCGAATGCGAGGGACGGTGGCGAGGGAGAGGTCGGCGGAGCGGAGTTGGCGGTTGGGGACGTAGAAGAGGAGTCGTCTGTTGAGGTAGGCTGGGCCAGTCTTGTGGAGTGCCTTGTGTGCGTGGATGAGGAGTTTGAAGGAGATTCTCCTGTCGACGGGGAGCCAGTGCAGGTTCCTCAGGTGGGGGGTGATGTGGCTGTGGCGTGGTACATCGAGGATCAGGCGTGCGGAGGCGTTTTGTATGCGTTGCAGTCGCTTGATGAGCTTGGCCGGGGCTCCCGCGTAGAGGGCGTTCCCATAGTCAAGTCTGCTGCTGACGAGGGCCTGGGTGACTGTTCTTCTCGTGTCTGTCGGGATCCACCTGTAGATCTTGCGAAGCATGCGGAGGGTGTTGAAGCCTCAAGGTCCCCCCGGTGCGACTTCGGGCCCCGCGGGCCCTTCTGGGGTGCCTACGGCGACTCCGGTCCCGGCGCCGCCAGCCCCGGTCCCGGCTCCGGCCTCGACCCCGGCTCCGGCGTTGCCGCAACCCCCATCGACGCCGGTTGACCTGACGACACCTCCACCGGCGCCGATTTCACCAGTACCGTTACCGACGCCGCCCGGGAGTCGTCGTACCCCGGTTCTCTCCGGACACGGCGCCGGACCGGCGTCGGTCGACTCCGACGCCGATGCGGCCTTGGGTCCCGCATGTCCCTCCTCCTTACTTTGAACCTGCTTTGGAGGACGAAGAGGACTGGGAGGGGTCTGAGGACCCTCTCACTGCCCAATGTGAGTTCGATCAGGACTGGGCTGAGGAACTTGGGGATGCCAGTGGTCTGGACACCTCTCTGGACATTGGCATGCTGTCTCCTCCTTCCGTGGCTACGGAGGAGGGAGCAAACTTTGCTACGGTGTTGCGTAGGGCAGCTGAGGCCCTGCGCCTCAAGTTGCCTACAGTGGCTGTCAGGCCTAACATCCTGACGGAAGTGCTTCAGCCGGCGGCTACCTCCTCGGAGCCACTGCTGCCTTTCAACGAGGCACTTTCTGACGTTCTATTGGGCACCTGGTCCAAGCCCACCACAGGGGCTCCTGTGGATAGGAACGTAGCCCGACGCCATCGCCCTGCTCCGGGCGACCCCCTGTTCCTCTCCCAACACCCCACCCCTGAGAGCTTGGTTGTCCAAGCCTCTGCTTCCCAGAGCGCCTTCCCTACCGCTCCCCGGATAGGGAATCCAAAAAACTGGATCAATTTGGGAAGAAGGTTTTTACTTCCTCCAGTGCTGGCTTGCGGTCTGTCAACACCGCTTGCCTCTTGGGCCTATATTCCCACTGTTTGTGGGATTCGGTGGCGCAGGTTCTGCCCCAGTGTCCTGAGGAGGTCCAGACACTGCTTTCCCGCGCCATTGCGGAAGGAAGGGGTGCGGCAAAGTATACCATCAGATGTGGCCTAGATACCGCCGACTCGCTGGGCAGATCGCTTGCGTCGACAGTAGCGCTGCGCCGCTACGCCTGGCTGCGAACCACTGGTTTCTCGGATGATGTCCAAAACACTCTTATGGACATGCCCTTTGATGGTGTCGGTCTTTTTGGCACCAAGGCAGACCATGCGCTGGAGCGCTTTAAGGACTCACGGGCTACAGCCAAGTCCCTGGGCCTTTCTGCTGTGCGCCCTCCGCAACAGTCTGCTTTTCGCCCCTTTCGTGGCCACGGAAGAGGCGCCCAGTCACGTCCGCTGCCCAGCCACCGCCCCGCGCTTCAGGCGTCTACGCGTGGCCGAGGACGTGGCTCCCGCCGTGGCGGGTCGGGTAACCAGAGTGCGGATCAGGCCACCACCCCCACCCCGTCCGCGGCCTCCAAGCCCTCCTAGTCCTTCCTTTCAGGTCCACAGCACGCCAGTAGGTGGCAGGGTCGGCCATCACCTTCCCCACTGGCGTGCCATCACCTCGGACAGGTGGGTCTTGGACATTGTCCGAAGGGGTTGCTCCCTCCCCTTCAAGACTCCCCCCCCCCCTTCCCCCCCCCCCGCCATGCCACCTCAATTCCACCGCATGTCGGGGGATCATTTGGTGCTTCTTAGAAAGGAAGTTGCGGCCCTTTTGGCTAAAGGGGCCATCAAGTACGTTCCGACCCCAGAAGTAGGGCGTGGTTGTTACTCCCACTACTTTCTGGTGCCCAAAAAGGACAAGGAGGACATGCGTCCTATCTTGGACCTCCGGAACGTCAATCGCTTCCTCCGGAAGGAGAAGTTCAAGATGCTCACCCTAGCTCAGGTCTTGACTGCCCTCGACCCTGGAGACTGGATGGTAGCTTTGGACTTGCAGGACGCATATTTTCACATCCCCGTCCTGCCGGCCCACCGGCGTAACCTGCGGTTCACGGTAGGCCTCGAGCATTTTCAGTTCACCGTGCTCCCCTTTGGCCTTACAAGCGCCCCTCGGGTGTTCACAAAAGTGATGGCGGTGGTCGCAGCTCATCTGCGCCGGGCAGGGGTTCCAGTCTTCCCCTACCTCGACGACTGGTTGTTGAAGGCGGGCTCGTCCTAGGCAGTCGTCTCCCACCTCCAGACTACGGCCGAACTCCTGCACTCGCTGGGGTTCTCAATCAACGTGCCGAAGTCGCACCTGATTCCTTCTCCACAGCTCCTTTTCATCGGAGCAGTTCTGGACACGACGCAGTTTCGGGCTTATCCTCCCGAACGGCGAGTCCAGGATATTCAGGCTATGATTCCGATCTTTCAGCCTCTATCCTGGGTTTTGGTACGGATGACCCTGAGGCTGCTGGGCCTCATGGCCTCCTGCATCCTGCTGGTCGACCAAGCCAGATGGCATATGCGGACTCTGCAGTGGGACCCGAAGTTCCAGTGGGCGCAGCATCAGGGGAACCTGTTTGATTACGTCCAGATCTCGGAGGGAACTGCAAAACAGTTGCAGTGGTGGCTCTCGAACCGGTAATGGGTCATGGGCAGATCCCTCTCCCTTCCCCAGCCAGAGCACACAGTTGTGACGGACGCGTCCCTTCTAGGATGGGGCGGTCACATGGGAGAGGCGGAGATCAGAGGCCTCTGGTCTCTGGCGGAGTCCCGGCTCCATATCAACCTTCTGGAGCTCCGGGCGATCCGACTTGCACTCAAGGCATTCCTTCCCTCTGTCCAAGGGAAGGTAGTGCAGGTGTTCACAGACAACACCACCGCCATGTGGTACTGCAACAAACAGGGCGGGGTGGGGTCGTGGACCCTATGTCAGGAGGCTCTACGCCTCTGGACATGGCTGGAACATCAGGGCATATTCCTGATGGTTCAACACCTGGCAGGTTCCCTGAACGCCAGGGCGGACGAACTCAGCCGCAGGTGCATGATGGATCACGAATGGCGTCTTCACTCGGAGGTGGCGCAAGGACTCTTTCTACAGTGGGGAGAGCCTTGGTTCGATCTATTCGCCACCGAAGAGAACGCGCAATGTCATCAGTTCTGCGCGTTGGAATTTCCAAGGCGGCACTCGCTCGGCGACGCTTTCGTCGCGAGTGGAGTTGCGGTCTGTTTTACGCCTTTCCGCCTATACCACTTCTACCCAGAGTGTTGAAGAAGATTCGGCGCGACCGGGCCCAAGTCATTCTTGTGGCTCCGGACTGGGCTCGAAGAGTTTGGTATCCCGAGCTACTCAGTATGAGCGTCGATCCCCCGATCCGTCTGCCTCTTCGGGAGGATCTTCTGTCGCAGCAGCAGGGGACGGTCCTCCACCCGAACCTGTCCAGTCTCCACCTCCTTGCGTGGAGATTGAGCGGCGGCAGTTGATTCCTTTCGACTTGCCTCCCGAAGTTTGTGATGTGATTCTGGCAGCCAGGCGTCCCTCCACTAAGGTGGTATACGCCTGCAGGTGGAACAAGTTTGTGGCATGGTGCACAGCAAAGGCTGTGAATCCCCTTTCTGCCCCTCTTTTCGAGGTTCTTCTGTTCCTTCTTTCTCTGGCCCAACAGGGTTCTGCCCTGGGTACCATCAAGGGCTATCTTTGTGCAATCTCGGCCTTCCTCAGGCTTCCTGATCAGCCCTCCCTTTTCAAGTCCCCTGTTGTTAACAGGTTTCTTAAAGGCATTACACACCTCTTCCCTCCTGTTCCGTTTGTAATGCCTCAGTGGGACTTGAACTTGGTTCTTACCTTTTTAATGTGCGCTCCCTTTGAGCCTCTACATAACTGTCCTCTTCGTCTTCTCACTCTGAAGACAGCCTTTCTGGTGGCCATCACCTCCGCTCGGTGGGTGAGTGAGCTCCAGGCTCTTTCTTGCAAGCCTCCCTTTCTGTCTGTCCATCCAGACAAGGTTGTTCTTAGGACGCGTCCGTCCTTCTTGCCAAAGGTGGTTACTGCTTTTCACATTGGGCAGACCATCACTTTGCCCACCTTCTTTCCGCATCCTTCTAGAGAGGAAGAGAGGCTCCACCGTCTGGACCCAAAACGTGGGATTTCGTTTTATCTCAACCGCACACAGCAGTTCCGGGTGGACGACCAGCTCTTTGTTGGCTATGTGGGCGCCAAAAAAGGTTGTGCGGTACACAAGCGGACCATCTCCCGATGGGTCGTCTTGTGTATCAAGGCCTGCTATTCTTTGGCTAAGAAGGAGCCCCCTGTTGGGCTGTGTGCCCATTCCACCAGGGCAACAGCCGCCACCACTGCTTTGGGACGTGGTGTCCCATTGCAGGACATTTGTCAAGCAGCTATGTGGGCCTCGCTGCACACGTTTACCAAGCATTACTGCCTTGACAGCCAGGTCCGGAGAGACGGCTTCTTTGGCCGTTCTGTTCTCCGGGACTTCCTCGTCTGATCTTTGTTCGCAGACCCACCACCGGGGTTGGTATTGCTGGGGTATCTATTCTAAGTGTAGGAATCTGTCACTAACGTGTCTCTTTCAGATGCACAAGTTACTAACTTGTGTAACGATATATCTGTAAGAGACAGTAGTTAGTGACAGATTCCTTACCGCCCCACCCATCCTCCCCGTTCTGCAAACTGATTTCTAGGGTTAAGGACATCCCTTTCAGGGCCCTAGTATTTTTTCAGACACCAATTTCAGCTTCTTGCATGGCTCTGCGTTCCTGGCGCGGAAAGTCGTGTACAGAACTGACGTCAGCGCGCATGGGCGGCGTCTAAGTACTGGCCGCAACGTCATCCGGCGATGCCGACGGACGCGGATCCGCACTACGCCGCCTACCGACGCGCAAGGGTACTGCTACGCAAAACTTTCCGGATCCAGCCTGACGCCTGGGGATATTCTAAGGTAAGGAATCTGTCACTAACTACTGTCTCTTACAGATATATTGTTACACAAGTTAGTAACTTGTGCGTTTGACTTATTCTTTCATTTTCCTTACTCGAAGGTGATCTTATCCCCTGCTGTTTCTCTTACTCATCCCGAAGTGTCATTTACTTTCTTCTTTTCCATACTCTTTAAAGGGGATCTTCCACCCACCGGTTTCTCGTGCTCTCTCGCTCGCCCCATGTTTCTCTAAGCTCTTCCTCAGCCAGATGGTTTGCTTACTCCCTCATTTTCTTCACTCAAAAGTGATTGTAACCCTACCCGTTGTTTTCCCTTAATACTTTGCCGCCTCTCGCTGCCCCCTCTACCAGTATCTTTCTAGTGCCTATATCTGCCTTTTCGCCTGTGTTCACCATTTTCTGTACTTCTTCCTTGCCTCTTCCCTTGCTTTCTCCGCAAGGCCTTTCGTCTTCTATTTCGCTACTTTTCCCTTCGTGTTTTCTCTCATCTCTTCTCTGCCATCAGCCTACTAACGCTTCCCCTCATTCCCTCCACGTGGCCCTCGTCAACCATTGTCTCTCTTCCTCTCACATTAATTCCCACCTTGCCCTTAACTCGTGCCGCAGCAAGGGTCTCATGCGCCCTGGTGCAACCAAGGAAAATGCCCCCCTCCCCTCTTTTCCTCAGTGCGCCCCAATAAGCCTCGGGGACCCGGTGCCACTGCACCTGTTGTACCACTGATAGCTACACCCCTGCACGCGACCCAATTTAACTGGACTTGGTCTCTCCGCGTTCTGATCATCTATTCCTTGCATCTATCTCGCTCAGACTCCCCGTGTCTCCTCACTTATCGTCCCCACCACTCCCTGTCTTTCTGTTGCATACTATTTTATCTTCCATTGGAAAAAACATTCTACCCTATTTTTAGTCCTCTTCTGCCATCCTTATTCTCTTTACTGCTATCCACATTCCCTCACCTTCCAAAAGGGTATCCCCAATCCTCCTCACCCTGACTCCCTTGTCCATATACTTTAATGTCACATAATTAATATTTATCTAGAGAAGCGTCCATCACTAAAACGAGCGCTGGTAAATAGAATACACCGCCAGTCTCTGCGTGTTCGCCGATTCTTCCCGTTCTACTTCCTATTGGTCCTCCTTATATCGGCCCTCCCTTCTCTGCTTTCCAATTGGTTGGTCTTCGCCACATAATTCAGCCTCTTCACTGCATCGAAATGATCGCTTCTGTATTGGCTCCTTACATACACAAGCGGACTACATAAAATTGTCCTGTACTTCAAGGTCACTGCAAGTCTAACACAACTACACTACAACAACAAGCATTGGCATAGCCAATAGGTCTCGCCTTTGGGACCTTATAAGTGTTTAGCCATGCAACAGTTGATGTTGTTGCACCAAGGATATTGTACTGCATAACTAAATACTTAAGGTTCCAAAGGCAAGACCTATTGGCTATGCCAATGCTTGTTTCAAAATGTATTTACTTTTTAGGTCTCGCCTGAGCCAGCGCAAGCTGTCTCTGCGAGACATTTAGTAAGTGGGTTTTGAAAGTGCTACCCACAGGCTTTTGCTGGCCTCCAGCTTGCGTTCACGATGGCGTGCACAGCTGCCATCTGGGTTTCCTATCTCTTCCTCATTTCCTCGTCATGGCTCATTAACTCTCTGGACTCTGATGTTTCAATCGCAGCAGCAGCTCACATTACCAACTGAGGGCCCTGGACTACAGTCACATGAAAAACAGCAGCGATTAGCATTGAAATGCAAGCTTTTTTTTGTCTAGTTAGAAATATTGCTTTGGTGGATTGATTTCACCTTATATCGCTATTTGTTTTATATTAGGAGTCACAGCCTAATTACCAGTATTTTTGTCTCACTCTGTTTTAAAAAAAAAAATATTTATTCACGCACAGCACAAAGCAATATTTAAGGTTACTTTTTCCGCGTCACTTCTTCACTCTATTTAAACTCCACACCCCCCACTCTCTTATTGTCTCTCTCCTTCTCTCTCCCCTCTCTAATTATCTCTCTACTTAATTAACTCTCCCATCTATCTTTTTTTGCCTTTCATTCTCTCTCACCCCTTTATCTGTTTCTCTTTCAAACTCCTTCATTCACTCTCTCTCCCCTTCTTTCTCTCTCTATCCCGCTCCACCCTTTATTCTATGTACACCCTTTCTCTCTCTTTCTCTGTCACCACCCTCTCTAATTGGGCATTATATCTTCACTCTCTCTCTCGGCAACACCACAGCATCACTCGGCATCACCACAGCATCACCACAGCATCACTCAGCGCAACTACAGCATCAATCAGAGCCAGCAAAGCATCACTCAGCACCAACACAACATCTCTCAACGCCATCACAGCATCACTCAACGCCATCACAGCATCACTCAACGCCATCACAGCATCACTCAACGCAACCACAGCATTACTCAGCACAACCACAGCATCACTTAGCGCCACAACAGCATCGCTCAGCGCCACCACATAATTACTCAGCAGCACCACAACATCACTCCGCCCCACCACAGCATCACTCAGCACCACCATAGCTTCACTCAGCGACACCACATCATCACTCAGGGCCAACACTGCATCACTCAGCACCACCACTGGATCACTCAGCACCACCACTGGATCACTCAGCACCACCACTGGATCACTCAGCACCACCACAGCATCGCTCAGCACCACCACAGCATCGCTCAGCACCACCACAGCATCGCTCAGCACCACCACAGCATCGCTCAGCACCACCACAGCATCGCTCAGCACCACCACAGCATCGCTCAGCGTCACCACAGCATCGCTCAGCACCACCACAGCATCGCTCAGCGCCACCACAGCGTCACTCCGCGCCACCACAGCATCGCTCCGCGCCACCACAGCATCGCTCCGCGCCACCACAGCATCGCTCCGCGCCACCACAGCATCGCTCCGCGCCACCACAGCATCGCTCCGCGCCACCACAGCATCACTCAGCGCCACCACAGCATCAATCAGAGCCAGCACAGCATCAATCAGAGCCAGCACAGCATCACTCAGCACCAACACAACATCACTCCGCACCAACACAACATCTCTCAACGCCACCACAGCATCACTCAGCGCCACCACAGCATCACTCAGCGCCACCACAGCATCACTCAGCGCCACCACAGCATCACTCACCGCCACCACAGCATCACTCAGCGCCACCACAGCATCAATCAGAGCCAGCACAGCATCAATCAGAGCCAGCACAGCATCACTTAGCGCCACCACAGCATCACTCAGCGCCACCACAGCATCACTCAGCGCCACCACAGCATCACTCAGCGCCACCACAGCATCACTCAGCGCCACCACAGCATCACTCAGCGCCACCACAGCATCACTCAGCGCCACCACAGCATCACTCAGCGCCACCACAGCATCACTCAGCGCCACCACAGCATCACTCACCGCCACCACAGCATCACTCAGCGCCACCACAGCATCACTCAGCGCCACCACAGCATCACTCAGCGCCACCACAGCATCACTCAGCGCCACCACAGCATCACTCAGCGCCACCACAGCATCACTCAGCGCCACCACAGCATCACTCAGCGCCACCGCAGCATCACTCAGCGCCACCGCAGCATCACTCAGCGCCACCGCAGCATCACTCAGCGCCACCGCAGCATCACTCAGCGCCACCACAGCATCACTCAGCGCCACCACAGCATCACTCAGCGCCACCACAGCATCACTCAGCGCCACCACAGCATCACTCAGCGCCACCACAGCATCAATCAGAGCCAGCACAGCATCACTCAGCACCAACACAACATCACTCCGCACCAACACAACATCTCTCAACGCCATCACAGCATCACTCAGTGCAACCACAGCATCACTCAGTGCAACCGCAGCATCACTCAGCGCCACCGCAGCATCACTCAGCGCCACCGCAGCATCACTCAGCGCCACCGCAGCATCACTCAGCGCCACCGCAGCATCACTCAGCGCCACCGCAGCATCACTCAGCGCCACCGCAGCATCACTCAGCGCCACCGCAGCATCACTCAGCGCCACCGCAGCATCACTCAGCGCCACCGCAGCATCACTCAGCGCCACCGCAGCATCACTCAGCGCCACCGCAGCATCACTCAGCGCCACCGCAGCATCACTCAGCGCCACCGCAGCATCACTCAGCGCCACCGCAGCATCACTCAGCGCCACCGCAGCATCACTCAGCGCCACCGCAGCATCACTCAGCGCCACCGCAGCATCACTCAGCGCCACCGCAGCATCACTCAGCGCCACCGCAGCATCACTCAGCGCCACCGCAGCATCACTCAGCGCCACCGCAGCATCACTCAGCGCCACCGCAGCATCACTCAGCGCCACCGCAGCATCACTCAGCGCCACCGCAGCATCACTCAGCGCCACCGCAGCATCACTCAGCGCCACCGCAGCATCACTCAGCGCCACCGCAGCATCACTCAGCGCCACCGCAGCATCACTCAGCGCCACCGCAGCATCACTCAGCGCCACCGCAGCATCACTCAGCGCCACCGCAGCATCACTCAGCGCCACCGCAGCATCACTCAGCGCCACCGCAGCATCACTCAGCGCCACCGCAGCATCACTCAGCGCCACCGCAGCATCACTCAGCGCCACCGCAGCATCACTCAGCGCCACCGCAGCATCACTCAGCGCCACCGCAGCATCACTCAGCGCCACCGCAGCATCACTCAGCGCCACCGCAGCATCACTCAGCGCCACCGCAGCATCACTCAGCGCCACCGCAGCATCACTCAGCGCCACCGCAGCATCACTCAGCGCCACCGCAGCATCACTCAGCGCCACCGCAGCATCACTCAGCGCCACCGCAGCATCACTCAGCGCCACCGCAGCATCACTCAGCGCCACCGCAGCATCACTCAGCGCCACCGCAGCATCACTCAGCGCCACCGCAGCATCACTCAGCGCCACCGCAGCATCACTCAGCGCCACCGCAGCATCACTCAGCGCCACCGCAGCATCACTCAGCGCCACCGCAGCATCACTCAGCGCCACCGCAGCATCACTCAGCGCCAGCACAGCATCAATCAGAGCCAGCACAGCATCAATCAGAGCCAGCACAGCATCAATCAGCGCCAGCACAGCATCACTCCACGCCATCACAGCATCACTCCACGCCATCACAGCATCACTCAGTGCAACCACAGCATTACTCAGCACAACCACAGCATCACTTAGCGCCACAACAGCATCACTCAGCGCCACCACATAATTACTCAGCAGCACCACAACATCACTCTGCGCCGCCACAGCATCACTCTGCGCCGCCACAGCATCACTCTGCGCCGCCACAGCATCACTCTGCGCCGCCACAGCATCACTCTGCGCCGCCACAGCATCACTCTGCGCCGCCACAGCATCACTCTGCACCAT
Organism: Calotriton arnoldi; assembly: GCA_963921515.1. Lineage (NCBI taxonomy): Eukaryota > Metazoa > Chordata > Amphibia > Caudata > Salamandridae > Calotriton > Calotriton arnoldi. The sequence continues at coordinate 1,708,360 of CAWUFW010002295.1, forward strand.
CACAGCATCACTCCACGCCATCACAGCATCACTCCACGCCATCACAGCATCACTCCACGCCATCACAGCATCACTCAGTGCAACCACAGCATTACTCAGCACAACCACAGCATCACTTAGCGCCACAACAGCATCACTCAGCGCCACCACATAATTACTCAGCAGCACCACAGCATCACTCTGCGCCGCCACAGCATCACTCTGCGCCGCCACAGCATCACTCTGCGCCGCCACAGCATCACTCTGCGCCGCCACAGCATCACTCTGCGCCGCCACAGCATCACTCTGCGCCGCCACAGCATCACTCTGCGCCGCCACAGCATCACTCTGCACCATCACAGCATCACTCCACGCCATCACAGCATCACTCCACGCCATCACAGCATCACTCCACGCCATCACAGCATCACTCAGTGCAACCACAGCATTACTCAGCACAACCACAGCATCACTTAGCGCCACAACAGCATCACTCAGCGCCACCACATAATTACTCAGCAGCACCACAGCATCACTCTGCGCCGCCACAGCATCACTCTGCGCCGCCACAGCATCACTCTGCGCCGCCACAGCATCACTCTGCGCCGCCACAGCATCACTCTGCGCCGCCACAGCATCACTCTGCGCCGCCACAGCATCACTCTGCGCCGCCACAGCATCACTTCTGCGCCGCCACAGCATCACTCTGCGCCGCCACAGCATCACTCTGCGCCGCCACAGCATCACTCTGCGCCGCCACAGCATCACTCTGCGCCGCCACAGCATCACTCTGCGCCGCCACAGCATCACTCTGCGCCGCCACAGCATCACTCTGCGCCGCCACAGCATCACTCTGCGCCGCCACAGCATCACTCTGCGCCGCCACAGCATCACTCTGCGCCGCCACAGCATCACTCTGCGCCGCCACAGCATCACTCTGCGCCGCCACAGCATCACTCTGCGCCGCCACAGCATCACTCTGCGCCGCCACTGCATCACTCTGCGCCGCCACTGCATCACTCTGCGCCGCCACTGCATCACTCTGCGCCGCCACTGCATCACTCTGCGCGACCACAGCATCACTCTGCGCCAAGACAATATCTCTCAGCACCACCACAGCATCACTCAGCATCGCCTTTGCACTAGTACACCACCACATCATCATCACTCAGCAAGACCTGAGTATCATTCAGCATCACCTCAGCATCGTCTCCGCACCAGTCACCACCACCACCACCACCACCTCAGCATCACTCAGCACCACCTCAGCCTGCTCTCGGAATCTGGCATGTGTTGATTCTCCCCTAGCGTCTGGCCGCTGCTAGTGTTATAATACAGGTACTAGTTCCCAACCTTCACCCTCCGATTGTTTATGCCCCCTCAAAAAAAAAGCTTTAATAAACAACCATTGGAATAGGCAGAAACAAGTTGCCAGCATTGCAAGAACAAAAGAAAACTGAGGAAATATTTTTTATTGTAAATACTTTTTTTAATATGGTCGTTCAGTTTTACTTAATGCCTTCTTGGTCATATATAAAGTAACAAAAATGCTTCTGACACTTTTTTATTACAACTTTTCAGCATGCTGCATAGCAGCCACACTTCTCTACAGCACAGCTTGAAGACAGTGGCAAAGTCAATAGCTCTGGCTAAACACTTATAAGGCCCCAAAGGCGAGACCTATTGGCTATGCCTATGCTTGTTATTCTTAACAATGCGAAAAGTTGGTAAAGACAATACCACATATATTTGAGAATTTGAGTAGGTTGCTCAAAGGAAAAGGTGTAAGGAGAAGAAAGTGCTTGTGCTTAAAATAGGAAAAGGGAAAATAAGAGGCTGTAGAAAGTCAAATTAGTATCCATTTGATATTGATACTGGTTATTTAATGCAACAAAAACCAGTACGAGACCTGTCCATAATATAATTCCTACATCAACTCAATGATCTTTTTTTATCTGCATAAATGCACCATCTGGCGAAAGGGCAGGGTGATATGGTATGGTACAGGTCCTTGCTGGGGGGTATGCGTCGACGTTTCGACCCGACTTGTGCGTAGAGGGTAATTTAAAACCTCCTCTTGCGGGTCTTCATCAGGACAAAAGGGGAGGTGAGGCAACCTAAGAGGTGAAAATAAAATTAATGGCGCGCATTGTGTATGTAATGCCATATTGTTCAATGGGGTGTGAGTACTAACCTATTCCTGGTGCCGAGGATGGGCAGGCCAGGTCACTATTCCCGTAGGTGAATAGTCTGTAAGAAGGATAGAAAGTGAGAGTCAAACTCTACTTGAAGGAATACTGTTACTCCAAAGAAAGGGTGCAAGGGAAAAACACTTACCCGCACAATGCGGAGTGTAAAGAGCATCTAATTTGATGGGATGTCAAAAGCGGACTTTGCAGAAGCTCTGATATGAGTTGTCAACGCGGGTAATGAAAACCCAAGAGTAAATCCCAAAGGGAGTTGAATTAATCCATTTTCCTGCGGAATAATAAATAATGTGGAACCTATAAGTACCTAGTTGTAAAATCACAGAAGCAACAGAATGTGCGTCTAATCACACCGGCGTGTGACGCCGCTGAGGCATACCTGTTCTAGTCTCACAGCGTTCGGAGAAAGTCTACTGCTCCTTCGAATCCCAAAGGGGGACTGATCTGGGCACCCGGTACTTAAGGTAAATATGCCGGTGCCGCGTGCACGTTGCGCGTGCGCTCATTAGAATGCGACGGCGTGCGTCGCCTAGGGAGAAGCGCATCAACCGTGAAAAGCCGCGGATGAAGACAGACTCACAGTGAAGTTTGGAAATTAAGCCTCGTTAATCCTGATCTTTCAAGGACTACATGCAGGATGGCGATCTGTTTAAAAACTAGCAGTGTGGATGCGAGTCACCAAGGGAGACAGACTAGGGCTTCCACGGCGATTCAGTGAAAGAACCGCAACAAACGTATACATTTTTTCGCGGAAATACTAGTCTAAAGGGCGTGAACATTACAGTTATACATGAACAAACAGTGCATAGTGAATAACATTGGTACATTGTACAAAGTAACGATGTGAAATAAATTTAAATACATAAATATAATAAATACAGAAAGATCTGATAAATGGAACATTTACATTGGCCAATGGAAAATGAAAAGTATACACATGGGTAGCCAAACATAAACACAATTATATGTGGCTATATATGAAGTGAATTGATTGTGATTGTGATTATACAGGTATGCCTACATAGGTATGCACGTAGATGACCCAATGCCGCTATGCAGTGCTGCGTGATCTGAGAGGTGAATAGGGAGGTGTTCTATCGATGTCACTTTCTCCACCTCTCTCCTATCCATAAAAAAGTAATCTAGTCTGGAATAGTGGCTATTCTTTTTACTATGGAAGGTATAGTCCCTATAGTTCCCATTTACTTTACGAAAAACATCGCATAGGTTATAATTTTCCAGCATATCCACTAAGTAAGCTCTCATCTTTGGGGAGTTAATCTGAATCCATATTGAAGATCTATCAAGGTTGTTGTCTAAAAGAATGTTGAAGTCCCCCCTACGGTAATAGGTCATTAAAATCTCCCAGACTTGAAAAAAGGTTTGCCAAGTGAGGTGTCGTCGATATTCAGGCCATAGTAGCTCACTAGCGTGTGCAAACGTTGATGTATATTAATCTCCGCTATAATCCAGCGGCCTCCCTCATCCGCTTTATATCTTGTCAGCCATACTCCAGATCTCGTTTTAAATATGAGGGCTATACCTTTAGTGCATTGCGGTTGATTAGTGACTACAACGATTTCCACCCACTTTTGCTTTAACAATAAATCTCTACATTCCTGCATCCCTAAGTGGGTTTCTTGTAACATGATTATTTGTGAATTGTGTTTCTTCAAGTACTGCAGTATAATACGTTGGCTTTTCTTTACCCGCATCCCATTAACATTCCAACAAAGTATCTCGAGAACCCTGTTCTTTTTTTTATTATCTACATCCCTTATACTCATCACTTTGATTTATGTTTTCCCTTTTCCAATTTAGTGCTACCCTTCTACCCTGACTTTGGGACTCAATTTTCTTTTCTTTTTTCCTCATGCTCCCCACCACATGTGCTCCCACCCCCCCACCCCCGGGAACTCTCCTGTTCTTATGTCTAGGCCTTAACATATATAATAAACAATAGGATCCACCCTAAGGAGGTTTTTGCGAGAAGAAAGGAGATTTACAATTTAAGAGTCATGTGCATTACCTACAATGGTGGGAAGCACATAGTGTTTCTTAAATACCCCTCACACACCAAAAGGGCCCTTGGTGTCATGCTTCATCATGGGGATCTTCCCGCCCCGCTGCGGGACTGGGCGTTCTACGACCTACGAATACGTGGGAGCACTGATGTCACAACTATGTGTGCTGTGGGAATGGGTGAGTGAAAAGGGTCAGGAGTGAATAAAAAGTGAGTTAAAAAATACCTAGCTCTCGTGGATTAGAAAATTTTAATATTCCGTTGAGCCGGTATTATTAAAAAGGTGAGTCGGAGGTATGTTGCTTCAATGTGCAATGCCTCCTGTGTGTGTCAACCTGTTTCGAAGCGTGCTGCTGCTTCTTCAGGAGAAGGCTTCTGATCCCTTTTGCTCTCACAAGACAATGCTGAGAAATTTCAAAAAATGATATATGTATAAGTAGATAATACTACGTGACGAACAAGACCTACTCGTCTTTAGTTATATATACAATACCCAAGGTATTTCCTAGTTGGCAATTTGTTTGTGGATATGACCATGCCCCAAGAGCCTTAGAACAGGGGGAACCACGTGCCAGTATCGCACTACGATCTGGGACGCTGTCGTTGCTCAAGGTTCCACTCCTCTCGGCTCCGTCGGCCTTAACTTAGCCTTTTCGACCTCAACCAATCCTGCTTCCTAGCTCATTTATTTTCCAGAAGTCCCCTCCCTCTTGACCTGCGCTATGAAGCCGTCTACATCATCGGGGGCCAGGAAATTGTACATGTTGTTTTGCCAATGACCTTGAGGATGGCTTGAAATCTTAGTTGCACGTTAGCCACCAGTCCCCTCAGCTCTTCAATTCTTTTCCCCAGCTCCCATTTCCTGTCAGTCTCCCTGGAGATGTCTGACCTGATTTTAAATGAGGCCCCCGAAGCTTGCAGCGACACTTCCTTCAGTGCCAGACTTAACAGTTTCTCCTTCACAGTGTAGGAAAGAAAGTTCACCAAAATCTTCTGAGGTTTTTCCCGCCCTGGGTGCATTTTAAAGGGGTCTCTATGCACTCGCTGAATTTCACCCTCCAAATTGGAGAGACCAGCTTCTCGGGGGAAGGCGCTTCTCAGCATTTTAATTATGAAAAATGTAATGTCTGCCCCCTCAATGCCTTCAGTGACTCCCAGGATTCTAACATTTTTCCTTCTAGCATTGTTTTCCAGCTTTTCTAGTTTATCAGTCAAGGCCTTCTCTCTTTGCTTCAAACGCACAATTCCTTGCGTGTTCTCTTGGCAGATGACTTAAGTCCTTGTAGCCCGCACTCTAACTCCCGTGTTCGTTGTGTCAGACCCTGAATCTTTGTCTCCAGACTGGAGCAGGTCGCTTGAATCCCTATTTGATTTAACTCAGAGATCGAAAACCGTTCAATAATTTCCTGTGTTGGCTTGCCTAACATAGCCTGGACTGGGTTCAGCCCTATAAAGGTCCCTTTAACGGTCCCGATGTCCTGCTCCCCTGTCTGAGACGTCCTGTCTGGGGCCTTGCTCTGCTCAGCTTTATCCCTCCCCATTTCAACGTTTGGCTCTGTGGGAGTTAAACAGGAGAAACTGTTCTGCAGGGAGATAGCAGGGGAGCCTCCTCCTTGACCTCCCAAATCCGAGTCCATTACCCCGCGGCCGGAGACCTACCGTCCTCTTCTTCACCCTCTTCTATCTTTAAATCTGATCTAACCTTAAAATACGATTTCAACGAGGGGGTAATCTTAGGGGGTCTTACAGCTAGAGAGTCCTGCTTCACCTGCTTCTCCTTTAACTGGGGTGTTAACCCTACCTTGGATGGAGGTATCCTAGTAACCGACTTTCTTTGGGTCTTTGTTTAGCTGGCACCTTCACTGGGACTAGGGCACACCTATTTCTGCCTTCAGGCTCATCTGCTGTCGGCCCCCACATAGAACTGTGGGACCTCAATGTGTATCTAGTTACAGACACCTGTTGCTTCTCCCCTCTGGCTTGTTTCTTCCTACCTAGGTGGTTGTGCCCCCCAGAATCACTTTGCTGGACCGGCAGGCTGTCCAAACTGGCCACCAACTGGGAACAGACTGCTTCAACGGACTTACCATCTATCCCAGCATCCATTGGGGCATGTCTGCAGGCTCTGTTTTTCTTGCTGCTCTTGCTACTCGCCCTGCTGACCCTAGCATAACGTAGTGTAGCGGGCGTTTCAGTTTCCTCTGGGCCCCTTCCAGACTTGTCCACAGTCTGCTTGCTGCCTCCGTGCAGCTGGCTTGTGCTGACGCTGCCCCCAACCACGTTGCTGCCTCGCAGCGGAAGAATGCGCTGGACCGCGCGAAGCTGCTGACAGGGACCTGCCGCGATATGCCAGAGCGGGCGTCCCTTGAGCGACCATCCGGTGGCTGGCAGCATATAAAGTAGATGGGGGACAAAATGCGTTCAATTCACGGTGAGCTGTCTGCGCTCATTCTGAGCTACCTCCAGGTGGCTCCAGACTGGCGCTTAGCCGGCCGCCATGTTCCCCGCCTTCCAACCGAAACAAGCCCCTGCCTTCCCGCCTTGACGCCTTTGTAACGCGACCCCCAGCCTCACCTGCTATCAGGAGCAGGCTCCCTTCCTGTCTCCCCTCCTTTTTGGCGGGAAGACAGGCGGGAAAAATTAGCGCAGCCCAGAAGGTGTGCCCACCTCTGCCAACCCCACCCCTCAGGTGGGGGAGGTGAGGTGAAGCCCACTCTTCACTCTCCAATCAGGATTAGGTATTGTGCCCCCTCCCCCCACGTGGGGTGAGCACACCAAGGGTGTAGTCACCCGAAGGTCAGTAGCCCATTGGCTACTGACATCGAGACCCCTAAAACGCCCCCTAAATACAATATTTAGGGGGCAGCCCTAAACCAAGAAGACAGATTCCCGCAACCTAAGAAGAAGAAGGACGAAAGAAGACGCCCAGAATAGGCGACTGCAGAGAAGAACTGACTTGGCCCCAGCCCTACCGGCCCTTCTGCAGTTTCCAGAGATCCTGCGACAAAAGTCGCCTTGTCCTGCAGCCAACTGATGACTGACTGCCTTCAACAAAGACTGGAACTCCTGTGAACAGCAGCTCTGTTCAAAAGAAACTCCCAAGACCGAATCTGAGCCTGCTGAGGACAAAGAAACCCGATGCCTGGAACCACCACTGCACCGGACGCCTACGGCCCGAATCCAGTGGTCCATGGGTCCCAGGGAGGTCCCCCAGTGCTCCAGAGTCTGAGTCCACCGTGGGTTGACCCCTCCAGGACTCCCCAACGTCACCTGCAGCCTCTACACCGAGACCCCCCTCAACTTCGAGTGGCCCGGTAAGGTGAAATCCGACCTCAAAAGACACCCCTGCATCCAGCCGCCCTGCGCCCTAGAGAAGAGAACCCGAGGTGCACCTATGTCTTCGAGCCCTCCAGTGTACCTGCCCAGCTGTTTGTTCCTCCCGGAAGTCTTCCTGGACCGAGCCTACATCCGGAAACTCCCATTGAAAACAGGGCACCCGACTCCAAAACAGCACCCTGCGCCGTTGCGGGTGCACCTTGTGTGCTAACTCTGATCCCCCTTTGCCGTGAGCTTAACACCAGGAGCTTTGCTCCCACAACCTTGTGGCCTGCTCGTGAGCAGCCACCAACCGGAGGCCCTCTATCCCCAATTGGATAACATTAGGCCTCAGCACCCGGCCGCCCTAGTGCCGCTGAGGGTGTTCTGAGAGTGCATCCTCGACCCTGGGGGAACCCTGGTTCTAACCCCAGAATACCAACTCCGACAAATAGGTACTTACCTGAACACCGTTAACTTAATTTCCTTCCATAGGATTGCATTGACTGTTTTTCCTTGAAAATTCTTCTAAGTGTGGAGTTGGTTTGTATGAAACATTGAAAAACTGCAAATGTACTAAAAGTGAATTACTTATCTTTTGTCTAGAAAATGTCTCAGTGTGATATGTAGGCATATCACACTGATTAGCAAAAGTAATATAAAAAGTAATCTAAAAAGGTAACGTGCGCAGTAATCTGTAAAGTAACTGAAAAGTTATTTCGAACTGTTGACTTATCTGTAATCAACCAACTGCATTTGAACCTGCATTCAACTGTAAATCACTGCATAAGATTTTGCAAAATATTATTTCACTTACCTGCACCAGGCTTGACTTGGTTCTAGAAATAAAATAACTAAATAATATTTTTATGCAAATAAATTGGTCTGAGTTCAGTCTTTGAGTGTGTGACATCATTTGTTGCCTGAGTGTGTACAACAAATGCATAACACTACCCTCTGATAAAGCCTTACTGCTCGCCCACTCTATCACAAATAGAGAGTAAGGTGCTATCTACTTTTACCTCTGCCTACCTTTTGGGGTTCCACTGGACTCTGTGCACACTATACCTCATTTTGGTATAGTATATACAGAGCCAGATTCCTACAATGTCTCCAAAAGTATGTATTGACATCTAGAATATTTGGTTTCGAAGACATAGGTATCTTTAGCAAAAGGTTCATATGAAACTGTGAATACTCACTTTCTAAACATTAAACTTAACACCCCTTGGCAGTAGATGTGATGGCCCATAACAGTTTACTGTGGGGCGGTGGACGTGCACCTGTGCTACTGGCATCATAAAAAAGGAAATGTATTTTAATTATGGAATCCATGCATGCCATTTTGTTTTACTTCCGTCACTTGATGATGCTGAAACTACTTATTTCCTCCACACAAACCGGTGTGTTTTTCTGCAATTTAGGCTGTTAAGCCTGCCTCTCTGAGATCCTTAAACCCTAATAAAACTTCTGTTCTGCACCATGATCGCTTCCTTTGCAGAGCCTCTGATTATTTTGAGGCACAGATGGCCCACATAAGGAAGTTCTCCAACATTGATGCCCACAGATTCATGCTTGGAAAAAGGTGCCAAATGATATTTGTGTCAAATGCATGCATGTTTGCCTCCAGACCAGAATCCGAGCTAGTATGCTGCTCTTAACGTTGTTTGGTCAAAGGAATAATAGACGTAATGGTAAAGAATGTGGTGGTCAAGTATTCGCCTATTTTGGACTCTAATTGTGACTTTATTTGAGTATGGTGATAGAGCCCTTCCAGACTATTTTCTGCAGTTTTTCTGTTTCTTTCCTTGAACGAACGTTTACACCTTACTCGCAGAATACCTGAGTAAACATCTCAGTGCTTATGCATTCTGTTTGTAACTTCCACAGTATGCTTCAACTCGTCATGGATTGAGAATGGAACCTTAACTGCTTGGCAACCTGCAACTTGGTCAGTTCCATGCATACTCTCACAAAGTCCTACTCTTTCTACAGTTCTGAAAGTTTTACATGGCTTACTGATTATTGTGATTATTTTGCCTTTAATACTTGAGTAATTTAATATTTCAATTCTTTGAGATGACTATTTATCCAACTTCCTTTCAAACCTTTTTGAGAATAAGATTCTGGGCATCTATCACGCCTTGAGTTCCCTCGATCTTTCCTATTATTTTTACCAACGACCCAAAGTCTAGCCTTGATCATTTTGCCTCCAACTCTCTAATTAAAACCGTGATTGTTTAACTTTACTAAAAGTCAGGTTCCCTTCTTGATCCCTGTCAAGTCAACATTAGCAAAAAAGGCCAGAGCCAGTTTCATCATTGGCCCATCTTACCCGTGCTCTGCACCGTGCTGCCTAATTGGAAAAACGTTCAAGTTATTTCCATTCTTAAAAACACTCTGCTGATCCTATGGACCTTAGTGACTTTCGGTGCATCTTTTTCCTTCCTGTACCAACCAGTATTCTGGAAAAGGAAATCTAAAACTTTCTAGGTTTATGCATTCTAACTCTTCTTTTCTACTCATGCTGGCTTTCACCCTCTGCACATGACTGAAGGAGCCATATTTTGCATCCTTGATGATGATCACCTTGGGTTTGATTGGGGTGGGTTCACGGCCCTCATACTAATACTGTTTGATCTGAGCATGACATCTGACACTGTGTCCCAAGCTATTCTTCTTAACAGAATTTCAGTTGGATATTTGAGGCTTAGCTCTTACATGGCTCCCTTCATTTCTGTACTACAGAACACTGGTTGTCTCTCCTTCAGCTCCTCCGCAAAAAAGATCTGTGGATTTCCACAAGGGTCCTCTCTGCCCCCTTGCAACACACTGCACCTTGTCTAGGAAAGATAACAAAGAGTGCCATTATGTAAACCAGGCCAAACCAATTTCCGTACAGTCTGATTTGTTTACTTCATTAAAATGGTTGTGCATGTGCAGACTGCAGTGAATTGGGAATATTGCTTATAAATTGCTGGGAAGAGAAATGCAATGATAGGAAATCACCAGAGCCTCTATTCTCTGTCTGGTTGTAAAGCTAAATGTGTGCAGCCAGGATCAGGCCTGCAAAAGACAAACTCCCTCATTACTTCTATTTTTTAATTTTCCAGTTGCTGTCAAGTTTGCACTGTCCCTCTGCCGCCATGATGCTCAGTGGGAAAGAGGAGCTTTATTGTTGCACTACTGTGCTACTTCAGTGCACTACTCCAGGCAACTGCCATACCCAGGGTCTTTGCGCCCCAACTAATGTAATTACCCTGCAGAAGGTCACTAGGATTTCTAACAAGCTTCCATCCGTGGCAGCTGCTGTTCTGCTTTCACAGTGTTTTGGCTTTTTAACACCCCTAACTGTCCTCCTGTGGCAGGTTGATGATGTGCAGTCTCCTCTTTTGGCACTTCACAATCCATGATGTTTAACACAAGAGATTGTTAAACACCAAACCCAATTGATTTTTAAATAACTACAGCGTTCATGGTTTCCCACCCCCACCCAGTTGGGGCATTGGCCTGAACTGCTTTTTAGAGGCATGTGTCCTTTGTGTCCATCTTCAGGCCAGATATCAAGACTCCACGTTCTTTCTGTAAGCACTGTTCTTGTAGGTCATTCTATCTCCCCATTTGGCATGGCCAAACGAAAAAACATAAATGGCTGGATTTCTTACTGGGTGCCAAACCTGGCCTCCCTACAGTAAATTAAACTTGGGAATCATCCGTTTGTGACTTCTTTAGTTTAGGCCTCTGTTATACAATTGAGCCTCCATCTCCTCGGCTCTACACTTACCGTAGTGCACCTCTGAATTGCATATGGTTAGAAGGGACTGAGCTAAAAGAGGCAGGGTGCTTTGGTGGGTGTAGGGCCTGGCAGGAAATGGAGCACCCAGTGTTTCTTTGCATTTACCGTACTCTCCGTACTCTTTAGTAATATTGCATTGATATGACTGTTAGGTCTACAGGACGAATATTACAGTAGGTGTCAGTGTTTCTTTCAACTGTGGCATAATGGTCTCCGTTTGTTCTTTTTCTTTACTTAGGTGCTCGTTCACAGACTGCATCGGTGCTCTCCAAACTTCAAGAGTTGAAAGATGTGCAAGAGGAGCTAAAAACCAAAGAAACGGAACTGCAGGCTTTAGAAAAGGAACTGAGCAGTCTAAAAAACACAGTGGAAAAGTAAGTACCTGACAGTAGTTTTATATTTAACTTTCAAAGTTTATAAGGAGGGAGCCTTCAAATTACGAGAAGATATCTTTGTAGTACATTACTAAATCTTTGGAACTTAAGAACATATTCTTTTGGAATGGAAAATAAAGTTGATGGGAATGTGTCTGTTTCTGAAATAGCCAAGCTGGCAAGATTAGTTGAAAAGTGGGTTTCTATCTCTGTGCCTTGAGGTCAACTACAAACCAAGGTTGCTGCATGTAAGGCGACCATGACAAAGAGCGTATGTGGCGTCATCATGCCTTCGTCTTTAATTTTTCTTCCACCAGCACCTTATCACTCCAAAAAGGTGCCAGTTAAGTAATTAGTTGCACCAACACTTCTCTGTACCCAAACCTTCATCATGTTTGAATAGTGTGGTTTAGGCGGCTTTGTCGGGTCAGCAACAGAATTGTCAGACTGGATAATGTGCTACTCTTGGAACCTGTTGTGAATGTAATGCTGTTATAATATGAAAGCCAATGCCTTGCATCTAAGAGAAGCAAGTCTGCATAAGTTAAAGAACCTGCTCACAAATGTGGTCTTTTTAACGCCCCCCCTACGCATGCACACACCCACACTCACTCACTCAGGGCCATTCTGCTTTCTATAATCTAGGAAAATTATTTGTCAGTCTTTTTTCAGGTCCGGTTTTGTCTACAGAAATCAAACAATGAAGCAATAGATTTATTTACAACACTGACAGGTTTTTGTGCCAAGGTGGAGGGGGTTTAGGGGATGAGGCAAAATGCTCCTCAGAGGGACACCTTGGGCTGTCGAAACTGTTGAACTTTCAGCACAAGGTGATGACAAAAAGAGCAGTCGTTAACAGCAGTGTCTGGTTGAAATGTGGCAAAGATGGGTTTAAATACCTATGCGACTTCTTCAGAGTAAGTGAGTGAAGTAAGAAAGTTGTAATTGCTCCGACCTTTTATGCTCCATGAAAAAAGCTAAAAAGGTACTGAATATTGTAGTTTAGAGCCTGTACTGGCTTAAAAGCCATAGGCTTTGTTGGGGCACTCATGATTCATTGTCTGTCAGCAAGCCTGACCCTCAGGGGTATAGCCGAGGGGCTTTGACCCTTTCCAGACAACTTTGGAAAAATAGTGACACGTGCATTAACTCATCAAAATGTCAAAAATAAATGGGTTAAAACCAGGGAGCATTATAGGCTTTAAAAAAAGCATTTTTATGTCATTTGGCTGATTCCTTTATAAAATGTATATAGCAATCTCCTTCATTTCTACATTACACTTCCTTCCATTTTTATGTTGATCCATTCATGCAGATTGTCAGTCATACCGTATGTCATCGATGACCCTCTGGAAATCGTAGGCTGACACCAACTTACCAACTCATATTAGGAAAAAGGGCAGACAGTAAAGCACCTACCTCTCTTTGGTGGCTTGATTATGGTGCGTCTAAAGTAAATACCAGTCCTGTGAGACTACAGGATTATAATTTTTAGTGGGTTACTGAGTTCCTTTTCCTCATGCATGAACACACAAATCCACAGTATGTGTATATATATATATATATATATATGTATGTGTGTGTGTGTGTATATATATATATATATTTTTGCAGCGTGAATCTTTCTGGATTCACTATGCTGTGCATTATTCCTCCATCTAGTGGTTGGGTCCGGAATTGTAGTCTTTCTTTTTTTTTTTCGTGGCCCAGGTGGGCGTCGACATACCACCATTTGGTGTCCTTCGTAACGTCGACGCGCTTCCTCCGGAAGCTCCCACCTTTGGGTGCCATCTTCAGATTCTTTTTTCCGCCGTTGGGTCTGGATAGTTACCGAAGAGTTCCCAGAGATTTGGAGAGAGAATTGACGAATCGCAGAAAAATCTACAAATTCACAGATTTCAACACACCCGACTGACTACAGGTCAGGTAACCGGGACGACGAAGGAGAAGGTTTTCACCCGAGATCTCGACGTCCAACGGAAAATGCGAACACAGGGGGCTCCCTGAGCGCGGGGATGGACAAAACGCCATTCACATTTTGCGGCAACTGCCACCACAAATAGGCCCAGAAGGACCAGCATCCAGTCTGCAACCTCTGCCTGCCGCTCGACCACAACAGCAAGGACTGCAACGCGTGCTCGGCGTTCACCCCGAAGACCCTCAGAGTAAGAGAGAGGCAGAGAAGGGCGAACTACACCATGCAGGGGCCACCTCCATCGCTCCGAGACTTGGGCCTCTCCAGTGGAGAAGAGGACAACATCGCCGAAGGACCGGAGGACTGCACAGTCGTCGAAGTCCAAAAGAAAACGTCGAAGGAGGTAAGAGTCGTCGACCCCTAGACACTCGACCGACACTCATAAGAGTGAAGCAAAGTCCTCGAAGGGAGCTTTGCCGTCGAAACATTCGGCGAAAGCAACGGCACCCAAGGACAAGCAGCCCAGCGGATCCTTCGAAAAGGACTCCCAGACAGCGAAAACACAGGAAAAATCAAGGTTGTCGAAGGCTGCCCTCGAAAAGGACATCTCGACGCAGAGAAAAGAAGGGTCAACAACGACGTCGACTACCTCGAAGCAAAGCGCTCAAACTCTCGACTCCGAACAAGCTGCCGAGATGGAGAGGAAGAAGAGGAGGCTCGAGGCCGAAATGGCGAGCATCCTGCTGCGAAAAAAGGACTTCGACGAAAGGATGAGCCAGTACACCATCCCGCCGAAGCCCGCGACCGAGGTCGAAGGGGGCGACGAAGACCCTGAGCCGCCGAAAACGCCTGAACCGGTCGAGGAACAGGAGGAAGAGGCCCTGTATTACTTCGAGGGCGAAGGCAAGGAAGATCAGCAGACCTACCAGGACTCGACGTCCTCGGAGGCGCAAAACTTGGAGTGGCATGACCTCGACGCCGAAATACCGGAAGAAGGAGTAGACACATACCCTTCGAGGCCTTCACCGCCGGACGATATAGGGATCTATAATATGGTGGTTAAAAAGGCTGCAGAGACCTATGGAGTGAAATTGGAGGAGGAGAAGCCCAAGGCCTGTTTTCTCCTGGAAACTCTGCTACCCACACAAACAAGAAGTCAGTTCCTGCCCATGCTCCCTAGTGTGCTGGACCAGGGCAGGGAGGCCTTCAGGGAGCCAGCTGTATGTAGATCAGTGACCCCGAGGACAGAAAAGAAGTACAAACACTCCTCAAAGGACCCTGCATACATTCAGGGATCAGTGCCAGCTGATTCAATAATAACAGCAACAGCTAGGAAAAGGGCCAATGTGCCCACAAATGCCGGACCACCTCCAGACAAGGAGAGTAGAAGAATTGACCTCATGGGGAGGAAAGTAGAACGGAGTGCGGCGATTCAATGGCGCATCGCAAACTCTAACGCCCTAATCAATAGGCACGCATACCAGCACTGGGAGGAGGTAGGACAACTCCTGAAGCATCTACCAGAACAGTACCAGCAAAGGGCAGCCCACCTGGTAGAGGAGGGCAAAAACATGGCAAACACATGTTTAAAGTCGGCCTTGGACGCAGCAGAGACGTCCAGCAGGCAAATGGTGATTGCGGTGACAGAGAGAAGGCACGTATGGCTTAGGATTTCAGGCTTCAAGCCTGAGGTACAGAACAACATCCTGAACACACCCTTCAACGGAGAACAACTTTTTGGAACGCCAGTTGACGACAAGTTAACTCAGCTCAAAAAGGACAACGAGACAGCAAGGTCCATGGGAGCACTGCAGTTCAGAGGGATGAGAAGGGGTACGCCCTCAAGAAGGCCAGCAGGTAGGGGAGGCAACCAACCTAGTACATCGCACCAAACCTTCCAACAAGGTTATCAAGGAAACAGCCAAACGCAGCAGCAGCAGGGACAGCAGCAACAAAACTGGCAGTACCAGCCACGAGGCCAGTCCTTTCGAGGGCGCTCAAACGGACGGGGACAAACACGGAGAGGAGGGCAACAATCCACCTCCAGGTGACTTCGCCTTACGGCAAACGCCCACCCAGACAACACCTCTAGGGGAGCAACAAAATAAAAGACAAAGCCCAAAAATTATTCGACAAAACAAACAGTTCCCCGGACATATAACACCAGTAGGAGGCAGGATAAGGGACTTCTTCCAAAATTGGAGGAAAGTCACAACGGACAAATGGATACTAAACCTCATACAATACGGCTACTGCATAGAGCTGGAAAAACAACCTCCAAACAAGAGGCCAAACTACAAGGTGCACTCGGCAAAGGAACTTTCACTCTTGCTACTAGAGGCACAGGAATTGCTCAACAAGAAGGCAATAGAGATAGTGCCGTACAAGGAAAGAAACCAGGGGGTTTACTCCAACTACTTCCTCGTACCAAAGGTGGACGAAACGCTCAGGCCTATTCTGGATCTAAGGTTCTTAAACAAGTTCATAAGGACACAAAGATTCAAAATGACATCTCTGCAAGAAGTAATCCCCAGATACAGGAGGGGGATTACATGGCAACTATAGACTTAAAAGACGCGTACTTACACATCCCCATCAACAAAAAACACAAACACCTACTAAGGTTTGTGATCAACAAAACTCACTACCAGTTCACAGTGCTCGCATTCGGACTCAAATCCGCACCAAGGGTGTTTACAAAATGCCTAGCAGCGCACCTAAGGAGGCAAGGAATACATGTATACCCCTACCTCGACGACTGGCTCGTAAAGGCAAGCTCTTACAACCAATGCAGACAACACATCCAGGAAGTCATACAAAAACTAATCCAACTGGGTTTCTCAATCCATTGGGGAAAGTCTTCAATAGAACCGGAACATGTGAAGATATTCTTAGGGGCAGAAATCAACACCATACAAGGCAAGGTGTTCCCCAGCACAAAGAGAACCTTGGCAATACTGAAGGAGACACGTCTTTACCGCAAGGGGCAAGCTCTGACAGTGAGGACAGTGAGCAAACTAATGGGAATGATGGCCTCATGCATACACCTGATCCCAAACATTCGTCTCCACATGAGACCGTTCCAGGAATGGATACAGCAGCAATGGTCCCAGGCAACAGGGAGTTGGGAAGATCTAGTGGTTGTCACACGCGCAGTGCATCAGGAAATAGCGTGGTGGAACAAGGAAAACATATCGCAAGGGAAAACATTCACACAACCAACTCCAACAGTGACCATCACAACGGACGGCTCCCAATTGGGTCGCGCACATGAACAGACTCCAGGTGAGGGGGTTATGGTCGCAGCAGGATGCGGTCAAACACATCAACTACCTAGAGCTAAAGACAGTGTTCCTAGCCTTAAAAGCCTTTCAGAAGGAGCTGTACGGAAACAGGGTGTTGATCCAAACAGACAACACAACCACCATGTATTACATCAACAAGCAAGGAGGAACACACTCGGTGGCACTATCAGGGCTAGCACAGGAAATATGGAGATGGGCCATTCCACTAAGAATAGACCTACTAGCAATACATCTCCCAGGGAAGGACAATGTGGAAGCAGACAGACTCAGCAGGCAGACGTCGGCATCCCACGAATGGGAGATCAACCAACAGGAAATACAGAAACTATTCAGGAAATGGGGTACACCGCAAATAGACCTATTTGCAACACACCAAAATGCCAACACTTCGCATCCAGACAACCAGACCATCGGTCCCAAGGGAGTGCGCTATGGATCAGTTGGTCAAAGACATTTGCCTACGCTTTTCCCAGGATACCACTGATACACAGTGTACTCAACAAATGCAGGATCAGCAACATGACGTTAATACTAATAGCACCTCAGTGGGCCAGACAGTCCTGGTTCTCACAAATAGTAGAAATGGCGCAAGCACCAGCACACAGATTCCACAGAAGAAGGGACCTGTTAACAATGCAGAACGGAATGGTACTGCACCCAGAGCCTCTGCCTAGCAGCATGGCTCCTGAAGACCTGGAATTTGCACACCTCAGACTACCAGCAAGCACAATGGCGGTGCTCAGGGAGGCAAGGAGGCCTACCACAAGAAAGTGCTACGTAGCAAAGTGGAAAAGATTCTCCGAATGGTGCATTAGGGAGAAACTACAGAGGAAAATTACAAGCGAGTCAACAGTACTGAGATACTTAACGCATCTTCTACAAAATAAACTAAGCTACACATCCCTAAGGGTGCACTTAGCGGCGATAGTGGCTTACACAAGAGGAGAAACAGGAAAGAGTTTCTTCACCTCCCAAGTAGTTAAAAGATTTCTAGAAGGGGCAAAGAGAATCGCACCTCCAAACAGAATGCCAGCACCAGCATGGAATCTCAACGTGGTGCTAACTCAATTAATGAAGGCACCTTTTGAGCCTATTCACAAGGTTTCACTGCACATGCTTACGCTAAAGACAGCCTTCTTAGTAGCTATCACATCGCTACGAAGAGTGAGTGAACTACAAGCGCTAACACTTCAAGAGCCCTACCTACAAATACACAATGATAGGATTGTAATGAGAACAGACCCACACTTCATGCCAAAGGTGGTGTCACAGTTCCACATCAATCAGACAATCCAAATACCAAGTTGTTTCCAAAAACCAACCACAAGCACAGAAAGGGCGCTACACACACTAGACGCAAGGAGGGCAGTAATGCACTATATAGAAAGGACAAAGGAGTGCAGGAAAACAAAGCAGTTCTTTGTATCCTTTGCCAGCAGTTTTTTGGGACGACCAGTTACCAAAAATACCATTGCACGGTGGATTGCACAAACCATACAACTCTGCCACACTCAAGCAGGGCAACAGTTACAAGGAGCAGCTCATGCTCACTCAACAAGGAAGAAAGGAGCAACAATTGCGTTTCTAGCAAACACACCTATTCAAGACATTTGCCAAGCCGCAACATGGTCTTCAGTGCACACATTCACGAAGCACTACTGTGTAGATATTCAAATGAACAAGGAAACGCAAGTGGGACAGAAGGTCTTACAACACATAATCAGTAACCAGAGCTCATCTTCCACCCAGCCACCACAATAATGAGAAACCGCTACAAAGTCCATGCACAGCATAGTGAATCCAGAAAGATTCACGCTGCAAAACGTATAGTTTCATACCTGTCGGTGTAGTTTTGCAGCTTGAAGACTTTCTGGATTCACTAGCGATCCCACCCTCCTCCGCCAGAAAGATGAGACAGGAGGAAGAGGATTAAAACAATAGAAAGACTTTAAAAGTTAAAAGAAGAGAAGAAGTAGCACAAGACAAGAAAAAAGAATCCGAAGATGGCGCCCAAAGGTGGGAGCTTCCGGAGGAAGCGCGTCAACGTCACGAAGGACACCAAATGGTGGTATGTCGACGCCCACCTGGGCCACGAAAAAAAAAAAAAGAAAGCCTATAATTCCGGACCCAACCACTAGATGGCGGAATAATGCACAGCATAGTGAATCCAGAATGTCTTCAAGCTGCAAAACTACACCGACAGGTAAGAAACTATACGTTATGTATATATGTATATATTTAAAAAGTCTTTTTTAATAATTGATGTCCTAATCTAATGAGGATTGTATAAATGGATGTTACTACAAAAATAAATACAATGGTTATAATTAAATATGCCAGTAGACAATATATGAAAAAGAATTGCTACTTATTAGATGGTATTTAGATTGTTACTTAAATCAAAGCATCGGATAAATCCATCCTTCAGTGAAACCTCCACCCTTTCTAACCTCTAGCTAAACTCGTGGATAATAACGTTGTTTTCGATCAGATACTGTGCTTTGAGAAGGTTGCAGCTTGGCTCTGTTATGGCAGTTTGAGCTGTGAACAGCACAGATACGCCAGGCTTTGCCAGCCTGTGCCCTTCATCCAAATTGTCAGTAGCATTCTGCTTGGTCTAAACTCCCAAGTAAAGTTGAAGATGTATCTCTTCAAAGATCCCTTTACATCCGATGTAAATACTCTTTTTCAATTACTATGAAGAGGCTAGACTTAATGATTAATTATATAAATTGCAAGAATTGGCATATATGTTCTATTGCATATTTGCTGAAATCTGCCAAATATTAATATTGATACATGTTATATACGCAATAGATGCCTCTATCAACCTATAATAAAGCGCATGTGACTAATATGTAAATTAAACGTGTTTATAAATTAAAACTGTGCATACAAAATACAGGAATGAAGTTCTGTGAGGGGCAGGTAAGCATGAAAATAAGAAACATGCAACAGCCCAGAACCAAAGTTAACGATCCAAGAAGCGCATGAGGCCTGACTAGCAAACCCATCTGATGCAGAGATGGCTAACAAGCACAAGATGGGGAAAAATCATACAAGATGCCATGTCCCACATATGTGCTCCGCAGTCAGTGGTATCAAACGCTTCACAATGCACACATCAAAGTGCTGGGACTATAGATGCATTGCTTCGTACACATTCTTCAAAAGCCTCCAGGGGCCAAGCTTATTTCGGGTGTGTGCACTATTCTATTTTGCCTCCGAATGGAAGTCAGTCTGCTGCAAACAGAAAGAAGAGTGCCGTTACAGAATAAAGCATGCAGGCTGTGATCTGTTTCACAACACACCCGGATTAGAGAAGTGAGGTTCACGGCACCTGGAAAACACATGTGCTCCAAAACAAAGTGCAAATCATATAACTATTGGCCCTGCCAGAACTAATGCATGGCAGCACCTGCTTCCTTGTTGCTGCTCTCAGCCAACAAATGACACTGGTTTACAGGGCAAAATGCCAGCTAAGATGGAAACAACGGCTTACACACTCTGTTCTCTCTTTTACACACACAAGAGAGTGACAGACACACACATACATACATACATACATACATGCATGCACACAGACTTTTGGCAAAGTACCCCAAGTCCACCATGTCTCTACTCGAACTGGGTATTAGCTGGCCCATTTCTTTATTCTGCAGCTCCAGATGAGACGTGTTGCTGGACTCTCATGTTCAGTTTGACTAACGACGCGTGTGGCTGCTACAGAGCCTAACAATGGTGTTTGGCTACGTAGTAGGCCCGTCTGTGCTACCTATCACACATTGGGTAAGCACGGGATCTGGTTTGGCAGCATCTACAGTTCAGTGGTGCTTTGTTGTTTTTGTAAAGCCTATAAAAATATTGGCCATGGGCAGGTACAAGGGTGCACAAGACAGCAAGGGAAATCCGGGGTCGCGCCCATTCTCTTGGTCCCTCTATTTTAATGTATAAAGTGTTTGTGTGAGAGAGAGTTCATGGATTGATGAATACTTGTATTGTGATTATCTACTCATTATTGCATTTGTTTGTTGAGTTTCATGAAATTGAATATTTCTCTTATGGAGTGGTGATTGATGTAGGAAACTGGGTTTTTGTTGCAGTGGTACCCCTACTTTGTGCCAGGTATTTGATGCAACTTTGACTGACGTGCACTGGGTTCCTGCTAACCAGGTCCTCAGTGCCAGTGTTCCTTCCCAAAAGCTGTGCAATTGTACCCTAATTGGCAATACCTTGCCTCTGTAAGTCCCTAGTAAATACCCCCCCTAGTACCTAGGGCCTGAGGTACTAAACAGGGTCCCTAAGGGTTCCAGGAGAAATTGTGCCATCCTAAGGGACCCCGCACCAAACTCATGCAAGACTGCTATTGCAGGCTGCATTTTGGTGCAGACCCAAAAGTGAAAACAGGACATGACGCACATCCCTGTGTGCCATGTCCCATAACACTGCATGTAATTTTTGTAAGTCACCCCTACAGTAGGCCTTAAGGCAGGGTGCCTTATATTACATGTGAGGACCTATCTACATGAGCAGATATGACCCTGTGCTTGTCAGTTCCATTGCTGCCAGTACAAGTGATCAGGGAAGCCATTTTAAAACATGGACTGGACTGGGTGATAACGAGTTCCCCAGCTACATGATAACTGCATACATGCACCCAGAGTGCACCTTAGAGGTGCCCCTTGAAAACCTACCTGCCACTGGTGTGCTGACTGTTTTCACCAGCCTACCACCAGAGACTGGTTTCTGACCCTCAAGGGTTGAGGGCCTGTGCTCTCAGGAGGCCAGAAACCAAGCCTGCTCGGGCAGAGGTGTTTCACCCTCTCCCACAGGGATAGGTGGGTTATACGCACTACCAAATTGTGGTACTACCCTTTGGTTTGACATCAGCACCTGGAGTCTTCACGAAGGTGATGGCAGTGCTTGCACCCCATCTTAGACGATCGGGCATCCCCATTTTCCTATACCGGGACGACTGTCTCCTCAAAGTCAATTTGCTGTAGTTGATATTGCGCCATCTTCAGTCGAAGAAATCTCTGCTGTTTTGACCTGTGGTGTTTGATCAGCGAGCTCAAATCTTACTTGCGGCCGTCCCAACAACTCCAGTTAATAGGGTCATTACTGGACACCACCTTCCTTTCTGTCTTCACAGAGTCCAAGACATCCTAGAGATGGTTCCATCCTTCCACCAAGGCGCGAGGGTACCAGTCCTGAGAGTCCTGCAAATCATGGATCTGTTGGCCTCCTATATTCTCCAAGTCACGCACTCAAGTTGGCACATAAGAGCCTTGCAATCATGCCTCCGCAGGCAGTGGCTCTCAAATGGGGTGAGACTTGTCCGACTCCATCATGATCTCCCCCAGCGGTGCAGCAGAAGTGGCTTGATGGGGGATAGAGGTGAACCTGACACACGGAATGGCCTTCACTGCTCCTCCGGCTGTGACTACGGTAGTGAAGGATGCCTCCACCCTGGGGTGGGGAGCTCATCTGGGGGTCTGTAGATCGGGGGCTTCTGGTCTCCAAGGGAGCAGGTGCTTCACATCAACCTGCTAGAACTGTGAGCGATTCGACTGGTGGTCCAGGCCTTCCTCCCCCTTATCGTAGGTCGCACCGTCCAGCTCATGAAGAACAACATTGCTGTGATGTGGTAGGTCAACAAGCAAAGGGGAATCCCCTCTTCTTTGCCTGGAATCGTTCAGACTATGGTCTTGGGCACACAGCTTGAGACTGCATTATCTTGCCAATCACGAGTGGCATCTTCTACCAGAGGTAGTTCAGGATATCTTCGCCCTGTGGGGCACTCCTCAGGTGGACTTATTCGCTGCCTCCGAAAAATGCTAAGTGTCAACAGTTCTGCTCCCTCCAGTATCCGTTGAGGGGAGGCTTGTGGAATGCTTTTCTGTTGAAGGGGAACTTTTAGCTGCATTACGGGTTTCCCCATACCCTTGATTCCTCGAGTTCTGAGGAAGATTCCCCAAGACCAGGCCAAAGTCATTCTCATTGCTCTGGATTGGCCGAGAAGGCTGTGGTGCGCAGACCTTCTGCGCTTCTCCACGTGTCCCCAATTCGCCTCCCATTCAGGCTTAACCTTCTCTCCTAGGCTGGGGGACTAGTTCTGCACCCCATTCTTGAGACCTCCACCTTCATGCTTGGAGATTGAGCTGGAACAATTGATCTCCTTTCAGCTGCCAGAGGATGTGTCGAACCCTTGCAGGCCCAGTTATCCATGGTGCGGCAGTTTGCTCTTTCCCTGGCTCAGAGGGGATGTGCTGTTTGCACTGTGAATGGCTATCTAGCCACCTTGTCTGCTTTCCTCTGTCTGCCAGATCAGCCGTCCCTGTTTAAGTCCCCTGTAGTCATGCCTTTTCTAAAGGGCCTGACTAACCTTTTTCCTCCCACGCCCTTTGTGGTTCTTCAATTGGACTTGAATTTGGTTTCAATGTTTCTAATGGGGTCACCGTTTGAGCCCCTGCATAGTTTATACCCTTTGCAAAATTGTTTTTTTGGTTGCCATCATGTCTGCCTGGAAGTCAGTGAGGTGCAGGCCCTTAGCTGTCGTCCTGTGTTCATTACCTTCTTCCCAGGCAAGTTGAATGACTGATAGGAAAATTTAATGATTCCATCTCTATTAATTGGTACTGCTATTCTTCATCGATGTCAGTATACCTTCTCGCCTCGATGGCTTGGAAAAAATAGAGAGAAACTGAAGACGCTATGCCTGGGCGGGCACTTTAATGCATTGGCGGCGGCGTCTGACGTCACTTCCGGTGCCATCTGAATTACGCACCCTCTATCGTCAACTTTGTTGCTTTGACGTTTCCGGACCCTGTCTGACACCTGAGGATTGTTCTACAGGTGAGGAATCTGCAGGTAGAGTATCCACCAGAAAGATAATTACTGCAAGTGACTATTCTTGCAGACCTTACTGAGAACCCTATACAGTCTACTGAGAAATCTTCACCTGCAAAGATACAGAGGACTGCTTTTCAGAGTGTATTTGACTAGTGCAAACTTATACTTCAGTTATGTTGTACACCAACAATACATTACCATGGCAGTCTCTAGCAACGCAGCATTATCCATGGTTGTGCTTGCTTTGTTTTTCCATGAATGTTTAGTTCAAATTGTTAACATTGTGCATTATTCTCTTGAGTTTTTGACATTGTTTCAATTATCCTCCCCACTTACTGGTTGCTCCAAACTAGCACCTTAAAAAATGTGTAAAAAAGAAAAATATAATTACTTAGGAATTTTCTCCAAGCCTGGCCGAGACTAATCGAGCAATGCAATGCCCCATCCTCAGATTAATTTTTGAACGGATGCTATTCACCATGCAAGTTGTTCATCTTTGAAAAAGCCAAGATGTCAACGTACCCTAGAAATTTTTTTCCCTGGTGTCGTGGAACCTTTCTACTCTTTCAGGGTGTCAGTCTGGCATTAAACTTGGGCAACTATGTTTGGTGACACCGTAGGGTAGACACTACTTTCCTTTTCTGCATCATCGATTAATCTCACCTTGAGAGTTGGTGCACCCTACAAAGTGGTCAAGCTTCAAATCTTGTGCTGAGGAAGTTCAGGGCTATGGGTGGGAGATGCATTTCGTGTATCCAGTGGGGACGCCAAGGCTGGTGTATGATGTTAGTGCCAGATAACTGGCGAAATGAATTTCCAGCTTTATCATATAATCACAGGTTGATAGGAGTTGCGATTTTTGTCTCTGGTATTTTACCTTTGAGGTCATCAAAAGTGGCATACATTACTAATCAGGCAAGATACCAGCATTCTTTTTGTCAACTGGTTAAGAAGACAATGGAATAAATGTTAGAAGTCCAGGCAAGAGATTTGATACATGCTATCAAATGCGTTAGCCACTAATTGGCAAATTCATTGTCATCGTAGTTTTTATTTTAAAATGTTACCTGCCTAATGTTGTTGCAAGCATAGTTGTCCCACTGTTGATTGTATTTTATAGGTATAAGTACAATACATCGAGCTCAGAAGAAAAGTGTTGTAAAATAGTGTTGCAAAGTCATCCTGTGCCCTGGGCACCCCCCAACTTTTTGCTGACTGATACTGGTGGTAACTGACTCTGACTGACCCTGGGCTTTGCCTCACCAGGCCCAGGGCCAGTGCTATGCTGAAAACACTTAAAATACAGTGAAAACACCTACATACACTAGGGTACACTATGGGTTGGGATACCCCTGTGATTGGCATGACCTACCCTATAAGACCCTAGTACATAATGGGGCAGGGGGATTGAAACTACCTATCAGTCCCTAGTATATAGTAGGGCATGGCAGTTTAGAGGCCAGCAGCCTTTTCTGCACTTGCATGTGTGCACTGCTGAAGCCTGAGGTCAGTTTAAAAGCAGCCCTGGGTTCCATGACTGCTTTTAAAAAGTAAATTGTGCCCAAACTTGAATTTGGTGTTTGGGGCACTTAAAAATGGATAACCTACAATGTTTTGGCATATTAGGAACCCCCAGGGTCTCCCCTAGGTGTCCCAGGGGTGGAGGGTCAGGTATTTTATAAGGTGGACCCTTATAAAATGAGTTTTATATGCCCTGGGTTAAGTGAAATTTCACATTTCACTCCCCACATTGTGGTAAAGTGCTGCCCAAATTCGACTTTGATGCTAGGAGCACTGATGAGGGAGGATCTGCAATATTTCTACAGATTCAGAGCCCCTAAAGTCTCCCCTAGTTGTCTCATGGGGTGGGGGTCCTGTAGATATAAGCGAAGTACTTATAAAATATGTTTTTATAAGCCCTAGTGCTGGAAAAATGGCCCAAGGCATTTTTCCCATTGCAAATCCCATGCCACATAGGTTAACATGGCAAGAAGTTATTAACTAATAACTCCTGATAGGAGAATGATAGAACTTCCATTCAAAGACTTCCCAGAATGGTAGTGATAAATCCAACAATATCATATTGTTGAATTTCTCCTAAAATGTACAGACAAGAAGTTATAAGACGTTCTTGTTTGTAAGTCCAGATTCAACCTTCCAGTGGTCTGTCCTGATTGGTCAGAGTTAAGTGGCTTAGCCAGGCTGCCTTGAAGAGGTGATAAAGAGCCCCTGGGGTTAACCAGCTCTACTGGGAGGGCAGTGTGCTGCTACACAGGAATGCCAGAGCAGGGGGAGGAGTCGTAAACCATGGTCTTCAAAGGGAAGGGGACGTCCTTAGTGTCATTTACAACTCTACTCTTTTGACCCAAAGCCAGAGCTAGGATTAAGGCAAGAATGAGCAGATGCAAGGGGTAAAGTCTATGGGAAGTAGCCATCCTCGGGTGTGTTTAGCCAGCTCTTACCTCCCTGCTGGAAAATCAGCCATTATGAATTTGGAAGATTTGGTGCACTCTGGGACAAAATAATGCCACACTCTACAGGATGTGGTCATATCCTTGGGGACTTGCCCTGCTCCCATTGGTCAGGAGTGACCTCCTGCTTGACCCAGAGAACTTGGAATAAGTATCTGAGAGGGGCAGAGTCTCTCAGATCTGCTGCTTGAAACTTAAGAAAGCAAGACGTTGCCATGCTGAGAAGATGGGGTGCAAATTCTAAGGCCTGCCCTCTGAAGACTGCACCAGCTGAAACTACAGCCCTGTGGGCTACTTTGCTGTAAAAGAACTAAAGAGTGGACTCCCTGCAAGCTACAGGTTAACAGAGCTCACCTGGCACATCACCCCCATGGATCCTCAACCTGGAGAACTACTAGTGGATTTGTAAGGTTTTTGTCCAAGTGGATTGTGGGAACTGAAGTCCTCAACTTTCAAGGACCATCTTGGAGCTTCCAGACCCTTGGAGTGAGTTTGAGACACTTTGGGACCCTTTGGGGAACTTCAGGAAGAAGTTCCAGAAGTTGGGAGAACTTTGGAACAACTTTGGAAAAAAGCTCCATAGGGGGACCGACTCAACCTGGCCAGCCAAGCTGCCTGCCTTCAACCGCGAGCCGGCCAAGCCATCCAGGTTCGTCCCGCTGAAAGCTCCGTAGGTCCGACTTCCAGAGCTTGACCGGGAGTAGAAAAAATCCGAGGCCGGCGAACCCTCACCGAATCCGGCCTGGTGAAGAGCATCAAGGGACCCCACGAGAAAAAGCTCCAGAAAAGTTTCTAAGTCCGAAGGTAAAAACTGTGGCCGGGACCTACCGCGAGGGGTAGCCGCTCAGGGCTCTATCGCGGTTGGCCCGAAACTTTGACTTTGAGCCGGTCTATCGCGACCAGATATCCCAATATGGTGCTATATGTTTCTAAGTGCTATAAAGTGATAAATCTTTAAAAATTCATATCTCCGGTTCCCTACATTGGATTTTTGTCGTTTTGGTGTCATTTTAAAGATACAAATATTTCCTATTTTTATAAATTGGTGTTGGGTTTTTATTATGCATTGTCTTAATTATTTACTGAATTGGTGTTTTTAAATGCTTTACATACCTGTCTTTGAAGTTAAGCCTGCCTGCTTGCAGCCAAGCTACCAAGGGTTGAGCATGGGAATAATTTTCTAAGACCTATGCTGAGTCCTATCATGTTAGTGGCCTTATTGCCAGTGGCAGACCTACATTTGCCCCTACCAATAATCCACTTTCCAGCAAATAGAAAATAAATTATTTTAAGCATTGTAAAATACATTTGAATAAAGACACTATCCGGTTACCTGGATAGAGACATGGCCTTCAAATAGAATAAAGTGCAGATACAAATAAGCAAAAAAGAGAAAAGGAGCAGTGTATCCTGTGAAGTGTATATATTTGTTTCAAATTCCTCTCCTTTCCCATTGATTGGTGCAGTATGCTTGTTCTGAAGGCAATCGTTCCGCCGCAGGTTTTGCTTGAAGGAAAGATCTGTTCACATTTTTTTACTGCTGTAAAAAAACAAATGGATAATTATGTTCTATTGTGTTTGTTTCAGATATCGTCAGCTAAAGCAGCAATGGGAAATGAAGTCTGAAGAAGCTGACTTACTACAGACTAAATTGCAGCAAAGTTCCTATCACAAGCAACAGGAGGAACTTGAGACACTTAAGAAAACAATTGGTAACATGAGTGTATTATTACATTGTTAAACGTTTCAAGCTTGCATCTTATGGAATTTAATGTTAAACCCAAAGATTGGGCAGTTAAGGGCAAATTGACTTTCTACGAGTTTATATTAACACACGTAAGGCAGATTCACAGAGGTTATTAGTAAATCACAAAACATTGTGATTTGGTGCAAGTGTGATTCTTTACATATCTGTAACATGTATTCCTGTTCCATCAGATTGTTCAAAAGTCCCTTGAACTTTAAACAACAGAATCACCTGTTGCACAAGAATTCTGGTTGATTGTGAAAGTTGATGCGCCAAAATGTCTAAGTGAATTGGAATAAAATAATGTACCCTCTTCTTAATGTGTTTTGCACTAGCTGCATCTCAACCTTATTTTTTATAGAAGAGAGCAAATGTCTTCCAGCTATATTTTGAGGAGCTAGAGTGTGGCAGCAGACCGCTGTCTAGTCTACGTTTCTATTGTATTCTGGTTGCGAAACTTCATGATCTGTGCCACAGTATTTATCACAAGTCTTATTAAATTAAACTTTTAAATAATCAAATTAAACTCTGTGATTTCAGAGGAAAGTGAAGAAACGCTCAAGAAAACAAAGGAGGTTCAAAAAAAGGCAGAGGAAAAATATAAAGTCTTGGAGAATAAGATGAAAAATGCCGAAGCGGAGCGAGAGAAAGAACTGAAGGAAGCTCAGCAAAAAGTTGATGCAGCAAAGAAAAAAGCAGATGCCTTCAGTAAAAAACTTAAGGAAAAGCAGCAGGTAAAGATAGAAAATGAATGTGAAAGAGGAGTGTTAGTGAACCAAGTGTGTAAACGAAGTGTGACTTACAAAGGGGTGTTTTTTTTCTTACATTCTCCTCCTGTTTTAATATACCCTTCTGGATGGGCTCAATGTCTTAAACTGATCTGGATGCTGAAACCATTTGTGCGTAAAATACCCCTATTTGGGTTGTCATCTCCATATTTTGCTTGATTTTACTGCTTTTCTTTAGACTCTGCACACTCGGGCACTGCTGCAGAGTGTATGTGCTCTGACCTCTAAACATGTAGCAATTGCTTAATCCTGGATTGGTGTATTTAACTCTCTTATATGGTGCAGGAAAGTGCCCCTTTTTGACATGGTCACCCCCACTTTTTGCCTGGTATTTGATGTGATTTTGACTGGAGGTGCACTGGGTCCTGCTAACCAGGTCCCCAGTGCCACATCTCTTTCCCAAAACTGTGCAATTATACCCCAATTGTACCCTTTAGCACTCCCTGCAAGTCCCTAGTAAGTTGTACCCCTGGTACACAGAGCAAGGAGGCTAATGAGGGTCCCTAAGGGCTGCAGCATGTATTGGGCCACCCTAAGGGACCCTTCACCATACACCCACAGACTGCCACTGCAGGCTGCGTGTCTTGGTGCATACAAAAGTGATAACACCACATGGCACACATCCCTGTGCCATGCCTACAGACACTATGCAGTATAGGTATGTCACCCCTACAGCAGGCCTAACCGCCCTAAGGCAGGGTACACTATACTACATGTGTGGGCATTTCTGCATGAGCTGATATGCCCTTGTGCTAGTCCGTTCAATTACTGCCAGTACAAGTGATCAGGGAAGCCATTTTAAAACATGGACACTGGTAAAAACGAGTTCCCCAGCTACATGATGGCTTCACTGAAAACAGATGTTTGATATCAAACATCTCGTATTAATTTCCTTTGTTTGGATTGATTAGTACATGCACCCAGAGGGCACCTTGGAATGCCCCCTGAAAACCTTCCAACTACTGGTGTGCTAGCTGACTGGTCTTAGTCAGCCTGCTTCTAGAGACTAATTGCTGACCCCAGGGGTGAGGGTCTTTGCTCTCAGGAGGTCAGGAACAAAGTCTTCCTGGCAGAGGGTGTGTACCCCTTGACCAGGGCCTGTTTGGTGCCTGGGCAAGGCGGGCAAATTAGTAGTTAGAAAGGTGTGTTCACCTTCAGGCTAGTTACACCCTTAAGGTGGGCTACCTGAAGTAAAGATGACATTTCAGAGTCTGCCATCTTTGTGATGGCAAACTTAGGAATTCTGGGACTGGGTTATGCCCACTTCCCACAGGAAGTGTTCATATAGAGGGCGTAGTGACCCGATGTGGGAAGTAGCCCATTGGCTACTACCCTACCCTAATGCCCCTAAATCCGGTATTTAGGGGAGCTCCTGGCACCAGGAAATCAGATCCTGCCGACCTGAAAGAAGATGACGACGGACGTGAAGAGTTGCAAGAGTTAAGAACAGAAGAACCACCAACTGACTTGGCGCCAACCCTGCCTACCTGTCTGCTGACTTCAACTATTGCCCCAAAAGACGACCTGTCCTGCTGCGTCTCCAAAGCCTGGGAGAACTGCCAGCACTTCGCCCTAGAACCATGAACTCGTGTGGAACAGCAGAGCTGCTCCCCTGCACCTTGCAGGTACTAAGAAAGAACTGTGAGGCTACAAGACTGCGAAAACCTGATGCCTGTAAGCACCACTGCACCCGAGCAACGGTGCCAACGTGGTCCCCAGACCCTCCAGACTCGAAGCCCACCTTCAGTTTCCCCGCTGTAGACTTCTCAACGCTGGCTGCAACCTCAGGTTTGCAGGCCCAGTCCACTACGAATGCTCCCGGTGACCAAAACCCGGAGCCTAAGGACACCCCTGCTCCCGCCTCCCCTGACCCGTGGAGAAGAGGACCAAAGATGTCCCCATGTCCCTGAGCATCGTGAGGCCTGAGCCCCCCTGTTGGTTCAGCCTCGTAGTCCAAACCTGCAGACCCTTTTTATTCGAAGACCGATCCCATAGACAAACATTGGGCACCGACGCTGTATTGCACCTCTGCACCTGGCCGCCCTAGTGCCGCTGGAGGTGACATGCTGGTGCTGCCTTGGACCTTGCCCCATACTTCCCTTAAGTCCAAGAGGTTGGTCTCGGAAGTCGCTGTACTTTACCTGTATGCCGCATTTGTTTTTCCTCCCATAGGATAATATTGCAGCCTCTGAAAAATGCACTAAGCGTCGACTTTTGAAAATCTAAAGTATTTCTTTCTTGAAACTTACCTGATCGTATTGGTTCTGTTGCCCAAATATATATAAAGAGACGTGTTAATTTTATAAATTGGTGTGGCTCATCTTATTGAGTTGTGTGCATCATTTATTGACTGTGTATTTTGCAGATGTCTAGCACTCCTCTCTGATAAGCCTAAGGCTGCTCAACCACATTACCCCCTAGAAGAGCACCTTGGGATTGCTAGAACAATCCCTTGTCCACTCATAAGGGAATACCTGGACTTTTTGCACGGTATACCTCTTTTTGATATAGCATATAAAGAGCCACCTTCCTACATAAGCCATAGTTATATGGTGTAGAAACTACAACCATAGCATGAACAGTTTAAATGTCACCTGTGGACTCCTGTATTTATTGTGCCATCCACTAATGTGACAAGAGAAAACATGGCTTTAGACCTACTCTGTGTAGCCTGATGGCAGCTTGAACCCTCAGGCCTCGCAAAAACATAAGGTTGAGTAACTTCAACAATCTACTTGACCTAACTATAATGTACTGACCCGTAAACTGGTCTCAAATTGTGTGATTATTGGCACATATTTTATTTCAGTCGCTTTTTTCTTCATTTCCACGAGTGCTCTTTCAAATATGTGAGTTCCTCATTTCTGCTGTACAAAACAAAACTCTTTTTTGTTTGATTAAATAGACCAAACATTTGCTCCATGTGTAATAGGAATCTAGCCCACATATGGGGTTCATGTGATACCCTATCATGTGTACTCTCAGTTTACTAATCGCATTGCCATCAGGACAGGGGCAGATGTATTTCTAAGTACGTTTAAACACTCACTTTTAATAAATATATTACTAAATCATGATGTAGTAGCGCACTGTCATTTACAGACAGTAGATTTCCTAGAAATGGGCAAAAACCTTCCCAGTACCTTGCAGCTTTACTGATAAAACTATGTAGTATAATAACAATCTGTGAAAATTGGGTTTCAGAAAACCTATTTATCATTTGCACATTACCAAGTAAAGTGTTCTGATTTGTTTTTCATCCTTCTAAAATATTTTTTCATTACACACAAGTACAAGATATGGGCTTTCACAAAGACAAATATATTTTGAAATATTTGTACAGTTGACTTCTTAGCTATTTAAATGTGTTAGGAAAAACCTGATACCCTACAGCCTTTCATTTCACACTTTGTACAGCAAGTCACACAGTTCACTTTTAAAAATCCTGAAACTCTGCAGTCGGAGAAGGAAAAGTAACTGTAAACTGACTTCTGACCTCAGTCTCTGAACACAGAGCAAATGTAACCAGATAAAAACAAGATTTAAAATCATCTTTAACAGAACACCTGTTATTTGTCAACTCACCAGAACGGGCGAGTACGTCCTAAATATAGCTCAACTTGACAAAATCTGACTCGACATAAGAGCGAACGAGTAGATTTTTTAGAGGTCTGCCCCTGCTGTACAGACCTGTTAAAATCACCCTTTGGACAGGTAGGAAAACCTGATTTTAATATTAATTAAGCCACCACTAAGCGTACCTTGCTGGCCACGAGGTAGAATGCATAATAAGAGTGGAACATGTGTGACCTTAAAAATTACATGTTTTCCCCACCATGACTAGGCCCACAACAACCTTGTCACACTGGTCTGGCTGATCAATACCTTTTGACCTGTGCCAGCTAAAGACTCCATTGAAAGATTTATTTTTATATTTTATAAAAATCCAACGTAGTGGTAAAGTCTGATTTTCATAAAATATATGGGAACTGTAATTTTTAGAAAGTTGTCTTTACCCTGCCTGAATCTGCTGGTGGTTAAGCATTAGCTCTCCAGCCTCTGCCCAACCTGTGCTTGACCTGAATTAGGTGTGTAAAATGCTCCCAGACCAGTGGCGATGTCCTGGGTTTGGGGAGTTATCTTCCCCTTCCAGGAAGATCAATTAAGGTGGATCTAGGAACTTCATTAACTTCCAAGGGGCCTGCCCAGTCACCAGCAAATGTCGGGTGACTCTTGGAAAGACCCAGCCTTTGTCCCCATAGTCACATGAGCACTGTGGGATTGTTTGCAGTAGGGCAAAAAGGAACTTTTACCCCATTGCTTAGGAAGTACACAGGAGTCACCCCACCCACCCCAAGGCACCTTGGCAGACCACTTTCTTGACCTTCATAAGAGGACTGGACCTGCTGTCTGTCACCCAAGAGGGGCCCGGAAGGACTGGACCTGCTCCCTCTTGTACCCTGGACTGAGTAGACTCAAGGGTCCTTTGATTGATCTGTGTGGCTACAGGGACACAAGAAGCTGCAAGAGACATTTTCCCTGAAGTGGCCTGCTGACTAGTAGCAATTTGACCTGGGCTGTACCCTCCTTATGGCCTCTGCCGGGCACCCTGTGAGTCTCTAAGGGCCTCCCCTGGAGTTCTGGGTTCTTAGACGTGTACTCCAGAGGTTGTTTGGAAACTTTGTGAGGCACCTAGCTACTGAGATTACAACTAAGTTTTTTTTTTTTTTTTAACCCATAGGTTAAACTACTAACTCTTTACCCCCAAATACACTAACGTTTTCCTAGTAAGGTCCTGTTCTGTAATGAGTGAATAAATACAATGTCACAAAGAAATAAAAAACACCTTTCTCGCCACCTTTTCCATATCTCCCACTTATATGTGGCTCGCCACTAACATTTTCAGTTCTCCTTCATTTAAATTCTCCAAACACTACCTTTGCCGCAACTGTTACCTATCCTTCCCCTTTCTCACTCAGTGGTTGCCCCCAATATTCTCACCTTTCTCAGATATTGCATCCATTACCTTCTGTATATGCAGCAAACCCTGTACCTAACAATGTTCCTACTCCATTGTAAAGACACACAGATAATGGATGGAATGCAGAGCAAATCAAACATTCTCCCCCAGTCAATAGATCTGGGTTAAATCCATCGTTCTTTTGCTCACCGCGCCACCCCAGTTTAGACCCAGCCATATGCAAATCAGTCTTGACCCTGTGCATCATGGGAACAGTCCAGACTGAGCTGCCAAGCCAGGTCCTCCCTGGACCGGAAACAAGCATCCTGGGACCGGTGACGTTCAACCCAGATCTCTTGACTGGGGGTGACTGTTTGATTTGCTCTGCATTCCGTCCATCATCTGTCTTTTGCCTACTCCGTTCTAATGCAGGCTTCCTGATGTAATGCCTGCAACATAAGACGTTGACCAACTCCTGACTATACTAACCAGGCCTTACCTCCTCAATCTCCAATAGCCTCCATCCATGCGATTCTAATGTTCACACCTTTCCTCACATTCCTCTATAGTGGCTACTCCTCGTATCCCACTCGCTATTTAAACCGCAGTCCGCTCTACTACCAATCTCTCTTTTCCTCTTTCTCCTACTCCTAAAGCCATTGAATTCCTTCTTCAACTTTTAAATGGGTTCGATTCAGCCACTGTACCAGTCATAGCAAGCACTGATACACAGTCCAAAGTATGTTGGTTCTAACACATTACCTGGCTGGGAACATACAACCCAGACCTGTGTACCTCAGTAAGCATGAGCCCGCAACATTAGATAATGACTGTAAACCCTGCTGGGGCACCACCAAAGAATCCATTTCAGCCACTGTCTGAACAAAACACTGAGTACACCTGCAACAATGTCTAAAACTCACTAGAACCACTATATGTCAATTTCTGCTCACTTAACTGCACTCCCCAATTGAGAAACCTCCTATCGCCAGAGAGGTCTAATGAACCACAGGCACCTCAAAGCAGCAGATTCTACCATCCCCTACCTCAAGAGTAACCATCTATTCAAACAAAGCCCGCAGAGACCTTACGTCCTTGTGGTCACCCCCTGCAAACATTTGTAATGTATTATCAATACCAGTGCCTTAAGGAAAGATGGAATCCAAATACGCAGTCTAATAAGTAGCTCTGTGCTGGGCTTCCTCTTTATCACAGAAACATGGATGGAAGACACTCCATTCTATGTACCGTAGAGAGCTCAACCAAATTAAAGGTATTATTAGGGGCTTGCTGTGTGTGTGTATACAAAATCCCACTAGTGGCTTCCAAGATGCAAAAAAAAAACACCCCTGGCATCTGAATCTTTACTTACACACACCCTCTCCCTCCTGGAGCCCGTATAAGATATCACATTTGACCATCCTAATCATATACTAGGAGAAAAGAACCTCTGACTTGACCTGGTTCGACAAATCTGAGCTCCATTAGACTGGAGGCCTATTCAATAACCTTGAATTGCTCGGTTATCATCAGCTTGTCACTGGAGGCACACATTATACTTACTATCCCCTAGGCACCATATCACCTCAACGGACCTCATCTATTTCAGACTAACAGATCTCCGCACGTGTAGCAATCCTATCAATTACTTCAACTTAAACCTCCAAACTGCACCACCATTACTGACCACATTTAATGCTGTCTATCATTACGGACCATGGAAGAATTTTAATATTAACTCATCCCAGACAGAATTCTGGGCAACTCAATAAATGAACCATTTTATGTTTGTCAACCGATTCAACCACTAGGTACTGACTTTTGTGGGCAGTGGCTCTCCTTGACCTCCTTGCCAGAGGCAACTATCGCAAAAGTTGGGCTGACTCAATTCAAACTTAAGTCTAAAAAATAGGAATGTCAGGGCCCTGGAAAGATAGTGGAGAAATGTTGACCAGAAAAAAATAAAACTGGTACAGAATCAATACAGAGTCTACAAGGCAACAGAGCAAACTAATTTCACTACTTCCATAAAATTCAGATGCCACTGTCATGTAAAATTATTTCAAAAATCCGTCTGCGCTCTAGAACAACAAAAAAGCCAAAGATCTTGAGACCCACTTACACACAGTAGCCACATTATTCAGCCGATTGGCCAATTTATCAAAACACTCATTCAATAGTATGTTCCTTCATCCTACTATCCATAAAACAGAAAAGTTAATTAGGACTATCAATATTGCTGGATGTCCAACTGATCTGTGCCCACCTACATAATCAAGCACATTATCTGAGCTACTTCTGAGGCCAATACTAAACATAAATGAATCACTATCATCCAGAGAACTTGCCAGCAAGTTAAAAACATCCTAATTAAAGCCAATCCCGAAGAAGCATGCACTGAACCCAAATGGCCCAATAAACTACATGCCAGGATCGATTGGACCATTTCTGAGTATATAGACCAAAACAGCAGCATTGATTCAGATCTTAGTCTTCCTGGGGAAAAGCAATTTCTTCAACAGGTTTCCAGTCTGCACTCATTGCAATTTTGGATCACCTCAAAGGCACAGTAAGTCCAACTGTCTTCCCAAACTCCTATTTGATTTCTCAGCATCCTTTGATACTCAGGACCACCAACATCTGCTTCAAAGTCTAAAGACTGAAATACAGGACATTACCCTAAAATGTATGTCTCTACCTCAGACAGGACAGAAATAGTGTCAATGCCTCCATTTCTGTCAGTGCACTTCTTGCAAAAAGTAGGTGTTCCCTAAAGATAAACCATTCCTCCTCCTCTTCAACATATGCTAATCCCCACTTCCTGACCTTTTCAACTCCTGTAAACTTAAATATTGAATTTATAGAGACTATGCCCAGACTATTCTTAAATTGGAAAACGCAATCAAACTTTCGGAAGCTTCGCCTCACCAAATGCTTGCAGGCAGTTGAAAACCGATCGTAACCTGTGTAATGTGGAAAAATGATGAACCAAATATAGTTTGGCCTAAGGAGCTCGCTTCAACACTTTGACTCAAGTAAATGGGTATGATTATGGACTCCACTCTCATTAGACCCCCAGATTACGAAGTGACAAAAGGCACCCTGGAAGCGTTAGTCTTAGCTCCACCTTTTCAAATGACCACATATGAATGACTGGATTTCCTGCCTATGGTGGTTATTGGAAGGGGCTAGCTTTTTGCTACCAATAAGCAACACTCCAATCTGAACCAGCAAGAAGTTACACTCGGCTAGTAACCCCCAGCTTCTACCATACCATATGAAGGTTAGATTACAAAATCTAAAATGATAAAAGTGATGGAGATATTTGCCAAGAATGATGACTGACCAAGAAAAGCAACACATATGCAATTGAATGGATTGGTTAGTTTTTGTAATATTATGGACAACTGATAGAAGATTAATTGTAGACTTTAATTGCCTGGAAGTACGGATTCATGTTATAAATTAACTTTTATTTTCACAGGAGGTTGAAGCTTTAGTTTTGGAACTGGATGAGCTCAAAAGAGAACAGACTACGTATAAAACGCAAATTGAGGCTGTGGATA
Source organism: Calotriton arnoldi (assembly GCA_963921515.1). Lineage (NCBI taxonomy): Eukaryota > Metazoa > Chordata > Amphibia > Caudata > Salamandridae > Calotriton > Calotriton arnoldi. The sequence goes on from CAWUFW010002295.1 coordinate 1,745,658, forward strand.
CAGCTATTAAAGCGTACCAGGAACAGATTGAGAATATGACAGCAGATGTGTTGAAGAATAAGGTGAGAATCAAGCCAAAGCTGTGCTGACTACATATTTCTGCAAAGCAGAGGTGCATGCAAAGACTATGATTCATGTAGTGGTTTCATAATACTGGTTTGCACCCAAGTTTCTGTCCTGTACCCGTCAGGTTTTTGGCAACCGTGACTAGAGTGGCTGGAGAATGTGATTATTATGTGGCCTATGTTGGGAGCATTAGATGTCGTGCATCTGAAAGAAACACGTTAGTGATAGATTCCTTACCTTAGAATTATCCCCAGGCGTCAGACTGGATCCGGAAAGTTTTCGTTAGCAGTACCCCTGCGCGTTGGAAGGTGGCGTCGTGCGGCTCCGCGTCCGTCGTTGGCGTCATGGTCGCCGAGATGACGTCGCGGCAGCTACTTAGACGCCGCCCTCGCGCGCTGACGTCAGTTCTTTCTTTTTTCGCGCCAGTAAGCGCAGATCCGGAGAGAGCGGTACCCCCAGTCATTTTTTGACTGAGTTTTTTCAAGGCTTTTTGTCTCTATTTTTCGAGTCGATCGACTCCTGGTGCAGTAGGGATGCCCGGCTTCAAGACCTGCGGGGACTGTCATCAAATGATGTCGGTGACGGACCCGCACCGCGTGTGTCTTTACTGCCTGGAGCGCGACAACGACCCCAAGTCGTGCTCCGACTGCTGGGCCATGGCGCCGAAGACTTTGCGGGAGCGGTCCCGAAAGTTGCTAGAAGTCCGGTAGTCGGCTCCGCGCCGTTCAAGGTCCCGGTCCCGTGGGAGGTCGAGGGACCGGTTGCGGAGCCGCCGCCACCGTTCATCGGGATCGAAGTCTTCGCACTCGGGGTCAGGTAAGACGAAGCACTCGAAGTCGAAGAAGCGTTGTCGCTCTCCGACTTCCCCTCGCCCGTCGCGGCTGAGGGTGTGGGTGGTGCCTCCCCCGCGGCTCCGGCGGAGCCTACGCAGTCGCCGCCGGCCTACACGCCCTCTGGGCGACTCCGGCCCAGCTGCAGGAATTTCTGTCAGCCATGGCTCGCCTCTTTGGGCCGCCGGGCCCCGCCGGCGCGCCTGCGGGCCCGACTGGGGGTCCTAGCTCTTTACTGCCGGCGGCTCCGGCATCACTGTCTGCCCCGGCGCCACAGGACCCCCAAGGATCCAGGCCTGGATCCCAGTCGACGCCGGTTGACCTTGTGACACCTCTGCCGCCGTCGACCCCACCGGCACCACCTCCGACGTCGCCCGGCTCCCCAGACCGGCGTCGCTCAATGCCGATTCCGACGTTGATGGGGGATTTCTATCCCTATGTCCGTCCTCCTTATTTTCGGCCTGTTTATCAGCCTTCGGAGGAAGGGGAGAACTGGGAGGGGTCTGAGGACCCTCTCGCAGCACAATGTGAGTTTGACCCGTACTGGGCAGAGGAGTTGTGGGATGCCAGTGGTCTTGATACCTCTCCTGACCTTGGCATGCTGTCTCCTCCTACTGTGGCTACGGAGGAGGGTGCAAGTTACGCAGTGGTGTTGCGTAGGGCAGCCGAGGCCCTCCACCTTGAGCTCCCTACAGCGGCCGTCAGGACTAACCTCCTTACAGAAGTGCTTCAGCCGGCAGCTACCTCTTCGGAGCCACTGCTGCCTTTTAACGATGCTTTCGGACGTTCTTTTGGGCACCTGGTCCAGGCCCACCACAGGGGCTCCTGTGGATAGGAACGTGGCCCGACGCCATCACCCGGCCCCGGGCGACCCCTTTTTCCTTTCCCAACACCCCACCCCTGAGAGCTTGGTTGTCCAAGCCTCTGCGTCCCCGAGCGCATTCCCTACCGCACCACCGGATAGGGAATCCAAGAAACTGGAGCATTTCGGTAAGAAGATTTTTTTCTTCCGCCAGTTCAGGGCTGCGATCTGTGAACACCGCATGCCTCTTGGGCCGTTATTACCACTCTGTGTGTGATACGGTGGCGCGCGTGCTGCCTCAATGTCCGGAGGAGGCCCGGACAGTGCTGTCTCAAGCTATTGCTGAAGGGAGGGATGCAGCCAAGTTCACTATTCGTTGTGGCCTTGACACCGCCGACTCGCTGGGCAGGGCGATTTCCACGACAGTGGCGCTCCGCCGCCACGCCTGGCTGAGAACAACTGGTTTTTCTGGGGATGTCCAGAACACTCTGATGGACATGCCCTTTGATGGCATTTGCCTTTTCGTCAACAAAGCAGATAGTGCGTTGGAGCGCTTTAAGGACTCGCGGGCTACGGCCAAGTCCTTGGGCCTTTCCGCACGTGCCCTCCTCCGCCTTCTGCTTTTTGCTCCTTTCGTGGCCACGGAAGGGGTGCCCGACACGTTCGTTTCAGAGCCACAGGCCTGCGCAGCAATAGTCTCAGCGCGGCCACGGACGTGGGACCCGCAGAGGCGGGTCAGGGTGCCAGCGGGTGGGTCAGTCCACCTCCACCCCAGCCACCTCTGCCTCCAAACCTTCCTAGTCCGGTTTTTCAGGCCCATCAAACGCCAGTGGGCGGCAGGATTCGCCATCACCTCCCCCACTGGCGCACCATCACTTCGGACAGGTGGGTTTTACAAATAGTCCGAAGGGGCTACTCCCTCCCCTTTGAGACTAACCCTCCAGCCATGCCACCCCGGTACCACATTATGTCGAGGGATCACTTGACACTTCTTCAACAGGAAGTCGCGGCCCTCTTGGCCAAGGGGGCCATCGAGCGCGTTCCTGCGCCAGAAGTAGGACTTGGTTGTTACTCCCACTACTTTCTGGTGCCCAAGAAGTACAAGTGCCTGCGTCCTATCTTGGACCTCAGGGACGTCAATCGCTTCCTCTGGAAGGAGAAGTTCAAGATGTTAACTCTGGCTCAGGTCTTGTCTGCCCTCCACCCTGGAGACTGGTTGGTAGCGTTGGACCTGCAGGACGCATATTTTCACATTCCCGTCCTGCCGGCCCACCGGCGTTACCTGCGGTTTACGGTAGGCCACGAGCACTTTCAGTTTACTGTGCTCCCCTTTGGCCTTACCAGCGCCCCTCGGGTGTTCACAAAAGTGATGGCGGTGGTTGCAGCTCACCTGCGCAGATCAGGGGTTCCAGTCTTCCCCTATCTCGACGACTGGCTGTTGAAGGCGGGCTCGCCCCGGACAGTCGTCTCCCACCTCCAGACTACGGCCGACCTCCTGCATTTGCTGGGGTTCTCCATCAATGTGCCGAAGTCGCACCTGATTCCCTCTCAGAAGCTCCTCTTCATCGGAGCGGTTCTGGATACGACGCACTTTCGGGTCTATCCTCCCGAACGGCGAGTCCAGGATATTCAGGCTCTGATTCCGATCTTTCAGCCTCTATCCTGTGTTTCGGTCAGGATGACCCTGAGGCTGCTGGGCCTCATGGCCTCCTGCATCCTGCTGGTCGATCATGCCAGATGGCATATGCGGGCTCTGCAGTGGGACCTGAAGTTCCAGTGGGCGCAGCATCAGGGGAACCTGTCCGATTACGTCCAGATCTCGGAGGGCACTGCACAACAATTGCAGTGGTGGCTCACGAACCGGCATTGGGTCAGTGGCAGATCCCTCTCCCTTCCCCAACTGGAGCGCACAGTGGTGACGGATGCGTCCCTCCGGGGATGGGGCGGCCACATGGGAGAGGCGGAGATCAGAGGCCTCTGGTCTCCGGCGGAGTCCAAGCTCCATATCAACATTCTGGAGCTCCGGGCGATCCTACTTGAACTCAAAGCATTCCTTCCCTCTGTCAAGGGGAGAGTAGTGCAGGTGTTCACAGACAACACCACCGCCATGTGGTACTGCAACAAACAGGGCGGGGTGGGGTCGTGGACCCTTTGTCAGGAGGCTCTGCGCCTCTGGACATGGCTGGAACATCAGGGCATTTCCCTGGTGGTTCAACACCTGGCAGGTTCACTGAACGCCAGGGCGGACGAACTCAGCCGCAGGTGCATGATGGATCACGAATGGCGTCTTCACTCGGACGTGGCGCAAGGTCTCTTTCAACAGTGGGGAGAGCCTTGGTTAGATCTATTCGTCAGCAGTTCTGCGCCTTGGAATTTCCAAGGCGGCACTCTCTCTGCGACGCTTTTCGTCGTGAGTGGAGTTGCGGTCTATTGTACGCCTTTCCGCCTGTACCACTTCTGCCCAGAGTGCTGAAGATCAGGCGCGACCGGGCCCAAGTCATTCTTGTGGCTCCAGACTGGGCTCGAAGAGTTTGGTATTCCGAGCTACTCCGTATGACCATAGATCCCCCCGATCCGACTGCCTCTTCGGGAGGATCTTCTGTCGCAGAAGTAGGGGATGGTCCTCCACCCGAACTTGTCCAGTCTCCACCTCTTTCCGTGGAGATTGAGCGGCGGCAGTTTATTCCTTTCGACTTGCCTCCTGAAGTCTGTGATGTCATTCTGGCAGCCAGGCGTCCCTCCACTAAGTTGGTATACGCCTGCAGGTGGAACAAGTTTGTGGCATGGTGCACAGCAAAGGCTGTGGATCCCCTTTCTGCCCCTCTTTCAGAAGTCCTTTTGTTCCTTCTTTCTTTGGCCCGGCAGGGCTCTGCTCTGGGCACTATCAAGGGCTACCTTTCGGCTATTTCAGCCTTTCTTAGGCTTCCTGATCAGCCCTCTCTTTTCAAGTCCCCTGTTGTAAATAGATTCCTCAAAGGCATTACTCATCTTTTCCCTCCTATTCCTTTCGTAATGCCACAGTGGGACTTGAACCTGGTTCTCACATATTTAATGTGCGCTCCCTTTGAGCCTCTTCACAACTGTCCTCTTCGTCTGTTAACTTTGAAGACTGCTTTCCTGGTTGCCATCACCTCTGCTAGGAGAGTGAGTGAGCTCCAGGCTCTTTCTTGCAAACCTCCTTTTCTGTCTGTCCATCCGGACATGGTTGTGCTCAGAACACGTCCATCCTTTCTGCCAAAGGTTGTCACTGCCTTTCACATTGGGCAGACCATCACTTTGCCCACCTTCTTTCCGCCTCCGCATCCTTCTAGAGAGGAAGAGAGGCTCCATCGTCTGGACTCAAAACGTGCGCTCTCATTTTACCTCGATCGCACACGTCAGTTCCGGGTGGATGACAAGCTCTTTGTTGGCTACGTAGGCGCCAAAAAAGGTCGGGCCGTACACAAGGGACTCTCTCCCGATGGGTCGTCTTGTGTATTAAAGCCTGTTATTCTCTGGCGAAAAAGGAGCCTCCAGTGGGGCTGCGCGCCCATTCCACCAGGGCGACGGCTGCCACTACGGCATTGGGACGTGGTGTCCCCTTACAAGACATCTGTCAGGCAGCTACGTGGGCCTCGTTGCACACTTTTACTAAGCATTATTGCCTGGACAGCCAAGTCCAGAGAGACGGCTTCTTTGGCCGTTCTGTTCTCCGTGACTTCCTGGTGTGATCTTGGTTCGCAGACCCACCACTGGGGTTGGTATTGCTGGGGTATCTATTCTAAGGTAAGGAATCTATCACTAACGTGTTTCTTTCAGATGCACAAGTTACTTACCTTCGGTAACGATATATCTGTAAGAAACATTAGTTAGTGATAGATTCCTTACCGCCCCACCCATCCTCCCCGTTCTGCGAACTGATTTCTAGGGTTAAGGTCATCCCTTTTAGGGCCCTAGTTTCTATGCACCAGTGGTCAGTATCTTGCATGGCTCTGCGTTCCTGGCGCGGAAAGTCGTGTACAGAACTGACGTCCGCGCGCGAGGGCGGCGTCTAAGTAGCTGCCGCGATGTCATCTCGGCGACCACGACGCCAATGACGGACGCGGAACCGCACGACGCCACCTTCCGACGCGCAGGGGTACTGCTGACGACAACTTTCCGGATCCAGTCTGACGCCTGGGGGTAATTCTAAGGTAAGGAATCTATCACTAACTAATGTTTCTTACAGATATATCGTTACCGAAGGTAAGTAACTTGTGCATTAGGGCTTGAGGGTGCTTCTGTCCTGTGATTACAAATTTGATGTTACACTTAGGCATGCCAGTGATACAGATGTGTGTGTGTGAGTTTGTCACATTTGCCTGTTTCTACCATCTCAACTCAAGGCTGTAACATTGGGTGTTGACTTAGATGCCAATTGATTGCAATGAAACCACAACCATGCATGACAATTTCCACGCAGCCACTACATTGGAACTTAATACATCGTCAGACATTACAGCGCAAGTAGGGGTGTACAGGTATAGACTTAAAAATAAAAACAAAAAGTACACATAACAGCTAACAGTGTAATATTGGTCAATACTGGTATCAGGGGGTTCTGGTGCACAATATCGAGTAGTTTGTACATGTTTCCAGACCCCTGAGATGGCGATATTCGACCATAGAACTTGTTGTGATTTGTTTTCTAACTTAAGTGTTTATTTTGGGGTGCTAGGCTTCAAAAATTGTTTTTCTTTGAAGTGCAGCTAACAGTGATCACTGATTGGAATTGGAAAGCTTATGCTTTTTTTTTTTACCTTTCAATTTTCAGGTTTCACAAAAACAAATTCTAGCTTAAGTAGATGGAAATAGTACTGCTAGAGAATTTGTCACATAATTTGCTTGACAATGGTAAAGCTCTGAGTTGTGCTGGGGGCTATTACTATGATATTGAAATCTGTATTTGTGATAGAAAAGTCTAACTGCAGATTCCTCACTTTGTGAATTTCCCCAGGCACCAGATTGGCCCTGGAAACTTCAACAATTCACACGTGCGTCGACAATCCGCCTACTCCAGACATTTCAGGGCCCCCATATATGTGCTACCTCTGTGTGCTGATGTCAGTTTCTTTCTTTCTGCAATTTCGGACATGGATCTGGAGCTAGCAGTACTGTATTCTGCCCGACTTTTTTCCTCAGGAAAAAAGTTTTCCTTATAAATACTTCAGTGTGCAGAATATGGGCCCTAAAGCAGGCTTTAAGCCATGTCGTGATTGCCACCTACACTTCCGATAGAGCGGACTGCAACAGCGAATGAACTCCACCAGCTTAAAGATACAGTAGAGAAACTCTTTTGTATTGAACCGGTTCCAAGGCGGCTGCATGGCAGGACCACCTCAGTAGATCCGTCCCGGACGCTGACCGCACCACCAGTTCAGTCTTCGCACAATGTCCGACGCAGTGACTTACACAACCAGCCCGAGTCCCAGTGCCCGTACTGATTTAATGTACGCAGGAAACTGATGCAATATTTTTGCCTGATTCCGAAGCTGTGCCCCTACCCTCTGGACCATGACAGTATCCCCAATCAATCCCAGACATATCTCACCAATATGATGAGTATAATGGTGAATATAGGGATGACATGTATGAGGAGGGAAGTATATTTGATGACCTTCAGAACGCTAGTGGCCTGGACACCTCACCAGACTTTTGCTTATCCTCCCAAAAACCCTGCCTTTGCTACAGAAGACTCCTCCACCTTGGTCATGGTGATCAGAAGGGTGGCGGAAGTCCTAGACCATCTACCCATGAAAGAAGTCAAAACAAATGTCCTCGCTGAGGTTCTGAACCCAGCTCAGCATAACTAAGTACCTCTATTGCCTTTTAAGGAGCCCTTCATTGATGTCCTGGTAGGCACCTGGGCAAAACCAGGATATTGCCCTCTTAGTGACTAGGCAAGTGGCAAGACAGACCAGTTCCTGGGGACACAGATCTCCTCCAGCATCCCGCCCTGAAGCGCTTAGTGGTATAGTTGTCCACTAGCTGCCAGAACCCCAAGGCCATACCTATGACTCTGCCTGAATGATAATCAAAATGAATGTAAACCTTTGTGAAACAAATGTTTTCCAGTGTTAGTCTTGTTCTTAGGTATGTCAACACCTCATGCTTCCTGGGTAGGTACTCACATACATTGTGGAACAGGGTGGCAGACTTCCTGCCAGCTGTCCCTGAAGATATCAGACAGACTTTACAGCGTCTTTTTTCTGATGGACAAGATGCAGCTAAGAACACAATATGTTCAGGCGTGAACCCTGGCTGCCTGGGTAGGGCAATCTAAACTTGCGTCGTGCAGCGACGCCATGCACGGATTCCCTCCACAAGGTTTTCCTCTGATGTCCAACAGTCCCTAATGGGCATGCCCTTTGGCTATAGGCTGTTAGGAGGGAAAGCTGACTCTTCCTGGAGAATTTTAAAGAGAGCTAGGCCACCACCCGCTCTCTAGCCCTAGCTCAGCCTGCTCAGTAGTCCCAGAACCCCACCGCCCCCCCAACATGGCCCACTTCAAAGCTTTGATAGGGGTTTCCTGCAGAGGCATCAAGAGCAAGCCTCTGCACTATCCTGGACTTTCGCCTTCTGAACTTCCTCTGGAAGGACATATTCAAAATGCTCACCCTGGCCCAAGTCCTGTCTGCCCTGTACCCAGGAGATTAGATGTAGCCCTGGACTTGCAGGACGTATATTTTCACATCTCCATCCTACAGTCCCACAAGCGTTACTTGCGGTTTTATGTAGGCCACAAGCACATTCAGTTCTCTGTGCTCCCCTTTGGCCTTACCAGTGCATCTCAGATGTTCAGAAAAGTGATAGTGGCGTTCCATCTGCAGATGTTGGGATACTAGTCTTCCCATGCTTTGATGACTGGCTACTGAAGGCGGGATTGACTCAAGCAGTCGTAGGCCACCTGCAGACGACAGCCAACCTATTTATATCATTGGGCTTTTCCATCAACGTAGCAACGTCACATAGGACTCCTTCACAACAGCTCCCTTTCGTCAGTGCCATCCTGGATATTGTGCTCTTTTGAGCTATCTCTCCGCCTCAGAGTCCAGGACATTTGGGCTATGATTACTATGTTTTAACCCTTGACCTGGGTCTCAGTGAGAACAGCTCTGAGTCTCCTGGGGTTCTTGGCTTGAAGTCTGTGGGCTCAGCAACAGGGCAATCTATCGGATTTCAGCCAGGTGTCAGAAGAGACTGCTATAAACCTGCAGTGGTGCCTGCTTGACCGCGATTTGACCAGCTGCAGTTCTCTCTCTCTACCCCACCTAGAGCTAACAGTTGTGAGGCTGCATCGTTGCGGGATTGGGGAGGCCATGTGGGAGATGTGGAGACAAGAGGACTCTGGTCTCTGACTGAGATTGCCTCCATATCAACTTGCTGCAGATGCAAGCAATTTGCTTGGTAGTGAAGGCATTTCTCCTGACAATCAAGGGACAATGGGCACAGATTCTCAGTGCCATGTGACATTACAGCAAGCAGAGTGCCGTGCGGTCGTGAGTTCTGTGCCAGGCGCCTTGCTGAATGTTCAGGGCATCTCCCTAACTGCACAGCACCAGGGTAGACTAACTCAGCCAAACTTGCTTAGCAAATCACGAATGGCAGTTAACCTCGGAGGTGGCACAAGGTGTCTTCCAGCAATAAGGAGAGCCCTGGCTGGATCTATTAACCACCACAGAGAGCGTGCGCTTTCCGGACTTTGGGCATTGGAATTTCCAAGGCAGTCCTCCCTCTGGGATCCCTTCCACTTGCACTGGGTCGGAACTCCTGTACGCCTTTCCGCCATTACCTCTCCTGTCCAGAGTACTGAAAAAGATCAAAAAAGACTGGGCTCAAGTCATCCTAGTGGCCAAGGCTGTTGTACAAAATGAGATTGCAAGAGCTTCCATTTTAAGGAATTGATTCTCACCATTTTATTTAAATAAGTGATTTTGATTTGTGACTTTCACAAAGGGTTAAAAAAAAAAAGTGTTGATGACCGGGGCTGTGAGACAGAAAAAAATGAGAGGGGCACAACGAAAGAGAAACCGAGTGCAAGAGGGGTATCAAGGTTTTGTGCTGCTGAGGATGGCCACATTCAGCAGGTTGAATGCAGGGCTTGACTGTGGCCAGGCCCTGTCACCAGTTTCCGCTGAGCATCGCTGAAGGCCATGCACAGCGGGCATTGATTACAAACTATAAGAAAAACAAAAATTCAGCTATAATTTGCAAAATCTATAAAATGTCTTGAGAGAGGTACTTTGTGACTCAAACTGCCACCACTCCTTGTTACCATTTTGATCACAGCTTCATTGTAGCCCATTTAACGCCTCCATTTTTAGATCACAGCCTGGTTTGCTAAATTCAGGGACATTCAGAAAGTTGACCTAGAAATGCATTCCGCCCTGATGCTTACCATTGGCTTTGTAGTTTGTAACTCACATTTTCTGGCTTTCTGTTTGTTGGCTTTATTTGCTTAAGACTGTCCAGCTCGAGTTCATCCCCTCCTCCCCCCCGATGCCCAAACCTTGTTTACTGGATTCTTTCACGAACTCACTTTCTGTTAACAGACCTTTAAATCTTGTTCTTATCTTGTCACATTTGCTGTGCATTCAAAGACGGAGGTCAAATGTCAGACTATGTCTACCAGGGAGCTTAATGTTTATTTTTCTTTCTCTGACTTCTAAGTGAGAGCATTTATGTGACAATCATGCTGGCTACTGGGGTCTGATTGAGGAAGGCTGTTCAATGCTATTTTTTTTTTCTAGTACACAACAACATTTAAATGTCTAACTGTGCTGATGATCAAATCAATATATTGGGTGATGACATTTCCACACATTGTTTGTGTGCTGTATAATTTTATCAGTAAAACTAGGTCGGTGCAATGTAATGGTCATTTCAATAGAAGATGTGTTATCTGTAATGGCAGCATGTACACTATGCATGCACCACGTTACCCCACTCTGCTCTGCAACATTCCACGCCACTACACTATACTCTGCACCACTCCACACTGTGCCCCTCCATACTGCAATCTTATCTGCACCACTCCATTCTACATCACTCAACTCTATGCCAATGCACTCTACCCCACACTACTCTACTGTGAATCACTCTACTCTACACTATTCCACTCCACCCTACTCTGCAACACTGCACTCTAAGCCAATGCGCCCCTCTCTGCACCACTTCACTGTACGCAAGTGCACTCTGTGCCAATCCCCTCTAATCTACTCTGCACCACTACACTCTACTCTGAAATAATCTAGTCTGTGCCACGGCACTCTGCCTCTGCAGGTTACACTATGCAACTGTACTCTAAACCACTGCACTCTAGTCTAAGGCACTCTACACCAATTTACTCATAACCAATGCACACTATGCCACTGCACCCACTGCAACTACTTTGCACCACTGCACTGTGCGCCACTATACTCTACAGTATTCTTCTCTATGCCACTTCACATCACTGCACGCTATGTCACTCTACATTATTGCACTTTGCCACTCTATTCTACCCTGCACCACTGTACTTTACGTCACTGCCCTCTACCCCACTCTACTCCCCTGCACCCTGCTCCACTCCACTCTACCCTGCTCCACTCTACCCTGCTCCACTCCACTCTGCTCCGCTCTACCCTGCTCCGCTCTACCCTGCTCCGCTCTACCCTGCTCCGCTCTACCCTGCTCCGCTCTACCCTACTTCGCTCTACCCTACTTCACTGCACTCCGCTCTACCCTACTTCACTGCACTCCACTCTACCCTACTTCACTGCACTCCACTCTACCCTACTCCACTCTACCCTACTCCACTCTGCACCACTCTACCCTGCACCACTCTACCCTGCACCACTCTGCCCTGCACCACTCTGCCCTGCACCACTCTGCCCTGCACCACTCTGCCCTGCACCACTCTGCCCTGCACCACTCTGCCCTGCACCACTCTGCCCTGCACCACTCTGCCCTGCACCACTCTGCCCTGCACCACTCTGCCCTGCACCACTCTGCCCTGCACCACTCTGCCCTGCACCACTCTGCCCTGCACCACTCTGCCCTGCACCACTCTGCCCTGCACCACTCTGCCCTGCACCACTCTGCCCTGCACCACTCTAGCCTGCACCACTCTAGCCTGCACCACTCTAGCCTGCACCTCTCCACTCTAGCCTGCACCTCTCCACTCTAGCCTGCACCTCTCCACTCTAGCCTGCACCTCTCCACTCTAGCCTGCACCTCTCCACTCTAGCCTGCACCTCTCCACTCTAGCCTGCACCTCTCCACTCTAGCCTGCACCTCTCCACTCTAGCCTGCACCTCTCCACTCTGCACCTCTCCACTCTGCACCACTCTAGCCTGCACCTCTCCACTCTGCACCACTCTAGCCTGCACCACTCTAGCCTGCACCACTCTAGCCTGCACCACTCTAGCCTGCACCACTCTAGCCTGCACCACTCTAGCCTGCACCACTCTAGCCTGCACCACTCTAGCCTGCACCACTCTAGCCTGCACCACTCTAGCCTGCACCACTCTACCCTGCACCACTCTACCCTGCACCACTCTACCCTGCACCACTCTACCCTGCACCACTCTACCCTGCACCACTCTACCCTGCACCACTCTACCCTGCACCACTCTACCCTGCACCACTCCACCCTGCACCACTTTATGCCACCGCATTCTACTCTACGTCACTGCACTCAACACCACTTTACTCAAAACCAATGCACTCTACACCACTGCACTCTACGCCAATCTAATCTGCACCACTGTACTTTATGCCACTTCACTCTAGGCCACTCTACTACGCTCCACTCTGACACTCGATGATACTACACTCTATGATGTTTTACTCCATTAAACTCTGCTCCACTGACACTCTACATCACCCTTTGCCTCTCTATAGCACTCTACTCCATTCTACTCCACTCTACAGCGCTCTACGCAACTCTCTATGCCACCATACTCCACTGTATTTTATGACACACTACTCCGCTCTGACACTCCACGCCACTCCACTGTACAACTCTACGCTACTCCACTCTGACAATCTACGCCACGCTACTCTACAACACTTTACACCACGCTACTCTACAGCACTCTACTCCACTCTATGCAGCACCCTCTACGCCACTCTGCTCAACACCACACCACTCCGCTCTATGCCAGTTCTCTGACACGCGACTCAACTGACACTGTACTCCAATCTACGCCACTCAAGTCTACGCCTTTCCAGTCTGACTCTTATCCCTCCATGACCCCCCATAACACTGTACACTACTTCATGACACTCCACCCCTCTCCTCGCCACTCAACTCTACAGTATGCCACTCCATAACACTCCACTACTGCATTTTACGACTCTCCACTCCAAGCCACTCTCCTTTACCCCACTAACTTGTAGCCATGCTGAACTGCGCCACTCTGGTGTACAACATTGCTAAAACATATTGGCAAAGCCAATAGCTCTTGCGTAGACGAGACCTATTGGCTTTGCCAGTGCTTTTTTTTTTATCAAGTTTATTTGCATTTTAAGAACAAATACACAATAAGACCGCATACAATTGCATAGTAGATCAGAGTCCATGTCTAACAGACAACAAAAAAACCACAGCCATGATTAAAGCATTCGAGCAAGCCACCCCAGTTGAAAGGCAGTATAGCGATGTAGGAGAAAAGCAGAGCAAGTAATTCAAAACAGTAAGTTCAGCCATTTGCCCCATACCTTGTGGAACTTCCCAGGACATCCCCGGGCCTCAAAGAGAGGCTCCTCCTGGTCCGCGCACCAATCCACCCCCGTCGCCACTTTCGTAGGGTAGGGGGTTTGGCATGAGCCCAGGCCGCAGCGATATCTCGCTTGGCCACCGCCACCGCCGTGCCCAGAAAGTGTTTGTCGGCTCTAGAGCCGTCCAGACCATCAAATACTCCCAGAAGAAGGCGTATGGGATCATGGGGGACCTGCCACCCCAGAGCCTGCGTGAGTTCAGATTCCACACTCGACCAAAACGGGGCAAGACCAGGGCACAGCCAGACCATGTGGTAAAAATCGGCCGGAGCTTGGCCACATCGTGTACAATCTGGGGAGGGACGCAGTCCCGCCTTATGTAGGCGCACAGGGGTGAGGTAGGCCATGTGGAGATAATAAAGTTGGATGAGACGTAGTTTAGAGGAGGTCATAAGAGTTTTGGGAGCCATAAGAGCGTTGCGCCAGTCTGCTTCGTCTAGGGGACCCAGCCATCCCTCCCAGCGGGTTCGCAGTGAGTCCTGGGTGGTGGGACCATTGTTCACTAGGGAGCGGTATATCCGTGACACCCCCCCCTCTGCCCAAGTTTCCCATCATAACCTGGGCCTCCAATGGGCTAAACTCTGGAAGTGACGTACCTGGTGGAATATGCGTGGTAAGGGCTTGGCGAAGTTGTAAATATTTATAAAATTTAGAGGTGTGAAGGGAGTGACGCTGTTGTAGATCGGGAAAGGCCCTGTCGTGGTCTCCCACCCAAACGTCTCCAAGGAGCGAGATCCGGACCCGATCCCACTGCCGAAAACCTGCAAGGGTCGATGCTTCCTGCAGCCACGTGCCATGCCACAGAGGTGTATGTTGGGTAAGTCGCTTGTCCCAGCGCGTGTATCGCAGGGCAGAGCGCCAGGTTACTAGGACCGCTCTGGTGATAGGTGGGATCGTCTGTGGAATGGGAGCCCCATATAAGTAGGCTTGGATTCGCGGGAAATCCATGGTTCTAAGCTCAGTCCAATAGGCCGGGTCAGACCATCCCCCAGTGAACCAATCATGGATGACAAGGAGTCTGGTGGCCAGATAGTAGAGATGAAGGTTTGTCACACCCATGCCTCCATCAAAGGGCGGGATCCGGCAGCGGGCCAAGGCTATACGCGGCCTCCCACCTCCCCACAGGAACCTGGTAATTACCCCATCAAAGTCTCGGAACCAACTACCCGGGAGGTGAAAGGTGGTATTTTGAATAATATATAGGAAGCGGGGGAGGATCATCATTTTAAAGAGTGCCCCTCTTCCAAGGGGGTTAAGTGGTAGGGTTTGCCAGCGTTTAAGGTCGCTTTTGGCTCTCGTGACCAGGGGTGTAATGTTAAGCGCCCATTCCAGCTCCGGGAGCAGTCACCCAGATCCCAAGGTATTTAAACGATTGTCTCCTAATAGGGATATTAGATTGTAATCAAAGCAAGCCCTTGAGAGATGGAGGGGGATCAGAGTGGACTTCGCCGGGTTGAGTCGCAGGCCCGATACGTTCTCGAAGGCCCGGAGCACTTCCAGGCAGCGTGGGCCGGAGCACTCTGGGTCAGCCAAGAAAAGCAGGACATCGTCCGCGTACAAGGCGATTTTATCCGATCCCTGGTTGATAAGGAAATAATGCTGCAACTCCACTGCTAGCGCGTCCTTAATCTCCGTGTCCTGCAAAAACCACGCGTTCAGTCGCCAGACTGTCCGCGTCCCATCAGTATCGCCTCCCAAGCGTAACGAAATGGCTGAATGGTCCGAGATTCCACGGGGGAGAATAGAGATGCTAGAGACCTGTTGGCAATCGGTGGCAGGCAGGAGGAGCAAATTGATGCGGGAGTGAGTATGATGGGCCGCCGAAGTGTGGGTATACTGCTACCCCTGGGGATTCCAAATCCTCCAGGTGTCACACAGACCAAGAGCAGCTGACCAGTCAGACAGCTTCTTGGAGTGAGATAGGCGCGACGGGATGGATCACCAGTTGCGTCAAGTGACGGTTGCATAACTGCATTGAAGTCGCCCCCAATTACTGTCTGACCCAGGGGCAGGGCGGAGATTACATCTGTTAGGTGATGGAGAGTAGAGGGAAGTGTGGCGGGAGGGATGTATGTTGAGATTAGGTTCAGGACATGGCCTTCGAGCCTTACGGATATGGCCACATAGCGGCCCTGTGCGTCGGTCGTCACTTGTGTGGGGGTGAAGGGAAGGCCCCTCCGGGTTAGTATGGCCACCCCCCGTGAATCCCGCGTGAAACCGGAATGCCACACCCTGTCAAACCTGTATCTTGCTAGAAATGAGCAGTGGGATCCCAGGAGATGAGTCTCCTGAAGGAGGAGCACGTCGGGAGCGTGGCGTTGGGCGTATTTGAGGACCGCTGCACGTTTGATGTGATCCAGCAAGCCGTTCATGTTCCACGACAGAACGTGGAGAGATCTACTGCGGGCGGGCATCTGAGTAGCATCTGAAGTGAGGGCAGGGAGGACTAAAAGAGCCCGGGTCCCAGGGGGAGCGGTGCATCGCGGCCAGGATAGAAAGGTGTGGCATGGGCAAGGTGATATGCTGTCTGTCGTTGACGATGGGGTGTACAAGTAGCAGGCTGTCTTTAAAAAGGTAAAACAGTGGCTCGAACGGAGCCAAGACAAAACAATTCGGAGGACAACGGCCCCCCCCTCCCCATACCCCCCACCCTATACTTCGGAAACTGAAGCATCTGTCGCCCTGGAAAAAAATAAGTTAACAATAACCAATAGTTAAGCTAAAACGTTTAGCAGGGCAATTTGTGGCAATGATGGACCCCTCCATATTGACGGATGTCATAATGTCATCAGCTGCTTAGTAACGTATTGTATCACAAGAGTTCTGCCTCAGTTCTAGCCTCGTGGGCCTCCACAGTCAGACTCCTGTGTCTTCACCGGATCCCTGGAGCGCGGGACTTCTAGACAGATCGGAGTCTGACAAGACTGGGCGCAATGCCTCAGATGGGTCCGGACCACGGCTTAGATCGATCAGCGAACTGGCTCGGCCGTGGTCGTCGAGAGCCGGAGGAACCTCGGAAGAGACCAACAACTGGGACTCGAGGCCCGGCGACCGCGATGTCCCCCCTCGCCGATCCCCCCCCTCCTGCGGGACCGGGTGCGTCTCCGTTGTGGCTTGGGAGGAGATGAACGTGTCCGCGGAGACTCAGACAAGGCGGGAGGGGAAGCAGGCCGGATCCGCAGAGGTCGCTCCTCCGTGAGCCAAGTCCAGGCCGCCTGCGGAGTGTAAAAAAATATTGTTTTGCCCTGAAAGACGACTCTGAGACGGGCTGGGAAGAGGAGACCATATCGCAGTCCCAGATTGCGGAGTTTTTGTTTGACGTCAGCATATGTGTGACGCTGGGCCTGCACCTCTCTCGTATTGTCTGGGAAGAGCATAATAGTGTTAGTTTGGTATTTCAGGGGACCTTGGGCCCGGGCCTCTCTAAGAATAGCATCCCTGTCCCGGAAGTTGAGAATCCTGATGATGGGACGAGATGGTGTCCCGGGGGTGGGGGAGGCTTAGGCGCCAGGGAGCGATTAGCGCGTTCAATTGCAAACCACACAGAGAACGCGTCTTTGGGTATCCATGACTTCACCCATGTCTCCACAAAGGTGTCCGCCTGTCCCTGCTCAACCCCTTTGGGGAAACCTATTAGGCGTAAGTTGTTTCGTCGCGAGCGGTTTTCCGCATCTTCAGCCCGACGGTGTAGTTCCGAGGTTTGATTCTGCAGGCGGGCCACTTGGGTTTTCAAATGTCCCAGTTCGTCCTCAACCGTGGAGAGGCGCGATTCCGCCTCAGAAATTCTCGCCGTGGCGTTACGAAGGTCCTGGCGGATAAGGGCCATGTCCACCCGGACCTCGCCGATCTTGCCATCCACCGCGGCCTGGGAGGCGCCGATAGCCTGCAGGATGGTCGAAAGGTCTCCTCTGGCAAGGGAGGGAACCGCCAGATGCCCCTTCCGCTGGGTTCCGTTCGGCGGTGGTGTACTGGTCCATTTTAGTTTGTCTGTGGAGCGGGTGTCTTCGGGGCGCGGTCTCTACCCATCTCGGCCGTGAGTGTAGGAACCCGAATATCCAGTCGGCTGGGGGGTATAGGCCCACGGGGTAGACGATCCCCGGTGGGAGAGGCCCAGTGCCTGAGCCGTCGATACTCAGGCCCGGACATATACCCACCCCCGCGCAAGCCCTCCAACGCCGAGGCACCGGCTAAAACAGGTCTGGGCAACTCATTCGCCGCCCGAACTGGCAGCGGATCCAAGAAGAACAATACCCCTCCCAACTCGGAGAGGGCGCCGCCAGGCCAAAGGGAGGAGGGGAGGACGGCGGAGGAGGCCCCCTCCGCGGGCCCCCCGACGGACACGGCCGTTCCCGCCCCCCCGGCGGGACCTCAGCAAGGTGTACACGTCCCCTAGGTCAACACTCCTGGGTCGGATGCAAGGGATCAGGCGACCGGGGTCAGCAGGGCCCGGTCCGGACCCTCCAGGAGAAGCGCCGAGGTGATGAACCGGCGGAGGGGGGCCCGGTGCTGAGGATCCCACGCCGCTCGACGAGTGCGGCCGATATTGCCCCCTCCGCCGACGATGGTGGGAGCGCTGCTGGGGTTGGAGCCAAAGAACTGGCCGTGTGGGCACTAATGGTAGAGGCCTGTAGTGATTTCTGGAGTGCTGCAGAACCGGGTTCAAGGATAAGGAGCAGTGGAGGGGGCCCACATCCAGGACCCCGCGCCCCCGATAAGTGTGGCCGATTCCACCTCCCAGTAGGTGACTTTCAGCACCTGGGGTGCTCCAGAACAGAGTCCAAGGATAGGGAGCCGTGGAGGGGGCCCACACCCAGGACCCCACGCCGCTCGATAGGTGCGGCCGAATCCACCTCCCAGTAATTAGCTATCAGTACCTGATGCGCCGCCCGCTCCGGGCCGCAAAGCCAGCAGCACGAGTCTGAGCCTCCAGACCCCACAGGTCCCGGCCAGGATCCCAATGGTAGGCGGTGGAGGCACCCCCGGGCTCGAGAAAAAGGCAAAGTCGCAGGCCAGGACACAAGCCCTCGGGGACCGTATTGCAGAGCAGGGGGCGGGGACGTATTGATGCTGTTGAGGGCCCCCTCGCTCCTCCCCGTCCCACAGACAATCAGGCACCCACCTCCGCTCCGGCTCTCCGATCCCAGCTCAAGGTGGAAGACCAGACGTGGGTAGGGCGGCCCGCCACCAGCAGCCCACGCCTGGGCTGGTCGCTGCAGTTAGGTCCCAACAGTTCGCCATGGGGCACAGGCAATAAAGCTCAGGGGGCGCGGCGGCCTCAGTGAGGATGACGGGGCCCCTCGCCACAATCTCCGCAGCCTACGCAGGGGGGGCCACCTCCAAGGCTCCAGGCAGGGCGGGCAGTCAGGCCCCGGCGCCCCCGACAGGTCCGGGGCTCCCAAGAGGCACCGAGGGATCCAGCCGTGCACCGGAGCGTCAGCGGAGGGCCGCAGGTCACACACCCACCTCCGGGAGGAGCAGGGGCTCGGTGAATGCGGCCGCAGCGGCGGCTCAGCCAACAACGAAAATCGGGCTCAGCAGGCCGCTCCCGCAGCCGTGGCAAGTCCAGGCCTCCAGGAGGGCCCCAGAGATCACCCGCGCCAGCCCCAAGTCCAACAGGGGTAGCCACGGCCCGCGGCAGCAGCCGGACGGGCCCTCCAGGGGCACAGGCACCGGATCGGTTGTGGGCGAAAAGGGCAGGCCCCGGGACACCGCCGCTCGAACCAGCGGCCGAGCCTCCAGCTATCAGCGCGTCTCACCAGGGGTCCCCCTCTCTGGCTCCGCAAGGCAGGCCAGCGGCGCCGACGGGCCTGGCCGGACAGGGAAGGGAGATCCTCTCCCAAGGTCGACACTGGAGCGTCCGGCGTCCGGCCTCAGTGGCACCGGGGATCAGCAAAGGTGCTCGGACACAGCACGAGGGTTCTTGCCTCCAGCCGAGCTACGCCACGCCGCCAGGCGTTGTCCAACAAAGGAACCTCGGGGGATGAGCGCCGCCATCTTAGATGGGTGCATGCCAAACTCCGGAGCGAAGAACAGCCTTTGCAAGGAGGTAAGACGGCGTCGGACACCTCGCCATGCAGCACTGGTCAAGGTGGAGGCTGCGGTGACAGAGGAGAGGGCTGTTGTAGGGCTGATGGCGGTGGATCGTGGCGCGGATAACGGAGGGGTCCAGAGCACTCTTAGAGTGCGACCGCCATCTTGACGCACCAAGCCAAGCCCTCCGCCAGTGCTTGTTAACATTGTCATTTTGCCCTCCTTCAAATAATGGTAGGGTTTGTTAAATTTCTCCTGTGCCAATTGAGGACCTCTGAGCACTTACGGTAAACTTCGAAACTGTCCTTATGGCATGCATAGAAGCTATAACACCCCTTCCCCTTATGTGCTGTCACACATTTGGTCAAATACAATCAAAGTTTGTTTGAACACTGGCACCTTTCATGTTTATACGATTTTACTCATTAGGTCTTGCTGTGGCTTGCTTCAGTTTTTGTCAGAGCTAATGCCATCTGAAGACAATGTACCCTTAGTCTGCCCTCTTGAGTGAGGCATAAGAGCAGATGGAGCCATTTAGTGTTCAGTCTGATTCAGCCAAGAAATAAAACACAGCGCCTCTGGCTTTGGTGTCCACACAAAGCCCCAGTCACTACTGAATGCCACGAGAGCACCAGGTCTGGTATAGTGGCAAGTTCCCCATTAGAGAAAAAAATGCTCTTGGCCCACAATGGGCAGCTGTGTTGGCTCTGAGATACTTGACTGAGAGCAGAGAGTTGGGGTAGCAGAGAGTAGTAAGAAATGTAGTAAGGTGAGATCTAAAAGACAACCATTGCTGGGGTTTGTTGGGCCAATAACACAAACATACAACTCTTAATCTATCCGTTCTGCCTTCTACTCTATGGGTTTGCTTTGCTACATTCTGCCTCTATGCTTCCAAGACCCAGTAAGGTCAGAAGTAACTTGGGTGTGTGTATGGTAGCCAACCGCTCTCTAGCTCTCTTGAACAGCGAGGAGAGTGTTGATAGGTTTACTGCCTCAGGTAGTCTAACTAGCCTAGTATGTCCCCCCCACCCAGGGTACCTCCTTCCTGTTTACACTCCCTCTATACTCTCTACTACTTTTATCCTGTTCACCCAGGAGCATTTTGAAGCAGACTTAAGGAAGCTTATCCGTGATATGTCTGTCAAGGCATACCTGTGCAACAACAGATAGGAGGAGTAGAAGAGGTTAAAAAGCTATAAGGAGGAAAATGGGCAGCGATTGGATGGCGTTTATGAAAAAGAGCGAGGGATATATAGTAGTTGTGCCGTAAAAATTGATCTGGTTGAACTGTTCTCTGGTGACTAAGTTGCTAAAGACTCAAACTTTTGAGAGCTCACAATTCTACAAGGAAGTGTAATGGTCATACTCCTACAAAATGGTAGAAGATCTTCGAGGGACGACAGCCTTTTGGCATGGAGGCTATTTCCTTAACCTTCAAAATAAAGTGGACTTGATACTTCAAAATAGGTGCCATTTCCCCTGTGCATGGCCCTACTGCCATGTCATAAAAACAGACCAGACTACTCCTGTTGATACACGATTACAAAAGGCTCACCTGTCCCCATAATTGTATTTTAGGCCATCTCTTATACCTGTGCTTTTACCTCTAACCCCTGATACAGTTCAAAGAAGATGGACATTGTAGAGAGGAATGCCTTGGCAGCTTGCCTCTCAGGGTAACAATTACCAGTTTCCTCTGGCTTTCCATAGTAAAGCACTTGAGGGAATTACTTGGAAGGTGACAGCACTCCTCTCGCCATATTAACCAGATATTTATGCAAATGACTTTTGAAGGTCTGTAGGCTTCCAAACACTTATTTACAATGTAATTTGTACATCGTAGACCTGCTTAAAGGCTTTCCAAGCGGTATTAATCTGCAGATTAGGTATTTGGAAGAGCAAGATACTTTTAGACAAACCACAGGAATTACTGGGAAAAAATGGCATAGTGAAAGCAAATGTAGCACTTTTGGCTTTAACTAAATTTTCATCCCAGCAGCTTCACAAATTAAGGAGCTGCAACCTAAAGTAATAGCAGAGCCGTGGAGCTCTGGCAGTCTCAGCAGCAGTAACTTTGACGTGGCAAAGATAGAGGCTGAGGTCAACACCCCACTCCACAGTACCCTGGGACATCATACTGCTTTATTGGAGTGCCATAATTTTCATGTTTTCCCTCTGGTTCAAAGTCTGTAGCAAAATTGGAGGAAGGTGAAAGACCTCTCTTCTGGGCTTTCGCTTGTTTTCCAGTTAAAGCAGTAGAGGAGAGAAGTGACAGAAGGTCCTACTTGAGATAGAAAGTTTCCAAGAGTTGCTGGGGTCTGAGACCTATTCTTGCTCTACATTCTTAAATAGGTTTCTGTATAATATAATATAACAATGCTGACTGTGGTGCATATTCATTTCTTAGCAGCTGGAGGGTTGAATGGTGTCTGTTGAGCTCCCTACCCAATAGTAGCAATACATTGTTTCTGTGATACACTGTCTTAAGGGACATTACCAATTTGCTTTCCCCCTCTGGATTGAAATCCTTGGCAAGAATCTTCACTTATATCTTTATTTCTAGCACAGAATACCTCAGAAGGCTTGTGATGCATATACTACGTTACCCCCGGATTTACTGATAAAGACAAGAGACCAGTCTATCTGAAATGTTCAACTTGATCCACTGGAGTTTTCTTTAAAATTTGAGGTCTTCTCTGGTTCCCTCATACCACCTGCGGTTCAACAGTGAGATGTTGGACATAGGGCAGTAGTTTCCAGTTTCCAGATTCTGAGTCCAAACTTTCTTCCTCACGTAACTGTAATTTCTGGTAGACATGTAATGTCTGTCAATTTAGTATGCCTTTTCTGTAAGCTCTTCCTCCAGTGAAAGAAACCAAATAAATGTACATTTTGAGGGGTGGGTTGGGACTAAGACACAATAGTCCACAACATAAGACCTTTTTAGGTCTTGCCTACGCAGCGCGCAAGCGCTGCTTAGAGGGACCTTTTGGAATCGCTCAGCACTTTTGTTAAAACTCGTGCATGTTTTGCACTGCTCTCTATGGGCACTCGTGCACGTTTGGCGTTTCCCTTGCGGGAGCGAGCAGCGGCGCCATCTGTTTGCAATTATCGTGCCTGGCGCTGCTCGCTCCCGCAAGGTAAAGGCTGTCCATGGACTTCCTGCCGCGCTCCACTGAAATTCCTTTGAGTGGTGCCCTCAGGATACATCCAGTATCCTGTTCGGCGTGGCCCTGTTTGCTTGTGCTGTCTCGGACCTTCTCTCTCTTCCCTGTCTCACCCTCTTCTGTCCTCCTGACCTCCTTTCACGGCCTCGACCCTGCTCTCTCCTCCACCCTCCTCGCCGCCCTCCGTGCTCAGCCTCAGCCCTCCCCTCCCACACAGCTCTTCTCTAATTGCAGCGCTCTGTGCCTGCCCCAGAGCCACCGATCAATGTGTCGCTGTTCAAATGTTAATGCTAATTGTACAAGGGCTCCGGTGGCGAACCCTTCAGTGGCAGCGCCAATTAATCTCGGGTAAGGCCGGCTCTGACATTGTTCAAACTTGCGTTTTAATACACATTGCAAATAAAAAGGCATCCTAAAGTATTATCTCGCCATCTACCGGTCATTGCTGATACAAACAGCCGCCCTCCATTGCACTATCCAAACATGCTCGCTATCTTCGATGCACTGTGCCAACCCCGTCCTTTTCAACCAACATTGTGACCCCATTTCCTGTCTTCTGCAGCGCGGAGTTCGTTCCTGGACGTCTTTGCCTTCTTACTATGCACATATTTTGATGGTTCTGGATCAGAAACAGACTGTTGTTCTGCTATTCCATGTCCCACTACATTGTCCTTCACATTCAATTTGTAACTTGACTGGGTGTCAATGTATTCCCTGTCTTGGTGTCAGTGTATCTGCTGTCCCAGTGTCAATGTATTCCCTGGGTCGGTTTATTCCCTGTCTCCGCGTATTGCCCGACTCAGTGTCAGTTTCTTCCTTATGTCAATGTATTCTGGACTCCAGTGCCAGTGTTTTCCAATTTCCTGTGTCACTGTATTTACTGCCCCAGTGTCACTGCACTCCCTGTTTTAGTATCAGTGATCTCCGTGCGCCTTTGTGTTCTCTGTCTCAGTGCCAGTGTATTTCTATTCCATCTGTCACTGAATTCGGTGACCCAGTCTCACTGTCCCCCATGTCCCAGTGTCAATGTGGTCCCTGTGTGTTTTCCATGTCTCAGTATCAGTGTTTCAGTGGCGGTATATTGTAGGAAAGTGGCTCTGTATATACTGTACCCAAGTAAGGTTCAGGGTGTACAGAGTCCACAGTCCCCAGAGGGTTGACAGAGGCTAAAGTTAGATATAACCTTACTCTCCAAAGTGGTAGCTTGGTCGAGCAGTAAGGCAGTATCAGAGGACAGTGTAAAGCATTTGTTGTACACACTCAGTCAGCAAATGAAGCCACACACTCAAGAACTGAACTCTAGGCCAATGGTTTGTATATAAAAAAATATATGCTTGTTTTATTTTAGAACCAACAATAGGATCAAAATATACTTTCTCAGTATGAGATGCTTTGGTTATTCACCTTACAGATAGGCAGTAGACTTTTTTTTATAGTGGTTATCACAGTTGGTGCAAGAGGCAACACAGGGTCAAATTCAATGCAACCTTGAGCTCAATGGAAAATTATGCTTAATTACAATTGATTACTTTGCAGAGCACTTTTCTAACCACAGGACTGGATCCTGGATTCAGTCCTGGGACACTTCCTGTAAACAAGTAAGAAAAAGCGTTTTGGTTATTGTAGTGATTTTTGAAGAATATTACTATATTTCAAAAGCTGACACTTAGAAACTTTTCTGGGTAAAATTACCAATGTTATCCTATGAAAGGAAATACAGTGTGCAAGCAAAGTATGTTTACGTTACTTTTGTAATCCAGTGCTGGACTCCTAGGTTCAGCACTGGGACATTTACTTAAAACAGGTAAGTAATTGCGTTTTTGTAGTTTGTTCGATTTTTAAAGAATATTTGTAAAATACAGAAATCGACACTTAGAAGAAATTTCACAGAAAACCAGTCAGTGGATCCCTATGAAAGAAAAGTGAGTTAGCGGTAAGTAACGTTGCGATTACTTTTTAGGGCCAGTGTTGGGCACTCGGGTCCAGCACTGAGGCCCCTCCTAATACTAGGTGAGTATTTTCGTTTTCGTGTCTCGGTTAATTTTTGGTGAATATTCTAAAGTTTCAGAACTCCACACTTAGAAGAAATTTCGCAGAAAACCAGTCAATGGAACCCTATGGAAGAAAAGTGAGTTATCGGATTTCGGGTAAGTACTTGACTGGCAGGGTTAAGGTTCTGGGTAAGACTCAGGGGTCCCCCAGGATCAGGTAAGTACAGTTTTTACACCCTCAGCGGCACAGGGGCGGCCGGGTGCAGAGTGAGAAGGCCCAATGTTATCCTATGGCAGGCGGGGGCCCCGGGTTGGTGGCTGCTGGCAAGCAGGCCACGCGGCTGTGGGAGCTGGGCTCCTGGTCACTTGCTCGGGGCAAGTAGGGAAGTAGGTTAGGATAGAGGTTGCACTTCCAGGGGCACTCGGGCGGCTGGGTGCAGGGTGCTTTTGAGCCGTCGGGCGCTCAATGTTAAACAATAGAGGTCGTGAAAGGTGAAGAAAGGCTGCAGGCTCGGGGACGGTGATTCTTCAGGGACGACCAACACTTCAGGAGGTAAGTTGGGGTCTTGGAGGATAGGTAGACACCCAGGAGTTGGGCACAAGGGGCCGTGGGGCGCCGGGTGCAGGGGTGTCTTTGAGGTCGGGAAATCTTACCCCCTGCTGGTCGCGGTTGGAGGGGTCCCTTGTCCTGAGGCTGCAGGCGTCGTCTGGGTCGTCGAGGAGGGTCCTTGGCCACTGGATTCCAGGTCAGAATCGCCGGGGGACGTCCTCGAGGTCTCTGGTCACTCCGGCACAGGCTGGACTCGGCGGGTGCAGAGTGTGCAGGTTTCGCGGCTCCGTGCCAGAGCCGGGTCTTTGGTAGGTTTTCTTTTGAGCAGTACCACTGCTCGTGGGAGTCCCTGGGTCGAAGGCTGTAGCACAGAAGTCAGGTCCTCCGGGGTTTGTGAGGTTGCTGAGGCCGGGATTCCGCAGGAGCAGGTTCAGAGGTCGACAGGCCGGTAGGGCTGGGGCCAAGTCAGTTGTTGTCGCCTCCTTTTAGCAGCTGCACGGCTGGTCTTCTTGCTTCGTCTTCTCTTCTTGTTTTCGGATTTGGGAACTCTAGAAGGAAGGTTCAGGGAGCCCCTAAATACTAAATTTAGGGGTGGTTACAGGTAGGTAAGGGCAGGGACCAATGGGTCCCTTCCCTGGGGTGGGTACACCCCTATTCTGTTCCTCTCCAGTGGGAGGGGGCAGGAGCCTGTCCCTGGTTGGCCAGGTCCCCCCATCCTCAAGATGGCGGGGACTCGAGTTTGTGCTTCACCTCGCCTCCCCACCTTAGGGGTGGAGTTGGCAGAGGTGGGCACAACCCATTTCCTGCTTCTGGTTTTCCCGCCGGTTCTCCCGCCAGGAGTGGGGGTAGAACCAGTGGGGACCAGTTTGCTGGAAGCAGCAAATGGTCTGGGGAAACTCCAAAGGCGGCAGGCCTTTGAAGCTCCCCCTGCCCATCCTGGGGAGGAGGCTTTGGCACCTCGTCCCGGGATGTGCATTGTTTCAGGCCCCTGAGAGCAGAGGCTCTCGACCCAGGGGTCCAGAAACATGTCTGGTGGTGGCAGCCTGGGCAGCCACTCAGTCCGGACACTGGAGGTCGGGTTGGTTTCAGGGGCATCTCTAAGATGCCCTCTGGAGTGCGTTTACATTAAATCCCACACTGGCATCAGTGGGGGTTCAATGTGCTGAGAAGTTTGATACCAAACTTCTTAGTCTTCAGTGGGGCCATTATGGTGCTGTGGAGTTCGTAATGACAGACTCCCAGCACCATATACTCTTAATGGCAGCACTGCACTTACAATGCCCAAGAATGGACTTGGGCACTGTAGGGGCACAGGGCTCATGCCTCTATGCCCTCACCACTGGCATAGTGCACCCAGCTAGAGGGGTGGCTGACCTAGGCCAGGGCAGTGGCTTGTAGGCATGGCACACAGGGATGTGAGCCATGTCGACTCTTCACTTTTGTTCGGCACCAAGACACGCAGCCTGCAAAGGCAGTGTGTGTGTGTAAGGTGCAGGGTCCCTAAGGGTGGCACAACAAGTGCTGCAGCCCTTAGGGCCTTCCCTGGTCACAGTGCCCTGGGTACCCATGGTACCATTTACCAGGGGCTGACCTGTGGCCAGGGATGTCAATTGGGTGTAGGTATCAATGCAATTTTAGGGAAGGAACACAGGCCCTGGGTACCTGGTTGGCAGGAGCCCAGGGCACACTCAGTCAAAGTACATCAGCCATTCAGCAAAAAGTGGGGGCATACCATGTAAGAAAGATGGCACTTTCTCACACATATTCCCTGTCTTTGTTTTCCCTGTCTTACTTTCAGTGTATTCTCTGTGTCTGTGTTCTTCCTGTCTCAGTTTTAGTGTATTTGCTGCGTCTGTGCTTTTCCTGTCTCTGTGGCTGAGTTTTCTCTGACCGGTGGGGCCTCTACAGTCACTCACTTAACAGGCTCCTGAAAGGTCAGTAAGTCTTGGGCAGTCAGAGAGGCTACCAGATTTAACCTCTGTCTAAACACTTATAAGGTCTCAAAGGCGAGACCTATTGGCTATGCCAATGCTTGTTTAGGTTGAGCCTAGCAGCGCACATGCACTGCTCTGCGAGGCATGCTCTATCCAGTCTGTGGGCATACACCACTTCCACAGCTTTCTATTTGTTCCTTCCTGTGCCTGTGAAAGTTGCTTTTTCATTCATGAAACGCTGCTCTTTGTCCCACCCTTGGGTGTAATTTAACTTTCGTGGGGACTGCCCCTGTAACACGTCCCCTTACTCTTAGCTTTATTGATCGTGTGTTTGGCGCACTTTTTTTCCATCGAATGGCCCTGCACCGTTTCTTGCTTGCCCGCGACACTCTCGGCTTCAGCTTTGCTGTCATTTTTCTTTCTGATTAGATTATGTACAGTCCCACCCACCTCCAAATCACATTTATATACAAGATCTGCTTTTTTTATTTTTTATTTAAATTACCACTTCTCTAATCTCCCTGTGCCCCCTCAGCCCTCCCACAACACTGCTTGCCCACCCCCACCACCCCAAGATCGCTGCTTTTTTTTCTTTTTTCTTTTCAATTACTACATGTATATAGCACGGGCAGGGGAAAGATTAAGTGATTTGCCCAGATTCACAGGATGTTGAGCTGAGGCTCGAACACGGATCCCCAGCTCCTGAGTCGGCAGCTCCAGCCCAGCTTTGCAACAATCAGTTGGAGGTCAGGCTGTGTTGCTGAACCGCTCTTTTTAATAGGTACCCATTAAATGTGTCCCCATGAGGTTAGGCGGCCGTGTCTTCATGGGACTTGAGATTCGGCCGTTTTTTAGGTCGAGAATCAGCGCATGCGCTGTCTGCAAGACCTGCTGTAATTACTCTAAGGAGTTTAATTACAGCTGCTGCTCGCTATTGGTTCTAAACTCTATTGCTTGTGTATCCTGGCTCCCTATTGGCCGGTGCTCCCGATACATCATTTCCATTTGTATGCCAGGAGCACCGGCCAACTACAGTTTCCTTACACTGTAGATGAATATCTATTTGTTTATGGACTACTTTGTTTTGTTTTTTTCAAGCGCCCCAATCTGCGCTGTACCTTGCGTTCGCTGTCCAGTGCCTGCTTTCATTCACAGCACTACTTATTGTCTGTAACTCTCTCGGGCCGTCCGGCCACTCAGTCAGTGCTTGTTTTGGTGTATTAATGCTTTACATCGAGGTGCCTGAAAGAGACTAGAATGTTCTCATTACAGGTTTGACCCGTGTGTATCATGCAGCTTGGGCTCCCATGGTGTTTCCATGGTTACCACAAAAATACCGAGAACACCCCCCTATAAACAATAAGAAAACCACACATACCACATTTTCTATGTGAACCTTGTTTTACCCAGATCGGCATTGAATGTTATAAAGCAGCATGGCTTGCTGTTGCCGTTCACGGTCCTCTTTTGCGCCGTAAGCTTGTATGAGCACCAATGAGTTGCATGGCTATTAGAAGGTTCGTCAAAACAACACGAGGTGGGATTGGCATATTTAATTGTGATTGGTATAAACGTTTCTTTATTGTTAAAGAAAGTTCAAGTTGTTTCGTTGAGATTAAGCTCTTGTCTCAAAACTGTCTTCTCCAAAATCAAAACAATGTACATTTGCATAGGTAGAAAGCTACAAAACAGAGTAATGATGCCCCAGAAATACAGATAAGTATTGTAGAAGGTTTGATACAACCTCTCTGTGCAGCTTCATCTTGTTTTGTTACTTGAGAATGAAGGTCTAATTACGGATGCTAGAATAGTATTGTCGCTTGGATCCATGCAGGCTGTTCTCTTCCCCAATATGACTGCAGTTCTCTTTGCTCAATGACGTATTCTTTGGTTTCGCTTCATGACTGTTGGGAGTAGTTGGCAGACTCTACTGCTCCCTGCACTACACTATGTGCCATTTCTATGTCTGCTGCATTCTACGTCAATGGTGCCTGCCCTAAGCATACTTTTGATACAGTTGTTACTGATTCTTTCCCCTTGTTTAGCATAGCCTCTTTAAATCTATGGGTAAGATTGGTTTTGGGGAAACGGACTCAAAGTTGCTTAATCAGGGCCTTTTCCGCAGGGTTTTCTCATCAGTGCTGAGCCAGACTTGTATGTTTTCCTGTCAGAAATTTTTAATTTATGTTTTTGGGATTTTGCTGCATTATGATTTGCCTAGTCAGCTGCGGGACAACTTTTTTTGGGTAAGCCTGTTAATTGGCTAGGTAAAATGCTGAGTTATTTTTACTTGAATGAATTTATTAGTCATGTATATAGTTAATTAAAACCTTTACATGATGAAAGAAAATGCAAGTAGCAAATATAACAAGCATTTGCAATACAATAGGTCACACATTTGCAAGAGTTTGAGTTACTGGCATTGTAAATAAGACTGCTTTTTATTTATGGGTTTGAAAACTTGCAAGAGGTCCACCCTCCTGATATCACCATCTTGAACCTGTGGACAGTAAGCGTGAGAGATAACAGGACGATGCGACCAAACTAGATGGCTACTCTGGTATTTTAAGCATGCAATGAACTCAGTGGAAACACGTGAGAAGATAATATTTGACAGAGGCTCTACGTGGAGAACTTAATTCATATGTTGTCTTGGAAGCTAGGATTACCTCAGTATGAATTATTGCCCTGAAGAAGTCCCATGTGAATAGGGACGAAACACGTAGGCTGTTTGTTTGGGCATGCCATTCTGTTCTAATCCAATCACTTTGAAGACTTTTTTGAATAAAGAAAACAGAAAAACAATCAGATTGTGAAAAAAATTGATTTTTTTTCCATTCTATTCTAAAGTATTGGTTTTGCTGTCACGCATGTTTTGAATATTATACAAATTTTGGAAGTTAAACTTGTGTGATTAGGTGCATATAAACACACACTTTGTACTTCTAGTCATTGCCTACGAGAAGCAAGGCTGGCAATTAACTGCGTCTATCTGAAAGAGACACGTTAGTGACAGATTCCTTACCTTAGAATATCCCCAGGCGTCAGGCTGGATCCGGAAAGTTTTTGCGTAGCAGTACCCTTGCGCGTCGGTAGGCGGCGTCGTGCGGCTCCGCGTCCGTCGTCGGGACCGCCGGGATGACGTCGCAGGCAGTACTTAGACGCCGCCCCTGCGCGCTGACGTCAGTTCTTCTTTTTTCCGCGCCAGTAAGCGCAGATCCGGGAAGAGCAGTGCCCTAGTCATTTTTTGACTAACTTTTTGGTGATTTTTCACTGTTTCTTCGAGTCATCTCGGCTCCACGGTGTCGGTAGGGATGCCCGGCTTCCAGCCATGCGACGCCTGTGGTAGAATGATGTCGATCACGGACCCGCACTTAGAGTGTCTCTACTGTCTCGGCCGCGACCACGACACGAAGTCGTGTTCCGACTGCCGGGCCTTGCACCCGAAGGCTTTGCGAGAGCGGTCTCGAAAGCTCCTCGAGGTCCGGCAGTCGGCTCCGCGCCGCACCAAGCCCCGGTCACGGGAGAGGTCGAGGGGCCGGTCGCGGAGTCCTCGCCCGTCATCGGAGTCCAAGTCTTCGCACTCCTCGGGTAAGGCAAAGCACAAAAAGTCTAAGAAGCACCATCGCTCTAAGACTTCGCCTCGCCGGTCTCGCGACTCGGCTGAGGCCCCTGTCGGCACTGTCCCCGCGGCTCCGGATGTGCCTGTGGCGCCGCCCCCGCATTACCCATCCTTCCCGGGTTCGGGGGCGACTCCGGCCGAAATACTGGAATTCCTGTCGGCCATGGCCCGCCTCTTCGGCCTCAAGGCCCCTCCGGTGCGCCTTCGGGCCCCGCGGGCCCTCATGGGATTGCCCTGGCGCCGCCGACGACTCCGGTCCCGGCGCCGCCTGTCCCACCAGCCTCGCTCTCTGCCCTGGCTTCGGCCCCGGCCTCGATCCCGGCTCCGGTGGTGCCGCAACCCCCATCGACGCCGGTTGACCTAACCACGCCTCTGCTGACGCCGATGTCCCCGGTGCCGTTCCTGACGCCGCCCGGGGCTCCGGGCGGCGTCGTTCCCCAGTTATCTCCGGACGTGGCGCCGGACCGACGTCGCCCGACGCCGGCGCCGATGAGACCTTGGGTCCCGGACGTTCCTCCTCCTCCTTATTTTCAACCTGAGGAGGACCAGGAGAGCTGGGAGGGGTCGGATGACCCTCTCACACAGCAGTGTGACTATGATCAGGACTGGGCAGAGGAACTTGGGGATGCCAGTGGTCTGGACACTTCCCCTGACACTGGCATGCTGTCTCCTCCTTCCGTGGCTACGGAGGAGGGAGCAAATTTCGCAACGGTGTTGCGTAGAGTAGCTGGAGCCTTACACCTCCAATTGCCTACAGTGGCTGTCGGGACTAACCTCCTGACGGAAGTGCTTCAGCCGGCAGCTACCTCCTCGGAGCCATTGCTGCCGTTTAATGATGCACTTTCTGACGTTCTTTTGGGCACCTGGTCCAAGCCCGCCACAGGGGCTCCTGTGGATAGGAACGTGGCCCGACGCCATCGCCCTGCTCCGGGCGACCCCATGTTTCTCTCAACATCCCACCCCCGAGAGCTTGGTTGTCCAAGCCTCTGCCTCCCAAACCGCCTTCCCTACCGCCCCTCCGGATAGGGAATCCAAACGCCTGGATCAATTTGGGAAGAAGGCCTTTTCTTCCTCCAGTGCTGCTTGTGGTCCGTCAACACCGCTTGCCTTTTGGGCCGATACTCCCACTCTCTGTGGGATTCGGTGGCGCTCGTTTTGCCCCAGTGTCCTGAGGAGGTCCAGACACTGCTTTCCCGCGCCATTGCGGAAGGAAGGGATGCGGCAAAGTACACCATCCGTTGTGGCCTTGATACCGCCGACTCGCTGGGCAGATCGCTTGCTACGACAGTGGCGCTGCGTCGCCACGCCTGGCTGAGGACAACTGGTTTCTCGGGTGATGTCCAAAACACACTCATGGACATGCCCTTTGATGGAGTCGGTCTTTTTGGTACCAAAGCAGACCATGCGCTGGAGCGTTTTTAAGGACTCACGGGCTACTGCCAAGTCCCTGGGCCTTCGTGCTGTGCGCCCTCCGCTAACCTCTGCTTTTCGCCCCTTTGGCCACGGAAGGGGCGCCCAGTCACGTCCGCTGCCCAGCCACCGGCCCGCGCAGCAAGCGTCTTCGCGTGGCCGAGGACGTGGCTCCCGCCGTGGCGGGTCAGGCAACCAGCGTGCGGGTCAGGCCACCAACCCCGCCCCGACCGCGGTCTCCAAGCCCTCCTAGTCCTTCCTTTCAGGTGCACAGCACGCCAGTAGGGGGCAGGGTCCGCCATCACCTTCACCACTGGCGTGCCATCACCTCAGACAGGTGGGTCTTGGACATTGTCCGAAGGGGCTACTCCCTCCCCTTCGAGACCACCCCCCCAGCCATGCCACCTCAATTCCACCGCATGTCAGGGGATCACTTGGTGCTTCTGCAGAAGGAAGTCACGGCCCTCTTGACCAAGAGGGCCATCGAGCGTGTTCCGACCCCAGAAGTAGGACGTGGTTGCTACTCCCACTACTTTCTGGTGCCCAAGAAGGACAAGGAAGACATGCGTCCTATCTTAGACCTCCGGAACGTCAATCGCTTCCTCCGGAAGGAGAAGTTCAAGATGCTCACCCTAGCTCAGGTCTTGACTGCCCTCGACCCTGGAGACTGGTTGGTAGCGTTGGACTTACAGGACACTTATTTCCACATCCCCGTCCTGCCGGCCCACCGGCGTTACCTGCGGTTCACGGTAGGCCTCGAGCATTTTCAGTTCACCGTGCTCCCCTTTGGCCTTACCAGTGCCCCTCGGGTGTTGCGGTGGTCGCAGCTCATCTGCGCCGGGCAGGGGTTCCAGTCTTCCCCTACCTCGACGACTGGCTGCTGAAGGCGGGCTCGTCCCAGGCAGTCGTCTCCCACCTCCAGACTACGGCCGAACTCCTGCACTCGCTGGGGTTCTCCATCAATGTGCCGAAGTCGCATCTGATTCCTTCTCCACAGCTCCTTTTCATCGGAGCAGTTCTGGACACGACGCAGTTTCGGGCCTATCCTCCCGAACGGCGAGTCCGGGATATTCAGGCTATGATTCCGATCTTTCAGCCTTTATCCTGGGTTTCGGTACGGATGACCCTGAGGCTGCTGGGCCTCATGGCCTCCTGCATCCTGCTGGTTGATCATGCCAGATGGCATATGCGGGCTCTGCAGTGGGACCTGAAGTTCCAGTGGGCGCAGCACCAGGGCAACCTGTCCGATCACGTCCAGATCTCGGAGGGGACTGCAAAACAGTTGCAGTGGTGGCTCTCGAACCGGCAATGGGTCATGGGCAGATCCCTCTCCCTTCCCCAGCCAGAGCACACAGTTGTGACGGACGCGTCCCTTCTGGGATGGGGCGGTCACATGGGAGAGGCGGAGATCAGAGGCCTCTGGTCTCCGGGCGGAGTCCCGGCTCCATATCAACCTTCTGGAGCTCCGGGCGATCCGACTTGCACTCAAGGCATTCCTTCCCTCTGTCAAAGGGAAGGTAGTGCAGGTGTTCACAGACAACACCACCGCCATGTGGTACTGCAACAAACAAGGCGGGGTGGGGTCGTGGACCCTCTGTCAGGAGGCTCTGCGCCTCTGGACATGGCTGGAACATCAGGGCATGTTCCTGATGGTTCAACACCTGGCAGGTTCCCTGAACGCCAGGGCGGACGAACTCAGCGGCAGTTGCATGTTGGATCACGAATGGCGTCTTCACTCGGAAGTGGCGCAAGGACTCTTTCTACAGTGGGGAGAGCCTTGGTTAGATCTATTCGCCACCGAAGAGAACGCGCAATGTCAGCAGTTCTGCGCGTTGGAATTTCCAAGGCGGCACTCGCTCGGCGACGCTTTCGTCGCGAGTGGAGTTGCGGTCTGTTGTACGCCTTTCCGCCTATACCACTTCTACCCAGAGTGTTGGAAGAAGATTCGGCGCGACCGGGCCCAAGTCATCCTTGTGGCTCCGGACTGGGCTCGAAGAGTTTGGTATCCTGAGCTACTCAGTATGAGCGTCGATCCCCCGATCCGTCTGCCTCTTCGGGAGGATCTTCTGTCGCAGCAGCAGGGGACGGTCCTCCACCCGAACCTGTCCAGTCTCCACCTGCTTGCGTGGAGATTGAGCGGCGGCAGTTGATTCCTTTCGACTTGCCTCCCGAAGTTTGTGATGTGATTCTGGCAGCCAGGCGTCCCTCCACTAAGGTGGTATACGCCTGCAGGTGGAACAAGTTTGTGGCATGGTGCACAGCAAAGGCTGTGAATCCCCTCTCTGCCCCTCTTTCTGAGGTTCTTCTGTTCCTTCTTTCTCTGGCCCAACAGGGTTCTGCCCTGGTGTCCCAGGGCAGAACCCGGTTATCTTTGTGCCCTTTCGGCCTACCTCAGGCTTCCTGATCAGCCCTCCCTTTTTCAAGTCCCCTGTTAACAGGTTCCTAAAAGGCATCACACACCTCTTCCCTCCTGTTCCGTTTGTGATGCCTCAGTAGGACTTGAACTTGGTTCTTACCTTTCTCATGTGCGCTCCCTTTGAGCCTCTACATAACTGTCCTCTTCGTCTTCTTACTCTGAAGACAGCCTTTCTGGTGGCCATCACCTCCGCTCGGCGGGTGAGTGAGCTCCAGGCTCTATCATGCAAACCTCCCTTTCTGTCTGTCCATCCAGACAAGGTTGTTCTTAGGACGCGTCCGTCCTTCTTGCCATAGGTGGTTACTGCCTTCCACATTGGGCAGACCATCACTTTGCCCACCTTCTTTCCGCGTCCGCATCCTTCCAGAGAGGAAGAGAGGCTCCACCGTCTGGACCCAAAACGTGCGCTTTCCTTTTATATCAACCGCACACAACACTTCCGGGTGGATGACCAGCTCTTTGTTGGCTACGTGGGCGCCAAAAAAGGTCGGGCGGTGCACAAGAGAACCATTTCCCGCTGGGTCACCTTGTGTATCAAAGCCTGCTATTCTTTGGCTAAGAAGGAGCCTCCTGTTGGGCTGCGTGCCCATTCCACCAGGGCAACGGCTGCTACCACGGCCTTAGGCCGCGGTGTTCCGCTGCAGGATATCTGTCAGGCAGCTACGTGGGCCTCGCTGCACACGTTTACAAAGCATTACTGCCTTGACAGTCCGGTCTGGAGGGACGGCTTCTTTGGCCGTTCTGTCATCCGGGACTTCCTTGTCTGATCTTTGTTCGCAGACCCACCACCGGGGTTGGTATTGCTGGGGTATCTATTCTAAGGTAAGGAATCTGTCACTAACGTGTCTCTTTCAGATGCACAAGTTACTAACTTGTGTAACGATATATCTGTAAGAGACAGTAGTTAGTGACAGATTCCTACCGCCCACCCATCCTCCCCGTTCTGCAAACTGATTTCTAGGGTTAAGGACATCCCTTTCAGGGCCCTAGTATTTTTCAGACACCTATGTCAGCTTCTTGCATGGCTCTGCGTTCCTGGCGCGGAAAGTCGTGTACAGAACTGACGCCAGCGCGCAGGGGCGGCGCTCTAAGTACTGCCCGCGACGTCATCCCGGCGGTCCCGACGCCGACAACAGACGCGGAGCCGCACGACGCCGCCTACCGACGCGCAAGGGTACTGCTACGCAAAATCTTTCCGGATCCAGCCTGACGCCTGGGGATATTCTAAGGTAAGGAATCTGTCACTAACTACTGTCTCTTACAGATATATCGTTACACAAGTTAGTAACTTGTGCTTTACTGCCAGCCTTGCTTCTTGTAAGTGAGGTCTATAAGTACAAAGTGTGTTTTTACGCACTGCTTGCAGGTTTTCAAAACACATAAATAAAATGCATTGTCATTTACAATGCCAATAGCTCAAACTTTCGCAAATGCGAGACCTATTGCAAATGCTTGTTCTATCTGTACTCATTCCAAAAATTGTGGGTTTGCCCTATGATCTGCACATCCATTCGCAACAATTTTGTAATTGTATCATTGACTACAAACATTTTTTAGGGTGCTTCCATGGTGTCACAATACCCACCAGGGTATGCTTACACTAGGACTGAAACAGCCTAGAACAATATTAAACCAAAACACACCGAAGCACACCAAATAATCGTAACTATTATCAAAAAGCACAAAGTAACTCAATAAATGTGAAAAGTTTCTTTTCTTCCTCCTCCCTTCCCACACTGTATGGTTCAATTCGACATGGATCAATTTCTTATTAATAAAAGTCCACAATGAATCTTGAGTCAGGTCCTTTTGTTTGTTTTATTTCAATTCTTTAAACACGAAACACAGCAGCAGCCGACGTACGTTTCGCCCCCTCCGGGCTTTCTCAAGGCTCAAAAATACAGGTTGAATTCATTTCCATAATTTCAAGCGCAATCTATTTATTGACTCCCCTCAATACTAATTCTTCCAGAACAAATGTTTAGGATACAAAGTTGCTGCCGGTTACGAGGAGCAGAGAACATAGAGAGACGGAGAGAGGACTTATCAAGGTCCCGAGCACTGAGTTAAGCGACATTGTGAAGCGTATCCCTGAAAGGAGATGCATGTACTTCTAAAGAAGCAAACACCACTGCCAATCTGATTGACTTTGTATCCTAAACAAAAAGAAATTGATCCATGTCGAATTGAACCATACATTGTGGGAAGGGAGGAGGAAGAAAAACTTTTTTCCCCAAAAACTTTTCACATTTATTGAGTTACTTTGTGCTTTTTGATAATAGTTACGATCATTTGGTGTGCTTCGGTGTGTTTTGGTTTAAGGTTGTTTTATCTGTGTTTACCCCATTCTTAGCATCTGGGTAGCCTGTAAGCAGGCCAATTGTCAGCAGGGTAGGCGTTTAATACATTTAGTATTTTTAATTCGGTGAAACCATGTCCGGGTAATACTTACATTTCTGGGCAAGGTTGGAGGACTACATCTCCCAAGAGGCTAGGTGGCTGAGCCACTCCCGCCGCATCGAGGAGTGCGCCAAACACAGAGATTAAATCTCATGCTGCTGCGACTCGCGGCAGCGTCGGGAGGAGTACAGAGGCAGGTTAATCCGAGAGGACAGACCTTTGACGAAGGGCAGTGCTTAATTTGAGCCGGGGCTTTCCGGTGCTAGGCACCGGCACTTAGTTGGTTTCCGGTGCTCTGTACCGGCACCTGATTGTCAAAAACATACTTAGAACAGTTCACCACATGGTGGCGCTGCTCATTTAATTTAGAGATGAGCAGAACAACGGTAGTTTAGGAATACAATATACATTAAAATTGCTAATACCTGCCTCCCCAGCCATTCCTTTAGCTTTGGGGACCTGGAATAATCTGAACTGTCGCATTTACATGCGAGAGAGATGGTTAGTAGTTGCTTTGGCAGCGATGACAAGGGCGATGGGTGGTGCAAGCTGCAGTGGCCTCCTGGCCAGAGCACTGGCACTTAATATTTTACAAATTAAGCACTGACGAAGTGAGCATCTTACTCTGCTTCTCTACATTTGAGTATTGGCATTATGAGGTCCCCGGGACTGATCTATTTAATATGCTACTTATCTTTGGGGGTTTTCTCTCCCTCCACAAGTGTTAGACTACAAGGCTTCCCTCTGCCCCCTCCTCCATGGGGTTTGAATTTCCCACAGCTAGGCTTAGATTTTGAGTGGTTGGCCTGGTATTTGTTCGAATTACACATTAACCACTGCATTACTGGTTCGGGGCATGATTGAAGATTGGGCTCTCACTTGCATGATTGTTATGCCATGTGCCTGTTCACTTGAGGGGCACAGTTTTTCACTGAACCGGCATAAAATAGCCGGCCTTTTGTCAGTATTTGTGTCCCAGTTTTGTAATTAATGTTAAACTTTTATTTTACCGTTTTAAAGTTTAATTTTGGCACTATATTTTGCATATAGTGTTTTACACTTCCACATTACCGAAGTGCCTGAATTCTCTAGGCAATGTCCGAACATGTAGAGGACTTCAAGGAGGTGATCTTTAGCTCTTATCAGACACCTCCACTCCTATTTGCCAATAGAAGTGCTGGTTTCAGCTAGTTTGGTACTGCTCCTGGTTCCAGAGGCCTGATCAGATGTTAATCTCTAATACAGAGCAGAGTTCAATTAGTTTTGTTACAAAAATAACTAAGTCAGGCCATGGTATTGTACGGTAGGGTTCAATATCCCTGCCATTGCATTGACATCAGTATTTTCGCCACCTTGTGGGCACGTTTGGTTGATATTCCAATGTGATGCAAGACCTTTAAATTGTTCCGACTCAAGCAGATGATGATGCTGAGGCAGAGGTTGACACTTTATCGCCTCCCTATAGTGATGCTGATCAGAATTTACACTTTCAGAGTGCTAGTGGCCTTGATACCTCACCAGACATGGAATTGACCCAGTGAGGAAAGTGCCTACTTTGCGTTCGTGGTCTATAGAGCTACAAAGGTGTTGGATCTACAGTTGCCAGCTGTGGAAACTAAAGTGAATTTGTTTGAAGAAGTCTTGCAACCTGACCCTTCAACTTCAATCTCCATGCTACCTTCCAATGATGCCCTGACAGCAGTGTGGTTGAACCCCACAGGTTTGTCCTGTCAGTTTTTTACTTTGAGAAAAGAAAAGTACCTAAATACTTATATTGCATAAAATACTACACACATACAACTTTATAGCACCTCACTAGCAGGCGATCCGGCCCCAAACAGTGTCATAGCTCCTAGTCGCTATATGTTACAACTACACTTACCAGGACTGTAAGTAAATTGCTCTGTGTGCAGGATCACTCCCACTTTTTGCTAGATGTTGCTGGGTTTTTGACTCTGAAGTGCACTGGGCCCTGCTGACCATGCCCCAGTACATGGGCTCTGACCCCTCAAAGTGTATGTGCAATAGCTAATACCGGAATGTAATATTTAACTCACCTGTAAGTCCCTAGTATAGGGCACAAAGTGTACTCCGGACTAGTAAGTTAAATGTCACCAGTGCACTGCAGTACTTATTGTGTCACCACTGTAGTGAAAACATGGAGCTGGGTCTGCCCCTACCGCCTAGTCGGGCAGCTTTGAAACTGCCAACCCTACATGGCAAAGTGAAACCTTTTGCCAAGTCAAAAACCTTTCTTCCTAATATTTATAAGTCACCCCTAGGAAAGGCCTTAGTAGCCAATAAGGCAGGGTGCCAGATATTAAAAGAATGTGTTCCTTTTTAAGTTTTACTTGTCCCGACAGAGAAAATTCTCAATTGTCGTTTTCACTGTAGCAAGGCTGGTAGTCCCATTGGCTAACAAGGTGTTTCACCAGCTCACTCGTAAAGTGCTTACTTCCATTTGGGATCGCCAAATATGCTACACCAAGGTATCAAATTAATTGTTACTTTAAACCTGATAATGCTGAAGTCAGATCTAAGGTAACTTTTATTACAGAGGTAATTTTAGAAAGTCACCACTTTCTTGCCCCAAATTTCCACTAGCTGTTTCTGATTCACTACAATAGTTGTCACCTGAGACCGCCTCCTGCTAGGAGGTGGAAATGGCTCTCAGAAAGGTGTAACAAAAGGGCTGCTGGAGGGAGGAGATATGACCACCTCCTGACAGGATGGCCAGAGGGCTGTGGCCAAGGATTGTCCAGCTTCAAAGGGGCTACCTCCTCTGAGAGGTAAATACAAGTCGCACCTTAGCTTGCCTGCTCATTTTTGTAGGTAGGCGGGCTGACATCTCCATAGGGGGAAAACCCGCTGCAGAACCGGTTTTCCAAGAGGGGCAGCTAATTATTCTGGACACACCTCAGTGGTGTGCCCATATCACTGACCCAGGGAGGAAGGTTACCAACATTTTTGGTTTGGGCAGGGAGATGGAATGTTGGATTTTCTTTTAGTGCTCACCCCCACAGGAAATGATGGTAGAGTGGGTAGGGTTGCCCCATGGGAATTGTAGCCCCATTGGCCAGTGAGTGCACCCCACCCACAAACTTGAAATTGGCATAATAGTGGCAACCCTGGCTTGCAGGCTCAGAACACTGCTGGACTCTGAAAGGACAGAAGGACTGCACCTGTTGAAACTGTGGACCTCAGTAAAAAAATGGCTGCACCAAGGAAGAATGTACCTGCTGAACCAAGACACGACTTAAGAAAAAGGGCTGCTCCTATTGTCAACTTGGGCGAGAGATCCCAAGGGCTGGGCCTGCTCCCATTTGTGCCAAAGGACCAGTGAGTGGACTCCAAGGGCTAAATGAATAGCCTCTTGTTAACATTCTGGGATATTAAAGCTAAAGATGCCTGCACCTGAACAGTGCCGAGCTGACCTGTAGCCAAAGGACTTGCCATGGACTCCGCTGGTGTAGCTGCGAGACTGAGTCCTAGTCCATAAGGGGTGCCTCTCGGGTCCTGGACCCTTGGCAGGTGCTGGTGTACCACCCCCCACCCATTCCCTCTACCCACCCCCAATTGCAACTTGCAAACCAAAGGCAATAGATAATGGTTCTTGAGCAGAGATTCTGAAGTTCATAGACTACTGCTACTTTGTGGTTTGTGGGTAGCCTCAAATGCGTTCGAGAACCAGAACTTCACCAGACTGCTGGACTTAGCTTGACATTGAGCCCAACACAGTCCCCAAGCTGCAGAGGACCCTGCCAACCTCACTATCAACGAGACCAAGAACCAGAAAAGTTTCTAAGTGCGAAGGTAAAATCTTCAAGCACATCTCTCTCGGGCCTAGACTCTGAACAGTGCCATGCAGGTCCATCACTGCCTTCGAGCCATGTTCGGCACATACGGAAGGCCTGGCTACAAAGGCCCAGCATAAAACGTGGCCTTCCTCTGAGACCTCTGGCCATTCCACCCCAGCACTGAAAGGCCAACCGGCACTGAAGATGACACCAGCACCAAAGCTAATCACAACACCACAGTTGATGCCGAAACCTCACTTAGTGCCGAAACTCCACTTGACACTGAGATAACTTGTTCTGATAATTCAAAACAGCTCATTCCTCAGTGTGTCCATGAGGAGCTTGAGGCTCACCAAAAGAAACTTTTCATATACCCGCAGACGGGGAAAATTACCATTAAAGCCTCAGGGCACTTTACCAAAGAAGCGAAGCTGTCTTCGAGGAGCAGATTGCCCTGGAACTTACACCTCCTTCAAGACAAAAGAAACACAAGAACAGGGGCACTAGCCCCATCCCTGCTTGCCCTCCACCCTCTCCCACTCCCCCTACTCTTCCACCATTTCCATCTACTGCTCCACCCTCGCTGCCACCATCACACGTGCCAAGACATTGATGAGCCTTATGATGCTTTCTATGACAAGGAACTGAGGGATGACGCCTGGGATGACTACAATGATTACAATTTCAAGAGTGTGGCTGATTGACACAGTGGGCAAAGAGTGGCAGAGCAATCTTTTTGCTCTCCTTGTCCAGGGAGTGGAGAGTCCCTTGGGCATCAGTGCGCTTGCGTGCTGTGTGGACTAATAGTGAGTCAGGTGGAGCAGTCCCACAAATATAAGGCAGGTCCTTGGGTGAAGCTTTATACCTT
Organism: Calotriton arnoldi; assembly: GCA_963921515.1. Lineage (NCBI taxonomy): Eukaryota > Metazoa > Chordata > Amphibia > Caudata > Salamandridae > Calotriton > Calotriton arnoldi. The sequence goes on from CAWUFW010002295.1 coordinate 1,787,325, forward strand.
TTATCTACTCTTGGTGTAACATTTTGGGCCTTGACTGGCTCCTGGGGATGTCTTGGGTGCAGTCTTGATCATTCCCTAGAGCATAGGTAAAAACTGGAGTGTATGCTGTGTCTTTGAGAGCGTTTTGACCAGTACGTCATTGTGTTCGTGGACAACATGGATAGCTAGCTTGTGGTAATTTGCCACCTTATAGATGACCGCATGATAAGAGGTCATCAACATTTGGCACTGGGCTGTTCACCTTCGGAGGGAATGGCTTGTTGGGGTCGGAATACCGGATGTCGACCTGTTTGCCACTGTCCAAAATGCCAAAGCTTCATCTCTAGGTTCCACACCCACCGTCCATGGGCAGTGCACTATGGATGAACTTGTCAGCAATATTTGCCTACAGTTTTCTGCCTCTCTCACTCCTTCTGCATGTGGTTCGGAAGCTGCAGCAAATTTCTATCACGCTCATCCTGACCGCACCCACTTTGGCCAGGCAACCATGGTCACCCTCCTCGAAATGCCAGTGGTTCCCCACCTCCTGAGCATGCGGGACCTTCTCACGCAAGACCACACTCCCCAATCCAGGCAGCTCAATCTAGCGATTTGCCTCCTGAGGTCCTAGAGTTTGGTTACCTAAACGTCTCTGAAGAGGGCACATCCATCCTCAAAGAAGCACACAGTCCAACTGCCTGGGCCTGCTACGCCGCCAAGTTAAAAAAGATGGTCTTGTCCTCTAATCCATTCCTAACAAGCATTTGCAATGCAATAGGTCTCGCATTTGTAAAAGTTAGAGCTGTTGGGATTAAAAATGACAATGTTTTTTATTTTGTTTTTTTGGTGTGGAGTGATGATATTTGCATAGCGCTATTGCCATTCGTATGACTTTGCTGTGCTGGAAAACCAGAAAATGGGAAATAGGTTATGAGGGCGGGGAGACAAGAGTAATATGCTGGCTGGAAAAAACAACATCCTGGAAAAAGTAAACAGTGATAGGGAATGCCGGATTAAGTAAGGCATGTGAAATGTATGCAGGAGCAACATGTTTACCCTAACAGTTTTACATTTATTTTGAAAGAGTGTTTTTGTTTGCAAAGTTAAGGACATGACTATAGGTGAGATGATACGATCTGTTGGATTTATTGCGAGTGGACCATACATGAGCTGATGAGCAAACCGAATGCTGTGAACTCGGTGAGAAAGATTGCAGTATTTTGTCGCCACCCTGTACGCACAGTATGGGATCCATTTAGGTAATAAAAAGGCCCTGGTTTATGTCATATGCCAACAGAAGGATCTCCGGTGTTTTGTTTACGTGCATTGCTTATATTAGAGCTGTTGTATAATGGCTAGGCCACAATTACACATACTTTCCCCCCACGGCAGGCTTTTTATATCGCATAAAAAGCCTCAGCTTACTAGGCTGATTAGGCAGAGAATGTTAATTGCCTGCTGTAGCGATTGATACAAAAGTAAATAAATGAAGAAATGCACGTTTTATATCCTATTAAAAGGCTAGGCTTACTAGAAATATTTTGCAAAATGTTTACATACAGCACCGTTCCTCTATTATATGGTGCCTTGTAAGTGTGCCTGCGTACCAACTGAAGCAGATGTTGAACCTTGCCGCACGTCAATTTAGCACTTGGGTATTAAGCTATGATCTGGAGGCAGCGCGGGTAGATAGAGGCAAAAAGAATACCCATTGATATCACAGAGCGATCGTCCTTAATTGACACCAGTAAACAGCAGCGAGGATGCTGGCACCTAGGCAGCCGGTAGGAGAGCAGCTGGGTTGGAGTAGCAAGCGGAATGCTCCTGAGAGATGAGAATATACCGTCCAAAGTGGAGCGAGGCGGGTGGACTCCAGGTTCTCTTATTGCCCAGCCTTTTGCAGGGAGGATTCAGGCTCTTGGGCCACAAGTATGCGGGGCATAGTCAAAACGCCACCTTCCTCCACTCCTCTCTGTCGCAAGCCGGATGTTTCTCAAACACAAAGTTACAGCAGTGCATAAAAGCCAGCCGAGTGCCGCCTTTGTAAAAGTGAAAGCGTTCCCCGCACACGAAGTTACAGCAGTGCACAAAAGCAAGGCACGTGCCACCTTTATATAAGTGAAAGCGTTCACTGCACACACTTACAGCAGTGCGCAAAAGCAAGGCGTGTCGCCTTTATAAAAGTGAAAGCGTTCACCGCACACACTTACAGCATTGCAAAAAAGCAAGACGGGTGCCACCTTTATAAAACCAGTGGTGCGCGCGCACCACAGAGGAGCGGGGGGCGTGGGAGCCTGTTGTCTGTGCCGCGCGCTGATGCGCGTCCTAGACACGGACGGGAATGGGCGGAGCAAAGGCGGAACATGCGCCCGCCTTTGCCCAATTGCGTGCCGTTTTTTAAAAAAAAAGCACGCTACAGCCAATGCCAGCCTGCGAAAGCAAAACCACACGCACGAGCGTGTGGTTAGCTTTCTAAAGCCCATACAAAAGGTCTCGCGCTAGGCGCGAGACCTAAAAATATAGACCATCTTAACCTTCCATTACAAGAAGTCATTTGTTACCTTCACTTGCAAAAATCAGGCCTTACATATACGTCCATACGCCTACACCTGGCTGCTATAGCTGCCTACATGCAAAATAGGTAACATGCTTCCTTATTCAGAATACCTGTGGTCAGAACCTTCATGGAGGGTCTCAAATGGGTTATTCCACCCAGAGTTGCCCCCACCCCAGTATGGAACCTTAAAACTGTCCTTACCAGACTAATGACCAACCCTTTGGACCTCTAAATTCATTCCTCATACAGTCCCTCTCCTGGAAGGTAGCATTCCCTGTCACTATCACATTCTTAAGATGTCAGTTAGTTGCAAGCCCTCACTCTTGTGGAGCCTTTCTTTCTTGTTCACAAGGATAGAGTTGTCCTTAGAACTAATCTCAAATTTCTTCCTAAGGTGGTATCTTCATTCCATCTCAACTGAACCATTGAGCTTCTGGTGTTCTTTCAACAGCAGGACTGTGTAGCGGAGAGGGCACTTCACACTCTTGATGTAATGCGTGCCTGTCATGTACTATAGCAACAGACAATACCTTTTGGCAAAACTCAACAACTTTTTTCGTCTTTTCCAAAGCGCACAAAGTTCTGCTCTCAAAGGTGGGCATAGCTTGATGACTTGTCAAGCCTGATGATGTTGCAGAAGACTGGAAAAGAGTTTGCAAGACAGATTGGCCTATTTGTGCTTATTAGTGTGCCAAGATATTCACACAGTAGGGTTTCATGAATGTGTCCGTACACATTTGCGAAACACTACTGTGTGAGTTTGAGTGGATCATGTAGCTGCTTTACAGATGTCAGCTATGGGAACGCCATAGAGGCTCCTTTCTTGCTTTGTGAAAGCTAAAAGAAATCAGCCTGTCCCATCCAGGTGACATTCCACTCGCAAGAAAGGAACCTCTATGGCTTTCCCATAGTTGACATCTGTAAAGCAGCTCCCTGATTCACTCACACAGTAGTGTTTCGCGAATGTGTACGGACACATTCACAAAACACTACTGTGTGAATATCTTGGCACACCAACAAGCACAAATTGGCCAATCTATCTTGCAAACTGTTTTCCAGTCTTCTGCAACATCATCAGGCTAGCCATTGCTTAATGGATTACTTCTGTACAGCCTCACATGCCACAAAAGGAATATTACGTACCTTGAAAGCAACTGTTTGTGGCGTGTAGTGCTGTAAAGTCTCATGCGCCCACCCAAATCCCTAGAAGTCTTTGGCTGTTGCAGATGAAAAACTTTTTCTCACTTCGAATTCTCTTACCTCTTGCATGGTTACTGTCCTTTTTACAGCATACTCTATCTTCCTACTCACCTGCTGTGCGGAAAACAATCTGACAATGGACCTGGTGCTCATGTGCATTACCAGCCAAAGAAGCACTAGATCTTGTTACTAGAAAAACGTCTTTCAACAAAAATGACTTGCAAATGTTCAGGCCCAACATTAGATGGCAGTAGTATGCAAAACACGTGAATCTACAGCACTACATGCCACAAACAGATGCTTGCAAGTTAAGTAACCTATTCCTTTTATAAATTGGACTGGGATTTTTATTGTTTCTTACTTATTGACTGTTGTGGTACTGATAAATGTTTTGCACTTGTTTTCCTTTTAGTTCAGCCTGGCTGCTTTGTGCCACGGCTACTCAGGACCGAGTTACAGTTTGATTTAAAGAATGCTAACTGATCCTGAAACAGAATAGTGACATTATTACGTGATGAGGCCTCACAGCCACCCCAACTCATTCCCTTTTTCAGAGCCTTAGTAGCCCATAAGGCAGGGTGCCAACTATAAACAAAGACATGTTTCACTAGGGGTTGATTATACTCATCGCAGATGCAATCCATTGACAAGTGCTAGGAGGTGGTTGTCTTCTTGCATTACAACAGCAGCAGTAGTACTTCCAAGTGTTCTGTGACTCATCTGCTGTACAGTTTTGGAGAGTGGCAACCATCCGGGTTCATCTTATACCTCCATTCTGCTATTCTGCACTTTTGTGCAGACCCACCTTGGTTGGTGAGAAAATGTTGAAAAATGTACTAGGTGGCAGAACTTAACTTTCTTAGGAGGTCAGGCCTGGCCACCATAGTTCACTGCAACTTTTAAATTCTGGGATGCCTCTTCCAGTCCTAGAGGTGCATGATCTCTAGGAGACCTCCTTCTGTCTAGGTGCCTCCTTGGCTGATTTGAGACCGTCAAGGTGGTATGGGTATTGGCGTCCAGCTGGAGATCATGTTCTTCTGGAATGCGTATCTTGGTAGGGGGGAGCACAAGTTTTCTTCCGGTAGAAACAGCTGGAACTGCGGATCCTTAAAAGGGGCTCTTGAGATACCTCCCCTACCCAGAGAGGGACATATATATAATTGGGTGACTCTGATCCATCATGACCTAGGGTAGTCTTGCACCATACCACTCGCTCTCTTATCAGTCTGCATATATGTGGAGGCCAGCGGACTCCTCATTTAACACATTCATGCACACAGCATACTACACATCACTGTCCATGTCTGCAAGTGTGGACATGCTTGTAAACACCCACCGTACATCCCTGTATGTCTAAGTAAAAGAACCAGAGGTGGGTGAGACTGAAAAGACTAGGACAGCTGATACTGATCCTACCACGGTCAATTTCACAGCCTAGATAGAGAGAACAGGCGACACGCTCGACTAGGAGCACAATTTTGGGGATGCCCTCAAGATTAGAGCTACATCATGATGTCTCTCGCCATTATAAATGGGAGAACCCTCAGAGGGCTCACTTGTTGGGCTTGCAAGGAAAAAAACAGTGCAGTGCTATCCAGAACATCTAAGGGAAGGGCAATATTGCTTTCCCAAAGCTGTAGGAAAGTGGATTATGTGGTGTGGTTGTGAGACCTCACCATATAATAATGTTACAATCTGTATCAGGTCTAGTTAAGTTCTACAGTGAAACCTTTAGCTTAGTCCTGGGTAGCTGTGGCACAACGTGGACAAAGGAGCAAATGTAATGCATTTAGAAGTACCAAAACCATCAATAAGTATGCAACACAACTCAATAAAAATCAAACACATTTATAAAAAATTGAGTATATTTTTATCTTTAGAGAGACTAAAACGCTAAAAATCTATCAAGGGCAAAGTTAATTAAATCACTGTAGTTCAGTCTTTAAATTGCAATAAATTTTGCAAGTAGATGAGCAACTATGAGCCAGCGTGGTAGAACAGCTACTAAAACTCTCTTGCAAATGACTACGACTGGTTGGGAGCCAGTCACAGTCACCACTTTGGTCCAGGGGGACAGTTACCTGTTGGGTTTCACTGTCTGTGTCTTCGCTGTATATTTATTTAGTATTACGGTCTAGCAAAGAATGCTGATGCAGGGGTTTAAGGCTGCTGAAGATGTGTGATGGGTCCTTCTGGGCCCACCCTAGGGTCCATTAACGTCAGGGTTTGTCTCCGGCCTCAAGACCATCTCCCATGATGCACCAGTGGGGTGCAGCTCAGGTCCACTTGCAACTAGTTTTCCTGTTACATCTGTCTGTTTCATTACAGGTAAGCAATTCTTTTTTGTTGGGAGCCAAGAGTCCACTCTGACTTTTGTCAGGGGTCCACCCGCCTTGGTGGCACCTCGTGACAGTCAGGACTGTCTCTCAGGCTGCCGTTCACTGTCCAGCTTTGGGTAGGTGGTCTCTCGAGGGTGCAGGCTTCTTTAGCTTTTGTAATCCTGATGCTTAACAGGGGACTAGCCACCTAGCCTATGGATTAACCACTTATTTCCTGGTAGAAGTGTAGTTGTTTTCCGCGAGTGGGCACAGTCCTCTTTGTGGGTCCCTCGGATTGAGCAGGTGCAGTCCAGACTTTGGTTGGTACAGCCTCTTTTCTGGGTCCAGGGAGTAGCAGGGCAGTCCTTCAGTTTTCTTTCCAGTCTAGTAGCAATCTGAAAAATGTGTGCTAGGGGTGACACTTTTAATGCTAACTTCGTGTTTGTGGGCAGGGAGTACTCGCTAGCTAATTGGGCAACAATTCCTACTGGGCAACCCTTCCTAATTTACATCATTTCCTGGGGGCTTGGCCAAAAACAATCCCAGAATACCCTTCTCTGCCTGTATCCAAGATGAATCAAACCTTCATCCCCTTTGTGGACTTCCTGGCACACCCCTAGTGTGTACCAAGTATAATGAGCTACTCCTCCTGGATAACAGTTTGTACAATGGCTTTTCCCCCTCTGGAGGAGATGCCAGCCTGTCTACAAAAAGGAGTGCACAGGCTAAGCTGTGACCAGCCTTTGCTTCACTGAGACAGCATCCTCTTTGAAGCTGGGCCCTCTGTGGCCACTGCCTGGTAGCCATCCTGCTTAAGGAGGTCACACCAGCAATTCCCTTTGTTCCTGTTCCTGGGAGCGCTTCACACTTCCTAGCAGGGGGAAGCCTGTTGTCTCCGACAACGGGTGTAGATAGTCAGAAAGGGCTACCAGAGGTTTGGACAACAAAGTGGTGACTTTCTAAAGTCACCTTCCTATTAAAATTTACTTTAAATTTGATCTCAGCAATGAGTCGGGTTCAATGTAACAATTTATATCTTGGTGTAATATCTTTGGTGGTCCCAAATTGAAGCTTGCACTTAGTGCGGGGTCTAGTGTAAATGCATGTTAGCCAGTGGGACCACCAGCCTTACTACAGTGAATACCGCAATTTCGAGTTTTCACTGTCGGGCATGTCGAACATGAGAGGAACATGCTCTTCTATCTAGCACCCTGCCTTATGACTTACCAAGGCCTTTCCTAGGGGTGACTTTTTAATAAAAATGAAGGTTTTGACGTTGCAAGAGGGTTTATTTTACCATGTCGAGTTGGCAGTTTGGGAGCTGCCCAACTAAGCTGTGGTGGCCAACCTAGAGACACACTTTCACCTCATCACTGTAGTGGTGGCACAATTAAGTGCTGCAATCCACTAGTGACATTTAACTCACCAGCCTTGGGTACCTCTTGTACCATATACTAGGCACTTATAAGGAAGTTAAGCATGCCAATCAAATATTGTCCAGTTGTGTGCATTGCATACTTTTAGGGGTCAGAGCACCCGCAATGGGGCCTGGACAGCATGGCTCAGTGCACTTCAGTCAAAAAACCAGCAGCATCAGACCAAAACTTTGGGGATGATCATACAAAAAGAGGCACTAAGAACTTTCATCCTAACACGCATCTGGGCATCGTAGGTTTTCATGATGTCCGGGGCATGCATGATGAACATCTCAGGTAGGAATGTGCCAAAGTGGTAGATGAATAGAGTCGTTTGGGTGTGCAGTTTCCCATGTATCTGGATGGGTGAGTCCATTGGACTCTGCATGTCTGGTTGCATAGGATGATGGTCGCCGTTGTCCTAGGCTTCTAACGTCCATCTCAACACTCGGACCTGCACATACACATTTCTTTCCTTCTCCAAAACCAGTTCTCTTTTACTGTGGGAAGGCACTAGTGGAAAACCTGAATTTGTAAAGTGTTCCTTCAAAATGTAAATCTAGAATCACGTGATGTTGCTTTTGTACTAATATTAAAGCGTCAAGTATGTACATTAAATTGTGTTTTTACACTGCATTAAGAACTGTATAGGCATTTTTAGTTAGTATGTCATTTCCACCAAATAAGTGCAGCTTTGTCCTGGTACGTTTAAAGGAAAAATCCTAAATAAAAACCAATCACTTCTACCCCCTATGTAGGAATCTGTGAAGAAAGCCCAAGCTGAGCTGACCAAACAGAAGGAAGTGATCATGGGCCAAGAAAAGGAAATAAAGGCAAAATCCTCAGAAGCTGCCAAGCTGCGGGAGCAAAACAATGATCATCAGCTAAAAATTAAAGAGTTAGACCACAATATCAGTAAACTCAAACGTGATAGTACAGAGGCAGCAGCCAAAGTAAGCATTGATTTATATAATATTCATTAGATTTCCTATGTCTTGGATACATTCATTGGCTGCAGAGGACTTCATGAAAGTAATGATGGAAAGGCTTACGGACCTGGTCCTTAAGTGTAGACTTGTTGACGTGTAAAATAGAAGTGATTTGCTACATTGTAACTTTGAAAATGATTTGTGGTTTCTTTTGTCTTTTATGACATGCTGAGTCCACCAGCACTGGATATTTTATGGTTTCACATGCTTTAGTTATTCACTCTTGTTGAGCCAGGAGGTCCCAGAATAACTTTCATATAGCAGTAGTAGCATTATTGTGCGTTACAGTTCTAAAATCAATGCAGTTTTAGAATCTTATCACTTCATTGTAAAATAAGTAAGCTACAACCAATGATGAGTGAATTAAGTTAACTTCCACCTTACAAAGATTTCTTCTGCCTGTAGTGTGTGAAGAAAAAATCCCTATATCAACTCTGTCTTGTCATTACATAATCTCCAACCTCTACAGCAACCCCGAATGCTATCTGGGTGTTGCTTTGGGGGGTGATTGGAGCAAGGTTGGTAACTTTTTTTCCACTATTTCGGATTCTCCTGAGAATGATCTTTCAGCCATGCAAGACCAGTGGCTAGAAGAAATTCTTCAGTGATTAGATTGCCCTCACAAAGAGTGTACTTACTGCATGTACTCCAGCATAAAGCCGGCTCTATGTGACTACTATGGGGCAATTGATTACTTTGGAATTAATCTCAAATTAATATCAGAGTAGTTTTATGTTTCTATTTTTAATATCTGTAATTTCAGATGAACAATTATAGATGCATCTGCTATCATTTTTGTGCTTTCTTCCTTTAGATTGCATTTTCTCAAGATCTACTGAGCTGTGGTTGTTTTTCCCGTGTTCTCCTTTTTTGGCTTATGTTTTATTAATTTATGTTTTATACATGTGAACCCCAGTGCCTTATTTTTTTTAATTCCAGAAGCTAAAGCTTGTAAGATCTGCTACAATTTCACCATTCAAAAACTCTTAGTGGTAGAAAGTTAATTTCACTGTTTTCTGAACGTAGATCCTTCCAATGATTCCCCTTCTTAGGATGCCTTTGAGGAGCACTCCTCATGCACCCTCCAATAGACACTAAAAAAGAGGTAAATTACAGTCTCTAAATCTAAGGTGCCTGTAAAAGTGGCATCTTTGAAGCATGTGTCCTGTGGCTCCTTGGAAATCTACAGGGAGGCTTTGAAAAAAGTGGGAGAAGCCCTCTAAAGCCTCGACTCAGGGAAAGGCACTCTAATTTCTTCCCAAACAAAAGCGGTGATCTCAATGAACAAGACTATTCACCTCTGGATTCTGGTTACAGGAAAGCCCTCTCTGTGATGTATCCTGCCTCAGTGATGATTCATTCTCCGCAGGCCTTTTATGCCACCTTGATGCCTTCTATACCATCAGTGGCCCTGTTGTCATCCATACCCACTCCTCCTGACCTTTTGGTGGTGTATCAGTTGAGGTTGGGGTCTCGTACAACTGTGCTACTTTCCAAAAACAATGGACGAAGGTAAATGGACCAGCTACAGAGTTGCCTCCTCTGGCTCATCACACTTACTAAAGTGTTGGCTCAGCCCTGTGGCAAGCTGTTGGAAAACTGAGGATGAAGGGTCTTGGGGACCGCCTCATAGCCCCTGGCAGCTACCCATATCGACGAGGTAAGAACCAGATGTGTGCTATGACGACAGGCACCTTTATTTCCAGTATCTCTAAGATCAAGACTGGCATTATGGGGATCCTCAGTATAAAGCAGTTATTGAAGGCCACCATATCTGGAACCACTGATGTTTCTGTTCCTTGTAGACCTAAGACCGCTCCCGACTACAAGGAAAGATTTCCAATTCATTATTTCTGCACCACCAATCTCATTACCTCACCCTGACTCTTTACCTCTGAAGCCTCCACCCTGCTGCCAATTCAGCTTCCACCCTGACGTACCCTCGCTCCCAGGTCACTGAAGGCAGACTAATACGGGAAATTAAGAGGATGAGGAAACAGAGATGCTGGGGTGCTCCTAGACACAATGCAGATATTGCAACATTGGATTAAGGTGCACCTCGACCTATGCCTGCTGACTTTCCATTTGAATGATCACTTTGCAACCAAAAGAGCATCAGTGTTTTGAGCTACCTGTCACTGCCAAAGAGAATCTCTTGTGGTATTTTAGAGATCCTCCAAAGAAAATAGTCCAGTCCAACCTGATGGTGGTCCACACCTGTCACAAGCGTGAGAATTATATAGGCATAGGTCACCTGCCTGGCTGTTCCTAGACTAGATGGAAAGTATAAAGCACTGAATAATACCTCCTCCTTCGGGCGCTCATTAGCTGTTCCGATGGTGCAAAGGTAAGCACACAACCCTGCTTCTCCCTGCACCATCTGCCTGATTTTGAATGGAAACAGATTAGCACGTTTGTGAAACAATTATCAACTGCAACATCCATCAGAGCCAACTTGCTGGTGATATTGGGACAATATGATCTCCATGGGTAGGCAGACATTGCACCTCATGTGATCATGATAGAGCATAAGAGGTGAGGACCATAATGCAAAAAGATTAATGCAGTTCTTTGGCCATGGCAGTTGTGCCTTTTTGATGGAGAAATGCTATCTGGTCTTCACCTAAATGATGCCTTACAAAATGTGATACAGGGGACTGCATTATCTCTTGGAGTTATTTAGCCTTGCAGACAATAACACTTTTGTGGAGCCAGGTATCCTATTGTGGAAGCTACTGGCCCTACCAGCAGAGGCGTTTGCAGAAAAATTAATCTCTACACGACTACTCTTAACTTGATAGTGTCTTCCAGATGCACTTGTTCCAGATAACATGTAAACAATTGGGGTTACCTCAAGGCTGGGACAGTAAACACAGGCTTCTTACCGGCACCAGCCAGGCTGGCAGGAAAGGTAACACACCATTACATCAGGCCACTGGGTCTTTGACCTCATCCTGCGTGGACTTTACTGCTCCCTGTCCATGGTCTAATTGCAGAGGGAAACACGTCTGCCATCTTGACTGGGATAGCTTGAGGCACCATTTTAGGCCGTGCTCTCGTCTTCCACTCTCCCCTCCGCTTATTGCATTTAAAGAAGCCTGCGACGCGGAGGCGTGCAGCTGCCATGCCAAAGGTAAGCCAGTCTGCGCCTGAACAGCACCAGGGGCCAGGAACCCTGGTTCTCCATCATGGAACCAGATGTACTATTCTACAACTGAGCTCATGCAACTTATGGTAAAAGAGACTAAACTTTGCATTCTATAAACCCTACTGATTTAAGACTTGCTTGTTAACATTGTACATATTCTACCGCACCACAATTGTGACCAACCACCTTCAATCTAGCAGGTAGTACTAATTAACTGTAATAATTAAAAATAGTCATGTTTACCTTGATTCTAGACGAACAACTGGATGCCCCGTAGCTTACTGAAACTTGGTTACACAAGAGTTAGATACCCGATTTTATGCTTGCAATACCTCACGGTTACAGCATCACTAAGAGGGACAGGATCAACAGAAGGGGGCCGTCATTGCTATCATATATAAATCGATTCTAAGCTGTGAAACATCCAAACTAGAGGTACCAGTCTGCGAGAGTATTGTTTTGCCTCTTAAATGTACTGTCACCTTTTCGCTAGCTGGGGCCCTAGTCAATCAACCCCCAGGTAATGCTACAAACGTTTTACTAGACCTTGCCTGAAGCTATAGCCACCCTATCCTCAAAACTTCCAATTTTACTTTGCTAGGGAATCCCAACATCCATTTGTATGATACTAAGTGCCCTCATCAATTTAATCCCAGGTCTGCCCTCATTACAATTTCAGCAACTGGTACAGGCCCCCCCCCCACCCCCTCACACACCTCATTGGTCATAATTTGGATCCAGTATGTACTTACTTTTGTGATATAAAGGTGGGCTCCCCGTCCCCTTATTATGGACGAACCACTTTGCTGTCCCCATGACTATAGTCCACCCTCTGCACACCCCGCAGCCCCCACACCTGTTGCAGAGATAATGACACCATCTCTACCTAATGTTGGGAGGCAGTGGTCCAAAATCAACTTTGTTGAACTCTTATCTCTAGTTCCAATCATCTAAGCCAGATCTGGGAGTGATAGCTAGGGTAGCAAAGGAGATTGTGATCAAGAAATGAATCACTGCAGCCTTGGATAAACTGGCACCTTTGCATGACCTCCCACATTCCTCTCTTGATG